>CM057349.1:175722902-176322902 GCA_030015575.1 Agapanthus africanus
AGTGGCGTTAGCGTGGGTATGATCCGCGGCGTACTTATGATACGGTACTCCGCCTAAGTGACCTTAGGGACATATTGCTTGTATTTTCTTTCTTGATTCCTTGCATTCCTTGATTCAATTACAATGATCTTATCAATCCTGTTTCTTATTCCAGGTTTCGATGCCGCCAAAGACTACGAGATCTCAGCGGGCTGCCGCTAGGGATGAGATTCGAGCGGGGCTCGTCTGAGGCGAGAATCGAGCGGGAGGATACGCCTACCCCTCAGGGTCCTACTGATCTGCCTTATCCAGACCGTATTGCCAGGTTTAGAGGCCGGCATGCAAGAGTTGCGGCAGATGATGGGATCTTTAGTTGAGGTCCAGCCGGGCACAGAGATCCGAGGACGTTTCCTTCCACCGCACAGGACCACGATCGTACCTGCTGCACAGATGGTCACTCCTGCTGCTACTACGGAGGACTATCCCTGTTTCACTACAGGAGTTCATGAGATTGAGACCTCCAGCTTTTTACCGGTACAGATGCGACAGAGGACCCACAGGCATTTCTCGATAGGATGGCACGGATTGGCCGTTCGTTGAGGTGTTCTGAGGATAGATTGGTGGAGTTTTGTGAGTTTTCGTCTGGAGGGGTCTTGCCCAGACATGGTACGACTCAGTAGAGGAGAGGCCGAGCTGCAGGTCTGCCTTCTATGACCTGGGATGAGTTTTACAGCTGCATTTCTTGCCCGTTTTTCTTCCGGAGAGTGTCCGAGATGCTTGAGCCCGCAGTTTTGAGTCTCTGCGCAAGACTCCTGGGATGACAGTGTCGGAGTATGATATACAGTTTTACCCAGTTGTCTCGATATGCTCCGTACCTAGTCGACACAGAAGAGAAGAGAATAAAGAGGTTTTGTACGGGGGCCTTGATACACAGCTATTCCTTGCCATCGGCACCCAGCACTTTGATACATACGCAGCCGCGATGGATGCAGCCTTACTTTTGGAGGAGCGTATTTCTGAGACTCCGGTCACTTCTGGGCCGAAGAGGATCCGTACTGATACGCCAGCTCAGCTGCAGATGGGCAGACATCGTGATAGATTATTTTCCGGGAGGATGGCGGAGGCAGAGGATTGAGACGAGGTCAGTTATTTTGGTTTCATATCTACAGGACCCAGCAGTCATCTCCAGGATGTTTTCGGTGCGGGAGTCAGTATCACCGTGTCCAGAGACTGTACCATGGGACGTCCGGGGCACGGGCGACAGTCCCGCATGTGACTTTACCACCTTCACCACCATCGCAGAGAGCTTTACTTCCTACTCCTGATGATGCTTCATGCCAGCCAGATGCTTCTAGAGGCCCGTGGGCGTGGCGGTCCGGTTCAGAGAGGACGAGGCGACAGAGGCAGAGGCAGAGGCCGAGGTAGAGGCAGAGGACAGCCAGCTATTAGTGGTTGACAGGCCCGAGTGTTCGCATTGACTCCTCAGGATGCACAGGCATCCAATGCCGTCGTGACAGGTACACTACCAGTATGTTCTTTTGATGCACGGATATTATTTTGATCCAGGCTCCACACATTCCTATGTATCCACGTATTTTTGCACCGAGGTTGGGCCGAGAGGTCTTGTCCGTTAGATCAGCCGCTTGTCGTTATTACCCCGGTAGGCGAGTCTTTTTGTTGCCCGTTTTTGTATACCGATCGTGTTCCGTTCGTATCGGGGGAGAGAGATTCTTCAGTAGATTTGATTCTCCTCGATATGCTAGACTTTGACGTTCTTCTTGGTATGGACTGGCTAGCCACCTGTTTATGCATCCGTGGACTGTCGTGAAAAAGCAGTCAGATTCAGTTTTCCTGGTGAGCCGGTTCTTATTATTCAGGGAGATCGTAGCCCTACCCCTTCCCAGCTTGATTTCATCTCTTCACGCTGGTCAGCTCTTAAGGAAAGGGTGTCAGGGATTCTTAGCCTATATTTGTGATACTAGCTCCCACAGAGGGTTCCGTTGGACCAGGTCCCCTGTTGTGAGAGAGTTTCCTGATGTATTTCCTGACGAGCTGCCTGGTCTGTCACCAGGAGCGCGAGATTGAGTTCTGTATTGACTTGATCCCTGGCACGGGGCCTATTTCTATACCCCCCTTATCGGATGGCCCCCGGCGGAGCTGAGAGAGCTAAAGGATCAGTTACAGGGACTTTGCTGGACAAAGGGCTTATCCGACCGAGTGTGTGTCACTTTGGGGTGCTCCCGTCCTGTTTGTTAAGAAGAAGGACGGGAAGTATGCGCTTATGCATTGATTATCGTCAGCTGAACGGGTTACTGTGCGGAACAGGTATCCCCTACCCCGCATTGATGACTTATTTGATCAGCTCCAGGGTGCAGGGTTTTTCTCGAAGGTTGATTTACGGTCAGGTTTTATCACCAGTTGCGGGTTTCGGAAAGAGGGATATTCCGAAGACCGCCATCCGTACTCGTTATGATCACTACGAGTTCTTGGTGATGTCGTTCGGGCTCACCAATGCCCCGGCAGCATTTATGGATTTGATGAACCGCGTATTCAGGGCCGTATCTCGATCAGTTCATCATTGTGTTCATTGACGACATCTTGGTTTATTCTCGGAGCCGGGAGGAGCATGAGCAGCACTTACGTATCACATTACAGGACTTTGAGGGAGCATCAGCTGTTCGCCAAATTCTCCAAGTGCGCATTCTGGCTAGACAGTGTCGATTTTCTTGGGTCATGTGGTGACGAGAGATGGTATTTGCGTGGACCCCGAAGAAGATCGAGGCAGTTCAGCGTTGGCCTAGACCGGTATCAGTCACAGAGGTTCGCAGTTTTTCTAGGTCCTGGCCGACTATTATCGACGTTTCGTCCAGGATTTCTCCCGCATTGCTGCACCTTTGACCGGGGTTTGGACCCAGAAGGGGGTTTCCTTTTGATTGGACCCCAGGCATGTAAGGATAGCTTCCAGCAGTTGAAGACTCGTCTGACTACTGCTCCAGTGTTAGCATTGCCTTCAGGATCAGGCGGGTTCGTGGTATATTGTGATGCTTCTAGAGTGGGGCTGGGCTGTGTATTTGATGCAGCACGACAGAGTTATCACGTATGCTTCTCGGCAGCTGAGGAAACACGAGCAGAACTACCCTACCCATGATTTAGAGATGGCTGCAGTGGTGTTTTGCACTCAAGATCTGGAGACATTACCTATACGGTGAGTCGTGCCAGATATACACTGACCACAAGAGTTTGAAGTATATCTTCCAGCAGCGAGGGACCTGAACCTGAGACAGCGCCGTTGGGATGGAGTTGGTGAAAGATTATGACTGCGAGATTCTATACCATCCGGGCAAGGCGAATGTGGTGGCAGATGCTTTGAGTAGGAGGCCCGGAGGTAGCTTATCTTGTTTGAGCGCAGTACAGATGCAGTCGACGGTGGATTGGCAGGTTTTATGTGATAGCAGAGGTGCAGTTCGAGTTTACTCCTACAGGGGGGACAGCTGGCCAATTTCAGGAGCACGCCCACAGTTACTTGACCGTATCCACGAGGCACAGTCCGGCGATGCCCGTACATTAGAGATTATTGAGCAGATTCGACAGGGCAGAGTTTCTGAGTTCGTGATTGATGATCAGGGGGATACTTCGATTTGGGGACTCGACTGTGTGTGCCAGATTCAGAGGGACTGAGGCGTGATATTCTCGAGGAGGCACATAGATCCGTATATAGTGTGCATCCAGGTTCCACCAAGATGTACCGTGATTTGAGAGAGGTTTACTGGTGGGAACGGGGATGAAGAAGGATATTACAGACTTTGTGTCGAGATGCCTGGACTTGTCAGCAAGTCAAGGCTGAGCACCAGAGGCCAGCCGGCGAGTTACAGCCTTTGCCTATTCCCTGAGTGGAAGTGGGAGCAGGTCTCCATGGACTTCGTTGTGGGTCTACCCAGGACCAGGTCGAGGGTATGACTCTATTTTGGGTGATTGTGGATCGACTGACGAAAGCGGCTCACTTTCTACCAGTGAAGACCACTTTTGGATTTTCACAGTACGCCCAGGTTTTATATTGATGAGATAGTGCGACTGCATGGCGTTCCGACTTGCAATCGTGTCCGACCGTGGCACCCAGTTTACCAGCCGATTTGTGGCAGAAAACTCCAGGAAGCTTTGGGCACCCGATTGAGTTTTAGCACAGCCTTTCATCCGCAGACTGACGGTCAGTCGGAGCGTACTATTCAGACTCTTGAGGACATGCTCAGAGCTTGTGTTTTTAGATTTCGGTGGTAGCTGGGATCGTCATTTGCCTCTGATCGAGTTTTCCTACAATAATAGCTTTCCAGGAGACGATTCAGATGGCACCTTTCGAGGCTTTATATGGGAGGAGATGTCCGATCGCCTGTATGTTGGACAGAGCTCAGGGGAGAGCAGTATTTTGGGGCTTCAGATCGTACAGGAGACGACCGAGAAGATACAGCTGATTCGGGACAGGATGAGAGCGGCACAGAGCAGGCAGAAAATCTTATGCTGACAGGCGTCGTCGCCGACTCGAGTTCGCTGTTGGCGATCATGTTTTTCCTGAAGGTCTCTCCGATGAAGGGTGTGTGATGAGATTTGGGCGGAAAGGGAAACTGAGTCCTAGATATGTTGGTCCTTTCGAGATCCTAGAGCGTGTTGGTCCAGTCGCTTATCGGTTAGCTCTTCCGCCCCAGCTTCCCCGATGTTCACCCCGTATTCCATGTCTCGATGCTCCGCAAGTACCTTCATGATCCTTCCCAGGCGATTCAGCACCAGACGATCCAGTTAGAGGGGTGATCTTTCTTTCACCGAGCAGCCGGTTTGTCATCTTGGATCGGCAGGTGAAGAAATTGAGGTCGAAGGTCATACCGTCTGTCAAGGTTCTTTGGCGTGGCCCGAACAGCGAGGAGGTCACCTGGGAGACCGACGTCGAGATGAGGAAGAGATATCCCCATCATTTTGAAGGTACGCGTAGTTAAATTTTAAATTCGGGGACCGAATTTCTTTTAGGGGGGAAGATTGTAACCCTTCGAAAATCGTTTAGGCAGTTTTTCGGTAATCGGCAAATTTTTCGGCTTTTTCCGTAAAAAGTCAAAATTGATATTTTTCATTGTAGACCTAATTATACAAAATTTAGATAAGATATTACTATAATTTTGTCACTAAAATATCACTTATAATTATCTAGTTAAATAAAAAAATTATCGTAATTAATTAATTTTTTTATTATTTTAAGCCTTTTTAAATACATTTAATTAGGGATAAATACAAATTTAATTAGGTAAATTTCTTAATTAGGAGTCTTTATAAGCTAAAATATGGTGTTAATAAAATTATATCATGTCTTGCAAACTTTTGGTTTTAGGGTGGGAAAATTTGTGAAAAAATGAGGTAAAAATGGGTTGTTTTGAAAAAAAGTTGACATGAAAGCATTAAATGATAATGTGGGGGTGTTTTAGACCTAGAATCTTCTCCAAATTTCCCAAACTCCCTCCTCATACCTGCAGCCGACCCCTCTTCCTGCAGATTTTCCCCACTTCATCACTTTATCTTGCTTCTTTTCTTGCTAAAAATCCATTTAAATTCACAAATTTCCACCTCCATTCAAAGCATAACCCTAATCCCTTCTCTCTTCAACCCAAATTTGTTCAAAAACATGATGAAAGGAGGCTTCTTGGAGACTTGATCAAGATAGGGTTCAAGCTTGAGAGGTGAAAATCCTAAACTAGTTGCAAATTGGTAGTTTGCTTATGCTAAATTAGATGTTTAAAGTATTAATTTAGTGTAAATCCTTGTTCATGAAAAATCAAGAGAAGGTTTTGATTTTTAAAAATTAGGGTTTGTAGCATAATGGTTGGATTATGTTAGGGATGGTTATCTAATTGATTAGAATGGTTAATGGTGAAATAATTTGCTTGCTAAATCGACAAATTTCAATGTTTGTATCAAATCGGCTAGAACTTCGCTTACTAGATTTTTGTAGAAAATAGAATGCGGTCAATTTGCGTTAGGTTAGCAATATTATTAGCTTCGTATAGGATTATTAGAATGCGCGAACGCGGGGTTTCGTCTAGTCGGGTGGTAGTTTGTCGATTTCCCCGTAATGATGATTTTTGTTAAAGGATTGCGATTTTCGTGCGTTTTTCCGCGCACCGAGTGCATGCTATGATTAATTTGTGAGCGTCGATATTTGTATAATGTGACTTGCATCGTTTAGGGTTATGTAATCTTATACTTGGTGTTGTGCAAATTT
Organism: Agapanthus africanus; assembly: GCA_030015575.1. Taxonomy (NCBI): domain Eukaryota; kingdom Viridiplantae; phylum Streptophyta; class Magnoliopsida; order Asparagales; family Amaryllidaceae; genus Agapanthus; species Agapanthus africanus. Next base: position 175,729,138 of record CM057349.1, read on the forward strand.
AGGATTGTTCTGAGAAACATCGGATACGGCGCGTAAAGGCAAAGCGGTGGCCGGATCAGACTAGCGGGGATTTCTGGTGAGTAGATATATTCATCTATGGGGGAATCGTCTGGATGGCGCGAGGCGCCCCCCCTAATTAGGATTACCCTACTTTTTGCAAGATTATATTGTTAGTTAGCTTATCCATTCATGTACACTGCATACCCTTATAGCGAACAGTATGTTAAATTGCATGGACATTCATCTCTACCTATGCGATATCATTCCGTAGGACACGAACACCTTACCATTGGCATCTGTTGCACGCGCACTATTCATGTGACACACACGCCTTTGGTAATTGACATGCCACGTGCACGATAGAACCTGTTTATCTTAATATCGTCACCTGCATTCATACTTGATATATGAAACTGCATCGCATGCACATATCTCGCATCATCATCATATTTACATAGAACTCTAGCCAAAATTTACATCATACACATTGATATCATAGACATTTGTCATATATATAACATGTGGACATTATGATTTTCTTGAGGATTTCAGTTTTGCTGCGATTTCTGGATTTTTGGGGAAAACCGCAAGAATTTAACAAAAGCTTATATTTATCATTTTTAAAAAAAAGTTGCGGTTTTCTCGTGATGTATGTGTCGTCCACCATGAGTTTTCATGTTTTCTGTTGGATTTCGAGACCCGATTCGAGAAGTGGATGAACCGTCTCGGGTACATGGTGGGCCCGGTATGGTACCCCGGGGCAAGAAGATCGAGTTGTAGACGATGAGCCTGGCAGGGGAAGACTACCTACCGGTGATGTCTGGCGCGGCGGATATCCGGAGGATACCGACCGTTGTCGTGAGATTTATGATATGGGCCGATCCGGACTGACGGAGCCCGATATTGAGACAGATGTGATTCTTATTTGGTGTCGATGCTTGACACGGGTTTTCAGAGGATTTCTTGATGATATTTAGCTATTATGCAGACATTCATTTTCTAAAAGTTAAGAATGCAGTAACATTAACATTTAAAACACTTAAAGAGTTAGAAAAGATATTGCATACATGTGCATGCATACTAGAGTTATTATATCACATATGGACATACATGTTGTTCCGCATTGCGTGCATTCTTACGATTGCCTTACTAGATGTTATATTTACTCACGAGCTTGCAATTCACCCCCGTTGTGCCACAGTGTCTTGCAGGTCGGACCCGTCAGTCTTGTAGCGGCGGGCTATCTTGTCATCAGTTCCTTTTGCTCAGACTCGCGACATCGCCCGTAGGTGGGTTGCGAGTATACTTTATTCCTTTTTGCTTTATCATTGTATCTAGTATTCTCCATCTACCACTTGTATTGTATATGCGACCTAGTGATGAGACTGAGAGGTTTGTATATTTGTGGTTTCTTTTGGGTCGAGCTCACTTGAGCCGACGTGTGTTTTCTGGTATTTGCATCTCTTTTCTGCTCTTTTTCTTGATATTACTATTATATTGCATGTGGTTGTGATCCGTCTTGGGCGATGAGCTAGCTCCCGCTTGGGGATGCCATTTTTATAATTACAGGTTTATTATCTTGTTGTACCCATTTTGGGGGATAGAAAATACAGGGGAGACTCTGCCAAAATTTTCGGGAATTTTTGATGTTCTTTTTTTGGATTCTATGCAACTTAATTGATTTCAAAACCGTTTTCATTTAAGGTTTTCCTTCACTCTCTTTTGATTTTGGGTTAGATTTCTGGGCTTTGGCTGACTTAGGTTACGGTACGCCTTTAGACGTCTCGTAATCTAAGTGCCAGTCACGTTCCGTACTTTCGGGTCGTGACAGTGATATAGGATTGGTGAAGAAATACATGGTTTGGTCATAAATAGCAGTCGCAATTTACTTTGCCTTCTTACTAATCCCTTTATTTGTCTTAACTTATTAGCTTCTGTACACTACACTTAGGCTAATCGGCTTTCTTCATTCCCTACCGTTCGGCACCAGCCTAAGGTTTGGAAGAAGACTATCCAATAAGCGTAACAGGTGTACTATCCCCTAATCAAAGGAGCACTCGCAACCTGAGAGAAGGTAAAAGGAAAAGACAACTGAAGAGTCCTATTCGTTTTCTCCAGAACCGAAAACCATTCTCGAATAAATTCCTTCGACTTCGTATATAACCATACGATGGTTTTATCCAATGGAAGTGGACGTTCGTAGTAACACGGGGTGTCCTGGAGAAAAGGGTAAAAGTAGGAGTGGCAATGAGGTATGCAACTCAGACAATCCAAAAGCCAGTGTTAAAGAAGGTTCGGATAATTTTGGTCACTGAGTCATAGTCAAGGGTCGGGTCATGGTCACTGCCAAAGAGAGAGAGAAAAGAAACACTCAGCGTGCACTGTAACCTAGACCAGAATGGTTATCAATTTATCTAATCAGGAAACCTCCCACTGTAACCTCAAATTCTCCTCCAAAACTGAAAGAAGAATTAGTCGGGATCACCCAAGGAGTAAACCAACTCATCTGTGGGAATCGGGATCCAACTATCATCGCATGATAATGTGATGGAATCCACTCACGTTATCACACTCCAGAAGGTATGCACATATCTGGCAAGTTTCAGTTTCTTTAGAAACTCCCGATGTGATTTTTACCCCATGATCTTATGACCTTGACGTTGGCCAACAAATCATAAGTCACATGTCAAGTTCTACCCGTCATTATCCAGGTTGATTTGACCCCACCCGTACCTACCCTTGACTTTGGCCAACAAGGCAGTATGACTGTCCCAAACCAACGCATCTATCTATGCTGCAAAAAAGTAACAAATAGCTACCATACACTATGCCTTGACTTTGGCCAACAGACATAGCATGAATACTACGTGCTACCCGTCTGAAATGATGGAGGGCTATGAATGGTTTTTGGCGAAAAACCTTTAACGTAATGAACTTGATATCGTTGAAGGAACCGGATAGTTTTTATAAAAATATAGTGGCGAAAACCTTTGCTAAAGAGGTCACTCCCGGTGAAGGGATCTCGGCTCTTTCCCCGTAGAATGAGGTGCAGGATATTCCAACTGAATACCACGATGCAAAGCAAAAGTAATCGACTATAGTGAAGTTATTGCCCTGATGCAAACTTCTGTCCAAGGGGTCACTCCCGGGGAAGGGATCTCGGCCCTTGCCTCATCGACTGAGGTGCTGGATATTCATAACCGAATACCACTGTGCAAAACAAAAGAGAACGTCCTTGCAATAACAGCTTTTTGAAAAATGTTCCAACAACATCAGAATAGGTTTGTTTAGCTTGCATTGATCCGAATCAACGCAGTCCCATCAATTGATCACACTAATAGAGAACGAAAATAATGATGTACGTATATGCCATCAGCATTCTCCACTGGGTCCCGTCATCACCCGTTAGGTTACTTAACTAATGACAGAGCGGGGACTGGACTAGCGCGGATGCAAAACATATACAGCATCTACTAGTATATATAACAATATATAATAATTGCTCAAGGCGTGATAAAATGCAACATCACAGAAATGTAATAAGCATCGCAGAACAATACAGATAATCTGGGATCCCCAGGTTTCATAGAGCCGCTACTGAAACCTGATGTTCCCCTGGTCATGTGGATAGCCTGTGCAATGAAATCCTAGACCACTACGGGCGCGGCAAGTTACCCGCCAAAACCTGAAGGGAGGCAGCCCCCTTCAACAACGTGAATGGACCACCCAGCACTTCACGGAATCCGGCAACCTGAGCACCCCTCCTTGGGTCAACCTGTACCCCCTACGAGTGCGGCGAATAGCCCACCAATTCTAGAGTGAAGCCCCCTCCGTCTCAACGCCATGAGATGCTGGCCCGTTGCCCTCTAGAACCCAGCTATCCGTGCACCCCACCGCGGGGTAATCCTAGTACAGAAAGTAAAATATACAACGGGTACATCGACCTCAGCCCGGTCGTGCCGCAAAAGAATAATATACAAAAAGGCAGTAAGGGCAGTCCACATGTTGGACGCTCGTCCCGCAATATCAAATGTCCATATACAACCAAACTGTACTACCATTGCATCCAGGCTATCCACCATGACAAATCCGCAACATCACAGCACAACACAGAACATCAACGTGAATGTCACGTTCGCAAATCCGTCTAAAAGAACAATAGCAATTAGACAGGATTTACCGATAAAATGACATTCACGGTCGCAGATATAATGTAAATACTGTGAACTTACATGTTTAAAATTTTCGATCGACAAAATTTCCCGAAGTGGGCCCCCAAGTACAACTGCAGCACTCAAGAAAATCTGGGCCCAAAAAGAATATACCATAAACCCCAATTCCAAGTCAGAAACATACTGAAGAAATTTGATGCACTGTGGCTACAGTACGGCCGCGGATCCGCGGCCAAAACGTGGTTTTGGCCGCGGATCCGCCGCGTTACAGTAAAATCAGCCCACTAAATTTTCTCAGTTTTCTTAGAAAATCTTGCACATATTTCTGCAATGTACCAAATAATTTTTCGAGCACAAATAAAATTCGACAGAAAGTGCAACTTGGAAACGCGATTTTTGGAAAATTCGTCCGATCGAAATTCTAAACACGTTAGAGCAAGCTAGACTAGGTTAATGGCGTGGCTCAGATACCATGTAAGTGCACGGCAGCGCCCCGGCCGTCTGAACGAGGCCAAAATGCGGAAACAAAAAAATTTCTTTAAAAAGAAACCGGCACACCGCGGACTATAAACCCGGATCGGACCATTAACCTACTACTAGCGAACTAGAGAAAGGATAGAGAGCTATACCGAGCGATCCGTGTCCTTCGGTCTTCGGCCACCATCCCGATCTCCCCGCGGAATCTCCGGTCTCGATCTCCTCGTCGGAAAGGGCGCCACATCGAGAAGTCTTTTTACGGGCTCCCACCACTTGACCGAGGCAACTCGGACACGAAGTTGGCAAGCCGACGTGTCCCAGATTGCTGTAGAATACATGTAGATCACTTTGTCTCTATGGTTTATGAAGTTGCCATTTTGGAGTGGAGGTGGAGTAATCAACTATGGAGATGTGCTATGGAATTTTGATGCAAGAAAATGAGATTCTAAATTTTCCACACCCAAGAGGGCTCCCCAATCAAGTGGCCGGCCAACCTTAAAGAGGAGGGAGAAAAATAATGCAAGAAAGAGAATGGGTGATAATCATGAAGAATGTCATTTCCAAAGTCATTTTCAATCACTTCTCCATAGGGCAAGTAATCATTAACAAAAAAGAAGTCAAACGATGCTTGAACCATCATGAACCAACCACTTACAAGAAACACCCTCCACTTTGCTAATTTGCACATTTGCAAATAAGCCCCTCCCATCAAAGGAATTTCGGCCAAGAAGGAACAAAGGAAAAATGGCCAAAACGGAATGCAAACTGGCAACTTCAAAAAGTGATCCGGTAATAAATTACAGGAAAACCACGCGACTGTATATACATACCCGCATTTGTATTCCAACCGAATACAAATGCAATGAGACAAAATCTACACTGTACAATACTGGGATCCGGCTTAAACCAAAGCCTGCTATTATCACCCGTCCGATCATGATCCGTGCAATACCGCACGTATATGATCAAACCCTGCCATATATCCATACGGCCATTACAGCGTTTCGCCTGAAACTTGAGAAACTGTCTGTGGGGGACTCTAAAGACTCGTCAATACTTTGGCCGTGGATTTAACCACTAGCACGTCAGAGGTATTAGCCATTCGTAACGGGCTACCAGGTATTGACCAAAAGGGACGTCAATGAGCGAACTCATCCTGACACCCTACTGAGCCTGTCAGTGACAATAGCCGTGCAGTCCGGTCCGTTCGTCTATGAGCATCGAAAGGCGGGCCTAGGGGGTTGGTAAAAGTCAGAACCCCAAAAGCGGTACAAGTCGTGTCGGAGTGTAGCCCAGAACACCCTGAGATACTATTGGAATACCTACCGGTAAATCTCCTGCCTTGGCCAAGGACTTTATGTAATGGCTCTCCCAGACACAGCACAATCTCATTCCCAATACCGGGAGAGACGAACCCCTGCCGATCCGCTCACTGCCTCCTTATGGCTCGGGACTGTACCCAACTAAAACCTGTTTGCATGACTCCTTTGAGCCGTGGTAGGGTAGTAATCAAACTACAGTGGGAACTCACACGAGACAAATGACGATCTCAGGTCGATGAACTAACCTGCACACATGTCACCAGGGAACTGCTATTTAACGTCAGGTATAATACCAACTAGCATGTTCCCGGCGAGTCCTGTCCGGTGTACTCATAACCCAATGAGCACCTGTATACATCTTAGGTGAACCAACTGATACCAATGGCTTGTGAGACCGGCCACCGCCCCTCGTCGGGGTCTCGACTGTATACACTAGTCTACTCTGGAGTATCTATGCCCTGTCTCGAAAACTCCCACAACTAGGGACCTTTTAAGGATGTGCTTATAGACCCCAGCTCCCACGTATATGATCACCATCATACTGCTGGCCGTCAAGCAAGAATCCTAAGGGCTCTATCAATGTGCAATAGTGACCTGTAAGGTCACTTGAAGTAGTATACGATGATAAAGATAAACCAGATAGCATACTATCATCTTGAGTAAGTTTGTCCTACCTGCATAGGTCCTCCCTCAATCATTGCAATCACGTGCATGTGATCCAATAATTGATTCTGAGGGCACTATATCCAACATATGTGATACCGTATTTTAATCTGGCGATTATTTGATATCAGTTAGGTTATATGTGATATAAACGGATTGTTGAATCAAGTGTTGATTTGATATTGTGATATACAGATAAATGATATTTGTCGGTTATATGTAATATAACCGGATTGTTAAATCAAGTGTTGATTTAATAATTTGATACATATTATATTTGATAAAATTATATATTAATTAATATTATTACCTAACTAATTATTTTCTTTACTTTATATACATATATATATATATATATGATATATATATATAATGTAGCATGGTTGGTTTTTCTATTTTTAGAAAATAGATAATGAAATGGAAAATGGGGAGATATTTGCGGAATGGGTAAGCATGGCTATTTTTATTTATTTTATTCATTTTCTTGCACTATTGAAGCATGGTCATAATTTTTAATGGTTAAAAATTGTATGCTTCAATAATGTGTGAGCTTTCACTTGCCATTCTATACTTGAGTTATTTTCTTGAGCTCATTTTTGCCTTAGCCATTCTAGCTCTCTCCATCTTCCATCTTCTTCTTCCTTCTCATGCTAAGTCCTAACCCTCACATGTGATATGAACCATAGGGCTTAGAATAAATCCTAGTGAGCTTAGAAACCCCACTTCATCATCCTTGTTTAGATTAGCACTCTAAACTAGTGTGTTTCCTTCGCTAATGAGATTTTAGTGAAGATGTAGCTTGATTAGAGAAGCTTCGGGTTGATCGTCTTTGGCACGGAGGGAGCTTGTACCATCTTTAAGTGGAGCTACGAGGAGTGGTAGGGACTATAACCCGGAGCTTGAGAAGAGAAGGACACGATCTACAAAGGTTGTAGTTTCGTTCTCTTAGTGTAGCTTTCTTTATATCCTGCTAAACCCTAATCATCTAGTTTAGATTCTAGGATAGTGTTGGTTAGCACCACAAATTTTTTAAAAATGGCATACTTGATGCTGGTAGAACCCAGTGGTGGTGGTAACGAACACTTTCAATATAAACTGTAATAAGATATGTAAGTACCCCTGGATACACCAAATATAACCCATTATCCATTAAGGTGTTTAGAAGCAATGATTCTCCGAATCAAGATAAATCCATAAGTCGGCGATCCAGCCTCATAGTATCAGATGTGGCGCTATCATCAAACATCATCGTCAAGTCACGAGTGCAGATCAATCATCCGGTATATCTTATCACGTACGGTAATCCATCGTACGGTGTCATCAAATAGATTAAGAATCTATCGCTCTGTATATAAACAAGGGTACAGATCTATGGACTCATACATTATATCATCTTTCATTCTCATAAATACATACATACATACAAACATATATATATATATATATATATATATATATATATCCTGTCATATCTATATCAACCTCATATCATATCTTATCAATTTCATAACATATCTTGGCATATGTATTTATGAATTCATATCGCCTCACATCCTCATATCAAGCATATCCGCTCATGATATCTTATTTCATTACATCCTTATATCAATATATATCATCTCGTACTTGTCCTCTTTTCAATTATATATATATATATATATATCGCTTCACATCCTCATTTCATCATGTCATCTCATACTAAATCCTTTGATTATATCTGTAAGTTCATAGCATATGTTCTCCAAAATATATTTTATATATCGATTCTCTATTACTATGGTTGCAGGGGTGCTATACGCTATCCACCCGACTTCCCCCATAGATATAGATCTACTCACCTGTAATATCCCTGCTCAGCCGAAGTCGAAGAACTTCTTGATCTCCTTCGTCCTCTCGGATGTCCACGCAAAGATACCTACACATCAATACACATCGTAACGATATTAAAATCAAATGCAAAAACCGATACGACACGCGAAGTACTCATAGGTTAGAACCTATAGCCTATGCATGCAAGAACAACCAATTAACCCTCAGCGTTGACGTATGAACGTCCAACGACCGTGCCAAAACTCAAATATGCAAACCAAGTTTTCTGAAATCGAAAACCCGGAATCAGCAACATGGAAAAACACTCCCATATTCTACCCTTGGTCAAGCTTAGTCCTTGATATATGGTTCCTTTCGAGATCCTTGAGCATGTTGGTACCGTTGCCAACCGTTCGGCACTTCCACCCAGTTTTATGGATGTACACCCCGTATTTCATATATCGATACTTTGTATGTATCTTCATGACCCTTCTCACGTGATTCAGCACCAGACCATCCAGCTGGAGCGCGATCTTCCTTTCACCGAGCAGCCGGTAGTTATTCTGGACCGGCATGTTAGTGTTTATGCCCTAGAAGGCCATTACTGTATCATACTAGCTTGTATATTACTTAATGGAAGCTTGGGATATTCACATGTATATAACAGTCTTGCTAAACATGGTAGTATGCTACTTGGTTTTTCTATCTTAATATGTTAGTGTACGTATTGATAGAGCTCTTAGGATCTTGCTTGTCTACCAGCGTTGTGATGGCAGTCACACTAGTGGGGGCTGGGTAGTCTACAAGCACATCCTTATTCAGGTCCCTGGTCGTTGGATTATCGAGACAGAGCATCGATATCCGGAGTAGACTAGTGTGTACGCTTCTCATCCCAGTTGGGGAGATGGTCTGTCCCACAGCCGTCAGTACGTCGTACTGGAGATAGTATGCAGGTGCTCGTTAGGTTACGGGTACACCGGACATGACTCACAGGGAACTGTTGGTTGGTTTGATACCAGTCGTCAGTGAACAGTTCCCAGGTGACATGAGTACAGCGTAGTCCGCAGACTTGACACTGCTACTTCGCCTCGAGTGTGTCCCACTGTTCTTAGATTGCTACCCTACCACGGCTCAAAGGAGTCGTGCAAACAGGTAGCAGTTGGGTGCAGTCCCGAGCACTTGGAGGCAGTGGCGGTTAGACAGGATTCGTCCCTCCCGGTATTGGGAGTAGATATCGTGCTGTGTCAGAGAGCCATTACGCAAAGTCCCTGGCCAGGGCAAGCGAGATTTACTGGTAGGTTCCAGTAGTTTCTCAGGGTGTAATGGGCTTCACTCCGACACGACTTATACCGCTATTAGGGGACTGACGCTTGCCGCCCCCCTAGGCCCGATATACGATAGTCTTGGACGAACGGACCGGACTGTATGGAGATTGTCACATCAGACTCAGTAGGAGTTCGGATGGGTTTCCTCATCGGCCTTCTTATCGACAACTACCTGGGGACCGTTACGTACAGCTAGTGCCGCTTGCGGTCTGTGGTTAAACCCACTGCCAGCGTAGTAGTCGAGTCTCTAGAGTCCCACACAGAGAGTTTCCTACTCCAGGCGAAACGATATAGAGGTTGCATGGTTTTGCGACAAAGGGTTCGGACGCATACGTGCGTTTACGCACGTACGACTTTCGGACAGTTTTTACCAGTCGGCTTTGGTTTAAGCCAGTAACTGGTATCCGGTTATTGGATTTTTACAGTCTAAAGTTTTTCCGTATTTTTGCGGATTGGAGGGGCGTTCTCGTAATTGTACGAGAAGCTTCTAGAAGATGTGACTAAGGAGGTTAAGGTGACATAAGCTTTGGATAAGATTAGTGATGTCATGAGGGTGATTCATCATGGTCATTAATGCACCATAAATGCTTAATGACTCATGATAATGAATCACCTCTTTTCATTTATGAAGCATGCTTATTCATTTCTATTATTCTTTTTTGTAAAATAAGAATGCTTCATAATATATTATGATACACTCTCTCTCATCTCATTATCTCATCTCACATTCTCTCTCCTCAAGCTCTCATCTTCAAGAAACTAATCCTTAATCCTCATGTGTTGAGATCAAAGGTTTAGTTAGACTTAAACATCCATTACCTTCACTCTATATCATCCTTTCTTCTTTGATTAGCAATCAAAGTAGATTAGTTACCTCAAGTTAGAGGTGTAGCTTGGTGTTTTGCTCTCGGGTGGATCGTCTACTACCTAGAGAAGGTCGAGGAGAACAAAGGAGGAGACAAAGACGAAGGACTAGTTTCATTCGGTATAATCCCTAAACACAATAGATAAGAAACTCTTTGTGTACGGTTATTTATAGTTTAGCTTCGATTTAAGCGGTTAGTCGATGTTCGCTCTCTAAACATGATCGTTTTTGAAAATTCCGCCTCCCCACAAGTACTGGGGTGAAGTACATCGACTTACAGTGGTATCAGAGCCTCGCTAAACACTAAATAACTTGATTGCAAATTTGTACGAATTTCGAACGAAAAAACGAAGCCGGAAAACCCTAAAAGTTTCAAGTTTCTGTCGAACTTAAAATGAAGTCCAAAAATTTTTCAGGTGTGTTCAGAAAGCATGAAATGAGTCCAGGAGAACACCCATGAAATTTGAACCCATAACTCGGCAACTCGGCCGCGGAAGCGCGGCGGATCGGTGGGATCCGCCGCCATTCCGCGGCGCTTTGGCCGACTCATGGGCTCATCTTTCATGTGTGGGTCCTCTCTGGTGTTTGGGGTTCTCTGGAATATTTAATTATTGCTCAGGTTACTGTTTAACAGAGCAGATTTTGGAGCAATATTGATGTTGTTTATTCGATCGAAATTGTACAGTATTTGCATATGGATTATATCTGTGATTGTTTAATGTGTTCGTAAACCTCCCCTAACTGCTAGTATGTCGGTTGGCAGGGGGTTGCACATTTCTGAAATGGTTATATCTGTTTGTGCATATAAACTGTATTGGACTGTTGTGGTGTATAGCCGGGGTTTGCAATGGGTTATTGTTTAATTCATTTGTTGTAAATGTAAATTGTTGTAATATTATTTTTGCGGGGCACTTCCAGGTTGCGGTTGTAGCCACCGTTGTATTATTTCATTTTACTGTTTTTGCTCCTAGGACTGACCCAAGGTGGGGTACACAAACTGCCGGGCGGGTAGTTTGCCGTACCCGTAGGGGTCGAGGGTGGGGTAACGGCTATTCATCACAACTGTGTAATCTGTCTTTTCTTGCAGGCTCAAAAGAAATACAGATTGCTTGCAAATCTAATATTGTTTATCTGTGTTCTGGAATGAATATCATTGCGTCAGACGAATGTAAAATATCTATATATATGATAGCTATTTAGACGTCACTTATGTTTTACACCCGCGCTAGCCCAGCCCCCGCTCTGTCGTTAGTTAAGTAACCTAACGGGTAATGACGGGACCCAGTGGTGAATGCGGATGGCATAAGAGGACGTTGTATTTTCGTTGTTTTCTGCAATGATAGGTTAATGATGGGACGCATTATCAGTAATGCAAAGAAAATAAACCAAAGTTTAAATCGTTGGAACAATTTAAAAGAAACCACTCGGTTATTTTTAAAACAGATATTTTTAAATGCGGAGCTTTAACCACTCCTTTTAAAAGCTATCAGGTTCCTTCGATTATATCAAGTTCACTACGTTCACGGTTTCGCCAAAACCAGTCGTAGCCCTCCGTCATTTCTTATGAATGGTCAGTAGTATTCAAGCTATGTTTGTTTGGCCCTTAGTCAAGACATAGTGATTGGTAGCTGCTGGGGTATTCATTTGTTGCATAGATAGATGAGTTGGTTTGGGACAGTCGTATTACTTTGTTGGCCCTTAGTCAAGAGTATATACGGATGGGTTCAAATCAACAGGATAATGATGGGCAGAACTTGACATGTGACTTATGATTTGTTGGCCCTTAGTCAAGATCATAAGAACATGGGGCAAAAACTTATATCGGGAATTTCTAAAGAAACTGAAATTTGCAAAGAGATGCATACCATTTGGAGTTTGATGAATGTTGGTAGGATTCCTTCAACATTATCATACGATGATATTTGGATCCCGATCCTACTGTGAGTATATGCTACTTATCAGGATATTCGTCACTTAACGATCAATGCTATAAACCTAGTAGGTGTCCAGAAAGGTGTCAGCGGGGTTACGCCCCCAGAGAAAAGAGGTTATTTAATTAAGGAACTTCGCGAAAGCGTTGGAAAACCTCCCTCGAAGTATCGACACTGGCCTGGCTGAACGGTTAAGCAAGTATTGTACGGTGAGAATAGTCCTGGCTAATTCTTCTTTTATGGTTTGAGAAAGGATTCGAGAAACAGTGGGAGCCATCCAGTTTAGATAAACTAAAAACCACTCTAAACTTGCAAGAGCATCATGCTAAAGTGTTTTCTTCTCTCTCTCCTAATTGCAGCGACCCTGAAAATGACTGGACTTAAGTTACTTTTAGAAAAGAATATACTGACGAGGCCAAACTATAAAGATTGGCTGCGGAATGTCAAGATGGCCTTGACCTATGACAAATTGGGGTACGTCCTCACCGCTACGGCACCTGCTGTCCCTGGTCCCAAATCCAGCAATGCGGATAAGGAAATCCTCAAAACCTGGGATTTAGATTGCGCGAGAGCCAAGTGCATCGTGCTTGCCTCGATGAACAATGAACATCAGAGGAGGCACGAGGATATGTCCCTAGATGGCATATTTCTCCATACAAAGGAACTTTATGGAGAGCAATCTCGTATAGCAAGATACGAGACCTCTAAGAAATTGTTTCGAGCGAGGTTGGCTGTCGGGTCATCGGTAGGTGAACATGTCCTACAGATGATCGGCTATATTGAAGAGCTCGCAGACCTTGGGACGACCTTGGATAATGAGCTCTATACAGACCTTATTCTCCAGTCCCTTCCTCCCACCTACGCCCAGTTTATCCTCAACTTCAATCTTCAAGGAAAAGAAGTTGAACTTGCGGAACTCCTGAACATGTTAAGGAGTGCAGAGGGCACCTTGCAGAAGGCAAGGGAAACACCCGCTATGTTTGTTGGCGGTGCATCTTCTTCCGGGTCCAAGGCTAGGGCCAAAGGAAGGAAGAAGAAGGCCGCACCCAAACCTAGAGGAGGTGTTAGTAAGGTGGGAAAGAAGGGAAAGAAAAAGCTTGCAGCACCGGTAGTTGGCCAGGATGAGTGCTTCCATTGTCACAGGAAAGAGCACTGGAAGAAGGATTGCAAGGCGTGGAACGCCAAGAACCAGGAACCGAAGCAAGCTGTGGCTTCGACTTCAGGTGTGTTTGTAATTGAGAATTGTCTGTCAATCAACTCTACTTCCTGGGTATTGGATACCGGATCAGGATCTCATATTTGCAATTCATTGCAGGCACTGAGAAACCGTAGAGTGCTGAAGGAAGGTGATATGATCCTCAGGGTTGCTAACGGAGCTAGCGTGGGAGCTGCGTCCGTCGGGGATTATCACCTAGGATTGACGAGTGGACACATTTTGGTTTTGCATAACTGTTATTTTGTACCAAGCTTAACGTGTAATATCATATCAGTTTCCTTGTTGTCAAATAAAGGTTATGATTTCACGTTTGTAAGAGATGTTGTTAACATCCACCTTAATCATGGTTTGATTGGGTCCGGTACTCTAAATAACGGCATATATGTTCTAAACCAACTCCAAATTTTCAATGTCCAGAACACACTAAAAAGAAAGTCTCCAGATTTAAATAAAGCTTTCTTATGGCATTGTAGACTGGGTCATATCAATGAGAGAAGGTTGACTAAGTTGCATAGAGAAGGATATTTGGACACGTTCGAATATCAATCTTATGACACTTGTCAATCCTGTCTCAAAGGAAAGATGACAAAGACTCCATTTACTGGACAAGGAGTAAGAGCGAGCGAGCTCTTAGGACTCATACACAGTGATGTATGTGGTCCAATGTTACACATGCAAGAGGTGGTTATTCCTACTTCATTACTTTTACAGATGATTTCTCTAGGTTTGGACATGTCTTCTTAATGAAGCATAAATCCGAAGCCTTTGAGAAATTCAAGGAATATAAGAGTGAAGCGGAAAACCAAACAGGCAAAAGTATTAAGACACTCAGATCTGATCGAGGTGGAGAATACTTAAGTGCCGAGTTCCTAGGTTACCTAAAAGAGAAAGGGATTCACTCTCAGCTTACTCCTCCATACACTCCACAGCATAACGGTGTATCGGAGAGACGGAATCGAACCCTATTAGATATGGTACGATCCATGATGAGTAATACTGAGTTACCGCGATCTTTCTGGGGTTATGCGCTAGAATCAGCAGCATATCTTTTGAACCAGGTTCCAACCAAGACTGTGCCTACCACACCATATCAGATGTGGAGTGGGAAGAAACCCTGTCTAAAACATTTTAGGACATGGGGGTGTCCAGCTTTTGTAAAAAAGCAGCATGTGGACAAGCTCGAGGCACGCTCAGTACTGTGTAAGCTTGTGGGATATCCAAAGAACTCCAAGGGATATTATTTCTATTACGCAGAGGAACAAAAGATTTTTGTTTCTCGTCATGCCCACTTCTTAGAAACTGAATTTTTAGAAAATCAGAAGAGTGGGAGCGAAGTAGAACTGGAGGAAATTCCAGAACCACAAGCTGTTACTGAAAGTTTGGTAGAACCAGAGGTTCAAGAAGAACAGAACATTCCCGCACCCCTCCGCAGGAGTAGTAGGCCGTCTCATCCGCCTGAGAGATACTACGGTTTTCTCATAGATGGGGATAGAGAGGATTGCATCATAGATGATGATGAACCTACTGACTTCCGGCAGGCCATCCAGAGCGGCGACTCGGTACGATGGCTAGATGCAATGCGGACCGAAATGGAGTCCATGTACACCAACAAAGTATGGACTTTGGACTTTGCTCCAGATGGGGTAAAACCCATAGGATGCAAATGGATCTTCAAGAAAAAGATTGGTGTAGATGGACAGGTGGAAACCTATAAGGCTAGACTTGTTGCAAAGGGTTTTCGTCAAAGACCTGGTTTGGACTATAACGAAACTTTTTCTCCAGTGGCTATGCTCAAATCCATTCGGGTCCTTCTTGCTATTGCTGCCTTCCATGATTATGAAATCTGGCAGATGGACGTAAAGACGGCTTTTCTGAATGGAAATTTAGAAGAGAGCGTCTATATGGATCAGCCAGAGGGTTTCAATCAGAGTGGGAGCAGCGGGAAAGTATGCAAGCTGCTTAAGTCTATTTATGGACTAAAGCAGGCATCGCGGAGTTGGAACATCTGTTTTGATGAGACAGTCAAAGAATATGACTTTATCAAAAATCCAGATGAACCGTGCATATATAGTAAAGTAATGGCCAGAAGTGTCGTATTCCTCGTCTTGTACGTGGATGACATTCTATTGATAGGAAATGACATTCCTATGCTTCAATCTGTCAAAGGATTCTTGTCACACAGGTTCTCCATGAAAGACCTGGGTGATGCCTCGTACATTCTGGGGATCCGGATCTATCGTGATAGATCCAAGAGGATGTTGGGACTTTCGCAGTCCAGGTATATCGACACCGTACTGAAAAGATTCAGTATGGAAGATTCTAAGCGCGGTAATTTACCGGCTTGTCACGGAATCACCCTCTCCAAAGAGATGTCTCCCAAGACTGATTTGGAAAGGGAACGCATGTCAATTATACCCTACGCTTCTGCGGTAGGCTCTATAATGTATGCGATGTTGTGCACCAGACCAGATGTAGCTTATGCACTGAGCGTGGTAAGCCGGTATCAGTCAGACCCAGGGGAGAAACACTGGATAGCAGTAAAGAACATTCTCAAGTACCTGAGGAGGACTAAGGAGATGTTCTTGGTTTACGGCGGAAAAGACCTCAGGTTGGAGGCCTTTGCTGACTCCGGCTTCCAGAGTGATAAGGACGATTCCAAGTCCATGTCGGGTTATGTCTTTACCCTCAATGGAGGGGCGGTGTGCTGGAAGAGCTCCAAGCAGGACACCGTTGCTGACTCGACGATGGAAGCGGAGTATATAGCTGCTTGCGATGCCGCAAAAGAAGCAGTCTGGATGAAGAAGTTCCTAACAGAACTTCAGGTTGTTCCTACCATAGTTGATCCAATACCTCTGTATTGCGACAACAACGGAGCTATAGCTTTAGCGAAGGAACCCAGGTCCCATCAGAAGTCCAGACACATCTTGAGGCGGTATCACCTGATCAGGGAGATCATTGATCGTCAGGAGATCGAGGTTCGGAGAGTTGCTTCTGAAGAGAACATTGCTGATCCATTCACGAAGGCCCTTCCTCAGATTCAGTTCGAGAGGCTACTCGAGATCATCGGTCTGCGATATGCCAGTACATGGCCCTAGTGCAAGTGGGAGATTGTTAGTGTTTATGCCCTAGAAGGCCATTACTGTATCATACTAGCTTGTATATTACTTAATGGAAGCTTGGGATATTCACATGTATATAACAGTCTTGCTAAACATGGTAGTATGCTACTTGGTTTTTCTATCTTAATATGTTAGTGTACGTATTGATAGAGCTCTTAGGATCTTGCTTGTCTACCAGCGTTGTGATGGCAGTCACACTAGTGGGGGCTGGGTAGTCTACAAGCACATCCTTATTCAGGTCCCTGGTCGTTGGATTATCGAGACAGAGCATCGATATCCGGAGCAGACTAGTGTGTACGCTTCTCATCCCAGTTGGGGAGATGGTCTGTCCCACAGCCGTCAGTACGTCGTACTGGAGATAGTATGCAGGTGCTCGTTAGGTTACGGGTACACCGGACAGGACTCACAGGGAACTGTTGGTTGGTTTGATACCAGTCGTCAGTGAACAGTTCCCAGGTGACATGAGTACAGCGTAGTCCGCAGACTTGACACTGCTACTTCGCCTCGAGTGTGTCCCACTGTTCTTAGATTGCTACCCTACCACGGCTCAAAGGAGTCGTGCAAACAGGTAGCAGTTGGGTGCAGTCCCGAGCACTTGGAGGCAGTGGCGGTTAGACAGGATTCGTCCCTCCCGGTATTGGGAGTAGATATCGTGCTGTGTCAGAGAGCCATTACGCAAAGTCCCTGGCCAGGGCAAGCGAGATTTACTGGTAGGTTCCAGTAGTTTCTCAGGGTGTAATGGGCTTCACTCCGACACGACTTATACCGCTATTAGGGGACTGACGCTTGCCGCCCCCCTAGGCCCGATATACGATAGTCTTGGACGAACGGACCGGACTGTATGGAGATTGTCACATCAGACTCAGTAGGAGTTCGGATGGGTTTCCTCATCGGCCTTCTTATCGACAACTACCTGGGGACCGTTACGTACAGCTAGTGCCGCTTGCGGTCTGTGGTTAAACCCACTGCCAGCGTAGTAGTCGAGTCTCTAGAGTCCCACACAGAGAGTTTCCTACTCCAGGCGAAACGATATAGAGGTTGCATGGTTTTGCGACAAAGGGTTCGGACGCATACGTGCGTTTACGCACGTACGACTTTCGGACAGTTTTTACCAGTCGGCTTTGGTTTAAGCCAGTAACTGGTATCCGGTTATTGGATTTTTACAGTCTAAAGTTTTTCCGTATTTTTGCGGATTGGAGGGGCGTTCTCGTAATTGTACGAGAAGCTTCTAGAAGATGTGACTAAGGAGGTTAAGGTGACATAAGCTTTGGATAAGATTAGTGATGTCATGAGGGTGATTCATCATGGTCATTAATGCACCATAAATGCTTAATGACTCATGATAATGAATCACCTCTTTTCATTTATGAAGCATGCTTATTCATTTCTATTATTCTTTTTTGTAAAATAAGAATGCTTCATAATATATTATGATACACTCTCTCTCATCTCATTATCTCATCTCACATTCTCTCTCCTCAAGCTCTCATCTTCAAGAAACTAATCCTTAATCCTCATGTGTTGAGATCAAAGGTTTAGTTAGACTTAAACATCCATTACCTTCACTCTATATCATCCTTTCTTCTTTGATTAGCAATCAAAGTAGATTAGTTACCTCAAGTTAGAGGTGTAGCTTGGTGTTTTGCTCTCGGGTGGATCGTCTACTACCTAGAGAAGGTCGAGGAGAACAAAGGAGGACACAAAGACGAAGGACTAGTTTCATTCGGTATAATCCCTAAACACAATAGATAAGAAACTCTTTGTGTACGGTTATTTATAGTTTAGCTTCGATTTAAGCGGTTAGTCGATGTTCGCTCTCTAAACATGATCGTTTTTGAAAATTCCGCCTCCCCACAAGTACTGGGGTGAAGTACATCGACTTACACGGCAGGTGAAGAAACATCGATCAAAGGTCTTACAGTCCGTAAAGGTCCTATGGCATGGCCTAAATAGCGAAGAGGTCACATGCGAAGCCGAGAGCGAGATGCGGAAGAAGTTTCCCCATCTCTTTGAAGGTACGCGTAGTAAGATTTTAAATTCGGGGACCGAATTTCTTTAGGGGGGGGAGATTGTAACACCTTAAAAATGCGATTAGAGTTAAGTAAGCGATATAATGCGGGTTTTTAATAAATTTAACTAATAATTATTTTTTCACATATTTTATTATAATTAATTAATATTTTATTTAATTATTTATGTACTTGTTGTGGTTATGCTCACACATGTGCATGCTAATTTAGCATTAAGAAGGTGTTAACCATGCTTTACTAGCCATGGCACTTTAACCATATTATGTCTTGTTATATATATATATATATATATTTATTTATTTATTTTAAGTAACAAATATTTTATTTTAAAAAGAAAAGAAAGGAAAAGAATAAAATATGAAGGCATGGGGGAAGACATGGAGGTGAGGTGTGTCATTTAATGAGGTGAGTGAGAGAGCATGGCTCTCAAATGCTATCTCTCATTTCTCACTCTCCCATTCTCTCTTCTCTCACCCTCTCATTTCCCTTCTTCTACTTTCTTCAAAATCTTTCTCCGATTGCAATATTTTTTCTCCTACTAACCTTGAGCCAAAAACAATATCAAACCTCATTATACCCTTAACTAATCATGTTTAAACCCTCTTGAGATGTCTTGGAGCTTACAAGGCTAGGGTTTCATCCACGTTTTGGTGAGGTTATGATCTTAAACCCTTCATTAGGCTGTAAGGAAAGTTTTTTTGTTAACTAGTTTCACTAAAATACTTTAATGTTTTAGTTTGGTGTTAAAATCGTATTTTGTAAAGACTTAGGATTCTGTTTTTAATCTGCTATCGACCCAGATGTTATTTTGTGAAGTTTCTGTTAGTTATATGTATGCCCTAGAGGCCATTACTGTACATAGGATGTATATTGTAGTGGATGCTGGGACATATATAGGGAGGACTTTCTTGCTCGACATGATAGTATGCTATCTGGTTGCTCTTTATCTTAATGTGTACACTGATTGTCTCTCTCTTACATGTTGGTAAAGCCCTTAGGATGTGTACTTGACTACCTGGACTATGATACGGATCATACTAGTGGGGACATGGTAGTCCATAAGTACATCCTCCAAGGTCCCTAGTCGTGGGTGTATCGAGACAGGGCATCGATGCACCAGAGTAGACTAGCGTATACGCATCTTGACTCATATGATGGGCGATGGATGATCCCATATCCATCGGTGTTTGACATCAAGGATGGTGTACGGGTGCTCAGTGGAGACTGGGTACACTGGATGGACTCGCCGAGAACTTCCAGATGGTATTATACCTTACGTCAGATGGCAGTTCTCTGGTGACACTGGTACAGGTTAGTCTGTAGACCCGAGATCATCATAGAGTCTTGTGTGATTCCCACTGTGCTTTGATTTCCACCTTACCACGTCCAAGAGGGCGTGCAAAACGGTGGTTTTTGGGTACAGTCCCGAATCACATGGAGGCAATGAGCGATAGGAGGGGATTCGTCTCTCCCGGTATAGGGAGTTGATGTTGCGCTGTGTTCGATTGGCTATAACCGGAAATCCCTGGGAAGGGTTGCTGAGATTTACTGGTAAGTGTTATCAGTAGTATCTCGAACTTTTATAGACCACATATCGACACGACTTATCAAGCTACTGGGGTCTGACGTTTACCACCCCTAGGAGAGATATGCGACATATCAGACGAACAGACCGGACTGTACGGTAAGTGTTACTGGTTGGATTCACAGGAGTGTGAGCGGGCTTGCTCGTTGATCTTCTGATCGCTCAATACCCGGGTGGCCGTTACGTTCAGCAGACCGCTTGCGTCTTGTGGGTGTTTATATGATCATCACCTGCTGCCGGCGTATTGACGAGTCATTAGAGTCCTACACAGAGGTTTCCTGGCTCAAGCGAAACGAAATAGGAGCGCATATGAGATATGTGCGGGACTGAGAATAATACCAGTATGTGATACTGAATTCTATTCTCGCGATTTGTATCATCGGACGATTATATAAGATATAGCCGGATTACCGAATCAAATGTTGATTCGATAGATTGATACACTTGATATTAGTCGGTTATATGCAGTATGACCGGATCATTAAATCAAGTGTTGATTTAATGATTTAATGTATAATTATATATTTGATATATTACTTTACATTAATTAGTATTGGTTCACTTAAGATTATTTTTCTCACTTGATTGTGCACATTGTATATATGATATATGTTTGTGCACTAGTTTGTATCATGTTTGATGGTACATGCAAACTTGGGTGTGTGTATGCTTTAAACCATGTTTAGGTTAATGGTTAGGGTTTTAGCTTATTTATTTATTTTATTCTTTTATTTTTGGCAAAAACAAATATGGTGGCTTTCTTTGTTTTATTCACAAGTTTCATGAAGCTTCAACCATTTTGTTTTTTCCTTAACCTAACCATTACACCTAAACCCTAGTTTATTCTCTACATGTGTTTACTTCACCCATGGTTGCATTATGATAAAGATTCACTTGATTTATTATTTTGATAATAATTCTTTTTCTCTTCTTCTTCTTCTTCATGAAGAAAAGAAAAAGCTTTCTTGAAAATTCCAAGTGATGAAATCAAGTGAGAAATCCAAATCCAAAGTGAACCCACTTCCTATTTCTTCATCCTCTACCACTTGCCATGTTGTATAGGGTATTTTCTTCACAAGTTTCATGAGCTAGTGAAGATGGAGTTTGAGTTTGAGTCGCCTCAACGTAGATCATCTTCGGCATCGAAGTCAACGACCTAGCCCGATCATTTCTCCGACGAAACCATCGCTAGAGTCCGGGATCCCGATGATCGTAGCGGAGGGACGTCAATACGGAGCTAAAGAAGTGGAGGACCGGATCTACAAAGGTTGTAATCTCTTTCACTTTGTTGCAAAGTAGTTTGCTTGAATGTATTTCTCCTTACCTCTAGTTAACGATCTAGCATTAGGGTTCTTTGGCACATAAATTTTTGAATTTGGCATGGTAGATACCTTGTGGAACCTTTTGAGTGTGCCTAGAAACCCTACAGTGGTATCGGAGCCTTGCTAAAGCTTTAGGTGAAGTGTAGAAGAAATTAGATATCCGATCGAACCCGAAACCCTAATCGGACACCCTTCTCTGTAATTTTTTTCAAAACTGTGATTTTTGTGAATTAAAAATACTCAGAAAAATCAGCAGGGTTTTCTAGGAGTTACTGTGCAACACGTTCCCTAAAACCTCTACAGCGCCGCGGAACCGCGGCCTTACCATGCTATTGGCGGCGGTTCCGCGGCCGTATGTAAAGAATAGGTACTCAGTTTTGCACAGTAACCTCCGTTTGTGATTCCTGATTATTCTGGAAATTTTTAATTATACTCAAGAGTTGAGTTATCTGGGGTGTATTGGGGACTCGTTGATTTGATCGGATATTTTAACTTTGTTTGTGTTTTCTGGGTAATTTTAGAACATGTTGAAAAGTTCGACCCGATATAAATACTCATTTTTTCCCGACCCGGGAAATTTCCAAGTGTTGGATTTTTTCCGTAGTTTAAGAACGTCTAAGTAGTGCAAGTAACGCGATGGACCCTCTAGAAGACAACAAACCTTAACTCGATTATGTGACCGTCTTGAACTGCCCTTTGAAGCTTCGGGTTTGGGGCAGTACGGCGTGCCACATGTGAGGCGTTGGCTTGACCCTTCTACGGCTGGACCGTTGGTACTGTGGCATGAACTGAATGTTTTTAAACTTATTTCAAGTGTTGAGTTGTTTCGGGAAAACTTGGGTGTTAGATTGTTCGATAGGAAAGTTTAACATTTTCTATTTATCTGGAATGTGATACAATATTTGGAATCCACAAGTAGTTTTGAGATAACTGATTTGGATGTTATAAACATAGCAGTTTAGTCTCACTTGATCGGTTGCCATGGAATTTTGATGTGATCAAAAGTCCGTCGCAATCACGTTGCGTACGCTGATATTCGTCGGGTAAACTTAATAGACAGCCACACCCCATAGCCCCGACCAAGTGACTGTAGGAGAACCCCGTCGCCGAAAGCATCCATTCGGGTGCTCGCGGCAGCGGTGTTCCGCCTTGGTGCACTTCGTCGACGGCATCGGGGGTGCGGCCGCCTACTAAAGTTTGCGACAAGCATTCGATCAAAATGTCGGGAATCTTGTTGAATTGCCCGACTTGATATTGAAAAGTGTTTTCGATAATGAGACTAAAATGCGGGGTTTATAATTGTTAGGCATGTGATGTCTAAGGAATTCAGATGGTTAGGCATGCGATGTCTAAGGAGGTTGCGGATTCCAACTGTTGTAGTTTTACACTTTCTTTTCTGTGACCGTAAGTGTAATATGTGATATCGCCGGTTTCGTTGTTATATGTCAACGACAATTGGGATGGGCATATTTACTTACGTTGATGACATGTGATGTTATGTGTTGCTGGATATGTTATATTGGATCGTCGCGTTTTTAATAGCCGGAGGTTTTTATGTGAGATGAGTGTTTTTCATTTTCATTCATGTAAGAACTTATATGTAATATTCTTTTATTGGGGCACTTCCAGGTTGCGGAAGACGTCACCATTGTATATTATTTACTTTTCCGCATTAGGATAGACCCAAGGAGGGGAGCATAAGTAACCGGGTTCTAGGGTCCAGTGGGAGACCATCTCGAGGAGTCGAGTTCAGGTCTCCTAACCCTAGAATTGGAAGGGTTGCTTGCCGCTCTCGTAGAGGTCTAGGGGTGTGGGATTGGCTATTCATCACGACCATGGAATCCGTGTTTTATACTTGATCAAAATAATATACGGACGTCCTAATATATCCAATATTTCATTTGATATTTTCTGTTGCGTTATTTGTGATGTGATCATGTGATATGTTCAGATAGATATTGTATATAGTATATATGATATATTATATAGACGTTGCTTATGTTTTACACCCGCGCTAGCCCTACCTCGCTCTGCCGTTAGTTACCTAACCTAACGGTGCAGACGGGACATCGAGGCGAATGCGGATGGCATAAGCGTACGTTATATTTATCTGTGATGTTTAGGTGATTTAAATGATGGTACTTCATTAATGTGATTAATGAAAGAAAAGAAACCTAAAAGATGTTGTGGAATCGAATTTTCAAAAACAGGTAGCTACAGTTCTTGCTTTGCATCGCGGTGTTCCTTGTAGAACATCCTGCACCTTATTCGATAAGGAAAGTGCCGAGATCCCTTCACCGGGAGTGACCCCTTTAGTAATAACTGGCAGATGCTACACCCCTCGGTTTGGTTTTTGATTGCTTTTGGAGTTTTTGCTTTACATAGTGATATATATGATATATCCTGCACCTTATTCGATGAGGAAAGAGCCGACGATCCCTTCACCGGGAGTGACCTCTTTAGCGAAACTAGTAAAAGCCTCAAAAACACTCCATTTTAAAATCATTTGATTCTACAACGATATCAAGTTCATTACGTAATAGGTTTTCAGAAAAACCTGTCGTAGCCCTCCGTCATTTCAGATAAGTTGTAGTTAGTATTCGTGCTACGTTTATTGGCCTGTGTCAAGGCGTAGTGTGCGGTAGCTAACTAGTATTTATCTGCTTATGCATATGATGCAGATTGGATTAGGGTAGTCATGCGACTTTGTTGGCCTGCGTCAAGGGTCATGCGGGTAGGTTTAATTCAATCAGGAAATGACGGGTTGAACTTGACTAGCGCACTATGGTTTGTTGGCCTGCGTCAAGGTCATAGGACGCTAGGGGCAAAATTATCGGGAATTTCAAGTGTTGAAATTTGCAATGCGATTGCATACCTTGTATGAAATAGTTGGATCCCGATACCCACTGCGAGTAATTGTTACTCCTGGGAGAGTTTTACACATTACAATAGCCGATCAAGTAGGTGTCTAGAAAGGTGTCAACGGGGTTACGCCTCTGGGAAAACGAGGTTTACTTTAATTAGGTCCGTGCGAAAGCACGGGGAACCTCTCTCAAAGTACTGACACTGGCTTGGCTGAAAGATTGGCGAACTTGTAGCGTGTAATTAATCTCGGCTAGTCTTTCCTTTTAAGGTTTGAAGGAAGATTTGATAAAAATAGTGGGAGCCATCCTGATTAGATAAAATAATAATCAATCTGATCTTGCAAGAGCATACGCAGAGTGTTTTCTTCTCTCTCTCTTTCTCCAGGTAGCGACCATGTCACGCCTTAATCAAGATAATAAAACAGATATATTAACCGAACCCGCTTGTTATACTGAGCTGGCGAACGTTGGTCTCGCTCCAACTTATAAATGTTATAAGACAGAGCAGGATTTAGGGGATTACCAGAATTCCCGTGCCACCCAAACGAAGAAAGTGCATGATGATGCATCATCTTTGGGTGTGTTCATTATAGAGAACTGTTTCTCAATATCCTTTACGTCCTGGGTATTTGATACCGGATCAGGATCCCACATATGTAATATATTACATGGGCTACAGATAGGTAAAGAACTGAGAACGGGTGATAAGTTTCATGAGACAGAAAATGGTGCAAGTGTTGCAGCCAAGTCTGCTGGTCACTGTCACCCTGTATTACCAGAATACATTAATTCTAAACAAATGTTATTAGATACCGAACCTGACATACAAAATCATGTCAGTCTCTTTATTAGTAAAGAAAGGATATAATTTTGTATTGTTGGATAATGTTTTGAACATTTCCTATATGAATAGTTGATCGGTTCAGGCACGTTATCTAAAAGCATTAACGTTCTAAATTAAACTACAGTTCTTAGTATACAGAACACACAAGAGGAAGAGTTCAGAAATGAATGAATCCTTCTTGAGGTATTGTAGATTAGATCATATCAATGCGACCCGACTAGCTCAAGTTACATATAGATGCATATTTAAATTTGTTTGAATTTACATCTTGTGAAACTTGTCAGTCATGTCACAGAGATAAGATGACCATAGCTCCATTTACTGGAAACAGAGAAAGAGTTAGTGAACTCTTGGGATGATACATGTTGATGTATGAAGGTCCCCTGTCTACACATGCCAAAATCGGTTCTTTATACTTCATTACATTCTCTGATGATCTCTCAAGATTCAGACATATGTTCCTGTTGAAACACAAGTCCGAAGCTTTTGAGATATTCACAGAATATAAGTTAGAAGTAGAGAACCAAAATACGGGTATAAGTATTATGTCCTTTGATGTGATCAGGGAGGAGAATACTTGTGCATAGAATTCCTGGACTATTCTAAAGGAGAATGAGATTCTCTCTCCGTATTCCTCCTCTGAATACACCACAGCACAACGGTGTATCGGGGCGGAGCAATCGCACCATATTAGATATGGTGCGCTCTATGATGAGTACTACTGAGTTACCTATTTCCTTTTGGGGGTTATGCGCTTGAGAAGCTGCATACCTATTGAATAGGGTTCAAATCAAATCAGTTGCCTACCACTTCATATGTGATATGGAAAGGGAAGAGCCCATATCTTAAGTTTGTTAAGATTTGGGGTTGTCTGACCTGTCTAAAAAGCTAAATCCGGACAAGCTCGAGGCAAGGTCTGTTATGTAGCACTGGAAAGGTTCCAGCTATACAAACTACAGTTGATGATTTTGTAGAACCGAAGGATTCAATAATTACCAACGAATCTCAGCCTCTCCGCCGATCTAGTAGGGTTCCTCACCCACCTGAGAGATACTTCATTTTCTCTATGACAGTGGGAGCGAGGATTGCATCATGAAATGATGACCCAACTAGTTTCGAGCTGGCCATCAGGAGTGGGACTCTGTAAGAATGGCTGGATGCTTAGCGATCTGAGATGGAATCCTTATACACCAACAAAGTATAGACTGGTTGCCTTATCTGAAGGGTTAAATCCCCATCAGGAGCAAGTATATCTTGAGAAAATTACTTGGTGTACATGGAAAAGTTGAGACTTTCAAAGCTAAACTTGTTAAAGGTTTGCATCATAGACCGATTGTGGCTAATGATGAAACCTTTTTTAGGGACCTATGCTTAAGTCCATCCAGATCCTACTTGCCACGGCTACATTCCATGACTATGATATCTGGAGGTTGGGTGTCATGACAGCTTTTCTAAAAGATGATTTGGAAGAGAGCGTCTATAAGTACACAGCCAGAGGGCATCGTAGACAGTGGGAGCAGCGGAAACGTGAGCAAGATGTTTTATGTGATAAAGCAGGCATCGCGGAGTCGGAACGTCTGTTTTGTGGTAGTCAAAGAGTTTGACTTCATCAAAATGGTAGATGAACCTTGTATATACAAAAAGGTAGTAGGGAGTATGGTGATGATCCTCGTAGAGTACGTAGATGACATACTCTTGATAGGGAAGGAGTTTCCTATGCTACGCTCAGTCAATCTTCGCTTAGCACAAGGATTCTCCATAAAGGATCAAAGTAATACCTCCTAAATCCTGAGTTTTGATCTATGAGATAGAAGTAATTGGATGTTAGGATTCTCATTAGTTGTAGTGAGAAGGTATCAATCGATCCTGAGGAGAATCGCTGGAAAGGTTCCAGAGTGATAAGGACGAAAGAATGTCGGTCACAGGCATTGTCTTTACCCTCAGTAGAGGGACGGTATGTTGGAAGAGTTCCAAGCTAGATACCGTGACAAACTAGACGATTAAAGGCAAGATACATCGTTACCAAAGATGCTATCAAAGAGGAAGTCTGGGTGTATATTAGTTCATGAGATGAACTTCGTTCCTACCATTGTGAGACAATGGAGTTATGGCTTATGCCTAGGAACGCCTATCCCATCAGTGATCCAGACATATTCTAAGGCTGCATCACCTGATCATAGAGATATTAGATCTCCAGGGTGATCGAGGATAGGAGAGTAGACTCAGAGGACAACACGGCGGATCCACTCACAAAGGCCTTTTCCCAGAGACAGATTTTTATGGGATGGTTGAGTATGAGATACTGCAACCACTGCTACAGATGGCACTAGTCCAAGTGGGATATTGTTAGTTATATGTATACCCTAGAGGCCATTACTGTACATAGGATGTATATTGTAGTGGATGCTGGGACATATATAGGGAGGACTTTCTTGCTCGACATGATAGTATGCTATCTGGTTTCTCTTTATCTTAACGTGTACACTGATTGTCTCTCTATTACATGTTGGTAAAGCCCTTAGGATGTGTACTTGACTACCTGGACTATGATGCGGATCATACTAGTGGGGACATGGTAGTCCATAAGTACATCCATCAAGGTCCCTAGTCGTGGGTGTATCGAGACAGGGTATCGATGCACCAGAGTAGACTAGCGTATACGCATCTTGACCCATATGATGGGCGATGGATGATCCCATATCCATCGGTGTTTGACATCAAGGATGGTGTACGGGTGCTCAGTGGAGACTGGGTACACTGGATGGACTCGCCGAGAACTCCCAGATGGTATTATACCTTACGTCAGATGGCAGTTCTCTGGTGACACTGGTACAGGTTAGTCTGTAGACCCGAGATCGTTATAGAGTCTTGTGTGATTCCCACTGTGCTTTGATTTCCACCGTACCACGTCTAAGTGGGTGTGCAAAACGGTGGTTTTTGGGTACAGTCCCGAATCACTTGGAGGCAATGAGCGATAGGAGGGGATTCTTCTCTCCCGGTATAGGGAGTTGATGTTGCGCTGTGTTCGATTGGCTATAACCGGAAATCCCTGATGAGAGTTGCTGAGATTTACTGGTAGGTGTTATCAGTAGTATCTCGAACTATTATAGACCACATATCGACACGACTTATCATGCTACTGGGGTCTGACATTTACCACCCCTAGGCGAGATATGCGACATATCGGACGAACAGACCGGACTGTACGGTAAGTGTTACTGGTTGGATTCACAGGAGTGTGGCGAGCTTGCTCGTTGATCTTCTGATCGCTCAATACCCGGGTGGCCGTTACGTTTAGCAGACCGCTTGCGGCTTATGGGTGTTTGATATGATCATCACCTGCAGCCGGCGTATTGACGAGTCATTAGAGTCTTACACAGAGGTTTCCTAGCTCAAGCGAAACGAAATAGGAGCGCATATGAGATATGTACGGGACCGAGAATAATACCAGTATGTGATACTGAATTCTATTCTCGCGATTTGTTTCATCGAACGGTTATATAAGATATAGCCGGATTACCGAATCAAATGTTGATTCGATAGATTGATACACTTGATATTAGTCGGTTATATGCAGTATGACCAGATCATTAAATCAAGTGTTGATTTAATGATTTAATTTATAATTATATATTTGATATATTACTTTACATTAACTAGTATTGGTTCACTTAAGATTATTTTTCTCACTTGATTGTGCACATTGTATAAATGATATATGTTTGTGCACTAGTTTGTATCATGTTTGATGGTACATGCAAACTTGGGTGTGTGTACGCTTTAAACCATATTTAGGTTAATGGTTAGGGTTTTAGCTTATTCATTTATTTTATTCTTTTATTTTTGGCAAAAACAAATATGGTGGCTTTCTTTGTTTTATTCACAAGTTTCATGAAGCTTCAACCATTTTGTTTTTTCCTTAACCTAACCATTACACCTAAACCCTAGTTTATTCTCTACATGTGTTTACTTCACCCATGGTTGCATTATGATAAAGATTCACTTGATTTATTATTTTGATAATAATTCTTTTTCTCTTCTTCTTCTTCTTATTCATGAAGAAAAGAAAAAGTTTTCTTGAAAATTCCAAGTGATGAAATCAAGTGAGAAATCCAAATCCAAAGTGAACCCACTTCCTATTTCTTCATCCTCTACCACTTGCCATGTTGTATAGGGTGTTTTCTTCACAAGTTTCATGAGCTAGTGAAGATGGAGCTTGAGTTTGAGTCGCTTCGACGTAGATCATCTTCGGCATCGAAGTCAACGACCTAGCCCGATCATTTCTCCGACGAAACCATCGCTAGAGTCCGGGATCCCGATGATCGCAGCGGAGGGACGTCAATACGGAGCTAAAGAAGTGGAGGACCGGATCTACAAAGGTTGTAATCCCTTTCACTTTGTAGCAAAGTAGTTTGCTTGCATGTATTTCGCCTTACCTCTAGTTAACGATCTAGCATTAGGGTTCTTTGGCACATAAATTTTTGAATTTGGCATGGTAGATGCCTTGTGGAACCTCCTTAGTGTGTCTAGAAACCCTACAGTTTCCATCACAGAGAGATAGTTTAGAAGCCTAGAACCCACCCCCAAAACCTGAGCCCAACCCTTCAATTCGAGGGCGCAGATTTATTCATTCCGGCAGTAAATTGCGGCCAGGTTGGGGTGTCTGTGTGTGATTCTTGGTCGTAGGGTCTCTGGGGTTATTTTTAGGCTTATGGCATGTGCAACTTTCTCTAATTCCACGTGCAGGAAAATCTGGCACCGTTTTGCTATAATTCAAGCGTTTCGATAATGTGAGATGCGGATTTATCCGG
This sequence comes from Agapanthus africanus, assembly GCA_030015575.1. NCBI lineage: Eukaryota > Viridiplantae > Streptophyta > Magnoliopsida > Asparagales > Amaryllidaceae > Agapanthus > Agapanthus africanus. The sequence goes on from CM057349.1 coordinate 175,759,493, forward strand.
CTATCGTTTATGGGTTTCGTGTAGCTAACTGCCATAGGATTGGTCTAGGATGTCGCTGCACACGTTTAGCCCGCTAAGCTAACATATGGTAGCTTGTGGAAGTCGATTCGTTGGTTTGGCGTTTGTGCCCGTGTGTTATCGGAAAGTTTACTAATTTCACGCGTTATGGTTTTGTGTGATGCTAGGATCACTTGCGGGGACTTCGGACGCAGCTAGGAAGGGAAAATAGATGATCGGATTCACTTAGCTCAAGGTAGTCCGGTGAGTAGATTTAACATCTACGGGGGAATCGCCCGTATGGCTTTAAGCGCCGATGGCTAGATTCAAGTGATATAACCTTGTGCTATACGCTTATATATATTGTGATTGTGCATGAGTATCATATTGTGCATCCTATTACCTATTGTACATTGACATATCATTAATAGGGCACTGCACCATTACTAACGATTCATGTTGCACGAGCACCGATTTATATGCCATACACCGTTGGTAATTGCTTTGTCACGCACAATATATAATTTGCCATGAATAATTACATTGTACAACATTCATAACTGACAGTTAGACATTGTTCATTGTACTAGTACGTATCATGTTAGCATCATACATATATTGCTATAATGCCATATCTCATATGATGTTTTCATGAGATTTCTGTTTCGTGGATTTGGGAAACCGCAAAGTACATTTTGAAAACTTGAAATATTTAAAAAGTGCGGTTTTCCTTGGTATGATATTTCGTGTCAACTATGAGTTTTCTCTATTCTGAGCTATGTGATACCCGATCGAGGAGTGAGGAGGAACCATCTGCGGGTACATGGTGGGCCGGGTAAGGTACCCCGGGGTAAGAAGATCGTGGAGTAGACGTTGAGCTTGGCAGGGGGAGCACAGCCTACCGGTGATTGTTTGGAAAATCGACGGATATCTGGAGAATACCGTTCAGAGTTACATGATGAGATGGATATGAGGGCCGATCAAAATGACGGCGCCTGAGATATTGGGATATTGGGTGTCATTGATGGATACCGAATTTCTATGATGGTGATTTATTGAGGATGACTCTGTTTTATCCCACACTCAGGACTTATTATGACATGCGCTGGTTATATAGTTGTTGTACCCTGATGTTGTACCTTGATTATGATTATGATGCATTTCATACTGTTATGCATATGCCCTCATGACCGCATGCTTAGAAATTGTCGCTTTTCATCATGCTTGCGATTATACCGTATGATGTTATTTACTACTCACGAGTTGGCAACTCATCCCCATTGTGCTACAGTGTTCTGCAGGGTCGACCCTCAGTATAGTCACGGCAGGACCCTCTATTTCACCCATTCCTGTGGATATCGCTATTTTTGGGCGTGTGATATTTCTGTAGGTGGGTTTTGTGCGAGTATCCACATGTTTCTACTTGTATATCTTATTTTGTTTCTAGTACTCTCCATCTACCTCCTGTATGTATTTGACTTAGAGACAAGACTGAGAGGTTCAATATTTGTATATTATGTGACCCTGGTTGTCGTGCTCGTATGAGCCGGCTTTTGTTTTATGTTGCAATGTTGTTTTCACTTCTTATTTGCTTATTTCTTCGCCTATGGTGTCATATATATCTTTTGTGGTTGTGTTCCGCCTTTAGGCATGAGTTGCTCCCAATTGGGGATGCCTTTTTATATATTATGTTTTGTATCCGTTTTGGACCAGTTTTTACAAGGGACATGCTGCCGATTTTTTAAGCAATAACTTGAGATTTTAAAAAGAGATGTGATGTTTCGAAACAAATGTTTTACTACTCTACTCTATTTCATGGTTTACATTTATGGGTTTCAGCTTACTTGAATTGCGTTACGCCTTTAAACATTGCGTGATTTAGGTGCCAGTCGCGTTCTTAAATTGGGTCGTGACAGTAGGGAACTGATTTCATGGGCCCGTTTCCCAACTCTTTTGGGAACTCATACATTTTATTAGCGATTGATTATGTCTCCAAATAGGTTGAAGAAATACCGAGCATTACTAATGACAACAAGGTTGTCGTTAAGTTCCTTAAAGAAAATATCTTTTCTCGGTTCGGGCACCCTCGTGCTATCATTAGCGACAATAGGAAACATTTCTGCAATCGGTCATTCGAGACTTTGATGCAGAAATATTCAATCAACCACAAGCTTTCTACGCGCTATCATCCCTAAACGAGCGGGCAAGCTGAAGTCTCTAATAGACCGATCAAGCAAATTTTGGAGAAAACGGTTTCTAAGAACCGTAAGAATTGGTCTACTAAACTAACTAATACTCTTTGGGCATTTCGTACTACATATAAAACCAATCTTGGCATGTCTCCTTATCGTCTGGTGTTCGGGAAGGCTTGCAACCTCCCTGTCGAGATCGAACATAGGGCAATGTGGGCAATTAATGAGCTTAACTTCAATTTTGAACAAGCAGGCAGCTATCGGAAGCTGCAATTAAATGAGCTGGGGGAGCTTTGTGATGAAGCCTATCATAACGCAGTTATAGTAAAGAACCCGACAATGGTGTTCCACGACAAACACCATTTGAGAAAAACATTCAACCGAGACAAGTCCTTCTTCACGATACCCGTCTCCATCTTCATCCGGGTAAGTTTAGATCTCGTTGGAAAGGACCTTTTGTGGTGTGGTATGTATACCCGCATGGTGCAGTGGATGTAGAAATACTAAAAACGGTTCCATTTTTAAAGTAAAAGGGCATAGGTTAAAACCGTATTTTTCCGCTGACCCATCGGAGGAGCTCCTATTCTTGCAAGAACTGCTTTATCACGAATAACATTCCTCCGCATCACCTCCATGCTTCGGTTTTCTAGCCATAAATAGTAGCGATACTGTTTCATCTAAGAATAGAGGTGTGTATATTAGTAGATCCAATAATATATATATATATATATATATATATATATATATGTATATGTATGTATGCGTGTTAAAGAACAAGTTTAGGGGAGGATTTCCATTTGACTAACTTTTCACCCTATTATTCTCCACCAAAGTCTACAAGTTTTTGTGGTCGAACAACTGCATCAGTGAGGACACTGCTGCAAACAGAGGTAGGGAGGAAGACTAAAGACGGTGTTTTTTTGAGGGGGTGTGTGATTTCTGACATCTTGTCAAGACCATTAAGAAAGGGCTCATGACAACTAAAAACCTAGTGTAGTTTGAAACTCTTATTTTCAAGTTTTTTTATATGTTCCTTATCTTTGCATGTAATTTTTGTCTGCTTTATTTTATTTCAGGATTTTGTGGGTGTAATCCGCTAAAAACCATCAGAAGACAACACTCTTCCTACTAAGGACACATAGAAGTTTAACGGCTTGTTGTATGAGCTAAGTGCAATCGTGTTGCTTACGAAAGTGTGCTAGGTTTTTTCTTTTGAAAATAAAATAGTTTGCTCGAGACGATCAAATGATAAGTTTAGGGGTATCATATTTATTGCACTTTTGTATAATCATTTTCCCTATTATTATTAATTAATAAAATATGTTAATTGTAAATTAAGAACATATATGGGTTTATTTGTAAAATTATTATTGTCATATGTTTTTTAATTAATATAATTTGTGAATATATGCATATCATAGTTAAATAAAATATCCTTGAGATTATTAATTATTAAAATATGCATATTATGTCACATCAAACATTCTTAAGCAATATTATAAAGACATCATAGCAGTTTAGTTTTTCAGCAGTCAAGGTCTGTAATACAATTGTTTATTCAATGAACGGTAGATTTTTTTATCTTGTCTAATTACTTTCCACAATTTAATTTCTGTATTTACTTTCCGCAATTTTAATTTTGTTATTTCTTATGGGTTCATTAATCTTTAATCTTTCATCTTTTAGTTCGTTTATCCATATGAGCGAGTAAATTCTAGCTTGTTAGGGTTTGTAGGATAGAATAGTATAATGGATGAACAAAATCTCTTAATTTCTTTTTAAGTTTAATTTTTCTAAATTTTAGCATAATGAGTCTTAACCCTCTTATCGGGCGTGCAATTAGGTGTCGAGAACAAAACAACTTTTGATCCCAAAAAATGGTAGAAAGTTAAACCCTCGTCAATGCCCGGGAACTTCCATTGCTAAAATGTGCCTTGAGTTTATCTGGATTCTGGTTTGAAGCATATAAGTCGATGTCACGCACCCCGCGGGTTCGCGGGGAGGCGGAAAACGCAAAAAAAATTTTTTACGGGGTTCGTAACACCGACTAAACTCCAGGATCGATACTAAAGCTTAACTAACTAAACTACGATGAGTTTAACTACTATGTAAGAAAGTAATACCTCCTAGGATCAAGTCCTTCGGGTCTTCTTGTTCTCTTCCTGCACGTCATAAGCTCCTCGAAGTGTACGGATCGCGCTTGATCGTCGGCCTCCTCAAGTCAAAGAATACCGAGGTAACTAGGGTACCTAGTTCGCTAAACTAGATAGCTTAGAGGATGTATAGAGTGATTATGGATTGTTTAGTCTCAAGAACCCTAGGTTTCTCAACACATGAGACAATTAGGGTTTGAGGAAGAAGAAGGGAGCTCTTAAGGGAGAGAGTGTTGAAGATAATAATGGAATGAATATGGCTAAGTCTTGTGATGAATTAAGCATACAATAATTCAAAATGAAAATATCAAGCATGCTTCAATAGTTATAAGATGAGTCAACCCATGAGTCACCAAGTAGCCATGCTTCATTTAATGAAAATCCACACCTCATACATCCACCTCATTAACCATTTAATCTAAAGAAATGAGGTGTCCTCTTCTAGAAGAATTCTTGCACAAATTACAAGAATACCCCTCACCGTATTTACATACCCGTATACGTATTCCAAAAATTACGAATACAAAGAGACGAAACTAATTCAATAATCTAATACTAGGATCCGGCTTAAACAAAAGGCCACTAATATTATCCATCCAAATCATGATCCGTGTACAAATACACGTATATGATCTAATCTTGTCGTAAAACCATATGACCTTTACATCGATTCGCCCGAAGTAGGGAAACCCTCTGTGTAGGACTCTAATGACTCGACAGTACGCTGGCAGTGGGTTTAACTACAAGCACGTCAGCGGTACTAGCTGCACGTAACGGCTACCCAGGTATCTGTCGATAAGAAGGCCGATGAGCAAACTCATCCGAACTCCTACTGAGCCAATCTGTGACAATCTCCGTAAAGTCTGGTATGTTCGTCTAAGAGTATCGCATATCGGGCCCAGGGGGCGGTAGCCATCAAACCCCTAATAGTGCAACAAGTCATGCCGGAGTAGAGCCCAAAACACCATGACAAACTACTGGAGTACCTACCAGTAAAACTCGCTTGCCATGGCCAGGCACTTTGTGTAATGGCTTTCAGAACACAACGCGATATCTACCCCCAATATCGGGAGAGACGAATCCTATTTAACCACAACTGCCTCCCAGTGATTCGGGACTGCACCCAACCACTACCTATTTGCAGGACCCATTTAAGCCATGGTAGGGTAGTGATCTAAGTACAGTGGGAACACACTCGAGGAGAAGTAGCGATGTCAAGTCAACGGACAATGTTGTACTCATATCATCTGGGAACTGCTACCTGACGATAAGTATAGTACCAACCAGCAGTTCCCCATGAGTCCGTCCAGTGTAACTCATAACCCAATGAGCACCTACATAATATCTCTTGTACGACGTACTAATGGCTGTGGGACAGACCATCTCCCCTGATGGGATGAGAAGCGTATACACTAGTCTACTCTGGAGTATCGATGCCCTGTCTCGATAATCCTACGACTAGGGACCTGTATAAGGATGTTCTTATAGACTACCCAGCCCCTACCAGTATGACTGCCATCATAACGCTGGTAGTCAAGCAAAGATCCTAAGGGCTCTACCAATATGTATTAGCGATACATTAAAAGACACATATACACATATTAAGATAGAAACAAACCAAGTAGCATACTACTATATTGAACAAGACCGTTATAATATCTGTGTATATCCCAAGCTTCCAAAATGTAATATACAAACCAGTATGATAAAATAATGGCCTCTAGGGCATATATCACTAACAATCTCCCACATGCACTAAGGCAATATATTGGCATATCGCAGACCTATCATCTCAAATAGCCTCTTGAACTGCGTCAGAGGGATGGCCTTTGTCAGTGGATCTGCAGTGTTGTTCTCCGTATGTACTCTCCGCACCTCGATCTCCCGGCGATCAACGATCTCCAAGATCAGGTGGTATCGCCTCAAGATGTGTCTTGACTTCTGATGGGACCTGGGTTCCTTTGCTAAAGCTATTGCCCCATTGTTATCACAATACAGAGGTATTGGATCAACAATGGACGAAACCACCGGAAGTTCTGTTAAGGACTTTCTCAGGCAGACTGCTTCTTTTGTGGCGTCACTTACAGTAATATACTCCGCTTCCATAGCCGAGTCAGCAATGGTGTCCTGCTTGGAGCTCTTCCAACTGACCGCTCCTCCATTGAGGGTAAAGACATAACCCGACATAGACTTAGAGTCTTCCTTGTCACTCTGGAAGCTGGAGTCAGCAAAGCCTCGATCTGGAGGTATTTTCTGTCGTACACTAAGAACATTTCCTTGGTTCTTCTCAGGTACATGAGAATGTTTTTTACTACTGTCCATGTTGGAGATAGTGCCCTCAAGTCAATTATTGGATCACAGGAACGTGATTGCAATGATTGAGGGAGGACCTATACCGGTAGGACAGTCTTACTCAAGATGATAGTATGCTATCTGGTTTATCTTTATCAATGTGTACTGCTTTAGGTGACCTTACAGGTCACTATTACGCTTTGATAGAGCCCTTAGGATTCTTTCTTGACGGCCAGCAGTATGATGGCGATCATATACGTGGGAGCTGGGGTCTATAAGCACATCCTTAAAAGGTCCCTAGTCGTGGGAGTTTTCGAGACAGGGCATCGATACTCCAGAGTAGACTAGTGTATACAGTCGAGACCGCGACGAGGGGCGGTGGCCGGTCTCACAAGCCACTGGTGTCAGTTGGTTCACCTAAGATGTATACAGATGCTCTTTGGGTTATGAGTACACCGGACAGGACTCGCTGGGAACATGCTAGTTGGTCTTATACCTGACATCAGATAGTAGTTCCCTGGTGACATGTGTACAGGTTAGTTCATCGACCTGAGATCGTCATTTGTCTCGTGTGAGTTCCCACTATACTTTGATTACTACCCTACCATGCTCAAAGGAGTCATGCAAACAGGTTTTAGTTGGGTACAGTCCCGAGCCATATGGAGGCAGTGAGCGGATCTGCAGGGGTTCGTCTCTCCCGGTATTGGGTGTGAGGTCGCGCTGTGTCTAGGAGAGCCATTACACGAAGTCGTTGGCCAAGGCATAATATCTCAGGGTGTTCTGGGCTACACTCCGACACGACTTGTTCCGCTTTTGGGGGTCTGACTTTTACCAACCCCTAGGCCCGCCATGCGATGCTCATAGACGAACGGACCGGACTGTACGGATATTGTCACTGACAGGCTCAGTAGGGTGTCAGGATGAGTTCGTTCATCGACGTCCCTTTTGGTCAATACCTGGTAGCCCGTTACGTATGGCTAATAGCTCTGACGTGCTAGTGGTTAAATCCACAGCCAAAGTATTGACGAGTCTTTAGAGTCCCCCACAGACAGTTTCTCAAGTTTCGGGCGAAACGCTGTAGAGGCCGTATGGAGATATAGCAGGGTTCGATCATATACGTGTGGTATTGCACGGATCATGATCGGACGGATAATACTAGCGGGCTTTGGTTAAGCTGGATCCTAGTATTTTACAGTGTTGATTTTGTCTCATTGCATTTGTATTCGGTCGGAATACAAATGCAGGTATGTATATACAGTCGCTGGGTTTTACTGTAATTTATTACGGGATCAGTTTTTTGAAGTAGCCAGTTCGCATTCCGTTTCGGCCATTTTCCTTTGTTTCTTTCTTTGGCTGAAAATTGATGGAGGAGGGTTTATTTGCAAATGTGCAATTAATCATGGGGAAGACTTTTTGTGGCACATGGTTGGTTTATCATGGTTCTTGCCTCTTATGATTACCTTTTTGTTCTTCATGGTTTATTTGATGGAGATGGGATTTGTGAGGGGATGGATATGATTATTGAGGTGACTCATTTTCATAGTGATGATTACTTTTTCTTCTGACCTTTTTCCCTCCACCATTTTACATGGGGCCGGCCACTTTAAGGTAGAGGGTATTCATTCATTTTTTATGGTGGGAAAATATTCTTATGATTCTTGGCTTGCAACAAAATTCATAACCCTCTCCAAAAAGGTTTTCTCCTTCATCTCCACTCCTAATGGCAACTTCATAAACCTTTGAGACAAAGTGATCCACACTTAGCCTACAGCATTCTTGGACACGTCGGCTCACCAACTTCGTGCCCGAGTTGCCTCGGTCCAGAGGTGGGAGCCCGTAAAAGAACCCGGCGATGTGGTGCCCTTCCGACGAGGAGATGAAGACCGCAGATTCCGTGGGGAGATCGGGATGACGACGAGAAGACCGAAGGACACAGATCGCTCGGTATATCTCTCTACCTATTCTTTAGTTAGCTAGTATTAGATTACTGGCCCGATCCGGGTTTAAAGTCCGCGGTAGCACTGGTTTCAGTTTAAAGAAAAGTTTTTGTTTCCGTATTTTGGCCTCGTTCAGAAGGCCGGGGCACTGCCGTGCACTTATACTGGTATCAGAGCCACGCCATTAACCTAGTCTAGCTTTTTGTAATGTGTTTACAACTTCGATCGAACGGATTTTATAAAAACCACAATTTCAATGCATCAGTTTCTGTAGATTCTGTTCTGTGTTCAACAAATCATTTGGTGTAATTCAGAAACATGTGCAGGCTGTTATATGAATACTGTAGAAATTTGGTTCCTTGAACTCACTGTGTAGCCGCGGAACCGCAGCCGTACCCCCCTTTTGGCCGCAGTTCCGTCGCAGAACAGTGAAGTCACTGCACCAAATTTCTTGCAGTGGTTCCTGAGTTGAAAATGGGGTTTTTGGAATATTCTGTTTGGGCCAAGATTTATTTTGAGTGCTACAGTTGTGCTTGGGACCCACTTCGGGAATTTTAGTCGATCGAATATTTTAAACATGTTAGTTCATAGTATTTACATTATATCTACGACCGTGAATGTCATTTGATCGGTAAATCCTGTCTAACTGCTATAGCCCTTTTAGACGGATTTGCGAACGTGACATTCACATTGATGTTCTGTGTTGTGCTGTGATGTTGCGGATTTGTCGTGGGGGATAGCCTGGATGCAATGTTAGTAATGTTTTGTTGTTTATGTACATTAGATATTGCGGGGCGTGCGTCCGACATGTGGACTGCCATCACTTCCTGTTTGTATATTATTCTTTTGGGGCACGACCGGGCTGAGGTCGATGTACCCGTTGTTTGTATATTTTACTTTCTGTACTAGGATTACCCCAAGGTGGGTTGCACGGATAGCAGGGTTCTAGAGGGCAACGGGCCCACATCTCATGGCGTTGAGACGGAGGGGGCTTCACTCTAGAATTGGCAGGCTATTCACCGCACTCGTAGGGGGTACAGGTTGACCCAAGGAGGGGTGCCCAAGATACCGGATTCCGTGAAGTGCTGGGTGGTCCATTCACGTTGCTGAAGGGGGCTGCCTCACTTTAGGTTTTGGCGGGTAACTTGCCGCGCCCGTAGGGGTTTAGGATTACATTGCATAGGCTATCCACACGACCAGGGGAACGTCGGGTTTCAGTAGCGGCTCTATGAAACCCTGGGATCCCAGATATCTGTATTGCTCTGTGATGCTTATTACATTTCTATGATGTTGCATTTTATCACGCCTTGAGCGAATATTATATACTGATATATATACTAGTAGATGTTATATATGTTTTGCATCCGCGCTAGTCCAGTCCCCGCTCTGTCGTTAGTTAAGTAACCTAACGGGTGATGACGGGACCCAGTGGCGAATGCGGATGGCATATACGCACATCATTATTTTCGTTCTTTATTGGTGTGATCAATTGATGGGACTGAGTTGATTCAGATCAATGCAAGCTAAACAAACCTATTCTGATCTTGTTGGAACATCTTTCAAAAAAGCTGTTATTGCAAGGAAGTTCTTTTTTGGTTTGCACAGTGGTATTTGGTTATGAATATCGAGCACCTCAGTCGACGAGGCAAGGTCCGAGATCCCTTCACCGGGAGTGACCCTTTGGACAGAAGTTTGCGTCAGGGCAATAACTTCACTATAGTTGATTACTTTTGCTTTGCATCGTGGTATGCAGTTGGAATATCCTGCGCCTCATTCTACGGGGAAAGAGCCGAGATCCCTTCACCGGGAGTGACCTCTTTAGCAAAGGTTTTCGCCACTATATTTTTAAAAAAGCTATTCGGTTCCTTCAACGATATCAAGTTCATTACGTTAAAGGTTTTTCGCCAAAAACCATTCGTAGCCCTCCGTCATTTCAGACAGGTAGTAAGTAGTATTCATGCTATGTTTGTTGGCCTTAGTCAAGGCATAGTGTATGGTAGCTATTTGTTACCTTTCTGCTAGATAGATAGATGCGTTGGTTTGGGATAGTCGTATAACCTTGTTGGCCCTAATCAAAGGCTTGTACGGGTGGGTTCAAATTAACCTGGACAATGACGGGTAGAACTTGACATGTGACTTATGATTTGTTGGTCTTAGTCAAGGTCATAAGAGCATGGGGCAAAAATCACATTGGGAGTTTCTAAAGAAACTGAAACTTGCCAGATATGCGCATACCTTCTGGAGTGTGATAACGTGAGTGGATTCCATCACGTTATCATGCGATGATAGTTGGATCCCGATTCCTACTGATGAGTTGGTTTACTCCTCGGGTGATCTCGACTAATTCTTCTTTCAGGTTTGGAGTAGAATTTGACGTTACAGTGGGAGGTTTCCTGATTAGATAAATTGATAACCATTCTGGTCTAGGTTAGAGTGCACGCTGAGTGTTTCTTTTCTCTCTATCTTTGGCTGTGACCATGACCCAACCCTTGACTATGACTCAGTGACCAAAATTAACCGAACCTTCTTTAACATTGGTTTTGGATTGTCTGAGTTGCATACCTCATTGCCACTCCTACTTTATCCTTTTCTCCAGGACACCCCGTGTTACTACGAACGTCAACTTCCATTGGATAAAACCATCGTATGGTTATATACGAACTCGAAGGAATTTATTAGAGGATGGTTTCCGGTTCTGGAGAAAACGAATAGGACTATTCAGTTGTCTTTTCCTTTTACCTTCTCTCAAATTGCGAGTGCTCCTTGGATTAGGGGATAGTACACCCGTTACGCCTATTGGATATTCTTCTTCCAAACCTTAGGCTGGTGCCGAACGGTAGGGAATGAAGAAATCCGATTAGCCTAAGTGTGGTGTACAGAAGGTATTAAGTTAAGACAAATAAAGGGATTAGTAAGAGGGCAAAGTAACTGCGATTGCTATTCACGACCAAACCAAATATTTCATTACCACTCCCACTTCACCTTTGTATTTCTCCATGACACTCTGTATCACTACGAAGATCCACAGTTATTTGGATATTCCATCGTATGGTTATATACGAACTCGAAAGGAACTTGTTCCAGTTTGGGGATAGATTCCGGTTCAGGAGAAATAGGAACAAGGTTTATTCAGGTGTCTTTTATCTTTACCTTCTCTTGTGTTGCGAGTGCTTCTAGGATTAGGACAGTACACCCATTATGCTTATTAGATAGTCTTTTTCCAAACCATAGGCTGGTACCGAACGGTAGGGAAGGAAGAAAAGCATTTAGCCTAAGAGGGTGTACAGAAGATAATGACTAAAGACAAATAAAGAGATTTGGAGATATGGCAAAGAAATATACGGTTAAAGTTGTGAATCTGATAATGGAAGAGGCGTTACTAGGAATACCAGGATACCCCTATGAAAGATTTCAATGTTTCAGTTTCACTGTGTATTGTTAAAAGAAAACTGATTTCCCAATTAGTCCTTACTCCAGGGTATGTATTTACTAGGTATGATTCTCACATCTGTATGGTTTTACAGATGATGAGTGGGAGTAAGTTATTGGGAATTAGGCGATCATCCTCATTATATCGGAATTCGTTGTAATTGGTGATATTTGAGGAAATCGCCTGGGCTGTTTGCCGGACGGCAAATTTTTGGTTTTGAATATCCGTTGTTATGCACCAATTTCAAATTGATATATCTGTACGTCTATTTTCATAGAGTGAGATATACCTTTTTGAAATTATGTCTATGACATTTACCTATATCAGTGAATGGTTAGGTAAGGAGCATTAAACAGCGGTGTAATTCTTCATAACCATAAGTACAGTTTTCAACCTACGACACACAGGGAATGAGTTATTAGACTCAAGGGACTTATACAGAGTATTGTATGTTGTCAAGTTTCCATTAGGACAGAGGGGTTGGTCTTCATACTATATTCGGTTTACTTATGACTTCTCCAGTTTTTAGACATGTGTTTCGTAGAAATGCAGGGTCTGAGTTTTGAGAAGTTATAGGTATGTGGATAAAGTAGAGAACCAGGTGTTGCAAGTATCGGGATCCTTCAAGGTGATCAAAGATGTAGAAACTTGTGTATGGTATTCAGTTGATAGTAATAGTTAAGAGAACTTGCTTCTCTTTCAGGTTACTCATAATTGGAAGTTCTCCTAAGTTGAGTGATGCTGATCGGCCTCTTTCAATTTAGTTAACATGCACTGGAGACAGTTGCATAATTTGAATCTGGTTCAATTAAATTAGTGCCTCTGTTTCTGTATTGGATATAGAACAGTTCATATCTTGACATTGTTAAGGTACGGGGAGTTGTCCGGCTTATGCTTAAAACCAGACTTTGGACAACTCAATGCACGTTTCTGTAATGGCTGTTTGTGGGTTGACCCGGGCTATGACGAGGGTTGACTTTCTACCATCTGGAAGATCAATAGTGATATTGTTCTAGACTCGCCACAGTTTTTAAAAAAATGGATTTTTTCAGAAAACAGTAGTGTGAGTATGGTAGAACTGGAAGTGATTCGAGAACCGCAAACGATTACTGAAAATTTGATAAGAACCTAAAGATTCAATCTGGTTTGACATTCCATTAGCCACTCTGCAGATATGGTAGGTAACCTCAGGCACCCGAGAGGTACTCTGGTATGCTCAAAGACGGTGACAGGGAGGTTCTTGTTTACCCAGATTTGACACTACTGTTGTTCCAGGCTATGAGACCCGGCAGGAGGATGAGTATAGCGTCGTTCTAAACTGGCTTTAGATGTGTACGTTTATATGACTCTGCCAGAGGGTTGTCGTAGTCAGTGGGAGCAACGGAAGCATAGTGGACAAGTGGCTTATGTCTATTTATAGACTAAAGCAGATATAGTGGAGATAGATCATCTATTTCTGATGTGACAGCCATAGGTTTGACTTCATCAGAATAGGGGATGGATCTGTTAAGAAGATAGTAGGGTGTGATGGCCTGGTATTTGGATGACATACACAGAGTAGGAAGTGAAATTCCTATACTACGATCGGTTATACTTTGGTTGTCACACAGTGGTTTCTCCACATAGGACATAGATATAATATCAGACATTCTGGCTACTAGATCTTTTGTTTTAGATCTAGATTTGGGAAGTGTCCCAATCAGGGTACTTGGACAGCATTCTAAAGGTGTTTTAGAATAGACGACTCCTGGCACGGTAGTGTACCTGCAGGTGATGGAGTCACCCTCTCTAAAGGTGTCTTACAGACTAAAGGGGAGAGGGATGTGCATGATTGGCAGATCACTTGCTTAGGCAATTGAGTTGATCATGAACTGTCAAGTACCACACCAGATGTTGTTTTTGCATTAGATGCAATAAGTTGATATTGATCCAATCCTGGAGAAACATTCGGAAGCAGTCTTAGAACATAAGTGGATGTTCTAGGGATATGATAACGACAGCCTCATTCGGGAGACTATTATCATTCCAGGCTTCCAAGGTGACCTAGATGACAGAATGACTGTCAGAGTTATAGTTTTCTCTCTGACGAGGGGCAATATTTTGGACATGTAGTCCAAGAGGATACTGAGGGAGGCATGGCGCAGGATACTGATTGGTTTTAGTTGACGATACAGCCTAAGAAGTTTGGATTTGGAGTTCATTTATGAACTAGGTCCCATCAGACATCCAAACATATTCTAAGACAGGTATTGCTCATTTCGGGAGATGGGTTTCTTCGCGAACTTGAGATTAAGAGAGAAATAGAAAGAAACATTAGAGCGGATCCACTCGCTGAGGCTATTCCTCGAACGCATTAGTTTCGCAAGCGGGTTTTTGTGAGACTGATTAGTAGAGGAGTTGGGTGTTCGGTATCACACGGGCTGTGAGTATGCGACATCACAATAATTAGCCTTGAGTGCATGTGGGAGATTGTTGGAGATAGTGCCCTCAGAGTAAATTATTAGATCACAGGCACGTGATTGCAATGATGGAGGGAGGACCTATACCGGTAGGACAGTCTAACTCAAGATGATAGTATGATATCTGGTTTATCTTTATCATCGTGTACTGCTTTAGGTGACCTTACAGGTCACTATTGCGCGTTGATAGAGCCCTTAGGATTCTTTCTTGACGGCCAACAGTATGATGGCGATCATATACGTAGGAGCTAGTGTCTATAAGCACATCCTTAAAAGGTCCCTAGTCGTGGGAGTTTTTGAGACAGGGCATCGATACTCCAGAGTAGACTAGTGTATACAGTCGAGACCCCGACGAGGGGCGGTGGCCCGTCTCACAAGCCACTGGTGTCAGTTGATTCACCTAATATGTATACAGGTGCTCATTGGATTATGAGTACACCGGACAGGACTCGCCGGGAACATGCTAGTTGGTCTTATACCTGACGTCAGATAGCAGTTCCCTGGTGATATGTGTACAGGTTAGTTCATCGACCTGAGATCGTCATTTGTCTCGTGTGAGTTCCCACTGTACTTTGATTACTACCCTACCACGCTCAAAGAAATTGTGCAAACAGGTTTTAGTTGGGTGCAGTCCCGAGCCACATGGAGGCAGTGAGCGGATTTGCAGGGGTTCGTCTCTCCCGGTATTGAGGGTGAGGTCGCGCTGTGTCTAGGAGAGCCATTACACGAAGTCCTTGGCCAAGGCAGGAGATTTACTGGTAGGTATTCCAGTAATATCTCAGGGTGTTCTGGGCTACACTCCGACACGACTTGTACCGCTTTTGGGGTCTGACTTTTACCAACCCCCTAGGCCCGCCATGCGATGCTCATAGACGAACGAACCGGACTGTATGGATATTGTCACTGACAGGCTCAGTAGGGTGTCAGGATGAGTTCGCTCATCGACTTCCCTTTTGTTCAATACCTGGTAGCCCGTTACGTATGGCTAATACCTCTGACGTGGTAGTGGTTAAATCCACAGCCAAAGTATTGACGAGTCTTTAGAGTCCCCCACAGACAGTTTCTCAAATTTTGGGCGAAACGCTATAGAGGCCGTATGGAGATATGGCAGGGTTCGATCATATACGTGCAGTATTGCACGGATCATGATCGGACGGATAATACTAGCGGGCTTTAGTTTAAGCCGGATCCTAGTATTGTACAGTATATATTTTGCCTCATTGTATTTGTATTCGGTCGGAATACAAATGCTGGTATGTATATACAGTCGCGAGGTTTTTCTGTAATTTATTACGGGATCAGTTTTTTGAAGTTGCCAGTTAGCATTCTGTTTCGGCCATTTTCCTTTGTTTCTTTCCTTGGTTGAAAATTTATGGAGGAAGGTTTATTTGCAAATGTGCAATTAATCATGGGGAAGACTTTTTGTGGCACATGGTTGGTTCATCGTGGTTCTTGCCTCTTATGATTACCTTTTTGTTCATCATGGTTTATTTGATGGAGATGAGATTTGTGAGGGGATGGATATGATTATTGAGGTGACTCATTTTCATAGTGATGATTACTTTTTCTTTTGACCTTTTTCCCTCCACCATTTTACATGGGGCCGGCCACTTTAGGGGAGTGGGTATTCATTCATTTTTTATGGTGGGAAAATATTCTTATGATTCTTGGCTTGCAACAAAATTCCTAACCCTCTCCAAAAAGGTTTTCTCCTTCATCTCCACTCCTAATGGCAACTTCATAACCCTTTGAGACAAAGTGATCCACACTTAGCCTACAGTATTCTTGGATACGTCGGCTCTCCAACATTGTGCCCGAGTTGCCTCGGTCCAGAGGTGGGAGCCCGTAAAAGAACCCGGCATGTGGTGCCCTTCCGACGAGGAGATGAAGACCGGAGATTCCGCAGGGAGATAGGGATGACGACGAGAAGACCGAAGGACACGGAAAAATCGGTATATCTCTCTACCCCTTCTCTAGTTAGCTAGCATTAGATTAATGGCCCGATCCGGGTTTAAAGTCCGCGGTAGCGCCGTTTTCTGTTTAAAGAAATTTTTTTGTTTCCGCATTTTGACCTCGTTCAGACGGCCGGGGCGCTGCCGTGCACTTACAATCCAGTGCTTCTCCCCATGGTTTGACTGATATTAGCTTATTACGCTTAGTGCGTAAGCAACATCTGGTCTGGTACACAACATCACATATATTATAGAGACTACCGCAGAAGCGTAGGGTATAATAGACATGCGATCCCTTTCCAAATCAGTCTTGGGAGACATCTCTTTGAAGAGGGTGATTCCGTGACAAGCCGGTAGATTACCGCGCTTTGAATCCTCCATACTGAATCTTTTCAGTATGTTGTCGTTGTACCTGGACTGTAAATGTCCCAACATCCCTTTAGATCTATCACGATAGATCTGGATCCCCAGAATGTAGGAGGCATCACCCAGGTCTTTCATAGAGATCCTTTGCGACAACAATCCTTTGACTGATTGTAGCATAGGAATGTCATTTCCAATCAAGAGAATGTGATCAATGTACAAGACGATGAATACCATAGTTCTCGCTACAATCTTACTATAGATGCATGGTTCATCTGGATTTTTGATAAAATCAAATTTTTTGACCGTCTCATCAAAACAGATGTTCCAACTCCACGATGCATACTTTAATCCATAAATGGACTTAAGAAACTTGCACACTTTCCCGCTTCTCCCACTCTGAATGAAAGCTTCTGGCTGATCCATATAGACCCACTCTTCTAAATTTCCATTTACAAAAGCGGTGTTTATATCCATCTGCCAAATCTCATAATCGTGGAAGGCAACAATGGCAAGAAGGGTCCGATTGGATTTGAGCATAGCCACTGGAGAAAAGGTTTCATCATAGTCCAAACCATCTTTTTGAAGAAAACCTTTTGCAACAAGTCTAGCCTTATAGGTTTCAACATGTCCATTTACACCAATCTTCTTTCTGAATATCCATTTGCAGCATACGGGTTTTACCCCATCTAGAGCAATGTCCAAAGTTTATACTTTGTTGTTGTACATAGACCCCATTTCGGTCCGCATTGCATCCAGCCATTTTACCGAGTCTCTTCTCTGAATGGCTTGCTGGAAGCTAGTTGGCTCATCATCGTTGATGATGCAATCCTCCATATCCCCGTCAATGAGAAAACCGTAGTATCTTTCGGGCGGATGAGACTGCCTACTAGTCCTACGGAGTGGCGCGGGGATGTCCGGTTTTTTTGAAACTTCTGGTTCTACCATACTTTTAGTAATAGCTTGTAGTTCTAGAATTTCTTCCAGTTCTATTACGCTCACTTATCACTTTTTCTAAAAATTGACTTTCCAAGAAGTGGGCATGACGAGAAACAAAAACCTTTTGTTTCTCTGCATAATAGAAAAGATACCCCCTACTTTTCTTTGGGTATCCAACAAACTTGCACAGTACTGAGCGAGCCTCGAGCTTGTCCGCATGCTGCTTTTTTACAAAATCTGGACATCCCATTTTCATCAGATATTTAAGATAGGGTTTCTTCCCTCTCCACATCTGATATGGTGTGGTAGACACAATCTTGGTAGGAACCTTGTTGAAAAGATATGTAGCTGATTCTAGTGTATATCTCCAGAAGGATCGTGGTAACTCAGCGTTACTCATCATGGAATGTACCACATCCAATAAGGTTCGATTCCGTCTTTCCGATACACCGTTGTGTTGAGGTGTGTATGGAGGAGTAAGCTGAGAGAGAATTCCATTCTTTTTTAAGTAATCCAGAAAATTGGCACTTAAGTATTCACCACCTCGATCAGATCTAAGTATCTTGATACTTTTGCCTATTTTTTTCCACTTCATTCTTATATTCCCGGAATTTCTCAAAGGCTTCGGATTTATGTTTCATCAAAAATACATGTCCATATCTTGAGAAATCATCCGTAAAAGTAATGAAATAGGAATAACTACTTCATGCATGTATAGACATTGGAACATACACATCGCTGTGTATGAGTCCCAAGAGCTTGCTCGCTCTTACTCCGTGTCCAGTGAACGGAGTCTTTGTCATCATTCCTTTGAGACATGATTGACAAGTTGCATCAAATTGATATTCGAACAGATCCAAATATCTCTCTTTATGTAACTTCGTCAACCGTGTTTCATTGATGCGACCCAGTCTACAATGCCATAAGAAAGCCTAATTTAGTTCTGGAGAATTTCTTTTAAGTGTGTTCTGGACGTTGAAAACCTGAGTTTGATTTAATACGTATATACCGTTATCTATTGTACCTGACCCAATCAAAGCTTAATTTAGGTGGATGTGGAGCACATCGCTTAAAAATGTAAAATCATAACCTTCTTTAGAAAGTAAAGATACAGAAATGATATTACATGTGAAACTTGTTATACACAAATAGTTACGCAAAATCAAAATCTGCCCACTTGTCAATCCTAGGTGATATTTCCTTACGGATACAGCGTCCACTCTCATTCTGTTAGATACCCTAAGAGTCATATCACTCTACGGTTTTTCAGAGCCTGTAATGAATTACAGTTATATGATCCTGATCCTGTATCTAGTACTCAGGAAATAGAGTTAATTGATAGACGGTTTTCAATCATAAACACACCCGAAGCCGAAGGCACAACGTGCTTCGAATCCTTGTTTCTGGCTTTCCAAGCCCTGCAGTCCTTTTGCCAATGCCCTTTCCCGTGACAATAGTAACATTCCTCCTTCCCTTATATTAGCCCTGAAACATTTTCCCTTTTCTTTCCCTCTCTCTTACAGACACCGCCTATCGGCTTGGTGGAGTCCTTCTTCTTCTCTCCCTTAGCTTTCGCATCGGAGCTAGAAGAGGAAGATTCCTCAATGAGCAGAGCGGGTGTATCCCTGGATTCCTGCAGGGTGCCTTCAGTGCTCTTCAACGTGTTGAGGAGTTCTGGAAGTGAAACTTCCTTTCCTTGAATGTTGAAATTCAAGATAAACTGGGCATAGGTGGAGGGGAACGACTGTAGAATCAAGTCAGTATATAACTCATTCTCCAATGTTGTCTCAAGGTCCGCGAGCACTTTAATATAGATAATCATTGTAAAGACGTGGTCCCCTACAGATGACCCGACAGCAAATCTCGCCTGAAACAATTCCTTCGAGGTTTCATATCTTGCGATACGAGATTGCTCTCCATATAAAACTTTAGTTTGGAGGAAGATGGAAGCTAAGTCCAACTTCTCGTGCTGCCTTTGGTGTTCATAATCCATTGAGACTAACACGGGACACATGAATCTCGCACTGTCTTTTTCCGATGTCTTACGGATATCAATATCCACGACGCTGGAATCTGGACCTGGTACGGCGGGTGTTTTGGTAGTAAGGAGTTAGCCTAACTTTTCATAGGTAATGGCCATTTGGACATACCTTAGCCAATCATAATAGTTTGGCCCAGCCAATTTTGTTAGTTATGTATATGCCCTAGAGGCTATTGTTGTGGATATGACGTATATTATAATGGATGCTTGGATATATATAGATAGGACTTTCTTGCTCGTCATGATAGCATGTTATTTGGTTTCACTTTATCTTAACATGTTGACTTGTATTGGTTTACTATCTTACTCTCACATGTTGATAAAACCCTTAGGATATGTACTCGACTACAGGGACTATAATGAGATCATACTAGTGGGGCCACGGTAGTCGATGAGTACATCCTATAACTGTTCCTAGCCGAGGCTATATCGTGACAGGGCATCGATACACCAGAGTAGACTAGCGTATACGCATCTTGACCCATATGATGGGCGATGGATGATCCCATGTCCATCAAGGATGGTGTACGGGTGCTTAGTGGAGACTGGGTACACTGGACGGACTCGCCGAGAACTCCCAGATGGTGATATACCACACGTCAGATGGCAGTTCTCCGGTGACACCGGTACAGGGTAGTCTATAGACCCGAGATCGTCATAGAGTCTTGTGTGATTCCCACTGTGCTTTGATTTCCACCTTACCACGTCCAAGAGGACGTGCAAAACGGTGTCTTTTAGGTGCAGTCCCGAATCACATGGAGGCAATGAGCGATAGGAGGGGATTCGTCTCTCCCGGTATAGGGAGTTGATGTTGTGCTATGTTCGATTGGCTATAACTGGAAGTCCCTAGCCAGGGCTGATATAGAGATTTACTGGTAATTGTAACCAGTAGTTTCTCGATCCGTTATAAGCCTCACATCGACACCACTTATCGGTTACTGGGGTCTGACGTATACCACCCCTAGACTAGATATGCAACATATCAGACGAAGAGACCGGACTGTACGGGAGTGTTACTGATTGGATTCACAGGAGAATGTACAGGCTAGCTTGTTGATCTTCTGATCGCTCAATACCTGGGTTGCTGTTACGTTTAGCTGACCGCTTCCACCTTGTGGGTGTTTGATATGATCATCACCTGCTACCGGCGTATTGACGATTCTTTAGAGTCCTACACAAAGGTTTCTTGACTCAGGCAAAACGAAGTGGGGGCACATATGTGATATGTGCACAACCGAGGATAATGCGATATGAGATACCATATTATATTCTCGCGATATTTAGATATGAGCCGGGTCATCGGATCAAGTGTTGATTCGATGAATCGGTACATGATATATTAGTCGGTTGTATTCGATATAGCTGGATTGTCGGATCAAGTGTTGATTCGATAATTTAATGTATAATAATATATATGATATATTGCATTACATTATCTAATATTGGCTCGCTTTATTATTTCATTTTCTCACGGGATAATACATTGATATATATGTGATATATATTAATTGTATTATTTTCTTTTGTTACAAATATGTAATATATATGTGATATATATTATTGTAAAATGATATGATTACTAATGAAACATGTTTAGTGGAGATTAAACAAGGTTAGGGTTTGAATTGGGTTAGTTCTTTCATGAACCTTCTAGAAGGTTTTCTTTTGTCATGAGAAAGATATTATGGTTGATATTTTCTAGTGACTCGTTATTTAACTCAACCCAAACCCTAGCCCTAGTTAATTCTCTACATGAGTTATCCTTTTCATCCTTGACCATGGTCGCATTATTAATCATATATCATTTCATTATTCATCACAAAAGGATTGATGCATTATTTATTCTTCTTCTTCAACCTTGAGCTTTGAAAAAGCTTACTAGGTTTTCTTTTTGTGATGATTAAGAGTGAGAATTTGATATAAAAAGAAAGCATAAATACTACTCCATCATCTTCATATAATCTATCCAATTAGATTAGGGTGCTCACCTCATTAGAATGAGAGAGCTTGAGTTATAGAAACTTCGACGTAGATCATCGGAGAAAAGGAACACTACAAGCTTGTATGGATCGTTCGAGTCGTGGAGCCTCTCTTGAGTCCGGGAGATCGTGGATCGCGGTGAAGGGACTTCTACTCGGAGCTTATGAAGTGAAGGAGCGGACTACAAACGTTGTAATCCCTCACTTTTAGTTGTAAAGATGTTTACTTGCATGTGTAACCCTAATTATCTAGCAAAGATCCCCACTTTGGGTTGTTTGGCATGTCTAAAATTTTATTCGGGCATGGTTGATGCCTTATGAACCCTTGTAAGAGTGCCTAGGAACCCTACAGTTGTATTAGAGCCATGCTAGAGCATTAGGCAACGTGTATACGAAGTTAAAACTCCGATCGAACCCCGAAATACCAATTTTGACCCCCGCTCTGGACAAATTTTTAAAATGTGATTTTTTTCTACATTAAAAATACTCAAAAAAAATCAACAGGGATTTCTATGAGTTACTGTGCAAAACGACACGAAAATGCCACTAAAGCGCCGCGGAACCGCGGCCGTACCATGCCTTCGGCGGCGATTCCGCGACAGCACTGTAGCATTAGGGTTAGTTTTTGGCACAATAATATCCGTAGGTGATTCAGTATATTTCTGGGTATTTTTAATCTGAATCAAGTGTTGAGTGTTCTGGGGATTATTTTGAATTCGTTGATTCGATCGGAAAATTTAATTTCGTTCTTTTTCCGGATAATTTAGAAACTGTTAAAATGTTCGAACGGATATCATTAACTCACTTTTTCCCTGCACGAAAAACTTTCAAGTGTTGAATTTTTCTTGAGTTTAAATCTTTCGGAAAAATGTGCAAGTAACGCGGTGGACCCTCTAGAAGAACACAAACCTTAACTCGATTATGTGATCGTCTGAACCGCCTCTAAACCTTAGGGTTTGGGGCAGTACGGCGTGCCACATGTGAGGCGTTGGCTTGACCCTTCTACGGCTGGACCATCGGTACTGTGACATATTCTGGGATTATTTGAACTCCGCTCAAGTGTTGAGCTATTTAGGATATCTTGGGTATTTGATTATCCGATCGGAAAGTTTAATACTGTTTATTTATCTGGAATGTGATACAATATGTGGAATCCATATAGTTAGGCATGAAATGTGAAGTATGTGATATTTCGGATTTATGATGTCTAAAGTGATTATGGATTCCAAATGTTGTAGTTTTACAATTTCTTTTCTGTGACCGTAAGTGTAGTATGTAGTTGTATTGACGATTTTCGTTGCTATACATCAACGACGATCGGTGTATGCATACTTACTTACGTTGATGATATGTGATATTATGTGTTGCTGTGATATGTTATATTGGATCGTCGTGTTCTGAATAGCCGGGGGTTTTACGTGAGATGAGGGTTTTTATTTTCATTTATGTAAAATTCATTTGTATGTAATATTCTTTTATTGGGGCACTTCCGGGATGAGGTTGATGTCACCAGTGTATATTATTTACTTTTCCGCATTATGTAAACCCAAGGAGGGGAGCACAAGTAACCGGGTTCTAGGGTACTGTAGGAGGCCATCTCGAGGAGTCGAGACCCGGTCTCTTAAACCTAGAATTGGCAGTGTTACTTGCCGCTCTCCTAGGGGTCTAGGGATTTGGGTTTGGCTATTCAT
Organism: Agapanthus africanus; assembly: GCA_030015575.1. Classification (NCBI taxonomy): domain Eukaryota; kingdom Viridiplantae; phylum Streptophyta; class Magnoliopsida; order Asparagales; family Amaryllidaceae; genus Agapanthus; species Agapanthus africanus. The sequence goes on from CM057349.1 coordinate 175,782,918, forward strand.
CACGGCCGTGGAATCCGTGTTTTATACCGGCTCGTATTAAAAGTACGGACATCCTAGTATATCCAATATTTCATATATGTTCTTCTGCTGCAATGTTCTGTGATGAGATCGTATTACTGCCTGAGACGAATGCTTATACTATATATATATGCTGATATAAAAAATATTACTGCTTTCGTTTCTTCTGTGATGCTTAGGAAGCATAAGCTATTGGGATTTATTAATGAGATTAATAAAAAGAAAAGAAACCTAAAAGATGTTGTAGAATCAAAACTTTATAAAAATGGTAGCTACAGTTTTTCTTTGCGTAGCGGTATATATGATATACCATGCACCTTATTCGATGAGGAAAGAGCCGAGATCCCTTCGCCGGGAGTGACCTCTTTAGTGAAACTGGCAGATGCTACAAACTCGCGGTTTTATTTTTGACAGCATATATAGTTCTTGCTTTGCACAGCGTTATATATGATATATCCTGCACCTTATTCGATGGGGAAAGAGCCGAGATCCTTTCACCGGGACTGACCTCTTTAGCGAAACTAGAAAAGCCTAAAAAACACTCCTTTTCAAAATCACTTGTTTCTACAAGGATATCAAGTTCATTATGCTCATGGTTTTCTGAAAAATTTGCGTAACCCTCCGTCATTTTAGGAAAATAGAGTACTTAGTATTCATGCTGCGTTTGTTGACCATAGTTAAGGCGCAGTGTACGGTAGCTGAATGATGTTTTTCTATATAACATATGATGTGATTAATTAGAACAGTCATACGACTTTGTTGACCATAGTTAAGGGTCGTGTGGGTGGGTCTAGATTAATCAAGAAATGACGGGTAGAACTTGACTAGTACTTATGATTTGTTGACCATAGTTAAGGTCATAAGTCACTAGGGGTAAAAGCATTATCGGGAATTTCAAGTGTTGAAATTTGCAATGAGATTGCATACCTTCTATGAGATAGATGGATCCCGATACCCACTACGAGTAAGAGTTACTCCTGAGAGAATTTTACGCAGGACAATTAGCCGATCAAGTAGGTGTCTAGAAAGGTGTTAACGGGGTTATTCCTCTGGGAAGACGAGGTTTATTTTAATTAGGTCCGTGCGAAAGCACGGGAAACCTCCCTCAAGTACCAACACTGATCTGGCTGAAAGATTGGCGAAATTGTAGGGTGTAATAAATCCCGGCTATTCTTACCTTTTAGGGTTTGAAGGAAGATTTGATAAAATCAGTGGGAAACATCCTGATTAGATAAGATAATAACCAATCTAATCTTGCAAGAGCATACGCTAAAGCGTTTTCCTTCTCTCTCTCCCCAGGTAGCAACCAAGTCAGGACTTAATCAAGATAATAATATGGATGTATTGACTAAACCAGCTTATTATACTGAGCAGGAGATCGTTGGACCCGTTCTTTCTTATAAGAGTTATAAGACTGAACAGGAAACAGGAGAATATATGGATTCTCATACAGCCCAAACAAAGAACATGCATGCTGATGCATCTTCTTCAGTTTTGTTAGTTATTTAGAACTATTTCTCAGTTCACCCTACGTCCTGGGTATTAGATACCGGATCGGAATCCCACATATGTAAATTGTTACGTGGGCTACGTAAAGGTAGAGAACTGGGAAAGGGTGATCATTCCGTACAAGTAGGGAATGGTGCAAATATTGCAGCCAAAGCAGTTGGCGAATATCACTTTGTATTACCAAGTAGTAATACACTGATTCTGAATGAGTGCTATTATATACGGAACATGATGTCCAACATTATATCAGTTTCTTTATTAAGTAAAGAAGAATATAATTTTGTAGTACAGGATAATATTATGAACATATTCCTAAATCAAAAGTTGATTGGATCAGGCTCGTTACATAATGGCATATTCATTCTCAATCAAAATACATTTCTTAATATACAAAACACACACAAGAGGAAGAGTTCAGAAATGAACGAATCCTTCTTGTGGCATTGTAGACTTGGTCATATCAATGCGACACGGCTAGCTATGTTACATAAGGATGGATATTTGAATCCGTTCGAATTATAATCTTATGATACTTACCATTCATGTCTCAAAAGAAAATTGACCAAAGCTCCGTTTAGTGGACACGGAGAAAGAGTTGCGAAACTTTTAGGATTGGTACATAGTGATGTATGCGGTCCTATGTCTACGCATGCCAGGAACGGTTCTTCCTACTTCATTACATTCACTGACGATCTCTCTAGATACGGACATGTGTTCCTGATGAAACACAAGTCTGAAGCTTTTGAGAAATTCAGAGAATATAAGCACGAAGTAGAGAACCAAATGGGCAAAAGTATTAAGATCCTTCGATCTGATCGAGGAGGAGAATACTTGAGCAATGAGTTCCTAGATTATCTGAAAGAGAATGGGATTCTCTCTCAGCTTACTCCTCCCTATACACCACAGCACAATGGTGTATCGGAGCGGAGGAATCGCACCCTATTAGATATGGTGCGCTCTATGATGAGTACAACTGAGTTACGTATTTCTTTTTGGGGGTATGCACTGGAGACAGCCATATACCTATTGAATAGAGTTCCAACTAAATCAGTACCTACCACTCCATATGAGATATGGAATAGGAAAAGACCATCTTTTAAAAGAGTTAAGATATGGGGTTGTCCGGCCTATGTTAAAAAGCAAAATCCGGACAAGCTCGAGGCACGATCAATTCTTTGTAAGTTTGTAGGATATCCAAGCAATTCGTATGGATATCTATTCTACCACTGTGAACAACAAAAGGTATTTGTTTCTCAATATGCCACCTTTTTAGAAAAGTAATTTCTTGCAAAAGAAATCAGTGACAAAGAGGTAGAGCTGGAAGAGGTTCCAGCACCGCAAACTACAACTGATGATTTATTGGAGCCAGAGGATTCAATAGTACCCGATGAACCCCAGCGACTCCGCAGATCTAGTAGGGTTTCTCATCCACCTGAGAGATACTATGGTTTTCTCATTGATGGTGGAAGCGAGAATTGCATCATGGAAGATGATGACATAACTAGTTTCGAGCAGGCCATCACGAGTGCTGACTCTGTGAAATGGCTGGATGCAATGCGATCTGAGATAGAATCCATGTACACCAACAAAGTATGGACTTTGGAAAATACTCCTGAAGGGTAAAACCCATTGGGAGCAAGTGGATCTTTAAAAAGAAAATTGGTGTAGATGGAAAAGTTGAGACTTTGAAAGCTAGACTTGTTGCAAAGGGTTTTCGTCAACGACCAGGTATGGATTATAACGAAACCTTTTCTCCAGTGGCTTTGCTTAAGTCCATCCGGATCTTACTTGCCATTGCTGCATACCATGACTACGAAATCTAGCAAATGGATGTAAAGACCGCCTTTCTAAACGGTGATTTAGAAGAGTGCGTGTACATGACTCAGCCAGAGGGCTTCGTAGATAGTAGGAGCAGCGGAAAGGTATGCAAGCTGCTTAAATCCATTTATGGGTTAAAGCAAGTATCGCGGAGTTGGAACATCTGTTTTGATATTGTAGTCAAAGAGTTTGACTTCATCAAAAATATAGATGAACCTTGTATTTATATGAAGGTTGCAGAGAGTAAGGTTGTATTGCTCGTATTGTACGTGGATGGCATACTCTTGATTGGAAATGATGTTCCTATGCTGCAATCAGTCAAGCTCTTCTTATCACAAAGATTCTCAATTAAAGATCTAGGTGATTCCTCCTGCATATTGGGAATCATGATCTATAGAGATAGATCTAAACGGATACTGGGATTGTCCCAATCCAGGTACATTGACACAATACTAAAGAGGTTTAGTATGGAAGAATCCAAGCGTGGGAACCAATCCACGATCTCTGGACTCACTCTCTCCAAAGAGATCTCTCGCAAGACTGATTTAGAGAGAGCTCGCATGCAAGGGATACCCTATGCTTCGGCAGTAGGCTCTATCATGTATGCGATGCTATGTACCAGACCCGATGTAGCATACTCACTAAGTGTAGTGAGTCGGTATCAAGCAGATCCTGGAGAGAGTAACTGGATAGCTGTGAAGAACATTCTCAAGTACTTGCGAAGGACTAAGGAGATGTTCTTGGTGTATGGTAATGGAGACATCCAGGTGGAGTCCTTTACTGATTCCAGCTTCCAAAGTGATAAGGATGACTCTAAGTCGCACTCGGGATTTGTCTTTACCCTCAATGGAGGGGCGGTATGTTGGAAGAGTTCCAAACAGGATACCATTGCAGACTCGACGATGGAGGCTGAATACATCGCTGCCAAAGAGGCTGTCTGGATAAAGAAGTTTATTAGTGAACTTGGTGTGGTTCCAACCATTGAACATCCAATACCACTGTATTGCGATAACAATGGAGTTGTGGCTTTAGCCAAGGAACCCAAGTGTTAGTGTATATACCCCAGAGGCCATTACTGTATCATACTAGTTTGTATATTACTTAATGGATGCTTGGGATATTCACAGTTGTATATACAATCTTGCTCAAAATAGTAGTATGCTACTTGGTTTGTTTCTGCTTCAATGTCTACATGTGTTTATTTTAGTATATCACCTATACACATTAGTGGAGCCCTTAGGATCTTTGCTTGATTACCAGCATTGTGATGGCAGTCACACTAGTGGGGGCTGGGTAATCTATAAGCACATCCTTATGCAGGTCCCTAGTCGCAGGACTATCGAGACAGGGCATCGATACTCCGGAGTAGACTAGCGTATGCGCTTCTCATCCCAGTGTGGGAGACGGTCTGTCCCACAGCCGTCAGTACGTCGTACTTGAGATAGTATGCGGGTGCTCGTTAGGTTACGAGTACACTTGACAGGACTCGTCGGGAACTGTTGGTTGGTATTATACCTATCGTCAGTTATCAGTTCCCAGGTGACATGAGTACAGCTTAGTCCGCTGACTTGACACTGTCACTTCGCCTCGAGTGTGTTCCCACTGTACTTTGATTACTACCCTACCACGGCTCAAAGGAGTCGTGAAATAGTTAGTAGTTGGGTGCAGTCCCGAAGCACTTAGAGGCAGTGACGGTTAGACAGGATTCGTCTCTCCCGGTATTGGGGGTTGACATCGCGCTGTGTCTAGGAGAGCCATTACACGAGTAGTCCCTGGCCAGGGCAAGCGAGATATACTGGTAGATTTCCAGTATTATCTCAGGGTGTTCTGGGCTTCACTCCGACACGACTTGTACCGCTATTAGGGGACTGACATTTACCGCCCCCTAGGCCCGCCATGCGATGTATCAGACGAACAGACCGGACTGTACGGAGACTGTCACATTCAGGCTCAGTAGGAGTTCAGATGGGTTTCACCTCGTCAGTCTTCTTGTCGGCATCTACCTGGGGACCGTTACGCACAGCTAGTGCCGCTTGCGGTCTGTGGTTAAACCCACTGCTAGCGTAGTGTCGAGTCTTTAAAGTCCCACACAGAAAGCTATTCGCCTTTAAGCAAAAGAGTAGAGGTCGCATGGTTTTGCGACAGGTCGCATGGTTTTGCGACAGGGTTCGGTCACATCCGTGCACTTATGCACGTTTAGTGTCCGGACAGTTAACACTAGCGGGCTTTGGTTTAAGCCAGATCCTAGTGTACGTTTTGGGATTGGTTTTATCTCGTATGTATTCGTGTTCCTCGGAACGCGGATGCGGGTGTGTATGCACAGTTGACGGAAAGACAGAGGCAGAGGATTCTCATTAGGGTTGTTGACTGTTGACTGTTGACCATTGAATTTTTGCTAAACCCTAATGAGAATATGATATATGATTAACAATAATATTAATTAAGTATTATGGTGACATGATTGTTGAGGGGTTGACTTTGTTGACTTGTTGACTTTGTTGACCGGTTGACTAGGTTGGACTAGTTGACCATCATGATGACAATGGCTATCATTTCATGGCAAAGACTTTTGCTTGCTTATTTCTCTTATGCAAAATGAGTGCATGAAATGATATGGCTATTGTAGCTTAAACCATCACATAATACTTGATTGCTATGATTTGTTATGATGGCTTTGGATTATGAGAGCCAAGAGAGAAAAGTCTTGCTCATTCTATCATTCCCATTCTCTCTCTTGGCTTGAGCTCTCATCCTCTTCCTCTTGCTCTCCCTCTCTCTCTAGTCTATGGTTCACTTGTCTCATGTGTTGAGAAGCAAGAACCATATAGAAAAATCCTAAAACACTCTCCTCTACTCACTCTAGTTCATAAGGTTTAGCAAAGCGAGTGAACTAGTTTCTTTAAAGCTCGAAGAAGAAGCCAAAGGTAGAAGCTTTCGGGTGGATCGATCTTCGGCGCAAGGAGACGACAGGGTGAAGCCAATCCGTACACCATCGAGGTTTGAAGACGAAGGAGTTCAAGAAAGAAAGGTATAACCCCCTAACCGAGTTGTTAACAACTCCTAGTTAGGTTATTTGTTAGATAGTTTAACAAAGATCCGTTTTGAGTCCATATTGCCGCCTCTTGAAAAATCGTTTTTTATCAAATTCCGCAAGCCCGTAAGTACCGGGAGAGGTAGCATGGACTTACAGTGGTATCAGAGACTAGTTAAACACTACCTAACATGTTAGCATAGTATCTAGAAATTCGATCGGAGAAAAAGTCGCGAAATACACCCGGATATCAAACTTGCTGTCGATTTTCAAAGTGCTGTAAAAGTAATAAATCATGCTTTAAAAATCGACTCAGGGTTTTTAGAGTCTACTGTAGAAAGACGGTCCTGTGAACCGATCAAACCGCCGCGGAAACGAGGCAATAGCTTGCTATTGCCGCGGAAACGCGGCCGATTAAGCTCTTCTCTGGATCTTCTTTACTGCAGTATACTCATTGGGTTATTTTGGGATTTTTGGTATATGTTTTTTCAGCCCAGATTTTCCAGAAAGAAAATTTTGTTTTTGGGGCTTTAAAAAACCGTATTTTGATCGAGTTTCTAAAGACTTAAGCTGATGGGTATTTTTCTGTGATGTGATATTTGTATTGAACGTCTGCTAATCGCTATATGTCGATTAGTGGGGGTTATACAAATCTGTGATCTGTAATGATGTTGGTATGTGTATATGAATTCATTGGATTGTCGCGGGTGAATAGCCGGGGGTTGTGAGACGAGAGTTTTCTTTTCTTTCAATTCATGTAAATTTGTAAATTGATGTAATAATTATTTATATGGCCGCACAACCGGGTCGGGGTTGTAGCCGTCATTGTATAATTTCTTTTTACTGTTTTTGCTCCTAGGATAGACCCATGGAGGGGGTGCACAAACTACCGGGTATCCCGAAGTGCCGAGTGGCCTACTTACGGAGTTGAGGGAGGTTGCTTCGCTTCGGGTACTTGGCGGGTAGTTTGCCGCACCCGTAAGGGTCTTGGGGTATTGGCTATTCTCCGCGACCGTGTAATCTGCTTTTCGTTACAGGCTCGTACGAATTGCAGGTTCCTAGTATATCTAATGTGTTCATCTGTGATCTGAAATGGCTATCATTGCAATATATCTATATATGATATTATTTAGGCGTTGCTTATGTTTTACAGCCGCGCTAGCCCAGCCCCCGCTCTGTCGTTAGTTATGTAACCTAACGGGTAATGACGGGGCCCCGTGGCGAATGCGAATGGCATAAGCGTACGTCATATTTTGGTTGTTTTTTGCAATGGTAGGATTAAATGATGGGACGCATTAAAAGAACTAATGCAAGAATATCACGCATTAAAAGAACTAATGCAAGAAAATAAACCAAGTTAAAATCGTTGGAACACTTTCGGAAAACCACTCGGTTCTTTTCAAAACTAACTTTTAAATGCGGAGCTTGAGCCACTCTTTTTAAAAGCTATCTCGTTCCATCGATTATATCAAGTTCACTACGTTCTCGGTTTCGCCAAAACCATTCGTAGCCCTCCGTCGTTTCACATGAATGGTCAATAGTATTCAAGCTATGTATGTTGGCCAAAGTCAAAGCATAGTGATTGGTAGCTATTGGGTATTCATGTGCAACATAGATAGATGCGTTGGTTTGGGACAGTCGTACTGCCATTTTGGCCAAAGTCAAGGGTAGGTGCGGGCGGGTCCAAATTAACCTGGAGAATAACGGGTAGAACTTGACATGTGACTTATGATATTTTGGCCAAAGTCAAGGTCATAAGAGCATAGGGCAAAAATCCACATCGGTAGTTTCATAAGTACTGAAACTTGCTAGCGCTGCATACCATTTGGAGTGTGATGATTCTGGTAGGATTCCTTCAGTTTTGTCACGCGATGATATTTGGATCCCGATCCTCCAGTGAGTATATGCTACTCCTCGGGAAATTTCTCACTTAACGATCAATGCTATAAACCAAGTAGGTGTCTAGAAAGGTGTTAGCGGGGCTACGCCCACAGGGAAAAGAGGTTATTTAATTAAGGAACTTCGCGAAAGCGTTGGAAAACCTCCCTCGATGTACGGACACCAGCCTGGCCGAACGGTTAAGCAAGAATTGTACGGTGAGATTGATCCTGACTAATTCTTCCTTTTTGGTTTGAGGAGGGATTCGAGAGACAGTGGGAGCCATCCTGTTTAGACAAACTAAAAACCACTCTAAACTTGCAAGAGCATCATGCTGAGTGTTTCTTCTCTCTCTCCTAATTGCAGCGACCAATCGACATGACTGGACTTAAGTTACTTCTAGATAAAAACATACTAACAGGGCCAAACTACAAAGATTGGCTCAGGAATGTCAAGATGGCAATCACTTACGACAAGCTGGGGTATCTTCTTACCACCAAAGCTCCCCCTGTCCCAGGTCCCAAAACCAGCGTCGCGGATAAGGAAATCCGTAAGACCTGGGAACTAGACTGCGCAAAGGCCAAGTGCCTCGTGCTTGCCTCTATGGACAACGAACATCAGAGAAGGCACGAGAATATGGACCTCGAATCCATATTTCTCCATACAAAAGAACCGTATGGAGAGCAATCTCGTATCGCAAGATACGAAGTGTCGAAGAAGCTATTTTCGGCAAGGTTGGCCGTCGGATCATCGGTAGCGGAACACGTGCTTAAGATGATTGGCTACATAGAAGAGCTCACGGACCTTGGGACCACGTTGGAGAATGAGCTCTATATGGACTTGATTCTCCAGTCCCTTCCTTCCGCTTACGCCCAGTTTATCCTGAACTTCAACTTACAAGAAAAGGAAGTTGAACTTTCAGAACTCCTCAACATGCTGAGGAGCGCAGAGGGCACCCTACAGAAAGGTAGGGAAACATCCACTTTGTTTGTAGGAGGATCTTCCTCTTCTAGGTCCAAGGCGAAAGCCAAGGGAAAGAAGAAGAAAGCCCCCGCGAAACTAAGGGGCGGTGTTAGTAAAGTGGATACGAAGGGAAAGGCAAAAGCAACAAAGAAAGTGGGGAAGCTTGTGGATAAAGAAGAATGCTTCTATTGTCATAAGAGTGGACACTGGAAGAAAGATTGCAGGGCTTGGAAGGCCAGAACACAGGATCTGAAGCAGGTTGCGGCTTCAGCTTCAGGTGTGTATGTTATTGAAAACTGTCTTTCAATAAACTCTACTTCCTGGGTATTGGATACCGGATCAGGATCTCATATCTGTAATTCTTTGCAGGCGTTGAGAAACCGTAGGTTTTTGAAGGCAGGTGACATGACCCTCAAAGTTGCAAACGGAGCTAGCATGGATGCTAAGGCTGTAGGGGACTATCACCTGGGAATGTCAGATGGACATGTTTTGGTTTTGCGTAATTGCTTTTTTGTACCCAACGCAACTTGTAATATCATTTCTGTATCTTTGGTTTCTAAAGAAGGCTATGAATTTGCGTTTGTAAGCAATGTTGTAAACATTCACCTTAATCAAGCTCTGATTGGGTCAGGTACATTGAGCAATGGTATATACGTATTAAACCAACCACAGATTTTCAATGTCCAGAATACACACAAAAGAAAATCTCCAGAAATCAATCAGACTTTCTTATGGCATTGTAGACTGGGTCACATCAATGAGAGAAGGTTGACTATGTTACATACAGAAGGATATTTGGATCCGTTCGAATATCAATCGTATGGCACTTGTCAATCCTGTCTCAGAGGAAAGATGACAAAGACTCCGTTCACTGGACACGGAGTAAGAGCGAGCTCGCTCTTGGGACTCGTATACAGCGACGTGTGCGGTCCAATGTCTACACATGCACGAAGCGGTTATTCTTACTTCATTACTTTTACGGATGACTTTTCATGGTACGGTTATGTCTTCTTAATGAAACATAAGTCCGAAGCCTTTAGAAAATTCCACCAATATAAGAATGAAGTAGAAAAACAAACCGGCAAAAGTATCAAGATTCTAAGATCGGATCGAGCTGGTGAATACTTGAGTGCCGAGTTCCTGGACTACTTAAAAGAGAATGGAATTCTCTCTCAGCTTACTCCTCCATACACCCCGCAACATAACGGTGTATCGGAGAGATGGAACCGAACCCTATTGGATATGGTACGGTCCATGATGAGTAACGCTGAGTTACCGCGATCATTCTGGGGGTATGCGCTAGAATCAGCTGCATACCTTTTGAACCGAGTTCGAACTAAGACTGTGCCTACTACACCATATGAGATGTAGTGTGGGAAGAGACCCTATCTTAATCACATTAAGACATGGGAATGTCCGGCTTTTGTCAAAAAGCAGCATACGGACAAGCTCGAGGCACGCTCAGTACAGTGCAAGTTTGTGGGATATCCAAAGAACTCCAAGGGATATTTCTTCTACTGCGAAGAGGAACAAAAGGTTTTTGTTTCTCGTCATGCCCACTTTCTAGAACACCAGTTCTTAGAAAAGGAAATTAGTGGGAGCGCAGTAGAACTGGAAGAAATTCCAGAACCACAGACTATTACTGAAAGCTTAGTGGAACTAGAGGGTTCAAAAGAACAGGACATTCCTACGCCGCTTCGCAGGAGTAGTAGGCAGTCTCATCCGCCCGAGAGATACTACGATTTTCTCATAGACGGGGATAGAGAGGATTGCATCATAGATTATGATGAGCCTACTAGCTTCCAGGAGGCCGTTCAGAGCGTTGACTCGGTAAAATGGCTGGATGCAATGCGGACCGAAATGGAGTCCATGTACACCAACAAAGTATGGACGTTGGACATTACTCCAGACGGGGTAAAACCCGTAGGATGCAAGTGGATCTTCAAATGGAAGATTAGTGTAGATGGACAGGTTGAGACCTATAAAGCTAGACTTGTTGCAAAGGGTTTTCGTCAAAGACCTGGTTTGGACTATGACGAAACCTTTTCTCCAGTGGCTATGCTGAAATCCATTCGGATCCTTCTTGCCATTGCTGCCTTCCACGATTATGAGATTTGGCAGATGGACGTAAAGACCACTTTTCTAAATGGAAATTTAGAGGAGTGTGCCTATATGGACCAGCCAGAGGGTTTCATTCAGAGTGGGAGCAGCGGAAATGTGTGCAAGTTGCTTAAGTTCATCTATGGACTAAAGCAGGCATCGCGGAGTTGGAACATCTGCTTTGATGAGACGGTCAAAGAATTTGGCTTTATCAAAAATCCAGATGAACCATGCATCTATAGTAGATTTGTAGCGAGAACTGTAGTATTCCTCATTTTATACGTGGATGACATTCTCTTAATAGGAAATGACATTCCTATGCTACAATCTGTCAAGGGGTTCTTGTCACACAGGTTCTCTATGAAAGACCTGGGTGATGCCTCATTCATCGTGGGGATCCGGATCCATCGTGATAGATCCAAGAGGATATTAGGACTTTCACAGTCCAGGTACATCGACACCATACTGAAAAGATCCAGTATGGAAGATACCAAGCGCGTTAATCGACCGGCTTGTCACGGGATCACCCTCTCCAAAGAGATGTCTCCCAAGACTGATTTGGAAAGGGATCGCATGTCTATTATACCCTACGCTTCTGCGGTAGGCTCTATAATGTATGCGATATTGTGTACCAGACCGGATGTAGATTATGCACTGAGTGTATTAAGCCGGTATCTGTCAAACCCTGGGGAGAAACACTGGATAGCGGTAAAGAACATTCTCAAGTACCTGAGAAGGACTAAGGAGATGTTCTTGGTGTATGGCGGAAAAGACCTCCAGATCGAGGCCTTTGCTGACTCCAGCTTCCAGAGTGACAAGGATGATTCCAAGTCCATGTCGGGTTTTGTCTTTACCCTCAATGGAGGGGCGGTGTGTTGGAAGAGTTCCAAACAGGAAACCGTTGCAGACTCGACGATGGAAGCGGAATACATCGCTGCATCTGATGCCGCAAAAGAAGCCGTCTGGATGAGGAAGTTCTTAAAAGAACTTCAGGTGGTTCCGTCCATTGTTGATCCAATACCTCTGTATTCCGACAACAACGAGGCTATAGCTTTAGCGAAGGAACCCAGGTCCCATCAGAAATCCAGACACATCTTAAGGCGGTATCACCTGATCAGGGAGATCATGGATCGCCAGGAGATCGAGGTTCGGAGGGTTGCTTCAGAAGATAACACTGCAGATCCATTCACCAAGGCCTTTCCCCAGACTCAGTTCGAGCGGCTGATCGAGATGATAGGTCTTCGATACGCCAGTATATGGCCTTAGTGCAATTGGGAGATTGTTAGTGTATATGCCCTAGAGCCCATTACTATATCATACTAGTTTGTATATTACTTAATGGAAGCTTGGGATATTCACAGTTGTATATACAATCTTGCTCAAAATAGTAGTATGCTTCTTGGTTTGTTTCTGCTTCAATGTGTACATGTGTTTATTTTAGTATATCACCTATACACATTAGTGGAGCCCTTAGGATCTTTGCTTGATTACCAGCATTGTGATGGCAGTCACACTAGTGGGGGCTGGGTAATCTATAACCACATCCTTATGCAGGTCCCTAGTCGCAGGACTATCGAGACAGGGCATCGATACTCCGGAGTAGACTAGCGTATGCGCTTCTCATCCCAGTGTGGGAGACGGTCTGTCCCACAGCCGTCAGTACGTCGTACTTGAGATAGTATGCGGGTGCTCATTAGGTTACGAGTACACTGGACAGGACTCGTCGGGAACTGTTGGTTGGTATTATACCTATCGTCAGTTATCAGTTCCCAGGTGACACGAGTACAGCTTAGTCCACTGACTTGACACTGTCACTTCGCCTCGACTGTGTTCCACTGTACTTTGATTACTACCCTACCACGACTCAAAGGAGTCGTGCAAACAGGTAGTAGTTGGGTGAAGTCCCGAAGCACTTGAAGGCAATGACGGTTAGACAGGATTCGTCTCTCCCGGTATTGGGGGTTGACATCGCGCTGTGTCTAGGAGAGCCATTACACGAGTAGTCCCTGGCCAGGGCAAGCGAGATATACTGGTAGGTTTCCAGTATTATCTCAAGGTGTTCAGGGCTTCACTCCGACACGACTTGTACCGCTATTAGGGGACTGACGTTTACCGCCACCTAGGCCCGCCATGCGATGTATCAGACGAACAGACCGGACTGTACGGAGACTGTCACATTCAGGCTCAGTAGGAGTTCAGATGGGTTTCACCCCGTCAGTCTTCTTGTCGGCATCTACCTGGGGACCGTTACGCACAGCTAGTGCCGCTTGCGGTCTGTGGTTAAACCCACTGCCACTGTAGTGTCGAGTCTTTAGAGTCCCACACAGAAAGCTATTCGCCTTTAGGCAAAAGAGTAGAGGTCGCATGGTTTTTCGACAGGTCGCATGGTTTTGCGACAGGGTTCGGTCACATCCGTGCACTTGTGCACGTTTAGTGTCCGGACAGTTAACACTAGCGGGCTTTGGTTTAAGCCAGATCCTAGTGTACGTTTTGGGATAGGTTTTATCTCGTATGTATTCGTGTTCCTCGGAACGCGGATGTGGGTGTGTATGCACAGTTGACGGAAAGACAGAGGCAGAGGATTCTCATTAGGGTTGTTGACTGTTGACTGTTGACCATTGACTTTTTGCAAAACCCTAATGAGAAAATGATATATGATTAACAATAATATTAATTAAGTATTTTGGTGACATGGTTGTTGAGGGGGTGACTTTGTTGACTTGTTGACTTTGTTGACCGGTTGACTAGGTTGGACGAGTTGACCATCATGATGACAATGGCTATCATTTCATGGCAAAGACTTTTGCTTGCTTGTTTCTCTTGTGCAAAATGAGTGCATGAAATGATATGGCTATTGTAGCTTAAACCATCACATAATACTTGATTGCTATGATTTGTTATGATGGCTTTGGATTATGAGAGCCAAGAGAGAAAAGTCTTGCTCATTCTATCATTCCCATTCTCTCTCTTGGCTTGAGCTCTCATCCTCTTCCTCTTGCTCTCCCTCTTTCTCTAGTCTATGGTTCACTTGTCTCATGTGTTGAGAAGCAAGAACCATAGAGAAAAATCCCAACACACTCTCCTCTACTCACTCTAGTTCATAATGTTTAACAAACCGAGTGAACTAGTTTCTTCAAAGCTCGAAGAAGAAGCCAAAGGTAGAAGCTTTCGGGTGGATCGATCTTCGGCGCAAGGAGACGACGGGGTGAAGCCGATCCGTACACCATCGAGGTTTGAAGAAGAAGGAGTTCAAGAAAGAAAGGTATAACCCCCTAACCGAGTAGTTAACAACTCCTAGTTAGGTTGTTAGTTAGATAGTTTAACAAAGATCCGTTTTGAGTCCATGTTGCCGCCTCTTGAAAAATCGTTTTTCATAAAATTCCGCAAGCCCGTAAGTACCGGGAGAGGTAGCATGGACTTACACCAGGTCCCATCAAAAGTCCAGATATATTCTGAGGCGGTATTACCTGATCAGAGAGATAGTTGATCGCCGGGAGATCGAGGTCAGGAGAGTAGATACGAAGGACAACACTGCGGATCCACTCATGAAGGGCATTCCCCAGATACAGTTTGAGAGATTATTCGGGATGCTAGGTATGAGATACTACAGCAGCTGGCCTTAGTGCAAGTGGGAGATTGTTAGTAATGTATATGCCCTAGAGGCTATTGTTGTACATATGATGTATATTATAATAGATGCTTGGATATATATAGAGATGACTTTCTCACTCGTCCTGATAGTATGCTATTTGGTTTCACATTATCTTAACATGTTGACTTGTATTGGTTTACTATCTTACTCTCACATGTTGATAAAGCCCTTAGGATATGTACTCGACTACTGGGACTATGATGAGATCATACTAATGGAGCCACGGTAGTCGATGAGTACATCCTTTAACTGTTCCTAGTCGAGGCTATATCGAGACATGGCATCGATACACCAGAGTAGACTAGCGTATACTCAACTTTACCCATATGATGGGTGATGGATGATCCTATATCCATCGGTGTTTTGACATCAAGGATGGTGTACGGGTGGTCAGTGGAGACTGGGTACACTGGACGGACTCGCAGAGAACTCCCAGATGGTGATATACCACACGTCAGATGGCAGTTCTCCGGTGACACTGGTATAGGGTAGTCTGTAGACCCGAGATCATCATAGAGTCTTGTGTGATTCCCACTGTGCTTTGATTTCCACCTTACCATGTCCAAGAGGGCATGCAAAACGGTGGCTTTTGGGTGCAGTCCCGAATCACATGGAGGCAATGAGCGATAGGAGGGGATTCGTCTCTCCCGGTATAGGGAGTTGATGTTGTGCTGTGTTCGATTGGCTATAACTGGGAGTCCTTGGCCAGGCATGATATAGAGATTTACTGGTAAGTGTTACCAGTAGTTTCTCGACCCGTTATGAGCCTCACATCGACATGACTTATCGGTTACTGGGGTCTGACGTATACCACCCATAGACCAGATATGCAACATATCAGACGAAGAGACCGGACTGTACGGGAGTGTTACTGATTGGATTCACAGGAGAATGTATAGGCTAGCTTGTTGATCTTTTGATCGCTCAATACCTAGGTGGCTGTAACGTTTAGCTGACCGCTTGCAGCTTGTGGGTGTTTGATATGATCATCACCTGCTACCGGTGTATTGACGATTGTTTAAAGTCCTACACAGAGGTTTCTTACTCAGACAAAACGGAGTAGTGGCACATATTGATATGTGCACGACCGAGGATAATGCGATATGAGATACCATATTATATTCTCGCGATATTTAGATAAGAGCCGGGTCATCAGATCAAGTGTTGATTCGATGAATCGGTACATGATATATTAGTCGGTTATATTCGATTTAGCCGGATTGTCGGATCAAGTGTTGATTCGATAATTTAATGTATAATAATATATATGATACATTGCATTACATTATCTAATATTGGCTCGCTTTATTATTTCATTTTCTTACCGGATAATACATTGATATATATGCGATATATATTAATTGTATTATTTTCTTTTGTTACAAATATATAATATATATGTGTTATATATTATTGTAACATGATATGATTACTAATGAAACAAGTTTAGGGGAGATTAAACAAGGTTAGGGTTTGAATTGGGTTAGTTCTTTCATGAACCATCTAGAAGGTTTTCTTTTGTCATGAGAAATATATTATGGTTGATATTTTCTAGTGACTCATTGTTTAACTCAACCAAAACCCTAGCCCTAGTTAATTCTCTACATGAGTTATCCTTGTCATCCTTGACCATGGTTGCATTATTAATCATATATCATTTCATTATTCATCACAAAAGGATTGAGTCATTATTTCTTCTTCTACTTCAACCTTGAGCTTTGAAAAAGCTTACTAGGTTTTATTTTTTTGATTATTAAGAGTGAGAATTTGATATAAAAAGAAAGCATAAATACTACTCCATCGTCCTCATCTAATCTAGCCAATTAGATTAGGGTGTTCACCTCATTAGAGTTAAAGAGCTTGAGTTATAGAAAATTCGACGTAGATCATCGGAGAAAAGGAACACTACAAGCTAGCATGGATCGTTCGAGTCGTGGTGCCTCTCATGAGTTCGGGAGATCGTGGATTGCGGCGAAGAGACTTCTACTCGGAGTTTATGAAGCGAAGGAGCGGACTACAAAGGTTGTAATCCCTCACTTTTAGTTGTAAAGATGTTTACTTGCATGTGTAACCCTAATTATCTAGCAAAGATCCCGGCTTTGAGTTGTTCGGCACGTCTAAAATTTTATTCGGTCATGGTTAATGCCTTATGAACCCTTGTAAGAGTGCCTAGGAACCCTACAAATTTATTATCTAGCAGTAACCTAAGCCAGGTCATTTTCATCGTTGCAGTCAAGAGAGAGGAGGAAGAAACACTCAGCATGATGCTCTTGTAAGTTTAGATTGGTTATTAATTTATCTAAACAGGATGGCTCCCACCGTATCTCGAATCCTTCCTCAAACCATAAAAGAAGATTAGCCAGGATTAATCTCACCCTATAATACTTGCTTAACCTTTCGACCAGGCTGGTGTTGGTACTTCGAGAGAGGTTTTCCAAGGCTTTCGCGAAGTTCCTTAATTACATAACCTATTTTCCCTGGAGGCGTAGCCCCGCTAACACCGTTCTAAACACCTACTTGGTTTATGGCATTGATTGTTTAGTGAAAAAATCTCCCGAGGAGTAGCGGATACTCACAGTTGGATCGAGATCCAAATATCATTGTGTGAAAACCTTGAAGGAATCCTACCAAAATCATCACACTCCAAATGATATGCAACACAGGCAAGTTTCAATTTCCTTAGAAATGCCCGATGTGGATTTTTGCCCCAAGCTCTTATGACCTTGACGAAAGCCAACATATCATAAGTCGCAAGTCAAGTTCTACTCGTCATTGTCCAGGTTAATTTGAACCCATCCGTATATACCCTTGACGAAGGCCAAAATAGTAGTACGGCTGTCCCAAACCAACGCATCTATTTATGCTAAAGATGAATATTCAGCGTCTACCAATCACTATGTCTTGGCGAAGGTCAAAATACATAGCTTGGATACTACTAAATACCTATCTGAAATGACGGAGGGATATGAATGGTTTTGGCGAAACCGTGAACGTAACGAACTTGATATAATCGAAGGAACCATGATAGCTTTTAAAAGAGTGGTTTAAGATCCGCATTTAAAAGTTGCTTTTTGAATAAACCGAGTGGTTTTTGAAACTGGTCCGACGATTCAGCTTTGGTTTGTTTAGTTTGCATTAATCAATTAATGCAGTCCTATCATTTACACCTATCATTGCAGAAAGAAACAAAAATATAACGTATGCTTATGCCATCGCATTCGCATGGAGTCCCGTCATACACCGTTAGGTTACATAACTAACGGCAGATCAGGAGCTGGACTAGCGCGGGTGCAAAACATAAGCAACGTCTATTATATAACATATATATAAATAACCATTCGTCTCACGCAATAATAGGCATTCCAGATCACAGATGAACATGTTGGATATACTAGGAATTCCGCGTTTCGTTTAAGCACATAACAAAAGACGGATTCCACGGTCGTGATGAATAGCCAAACCCCACCCTAGACCCCTACGGGTGAGGCAAACTACCCGCGAAATTCCTGAAGTGAAGCAACCTCCCTTAGTAAAATGAGTCGGCCACTCGGCACTTCAAGAACCCGATAGTTTGTGCATCCCACCTTGGGTCTATCCTAGGAGCTAAAAACCGTAAATGAAATAATACAACGGTGGCTAAAAGCTCAACCCGGATGTGCCCCGCAAAATAATATTACATCACTTTATAAATTTACATCCAATGAAAGAAAGAAAACTCTCTTCTCACATCCCTCGTCTATTCATCCACGACTATCCAATATTCCATATACACAAACCAATATCATAGATATGTGCAACCCCAACTAATCGACGTTTAGCAATTAGCGGAAGTTTATGAACACATATATCCAAACACAAAAAACCCGATAGCCAAAAACTTTAGAATTTCGATCGAAACATATTTT
The DNA here is from genome assembly GCA_030015575.1 of Agapanthus africanus. Taxonomy (NCBI): domain Eukaryota; kingdom Viridiplantae; phylum Streptophyta; class Magnoliopsida; order Asparagales; family Amaryllidaceae; genus Agapanthus; species Agapanthus africanus. The sequence continues at coordinate 175,801,792 of CM057349.1, forward strand.
CCGTGTCTACCCTATGTACAAACAAGTACACAAACAATACTGGGTAGAAACCAAATATACCAGAAATAACAACACCACAAATAAGAACCACAGAAGAAAAACGAGTCAACTTGGCATCGACTCCACCGCGGAACCGCCGTGAAACACACCGTTTCTCCGTGCTTCCGCGGTCGTCTTGGCGAGTTACTGGATCGTTTTTCTTGTGTGTTCATTGAATTCCTTTCTTGTAATTTTAAGGCCTCTGAAATAATTTTTAGACCAGATTTTAAAAACGACAGCAAGCTTGGGTTTTGATGTTATGTTTGTTAGTTATATGTATGCCCTAGAGGCCATTACTGTACATACGATATATATTGTAATGGATGCTTGGACATATATAGGGAGGACATTCTTGCTCGACATGATAGTATACTATCTGGTTGTATTTTATCTTAACATGTATTCTGATTGTCTCTATGTTACATGTTGATAAAGCCCTTAAGATATGTACTCGACTACTGGGACTATGATGAGATCATACTAGTGAGGCCACGGTAGTCGACAAGTACATCCTATAACTATTCCTAGTCGAGGGTGTATCGAGACAGGGCATCGATACACCAGAGTAGACTAGCGTATACGCATCTTGACCAATATGATGGGCGACGGATGATCCCGTATCCATCGGTGTTTGGCATCAAGGATGGTGTACGGGTGCTTAGTAGAGATTGCGTACACTGGACGGACACGCCGAGAACTCCCAGATGGTATTATACCTCATGTCAGATGGCAGTTCACCGGTGACACTGGTACATGTTAGTCTGTCGACCTGAGATCGTCATAGAGTCTTGTGTGATTCCCACTGTGCTTTGACTTCCATTATATCACGTCCAAGAGGGCGTGCAAAAAGGTGGCTTTTGGGTATAGTCCCGAATCACATGGAGGCAATGAGCGATAGGAGGGGTTTCGTCTCTCCCGGTATAGGGAGTTGATGTTGTGCTGTGTTCGATTGGCTATAACTGGAAATCCCTAGCCAGGGTTGCTAATATTTACTGGTAAGTGTTATCAGTAGTTTCTCGAACTGTTATAGACCTCATATCGACATGACTAATCAAACTACTGGGGTCTGACGTATACCACCCCTAGGCGAGATATGCGACATGTCAGACGATGAGACCGGACTGTACGGGAGTGTTACTGATTGGATTCACAGGAGAATGTACAGGCTTGCTTTTTGATCTTCTAAGCGCTCAATACCTGGGTGGCTGTTATGGTTAGCTGACCACTTGCAGCTTGTGGGTGTTTGATATGATCATCACCTACTGCCGGCGTATTGACGATTCTGTAGAGTCCTACACAGAGGTTTCTTGACTCAGGCAAAATGGAGTAGGGGCACATATGTGATATGTGTAGGACCGAGGATAATGCGATATGAGATATCGTATTCTATTCTCACGATATTTGATATCAGCCGATTCATCGGATTAAGTGTTGATTCGATGAATCGGTAAATGATATATTAGTCGGTTATATGCGATATAGACGGATTGTCGGATCAAGTGTTGATTCGATGATTTAATGTATAATTATATATAAGATATATTAAATTATATTAACTAATATAAGCTCACTAAATGATTCTTTTTCTCACTCGGGTAATACATTGATATATATGCGATATATGTTAATTGTATTATTTTATTTTGTTACAATAAATATTGTATATGTGATATATAATATTGTAACATGTTATAATTACTAATGCAACATGATTAGTGGAGATTAAACAAGGTTAGGGTTTGATTTGGGTTAGCTCATTCTTGAAGCTTCTAGAAGCTTTTCCTTTTGTCATGAGCTAAGATATTTTGTACGATATTTTGTAACCCAAAACACACCATTAACTCAAGTTAACACTCTACAAAGGTTAGCTATTATTTTATTAGCAACCATGGTTGCATAAGGAATTATCTCAACTGTCATTATTCATCACAAATGATTATTCATTGTTCATCTTCTTCTTCCTTCTTGCAAAGCTTTCTAGCTTTGATTCTTGTGATGAAAATGAGTGAGATTAAGTTAATAAAAGAGAGATAAAATCCTACTTCATCATCCTAATCTATCCTAGCCATTTAGATTAGGGTGTTCACTTCATTTAGTGAGTGAGAGCTTGTGTTTAAAAAAATTCAAGGTAGATCATCTTTGTTATCGAAGATCGGAAGCAAGCTTGCATTTTTCTCTTCGTGGAGCCTCTCTAGAGTCCGGATGCACGATGATCGCAGCGAAGGGACCTCAACACGGAGCTTTAGAAGAGAAGGACATGATCTACAAAGGTTGTAATCCCTCTCACTTAGTGTTAAAGTCTTTAACATGCTTTGTTTCACCTAAACTCTAGTATAAAGATCTTGGTTAGGGTTGTTCGGCACGGCTAAATTTTTAATCGGGAATGGTTGATGCCTTGTAGACACTTATTAGATTTCCTAGTAACCCTACAGTGTTATCAGACCCAAGCTAGAGCTTTAGGCAAAGTTTAAAGTCCGATCGAACCCCGAAACCCCGAAACGAACCCCTTCTCTGGATATTTTTAAAAATGTTGATTTTTTCCTATTAAAAATACTCAGAAAAACAAGGAGGAAAATCTAAGAATTACCGTGAAGTACGGACCACCAATTCGATCACGTGACCGCGGAACCGCGGCTAAACCACGCACGTGGCGGCGGTTCCGCGGCCAATCAGTGACTTTGGGGCCCACTGCTTCACAGTATTATTCCGGGGTTCTTTTGCACTATTCTGGGAATTTTTAATTCCACTCAAGTGTTGAGTTTTCTGGGTTGTATTGGGAGCTCGTTGATTCGATCGGAAAGTATAACTTCGTTTAGTTTGTCCAGGTAATTTTTAGAACGTGCTGAAAAGTTCGAACGGATATCAATAACTCACTTTGTCCCCTGCCGGAAAAATTTCCAAGTGTTGGATTTTTCCGTAGTTTAAGAACGTTCTAAGTCGTGCAAGTAACGTAGTGGACCCTCTAGAAGAACACAAACTTAACTCGATTATGTGACCTTCTTGAACTGCCTCTAAACCTTAGGGTTTGTGGCAGTACGGTGTGCCACATGTGAGGCGTTGGCTTGACCCTTCTACGGCTGGACCATTGGTATTGTAGCATGTGATGGATGTTTTAAAACTAATTTCAAGTGTTGAAAACTATTTGGGAAAAGTTGGGTGTTTGATAGTTCGATCAGAAAGTTTAATATTGTCTATTTATCTGGAATGTGATACAATATTTGGAATCCACAAGTAGTTATGAGATAACTAATTTGAATGTTGTAAATCTAGCAGTTCAGTCTCAGATGATCGGTTGCCATGGAATTTTGATATGATCAAAAGTCCATCGCAAGCACGTAGTGTACGCGGATACTCGTCGGGTAAACTTAATAGATAGCCACGCCCTATAGCCCCGACCAAGGGACTGTAGGAGAACCCCGTCGCTAAAAGCATCCGTTCGGGTGCTCGCGGCAGCGGTGTTCCGCCTTAGTGCACTTCGTCGACGGCATCCGGGGGTGCGGCCATCTACTAAAGTTTGTGACGAGCATTCGATCAGGATGTCGGGAATCTTGTTGAATTGCCCGACTTGATATTGAAAAGAGTTTTCGATAATAGGACTAAAATGCGGGGTTTATAATTGTTAGGCATGAGATGTCTAAGGAATTCATTTGGTTAGCCATGCGATGTCTAAGGAGGTTGCGGATTCCAACTGTTGTAGTTTTACACTTTCTTTTCTGCGACCATAAGTGTAATATGGGTGTATCGCCGGTTTCGTTTCTATACATCAACGACAATTGGGATACGCATATTTACTTACGTTAATGATATGTGATATTATGTATTGCTGTGATATGTTATATTGGATCGTCGTGTTCTGAATAGCCGGGGGTTTTATGTGAGATGAGAGTTTTTCTTTTTCATTCATGTAAAATTCATTTATATGTAATATTCTTTTATTGGGGCACTTACGGGCTGAGGATGATGTAACCATTGTATATTATTTACTTTTCCGCATTAGGTAGACCCAAGGCGGGGTGCATAAGTAACCGGGTTCTAGGGTCCAGTGGGAGACCATCTCGAGGAGTCGAGACCGGGTCTCCTAACTCTAGAACCGGCAGGCTTACTTGCCGCTCTCGTAAGGGTCTAGGGATGTGGGTTTGGCTATTCATCGCGACCGTGGAATCCGTGTTTTATACAGGCTCGTATTAAAACAAGGACGTCCTAGTATACCCAATATTTCATATTTGTTCTTCTGCGGCAATGTTCTATGATGAGATCATATTACTGCCTGAGACGAATGTTTATATTATATATATGAGATATATGTTATATTGCAAATTTCGTTTGAAATGTAATGCTTTTGAAGAATAATAAAATGGGACTTCATTAATGAGATTAATGGAATAAAAGAAACCTAAAGATGTTGTAGAAACTTGTTTAAAAACTGGTAGCTCTAGTTCTTGCTTTGCATAGCGGTATTCCTTATAGAATATCCAGCACCTTATTCGATAAGGAAAGAGCCGAGATCCCTTCACCGGGAGTGACCTCTTTAGCAATAACTGGCAGATGCTATAACCCACGGTTTAGTTTTTGATTACTTCTATAGTTCTTGCTTTGCATAGTGATATTTATGAAATATCCTGCACCTTATTCGATGAGGAAAGAGCCAAGATCCCTTCACCGGGACTGACCTCTTTAGCGAAACTAGAAAAGCCTCAAAAACACTCCATTTAAAATCACTCGATTCTACAATGATATCAAGTCATTACGCAAAAGGTTTTCTTAAAAACTTGTCGTAGCCCACCGTCATTTCAGAAAAGTACTACTTAGTATTCGTGCTGCGGTAGTTTGGCATGCGTCAAGGCGTAGTGTACGGTAGCTAACTAGTGCTTATCTGCTAGCATACGATGCAATTGGATTAGGGTATTCGTACGGCGTTGTTTGGCATGCGTCAAGGGTCGTACGGGTGAGTTTAATTCAATTAGGAAATGTACGGGTTGAACTTGACTAGCGGACTATGGGTTGTTTAGCATGCGTCAAGGTCATAGCACGCTAGGGGTAAAATATTATTGGGAATTTCAAGTGCTGAAATTTGCAATGAGATTGCATACCTTCTATGAGATAGTTAGATCCCGATACTCGCTGCGAGTAAGAGTTACTCCTGGGAGAGTTTTATACATTACAATTAGCCGATCTGGTAGGTGTCTAGAAAGGTGTTAACGGGGTTACGCCCCTGGGAAAACGAGATTTATTTTAATTAGGTCCGTACGAAAGCATGAGGAACCTCCTTCAAAGTACCAGCATTGGCCTGGCTGAAAGATTGGCGAACTTATAGGGTGTAATTAATCCCGGCTAGTCATTCCTTTTAGGGTTTGAAGGAAGATTTGACTAAAACAGTGGGAGACATCTTGATTAGATAAATTGATAAACCAATCTAATCTTATAAAAGTGCACGCTGAGTGTTTTCTTCTCTCTCTTTCCAGGTAGCGACCATATCACGCCTTAATCAAGATAATAATACGGATGTATTGACCGAACCCGCTTGTTATATTTTGCTGGGGAACATTGGTCCCGCTCTAACATATAATTGTTATAAGACAGAGCAGGAAATTGGGGAATACCAGATTTCCCGTGCCGCCCAAACGAAGAAAGTGCATGTTGATGCATCATCTTCTGGTATGTTCATTACAAAGAACTGTTTCTCAGTATCCTTTACGTCCTGGGTATGAGTTACCGGATCAGGATCCCGCATATGTAATCTGTTACATGGGCTACAGATAGGTAGAGAACTGAGAACGGGTGATAAGTTTCATGAGATAGAAACGGTGCAAGTGTTGCAGCCAAGTCTGTTGGTAGTTATCACCCTGTATTATCAGAATACACTGATTCTGAACGAATATTATTAGATATCGAACCTGATATACAACATCATATCAGTCTCTTTATTAGTAAAGAAAGGATATAATTTTGTACTGTTGGATAATGTTTTGAACTTTTCCTATATCAAGTGTTGATCGGTTCAGACACGTTATCTAAAAGCATTGACGTTCTAAAACAAACTACAGTTCTTAGTATACAGAACACACAAAAGAGGAAGAGTTTAGAATTGAACGAATCCTTCTTAAGGTATTGTAGACTAGGCCATATCAATGTGACCCAACTAGCTGAAGTTACATTTAGATGCATATTTAAATTAGTTTGAATATACGTCTTGTGAAACTTGCCGGTCATGTCACAAAGATTAGATGACCATAGCTCTGTTTATTGGAAACAAAGAAAGAGTTAGTGAACTCTTGGGATTGATACATGCTGATATATGAAGGTCCCCTGTCTACACATGCTAAGACCGGTTCTTTGTACATCATTACATTTCACTGATTATCTCTCAAGATTCGGACATATGTTCCTGTTGAAACACAAGTCTAAACCTTTTAAGAAATTCAATGAATATGAGTTAGAAGTAGAGAACTAAAATCGGGTATAAGTATTATGTCCTTTGATGAGATCAAGGAGGAGAATACTTGAGCACGAAATTCCTGGGCTTTTCTAAAGGAGAATGAGATCCTCTCTCAGCATTACTCCTCCAAATACACCATAGCACCATAGTATATCGGGGCGGAGCAATCGCACCCTATGTGATATGGTGCGCTCTATGATGAGTATTACTGAGTTTCCTATTTCCTTTTGGGAGTAATGCACTTGAGAAGCTGCATACCTATTGAATAGGGTTCCAATCAAATCAGTTGCCTACCACTTCATATGTGATATGGAATGGGAAGAGCCCATATCTTAAGTATGTTAAGATTTGGGATTGTCCAACCTATGTCTAAAAGCATAATCCGGACATGCTCGAGGCAAAGTCAGTTCTGTAGAAGTTTGTTGGATATCCCAAGCATTCGCAAGGGAATAATCTTCTACTTAACTGAGGAACAAAAGATGTTTTGTTTCTCAACATGCCACCTTTGTGAAAGGGAATTTCTTATGAAGAAATTAGTGGTCATGAGGTAGAACTGGAAGCAGTTTCAGCTATACAAACTACAGCTGATGATTTGGTAGAACCAAAGGATTCAATAGTTTCCAACGAACCTCAACCTCTCCGCCGATCTAGTAGGGTTCCTCACCCACCTGAGAGATACTTCAGTTTCTCTATGACAGTGGGAGCGAGGACTGCATCATGTGATGATGACCCAACTAGTTTCGAGCAGGCCATCAGGAGTGGGACTCTGTAAGAATGGCTGGATGCTTAGAGATCTGAGATGGAATCCTAATACACCAACAAAGTATGGACTTTGGTCGCTTTATCTGAAGGGTTAAATCCCCATCAGGAGCAAGTATATCTTGAGAAGATTAATTGGTGTACATGGAAAAGTTGAGACTTTCAAAACTATGCTTAAGTCCATCCAGATCCTACTTGCCACTGCTACATACCATGACTACGACATCTGATGGTTGGGTGTCATGACTGCTTTTCTAAATGATGTTTTAGAAGAAAGCGTCTATAACTGCACAGCCAGAGGGCTTCGTAAATAGTGGCAGCAGCGGAAACGTGTGCAAGATGTTTTATATGATAAAGCAGGCATCGCGGAGTTGGAACATCTGTTTTGATGTGGTAGTTAAAGAGTTTGACTTCATCAAAATAGTAGATGAACCTTGTATATACAAAATGGTAGTAGAGAGTATAGTGGTGATCCTCGTAGAGTACGTGGATGACATACTCTTGATAGAGAAGGAGTTTCCTATGCTACGCTCGGTCAATCTCCACTTATCACAAAGATTCTCTATAGGATCAAAGTGATACCTCCTAAATCCTGGGTTTTGGATCTATGAGATAGATCTAATTGGATGTTAGGATTCTCACTAGTTGTAGTGATATGGTATCAATAGATCCTGGGGAGAATCCCTGGAAAGGTTCCAGGGTGATAAGGACGACTGAAAGTCAGTCGCAGGCTTTGTCTTTACCCTCAGTGGAGGGATAGTATGTTGGAAGAGTTCCAACCTAGATACCGTGACTTACTAGAATATTAAAGGAAAGATACATCGTTACCAAGGATGCTACCAAAGAGGCAGTCTGGATAAATATAAGTTCACGAGATGAACTTCGTTCCTACCATTATGAGACAATGGAGTTGTGGCTTATGCCAAGGAACCCCCTGTCCCATCAGAAATCTAGATATAATTCTTAGGCAGTATCACCTGATCATGGAGATGGTTGATCTCCAGGGAGATCGAGGTTAGGAGAGTAGACATAGAGGACGACAGCGCGGATCCACTCCTAAAGGCCTTTTTCCCAGTAGAGACTTTTATGGGATGGTTGAGTTTGAGATACTTCAACCACAGCTAATTGTTGGGTATGTGATACCACAACAGATGGCCTTAGTGCAAGTAGGAGATTGTTAGTTATATGTATGCCCTAGAGGCCATTACTGTACATACGATGTATATTGTAGTGGATGCTTGGACATATATAGGGAGGACTTTCTTGCTCGACATGATAGTACGCTATCTGGTTGTACTTTATCTTAACCTGTACTCTGATTGTCTCTATGTTACATGTTGATAAAGCCCTTAGGATATGTACTCGACTACTGGGACTATGATGAGATCATACTAGTGGGGCCACGGTAGTCAGCAAGTACATCCTATAACTGTTCCTAGTCGAGGGTATATCGAGACAGGGCATCGATACACCAGAGTAGACTAGCGTATACGCATCTTGACCCATATGATGGGCGATGGATGATCCCATATCCATTGGTGTTTGACATCAAGGATGGTGTACGGGTGCTTAGTAGAGACTGGTTACACTGGATGAACTCGTCGAGAACTCTCAGATGGTATCCTCACGTCAGATGGCAGTTCTCTGGTGACATTGGTACAGGTTAGTCTGTAGACCCGAGATCATCATAGAGTCTTGTGTGATTCCCATTGTGCTTTTATTTCCATCATAACACGTCCAAGAGGGCGTGCAAAAAGGTGGCTTTTGGGTACAGTCCCGAATCACATGGAGGCAATGAGCGATAGGAGGGGATTCGTCTCTCCCAGTATAGGGAGTTGATGTTGTGCTGTGTTCGATTGGCTATAACTGGAAATCCCTGGCCAGGGTTGCTGAGATTTACTGGTAAATATTATCAGTAGTTTCTCGAACTGTTATAGACCTCATATCGACACGACTTATCAAGCTACTGGGGTCTGACGTATACCACCCTTAGGCGAGATATGTGACATATCAGATGATGAGACCGGACTGTACGGGAGTGTTACTGATTGGATTCACAGGAGAATGTACATGTTTGCTTGTTGATCTTCTGAGTGCTCAATACCTGGGTGGCTGTTACGTTTAGCTGACCGCTTGCAGCTTGTGGGTGTTTAATATGATCATCACTTACTGCCGGCGTATTGACGATTCTTTAGAGTCCTACACAGATGTTTCTTGACTCAGGCAAAACCGAGTAGGGGCATTTATGTGATATGTGCAGGACCGAGGATAATGCAATATGTGATACTGTATTCTATTCTCACGATATTTGATATCAGCCGGTTCATCGGATCAAGTGTTGATTCGATGAATCGGTAAATGATATATTAGTCGGTTATATGCGATATAGCCGGATTGTCGGATCAAGTGTTGATTCGATGATTTAATGTATAATTATATATATGATATATTAAATTACATTAACTAATATAAGCTCACTAAAATATTCTTTTTCTCACTTGGGTAATACATTGATATATATGCGATATATGTTAACTGTTTTATTTTATTTTGTTACAATAAATATTGTATATGTGATATATAATATTGAAACATGTTATAATTACTAATGCAACATGGTTAGTGGAGATTAAACAAGGTTAGGGTTTGATTTGGGTTAGCTCATTCTTGAAGCTTCTAGAAGCTTTTCCTTTTGTCATGAACTAAGATATTTTGTATGATATTTTGTAACCCAAACCACACCATTAACTCATGTTAACTCTCTACAATGGTTAGCTATTATTTTATTAGCAACCATGGTTGCATAAGGAATTATCACAACTTTCATTATTTATCACTAATGATTATTCATTGTTCATCTTCTTCTTCCTTCTTGTAAAGCATTCTAGCTTTGATTCTTGTGATGAAAATGAGTGAGATTAAGTTAATAAAAGAGAGCTAAAATCCTACTTCATCATCCTAATCTATCCTAGCCATTTAGATTAGGGTGTTCACTTCATTAAGTGAGCGAGAGCTTGTGTTTAAGAAACTTCAAGGTAGATCATCTTTGTTATCGAAGATCGGAAGCAAGCTTGCATCTTTCTCTTCGTGGAGCTTCTCTAGAGTCCGGATGCACGATGATCGCAGCGAAGGGACCTCAACACGGAGCTTTAGAAGTGAAGGACAGGATCTACAAAGGTTGTAATGCCTCTCACTTAGTGTTAAAGTGTTTAACAGGCTTTGTTTCACCTAAACTTTAGTATAAAGATCTTGGTTAGGGTTGTTCGGCACGGCTAAATTTTTAATCGGGCATGGTTGATGTCTTGTAGACCCTTATTAGAGTGCCTAGTAACCCTTCAATGTTTTCTAGTTTTTCCGACGAACGAACTAACCACTTGCTAAATAGCTAGTTAAGTTTTAGTAGGATGTGATACCAGTGTAAGTCGATGTCACGCACCCTGCGGGTTCGCGGGGAGGCGAAAAATGCCAAATTTTTTTTACGGGTTTTGTAACACTGACTAAACTCCGGGATCGATACTAAACCCAAACTGACTAAACTACTATGAGGTTTGACTACTATGTAAGAAAGTTATACCTCATAGTATCAAGTCATTCGGTTCTTCTTGTTCTCCTCCTCCTCGTCTTAAGCTCCTCGAAGTGTACGGATCGCGCTTGATCGTCGGCATCCTCAAGTCAAAGATGATCCACCCGAGAGTCTATAGTTCGAGCTCGAACCTCGATACTAAGGTAACTAGGGTACCTAGTTCGCTAAACTAGATTGCCTTGAGAATGTAAAGAGTGATTATGGATTGTTCAGTATCAAGAACCCTAGGTTTCTCAACACAAGAGACAATTAGGGTTTGAGGAAGAAGAAGAGAGCTCTTGAGGAGAGAAAGTGTTGAAGATAATAATGGAATGAATATGGCTAAGTCTTGTGTTGAGTGAAGCATACAATAATTCACATTGAAAATATCAAGAACGCTTCTATAGTCACAAGATGAGTCACCCTATGAGTCACCAAGTAGCCATGCTTGGTTTAATGAAAATCCACAACTCATACCTTCACCTCATTAACCATTTAATCTAAATGGTTATACAAGAAATGAGGTGTCCTCTTCTAGAAGAATTCTTGCACAAATTACAAGAATACCCCTCACCGTATATACATACCCGTATCCGTATTCCGAAAGATACGAATACAAAGAGACGAAACTAATCCAATAATCTAATGCTAGGATTCGGCTTAAACTAAAGCCCACTAGTATTATCCGTCCGAATCATGATCTGTGTACAAGTACACGTTTATGATCAAACCCTGTCGTAAAACCATACGACTTCTATATCGATTCGCCCGAAGAAGGGAAACCCTCTGTGTGGAACTCTAAAGACTCGACAGTACGCTGGAAGTGGGTTTAAGCATAAGCACGCCAGCGGTACTAGCTGCACGTAACGGCTACTTACGTATCTGATTGATCGAATGGATTGTGTTTTCAAAAATATAATGTGTTATCCCAACCAAAGAATTTGTAACCGCATTCAATAACGGTGTCGATGTAGCTCGTTAATGAGAACGAATCATTCACTGAGATGCGAGAATTTATTCGATCTTTCTTTAGATGAGTCAAAAGAAAATAGTAAAGAAAATTCAAGAAAGTAATTCAAGATTTAATTGAGTTGTCATTTCAAGAAAATCAGGAATATGTTCAAGAATTAGAAATCAAGAAAGTGTCCAAAATCAATTTGAATTATCAAGAAAATAAAAAATAGCTTGTAGGAATCAATAGGAATTAGTAGCAATGATGAATACTAAAAGTAACTCACCTTATCTATTGATGAATTATAGCTAGAAAGATGGTGATGAATGAAGATTAGGGATCTTTTGAAGAAACTAGAGTTTCTCTTTCACTATCCCTTGTCTTTTCATTGATCATCATTCAAATCTAGCCTTTAGCAAAGAGAATTATCAATCGTTTAATCCCTAATTTGCAACGAAATTATCAAGAATGGTGATCTCGCTCCAAATTATGTCATTGATGATTCTTTTTCCTAAAGTTCACAATTCTCATCAGACTTAAGATTAGTTTAGGATTTCATCATCATTTGATCTATCGAATTCCTCGATTCCTTAACAAGCGAAGATTTACTCACGCATCATGAAAATAAAAGAATCAAAAATTAGAAATTTTATAATGCAAGAATTTAAAGAAAGCGAGAATTTACAATTGATCACCTTTATTAAATCTTCTTCAAATTTACACTTCTCAATCCGAGATTACAAGACTAAGCTCTCGATCACTCTATTGAAAAGAGAATTTGTCGTCGATTTTTGCGTGGTTCGATCTCCGTGAGACGTGGATCGATTGCGGATCTCTTTCTCTTGATAACGATCGGTGTTGCGATAAAGGATCTTCGAAGTCGTCGCTTGATGTTGCTTCTCAATGCTTCTTGATTTGGATTTGGATTTGGTGTTTGGATTACAAGTTGTGTCACTCAACTTGTGTAATGAATTGGCTCGATATTCAACAACCAACAACCTTTACAATGAAGCCCTAGGTCTCTTTATATAGCCTTCATCAAGCTTCCACTAGAAGCTAGCTCAATCTTCTCAAAGAAGCTAGGTAGTTATCAAGCTTGCATAAGAAGCTTGGCTGTTGTAGAGAAGCTTCTGGAGTAAGCTAGGAAGTTCGAAGCGTCTTCAACAAGCTATGAAGTTATAAGGGAGCCTCTGGAAAAGTATCGACCGCCGACGACCTAACTCGGCCGTGGATCCGCGGCTGATCGGGCTGAATCGGCCGCGGTTCCGCGGCCGATTGGTGCGTTCATTGCTTCATGTTTATGGGGTGTTCTGATGTTGGTATTTGGGTCTTCTTTTGATATCTGGAATCTTCTAATGTTTGCTTGGTTGCTACCAGTATTTGGTTCTTTGGTTTTTTGTATTATATCGGTAGATTTCTAATTCCTGTAATTTGACCTGAATAATTTTCTGCATAAAATCTCAATGAAAAGTGTTGAGATATACAATATCATGCGTGGAGTAATAAACACACAATTTCCCTCCAGATTGTTGATTATATATATAACACGTGGAATTTGATATTTTCCAGACAAATTTGTAATACGTGATATATTTACAACAAACACCCTTAGATGTTTAGAAAAGTGAGGAAATTGATATATTCAAGATTGCAATATTTTCAACTGAACAGTATCTTTCGATAAGAAGGCCGATGAGCAAACTCATCCGAACTCCTACTGAGCCTATCTGTGACAATCTCCGTACAGTACGGTCTGTTCTTCGAAGAGTATCGCATATCGGGCCTAGGGCGGCGGTAGCCATCAGACCCCTAAGTCGTGCTGCAGTAGAGCCCAAAACACTCTGAGAAACTACTGGAGTACCTACCAGTAAATCTTGCTTGCCCTGGCCAGGGACTTTGTGTAATGGCTTTCCGAAGACAGTGCGATATTAACCCCCAATACCGGGAGAGACCAATCCTATCTAACCACTACTGCCTCCCAGTCCTTCGGGACTGCACCCAACCACTACCAGTTTGTACGACCCATTTGAGCTATGGTAGGGTAGTGATCTAAGTACAGTGGGAACACACTCGAGGTGAAGTAGCGATGTCAAGTCAACGGACTATGCTGTACTCATGTCAGCTGGGATCTGCTACCTGACGATTGGTATAGTACCAACCATCTGTTCCTCATGAGTCCGTCCAGTGTAACTCATAACCAAATGAGCACCTGCATACCATCTCCATTACGACGTACTAATGGCTGTTGGACAGACCATCTCCTCTGTTGGAGTGAGAAGCTTATACACTAGTTTACTCTGGAGTATCGATGCCCTGTCTCGATAATCCTACGACTAGGGACTTGTATAAGGATGTGCTTAAAAACTACCCAGCCCTCACTAGTGTGACTACCATCACAACGCTGGTAGTCAAGCAAAGATCCTAAGGGCACTACCAATATGTATTAGCGATACGTTAAAAGAAACATATACACATATTAAGATAGAAACAAACCAAGTAGTATACTACTATATTGAGCAAGACTATTATAATATCCATGTATATCCCAAGCTTCCAAAATGTAATATACAAACCAGTATCATACAATAATGGCCTCTAGGGCATATATCACTAACAAACCATAGATCGGACAACTCAACATATTAAAAATCTTATGATGATAACCTATTTGATATCACATATAGAATTTGAGGCACTGATTTAGGTAGAACCAGTATCAATTGATATGCGCCTATTTCTAGTGCATCCCATAATTGAAAAAGGTGATTAAGCATTACTCATCATGGAGCGCACCCGTAGATAAGCAATCCGAGAAGGAATCAAATTCTTGATTATATAACTACGGAATACCTAGCATAAGTATCCACAATTTTGAATACTTTGAAGAATCTTGTTACTTCTAACGTTTGGTTCTCTACTTTATTCTTATATCTTATGAACTTCTCAAAATCTTAGGACTTTGCATTTCAACAAGAATGCGTGTCTAAAATTAGAGAACTCATAGGAAAAAGGAACGAAATATGAGTACTAACCCTCGTCCACGTGGACACCGGACAATATATATCATTATGTATAAGTCCTATGAGTCATTAACTTATAATCTGTGTCTTGCAATTTGAAAACTATAATTTGAAAACTGTATTTCAATGCACCTTACCGAGTCATCAAATGATAAAGGCAAATATTCTTAACATAATTTTTGAAAATTTATATTTAACTTTATCAAATAAAGAGACGGATATATAACTTTTTAAAAGTTGGTGCTTAATGACAGATATTCAAAACCAAAAGTTTGTCAAAAGGCAAAACCAGGTGATTTCCCCAATAGCAATAATTGCTGCTTTATCCAATATTGAGGTTCAAATCACCTTTTCAATAATCTAATCCTTCTCAGCATCTGTAATAACGTATAGATGTGGGATATTAATATGGTATCTATATACCCAGGAGTCAAAATTAATTGGAAAACAGTTTTCGGTTACAATCACATAGGAAACATGAAACATCAAAATGTTTCAAGGGGTGGCTAGGTATTCCTAGTAATGCCTCTTTCATGCCCAGGTTCATAATAGTAGTTGCATTTTTCTTTCCGCTCACTTCGACCCCAATTGTTATCTTTCTTTCTTACCTTGTGTATACTGGACTTATGCTAGTTGGTTTTGTTCTTACCTTTCTTTTCTGCTCCAGTATCGGGATTCGAAGAAGACTATCCAACAAGCGTAACTGATATATTCTCCTTATTTAAGGAGTTCTCAAACTTGAGATAAGATTTATAAGTCTACGGTAGCGCCCCGGCCGTCAATCCGAGGCCATACGCGAAAAAAAAATTTTTATAAACTGGCGCTAACGTAGTCTTTCACACGGATCGTTCCATTAACCCTATACTAGCAAACTACGAAGATGTTAAAATGTCTATACCGATCGATCCGTGTCATTTGGTCTTTAGCCACCATCCTAAGCTCCTCACGGCTGCTCCAACGAAGTTTGCTCTCCGATCTCGCTCATCGAAATGGCACCACGTCAAAAATTCTTTATACGGGCTCCCGCTTCAAAACTGCAGCAACTCGGACATGAAGTTTGCCGGCCGACATGTCCAAGGTGAAGTAGAGAGTGTGCAGGGTTACTTTGTCTCAAAACATCTAATGTTTCTCAACACATGAGACTTGATGGGTGGAGGAAGAAGATAAAACCACTGGAGGATGAGTGAAGCAACTCATGAAAGGATAATGGCTAAGTGTTGTGAGATATCAAGCATGCTAGCAAGTAAAGAAAAATTCCCACAAGGTTTTGAAAATATCTCACGACCCTTATCATAAATCAAGCATGCAAGAATAGTGTAGGATGAGTCGCTACATGAATCACCAAAAGAGTCTTGCTTCATTTAAAACCAAACATAACTCATCCTCCACCTTATTAAACCATTTATCCAAATGGTTAAAACAATAATGTGGTGGCATCTTCTAGAAGCATCTTGTAATGAAATTACAAGAATACCGCCTCATACCGTATATACATACCCGTATCCGTATTCTGAAGAATACGAATACAAAGAGGCGAAAAAAATTCAACAATATAATACTAGGATCCAGCTTAATCCAAAGCCCACTAGTATTATCCATCCAATCATGATTCGTGAACAAGTGCGCGTATATGATCAAACCCTGCCATAAAACCATACGGCTTATACAACGTTTCACCCAAACTTGGGAAACTTTCTGTGGGGGACTCTAATGGCTCGTCAATATGCTGGCAGTGGGTTTAACCACAAGTATGTCAGTGGCACTAGCTGTACGTAACGGCTGCCCATGTATTGAGTGAAAGGGAAGCTGACGAGCGAACTCATCCTGAAACCCTACTAAGCCTATCTGTGACAATCTCCGTACAGTCTGGTCTGTTCGTCTAGGAGTATCGCATATCGGGCCTAGGGGAATGGTAAACTTCAGATCCCCAAAAGCGGTATAGGTCGTGTCGGAGTGTAGCCCAGAACACCTTGATAAACTACTGGAATACCTATCGGTAAATCTCACTTGCCTTGGCCAAGTACTTTGTGTAATGGCTCTCCAAACACAGCGCGATATCAACCCCCAATACCGGGAGAGACGAATCATGTCTAACCGCCACTGCCTCATAGTGCTTCGGGACTGCACCCAACTACTACCTGTTTGCACGACTCTTTTGAGCCGTGATAGGGTAGCAATCAAAGAACAGTGGGAACACACTTGAGGCAATGTAGCAGTGTCAAGTCAACGGACTAAGATGTACTCATGTTACCTGGGAACTGCTCCTGACGATAGGTATAGTACCAATCAACAGTGCCCCTGCGAGTCCGTTCGGTGTACTCATAACCTAATGAGCATCTGTATACTATCTTAGGTGAACCAACTAACACCAATGGCTTGTGAGACCGGCCATCGCCCCTCGTCAGGGTCTCGATCCGTATACACTAGTTTACTATCGGAGTATCGATGCCCACTCTCGAAACTCCCATGACTAGGGACACTTTAAGGATGTGCTTATAGACTACCCAACTCTCACGTATATGATCGCCATCATACTGCTGGCAGTCAAGCAAGAATCCTATGTGCTCTATCAACGTGTAATAGTGATCTGTAATGTCAATTGAAGCATGCACATGATAATAAAGAAAAACCAGATAGCATACTATCATCTCGAGTATGACTGTTCTAATAGTATTTGTCCTCCCTCAATCATTGCAATCACGTGCCTGCGATCCAATAATTGACTTTAAGGGCACTATATCGAACAATCTCCCACTTGGACTTAAGGCTAATTATTGCGATGTCGCATACTCACAGCCCGTGTGATACCGAACACCCAACTTCTCTACTGATCAGTCTCACAAAGCTTGTTTGTGAAACTATTGCGTTCGAGAAATAGCCTAAGTGAGTGGATCCGCTCTGATGTTTCTTTCTATGTCTCTCTTAATCTCAAGTTCGCGGAGAAAGCTATCTCCCGAAATGAGCAATACCTGTCTTAGAATATGTCTGGATATCTGATGGGACCCAGTTCACAAATGAACTCCAAATCCAGCAAACATCTTAGACTGTATCGTCAACTGAATTTAATCAGTATCCTGCACCCGGGCTCCCTCAGTATCCACTTGGACGACCTGTCCAAACTACTGCCCTTCGTCAGAGGGAAAACTATAACTCTTACAGTCACTCTTTCATCGAGGTCACCTTGGAAGCCTGGAATAATAACTGTCTCCCGAAGGAGGCTGTCGTTATCAAATCCTTCGAACATATATACTTATGTTCATAAAACTGCTTCCGCATGTTTCTCCAGGATTGGATCAATATATCAACTGATTGCATCTAGTGCAAAAACAACATCTGGTGTGGCACTTGACATCTCATGATTGACTCAATTTCCTAAACAAGTGATATGCCAATCATGCACATCCCTCTCCTCTTTAGTCTGTAAGACACCTTTAGAGAGGGTTACTCCATCACCTGCTTAAGTCGACGTTGTACACCCCACGAGTTGCGGGGAGGCAGAAATATAAAAAACAATCTTTTTCTTTAAACTAACATCGACTAACCGCACGGATCTTTGCTAAACTCTAACTAACATTATCATAGGAGGAATTAGCTACTATGAAAGAAGATTATACCTAATGAACCAAGTCCTTCTTCTTCTCGTTAATCACCTCCTCGTCAGCCTCCTCTTTGCGATAGAAGATCCACCCGAGAGCTACTACTCCAAGCTTTGCCTCTAACTTCAGTTATCTAGGTTACTCAAAGTGCTAATCAAAGAAACCTAGGGAATATAGAGTGTGATTAGGGATTAATAAGTCTTGCTAACCCTTGATCTCAATACATGAGAGGTTAGGGTTAGGGTTTGAAGAGAGAGAGCTTGAGGAGAGAGAAGGTCAGAGTGAGAATCCTTTGGGAATAATGAAATCATTTTGAATATATGAAGCATATGATATAATTAAATGAATAACAAATAATAATGTGTCATCATGCTTCATTAATTCATATAGTGATTCATCTCATGAGTCATTTAAATCATTAATGCATCATTAACTCCATGGATGAATCACACCATGACTCATTAATCCAATAAATGCAAATGCCACCTTAGCTTCCAAGTCATCATCCTTCTAGAAGCTTCTCGACAATTTACGAGAACGCCCCTCCTATCCGTGAAAACAAGGAAAAACTTTAGACTGTATAAATACAATAATCCGATACTAGAATCTGGCTTAAACCAAAGTCGGTTAGTAAAAACTGTCTGAACATCGTACGTGCGTAAAAACACGTATGTGTCCGAACCCTTGTCGTAAAACCATACGACCTCTATATCGTTTCGCCCGAAGCAGGGAAACTCTCTGTGTGGGACTCTAAAGACTCGACTACTACGGTGGCAGTGGCATTAACCACAGACCGCAAGTGGCACTAGTTGTACGTAACGGTCCCCAGGTAGATGTCGATAAGATGGCCGATGAGGAAACCCATCCGAACTCCTACTGAGCCTGATGTTGCAATCTTCGTACAGTCCGGTCTGTTCGTCTAGGACTATCGCATATCGGGCTTAGGGGACGGCAAGCGTCAGTCCTCTAAAAGCGGTATAAGTCATGTCGGAGCGAAGCCCATTACACCTTGAGAAACGACTGGAAAACCTACTAGTAAATCTCTCTTGCCCTGGCCAGGGACTTTGCGTAATGGCTCTCCAAACACAGCGCGATATCAACCCCCAATACCGGGAGAGACGAATCCTATCTAACCACCACTGTCTCCAAGTGCTTCGGGACTGCACCCAACTACTACCTATTTGCACGACTCCTTTGAGCCATGGTAGGGTAGCAATCTAAGAACAGTGGGAACACACTCGAGGCGAAGCAGCAGTATCAAGTCTGCGGACTATTCTGTACTCATGTCACCTGGGAACTGTTAACTGACGACGGGTATAATACCAACCAACAGTTCCCTGCGAGTCATGTCCGGTGTACCCGTAACCCAAGGAGCACCTGTATACTATATCTAGTACGATGTACTGTTGGCTGTGGGACAGACCATCTCCCCAACTGGGATGAGAAGCGTACACAATAGTCTACTCTGGAGTATCGATGCCTTGTCTCGATAATCCTACGACTAGGGACCTGAAAAAGGATGTGCTTGTAGACTACCCAGCCCCCACTAGTGTGACTGCCATCACAACGCTGGTAGTGAAGCAAGATCCTAAGGGCTCTATCAATACGTATACACATATTAAGATAGATACAAACCAAGTAGCATACTACCATATTTAGCAAGACTGTTAGTATAACTGTGAATATCCCAAGCTTCCATTAAGTAATATACAAGATAGTATGCTAGAATAATGGCCCCTAGGGCATATACACTAACAATCTCCCACTTGCATCGAAGACCGATCATCTCGAGTAGCTTCTCGAACTGAATCTGAGGTAAGGCCTTTGTGAATGGATCAGCAGTGTTCTCCTCTGTGGCAACTCTCAGGACCTCGATCTCCCGGCGATCAATGATCTCCCTGATCAGGTGATACCACCTTAAGATGTGTCTGGACTCTGATGGGACCTGGGTTCCTTTGCTAAAGCTATAGCTCCGTTGTTGTCGCAATACAGCGGTATTGGATCAACAATGGTAGGAACCACCTGAAGTTCTGTTAGGAACTTCTTCATTCAGTCCGCTTCTTTTGCGGCATCGCAAGCAGCAATATACTCCGCTCCCATCGTCGAGTCAGCAACGGTGTCCTGCTTGGAACTCTTCCAGCACACCGCCCCTCCATTGAGGGTAAAGACATAACCTGACATGGACTTGGAGTCATCCTTTTCACTCTGGAAGCTGGAATTAGCAAAAGCCTCGATCTTGAGGTCTTTTCCTCCGTAAACCAAGAACATCTCCTTAGTTCTTCTCAGGTACTTGAGAATGTTCTTTACTGCTATCCAGTGCTTCTCCCATGGGTCTGACTGATACAGGCTTACCACGCTCAGTGCGTAAGCTACATCTGGTCTGGTGCACAACATCGCACACATTATAGAGCCTACCGCAGAAGCGTAGGGTATAATAGACATGCGATCCTTTTCCAAATCAGTCTTGGGAGACATCTCTTTGGATAGGGTGATTACGTAACAAGCCGGTAGATTACCGTGCTTAGAATCTTCCATACCGAATCTTTTCAGTATAGTGTTGATATACCTGGACTGCGAAAGTCCCAACATCCTCTTGGATCTATCACGATAGATCCGGATCCCAAGAATGTAAGAGGCTTCACCCAGGTCTTTCATGGAGAACCTGTGTGACAAGTATCCTTTGACAGATTGTAGCATAGGAATGTCATTTCCTATCAATAGAATGTCATCCACGTACAAGACAAGGAATACGACAGTTCATGCTACAATTTTACTATATATACATGGTTCATCTGGATTTTTGATAAAGTCATATTCTTTGACCGTTTCATAAAAACAGATGTTCCAACTCCGCGATGCCTGCTTCAGTCCATAAATGGACTTAAGCAACTTGCACACTTTCCCGCTGCTCCCACTCTGATTGAAACCTTCTGGCTGATCCATATAGACGCACTCTTCTAAATTACCATTCAGAAAAGCCGTTTTTACATCCATCTGCCAGATTTCATAATCATGGAAGGCAGCAATGGCAAGAAGGATCCGAATGGATTTGAGCATAGCCACTAGAGAAAAGGTTTTGTCATAGTCCAAACCAGGTCTTTGACGAAAACCCTTTGCAACAAGTCTAGCCTTATAGGTTTCCACCTGTCCATCTACACCAATCTTTTTCTTGAAGATCCATTTGCATCCTATGGGTTTTACCCCACCTAGAGCAAAGTCCAAAGTTCATACTTTGTTGGTGTACATGGACTCCATTTCGGTCCGCATTGCATCCAGCCATCGTACCGAGTCGCCGCTCTGGATGGCCTGCTGGAAGTTAGTAGGTTTATCATCATCAAAGTGTTCTACTCATTCTCTACTTCATCTTGGTCGTCTCTTTTAGCAAACTTGACGATCGAGTTGCCTCGGTTCAGAGGCGGGAGCCCGTTTAAAGATCCGTCGACGTGGTGCCACCTGGACGACAAGACTGGAGATCAAGGACATCGGAGCAGCCGCAACAAGCGTGGGATGATGGTTGAAGACCGAAGGACTCGGATCATTCGGTATAACCCTTCTACCCACTTGGTAGTTTGTTAGTTTAGCTTTAATGGCAGATCCGGGTTACGGTACATGATATCGCCAGTTTGTAAAAAGTTTTTGTTCCGCATTTGGCGTCTGTTAGACGGCCGGGACGCTACCGTGGACTTACAGTGGTATCAGAGCCTCACCATTAAGCTATACTAACTTGCGCTAACACGTTTAAAACATCGATCGAACGGATTTCTTAAAACTACATTTTCAAGCATCTGAGTTTCTGTCGATTTTAAACAGTGTCCTAAAATTATTTTGCATCTCACAGAAGACAGAGCAGGCTCTTATTAGAAAACTGGTGAAATTTGGTGGCCCAATTCCACAGAACCGCCGCGGATCCACGGCCAAAACATGGGTTTGGCCGCGGATCCGCCGCAGTATTGTGAGATTGGCACTCCAAATTTCTACAGTGAGTTCTACATAGGAAAATGTGGTTTTTGGTATATGTTTTTTGGGCCCAGATTTTATTACTGTACACCAGTTGTTCGTGGGGCCCACTTCGTGATATTTAGTCGATCGAAATTTTAAACTTGTTAGTTTACAGTATTTACATTATATCTCCGACCGGGAATGTCATTTGATCGGTAAACCGCGTCTGATTGCTATAGTTCTTTTAGACGGGTTTGCGAACGTGACATTCGCGTTGATGTTCTGTGTTGTGCTGTGATGTTGCGGATATGTCGTGGTGGATAGCAGGGTGCAATGGTAGTGCAGTTTGGATTTATTTGTACTTTTGATATTGCGGGGCGAGCATCCAACATGTGGACTGCCGTTATTGCCTGTTTGTATAATATTCTTTTGGGGCACGACCGGGTCAAGGTCGATGTACCTGTTGTACATATTTTTAATTCTGTACTAAGTTTATCCCGCGAAGGAGTGCACGGATAGCCGGGTTCTGGAAGGCAACGGATCCGTATCTCATGGCTTTAAGAGGCAGAGGGACCTCACTCTAGAATTGGCAGACTATTCGCCGCACTCGTAGAGGGTACAGGTTGACCCGAGGAGGGGTGCTCAATTTATCGGATTCCGTGAAGTGCCGGGTGTTCCATTCACTATGCTGTGGGGACCACCTCGCTTCAGGTTTTGGCGGGTAACTTGCCGCACCCGTAGGGTCTAGGTTTCATTGCACATGATATCCACACGACCAGGGGAACGTCAGGTTTCAGCAGCGGCTCTGTGAAACCCGGGGATCCCAGTTTATCTGTATTGTTCTATGATGCTTATTACTTTTCTGTAATGTTGCATATTATCATGCCTGGAGCGATTATTGTATATTAGTATATATATACTATTAGATGTTGTATATGTTTTACACCCGCGCTAGTCCAACCCCCGCTCTGTCGTTAGTTAAGTAACCTAACGGGTGATGACGGGACCCAGTGGCGAATGCGGATGGCATATACGTACATTATATTTTCGTTCTTTTTTGGTGTGATTGATTGATGGGACTGCATTGATTCTTATCAATGCAAGGATAAAACAAACCTATATTTGATGTTGTTGGAACAAATTTTAAAAAGTGTTATTACAAAGATGTTCCCTTTTGTTTTGCACAGTGATATTCAGTTGGAATATCCTGCACCTCATTCGACGAGGCAAGGGCTGATATCCCTTCACCGGGAAAAACCCCTTGGGCAGAAGTTTATGTCAGGGTAGTAACTTTAATATAGTCGATTACAAGTTGCTTTGCATAGCGGTATTCATTTGGAATATCCTGCACCTCATTCCACGAGGAAAGAGCCGAGATCCCTTCACCGGGAGTGACTTCTTTAGCAAGACGTTTTCGTCACTATATTTTATAAAAAGCTATCAGGTTCCTTCAACGCGATCAAGTTCATTACGTTAAAGGTTTTTCGCCAAAAACCAGCCGTAGCCCTCCGTCATTTCTTTTGGGTATTCAGTAGTATTCAAGCTATGTTTGTTGACTAAAGTCAAGGCATAGTGTTTGGTAGTTGCTGGGTATTCATCTATAGCATAGATAGATGTGTTGGTTTGGGACAGTCGTATTACCTTGTTGACTAAAGTCAAGGGTATGTGCGTGGGGGGGGGTTCAAATTAACCTGGACAATAACGGGTAGAACTTGACATGTGACTTATGATTTGTTGACTAAAGTCAAGGTCATAAGAGCATGAGGCAAAAATCAATATCGGGAGTTTCAAATATACAGAAAACTTGCCAGGCATGCGCATACCTTCTGGAGTGTGATAACTTGAGTGGCTTCCATCAAGTTATCATGCGATGATAGTTGGATCCCGATTCTCACTGATGAGTTGGTTTACTCTTCGGGTGATCCCGACTAATTCTTCTTTCTGGTTTGGAGGAGAATTTGAGATAACAGTGGGAGGTTTCCTGATTAGATAAAGTGATAATCATTCTGATCTAGGTTAGAGTGCACGCAGAGTGTTTCTTTTCTCTCTCTCTCTTTGGCAGCGACCTTTGACCGACCCTAGACTATGACTCAGTGACCAAGTTGACCGAACCTTCTTAAAATACTGGCTTTTGGATTGTCCAAGGTGCATAAGTCATTGCCGCTCCTTCTTTTACCCTTTAAATTTCTCAGAACACCCCGTATTACTATGGATATCCACTTCCATTGGATAGATCCATCATATGGTTATATACGAACTTGAAGGGACTTCTTCGAGGATGGATCCAGGTTGAGGAGAAATAGAATTAGTTTATTCAGTTGTCTTTTATTATCACCTTCTCTCAGGTTGCGAGGGCTCCTTAGTCTAGGAGAGTACACCTATTACGCTTATTGGATAGTCTTATTCCAAACCATAGGCTGGTGCCAAAAGGTAGGGAATGAAGAAAACCAATTAGCCTAAGTAGGGTGTACAGAAGGTAATAGCTAAAGACAAAATAAAGGGATTAGAAAGAGGGCAAAGTAAATTGTGACTATTATCATTCACGACCAAACCGCGTACTTCATCGCTACTCCTATTTTCACCTTTGCTTTTTCCCCTGTTCGGGAGAAATAGAATAAGGTAATTCAGATTGTCTTTTATCATCACCTTCTCTCAAGTTGAGAGTACTCCTAGGATTAGGAGAGTACACCTATTATGCTTACCGGATAGTCTTCTTCCAAACCATAGGCTGGTGCCGAACGGTAGGGAAGGAAGAAACCCATTTAGCCTAACGAAGGTGTACAGAAGGTAACGACTAAAGATAAATAAAGGGATTTGGAGAGATGGCAAAGAAATATACGCTTATAGTCATGAATTGGATTATGGAAGAGGCACTACTAAGAATACCAGAATACCCGTACGAAACATTTTCATGTTTCAGTTACACTGCACATTGTTAAAAGAAAACTGATTTCCCGATTAGATACTTACTCCAGGGTATGTATTTACCAGGTTTCATTTTGCATATCTGTATAGTTTTACAGATGATGAGTGGGAGTAAGTTATTGGGAATTAGGTGATCATCCTCATTATATCGGAAATTCGTTGTAATTGGTGATATTTGAGGAAATCACCTGGGTATAGTTTTCAACCTACGATGCACAGGTTTTGAGTTATTCAACTCAGCGGACTTATACAGAATATTGTATGTTGTCCAGTGTCCGTCAGGACAAAGGGGTAGGTCCTCGTACTATGTTCTGTTTACTTATGACTTCTCTAGGTTTTAGACAAGTGTTTCGTAGAAATACAATGTCTAAGTTTTGAGAAGTTGTGGGTATAAGAATAAAGTAGAGAACCAGGTATCGCAAGTTTCGGGATTCTTCAAAGAGATTGAGGATGTAGATTCTTGTGATTGGTATTCAGTTGATAGTAATGGTTTTGAGAAACTTGTTTCTCTTTCAGATTACTCATAATTGGATGGATTCCTAAGTTGAGTAATGCCGAGTGGCCTCTCTCCATTAAGTTGTTATGCACTGGAGACAGCTGCATGATTTGAATCTGGTTCCAATTAAATTAGTGCCTCTATTTATATATTAGATATAGAATGGTTCATATCTTAACGATGTTAAGGTAAGGGGAGTTGTCCAGCTTATGCTTAAAACCAGACACTGGATAACTCAAGGCACGTTTCTGTAATGGCTGTTTGTGGGTTGACCCTGGCTGTGACGAGGGTTGACATTTCTACCATCTGGAAGATCAATAGTGGTATTATTCTTGACTCGCCGCAGTTTTATTAAAATAGACTTTTTCAGAAAACAGTAGTGGGAGTATGGTAGAACTGGAAGTGATTCCAGAACCGCAAACGATTATGGAAAATTTAATAGGACCTATATATTCAGTCTGGTTTTGACATTCCAATAGCCACTCTGCTGATATGGTGGGTAACCTCAGACACCCGAGAGGTACTCCGGTAACCTTAAGGACGGTGACAGGGAGGTTCTTGTTTACCCAGACTTGACAGTACTGTTGTTCCAGACTGTGAGACCCGGCAAGAGGATAAGTATAACGTCGTTCTAAATAGACTTTAGAAGTAAACGTGTATATTATTCTGCCAGAGGGTTGTCGTAGTCAGTTGGTGCAGCGGAAGTATAAGTGGGCAAGTAGCTTATGTCTATTTATAGACTTAAGCAGATATAGCGGAGATAAGATCATCTAATTTTGATGTGACGGTCATGGGTTTGACTTCATCAGAATAGGGGATGGATCTGTTAAGAAGGTAGTAGGGTGTGATGTCCTGGTATTTGGATGACATACACAGAGTAGGAAGTAAAATTCCTATACTACGATCGGTTGTACTGTGGTTGTTACACAGTTGTTTCTTCACAAAGGACATTGATATAATATCAGACATTCTGGTTACTAGATCTATGGTTTTAGATCTGGATTTGGGTAGTTTCCCAATGTAATGTGGGTACTTTGACAATATTCTAATAGTATTTTAGAATAGATGACTCCTGGCATGGTGGTGTACCTACAGGTGATGGAGTCACCCTCTTTAAAGGTGTCTTATAGACTAAAGCAGAGAGGGTTGTGCATGATTGGCAGATCACTTGCCTTGGCAATTGAGTCAATCATGAGATGTCAAGTACCACACCAGATGTTTTTGCACTAGATGCGATAAGTTTATATTAATCCAATCCTGGAGAAACATAAGGAAGTAGTTTTAGAACATAAGTGAATGTTCTACGGATTTGATGACGGCAGCCTCTTTCGGGAGACGGTTATCATTCCAAGCTTCAAAGGTGACATGGATGA
The DNA here is from genome assembly GCA_030015575.1 of Agapanthus africanus. Classification (NCBI taxonomy): domain Eukaryota; kingdom Viridiplantae; phylum Streptophyta; class Magnoliopsida; order Asparagales; family Amaryllidaceae; genus Agapanthus; species Agapanthus africanus. The sequence continues at coordinate 175,828,889 of CM057349.1, forward strand.
CAGAGTGAATGTCAGTGTTATAGTTTTCCCTCTGATGAAGGACAGTATTATGGACAGGTGGTCCAAGAGGATACTGTGGGAGGCATGGTGCTGGATACTGATTAGGTTCAGTGATCGATACAGTCTAAGAAGTTTGGATTTGGAGTTCATTTATGAACTAGGTCCCATCAGATATCCAGACATATTCTAAGACAGGTATTACTCGATTCGGGAGATGGCTTTCTCTGCGAACTTGAGATTAAGAGAGACATAGAAAGAAACATCAGGGCGGATCCACTCACTGAGGCTATTTCTCGAACACAAGAGTTTTACAAACTAGCTTTGTGAGACTGATTAGTAGAGAAGTTGGGTGTTCGGTATCACACAGGCTGTGAGTATGCGACATCACAAAAATTAGCCTTGAGTGCAAGTGGGAGATTGTTGGAGATAGTGCCCTCAAAGTCAATTATTGGATCGCAGGTACGTGATTACAATGATTGAGGCAGGACCTATACCGATATGACAGTCTTGCTCGAGATGATAGTATGCTATCTGGTTTGTCTTTATCATCGTATACATGCTTTTGTTCACTATTGCATGATGATAAAGCCCATAGGATTCTTGCTTGACTACCAGCAGTATGATGGCGATCAAATACGTGGGAGCTGGGGTCTGTAAGCACATCCTTAAAGTGTCCCTAGTCGTGGGAGTTTTCGAGACAGGGCATCGATACTCCATAGTAGACTAGTGTATACAGTCGAGACCCCGAGGAGGGGCGGTGGCCGGTCTCACAAGCCACTGGTGTCAGTTGGATCACCAAAGATGTATACAGGTGCTCATTGAGTTATGAGTACACCGGACAGGACTCGCCGGGAATCTGCTAGTTGGTATTATACATATCGTCAGATAACAATTCCCTGGTGACATGCGTACAGGTTAGTTCATCGACCTGAGGTCGTCATTTGTCTCGTGTGAGTTCCCACTGTTCTTTGATTTCTACCCTACCACGGCTCAAAGGAGTCGTGCAAACAGGTCTTTTTTGGGTACAGTCCCGAGCCACATTAGAGGCAAGTGAGCGGATCATCGGGGATTCGTCTCTCCCGGTATTGGGGGTTGATGTCGCGCAGTGCACGGATGACCATCACTAGAAACCCTCGGCCGAGGTAGTGGAGAATTACTGATTTGGATCAGAAGTTTCTCAGGTGGTGATGGGCTTCATGCCGACACGATTTATCGCGTTATTAGGGGTCTGACTTTATCCACCCCCCTAGACTCGATATGCGATACTCTTTAGACGAATGGACCGGACTGTATATATATTGTCACTGTCAGGCTCAGTAGGGTTTATAGATGAGTTCGCTCGTCAGCTTCCCTTCCAATCAATACATAGGCAAAACGTTACGTGCAGCTTGTACCTCTGACGTGCTAGGGGTTATACCCAGTGCCAGTGTGGTTATGAGTCATTAAAGTCCCCCACTGACACTTTCCCAAGTTCGGGCGAAACGTTGTAGAGGCCGTATAGGTTTATGGCAAGGTTCGGAAAAAGCATGTGCGTTTTCGCACGTGTTGTTTTTCGGGCAGATAATACTGGTAGGCTTTGATTTAAGCCGGAACCCAGTATTATACTGTGTAGATATAATATCTTTGTTTCAGTTGTATTTATATTCGGTCGTAATACAAATGCGGGTATGTTTATACTGATACGGGGTTATCCTGAAATTCGTTTCAGGATCACTTTTGGAAGTTGCCAGTTTCCAGTTTTATATCAGCCGTATTTAACAGTCGGTTAAATACGGATTTATCTTTTCTTCTTGAGGGTGAGTCATGAGGTGAGCCATGAGTGTGGAAGCTTCTTGGATGATGACTAGGTTAGTGAATCATTCATTTGCTTTAATGTTATGATGAGGTGTTTTTGTGAGTCACCTTTTGCATTAAACATTCTTATAATGCTTAAGGATATTTTGTGTTGATCTTTTCCTTTAAGGTTACCACCTTGCTCCTACACTCACCCCCACCTCCATATTATTGGCCGGCCCCCTTGCTTGATTGGGGTTGTTCATTTGAGAAAAGATTAAGGTTTATGGTTCATGGAAATTGATATATTTTCATAGCTCAATTTCATTCGATCCAAAAGGAAACTTCCATAACCGTTCGTCCGTGACCCTGGACGTAACGAGACAAAGTGTTCTACTCATTCTCTACTTCATCTTGGTCGTCTCTTTTAGAAAACTTGACGATCGAGTTGCCTCGGTTCAGAGGCGGGAGCCCATTTAAAGATCCGTCGACGTGGTGCCACCTGGACGACAAGACTGGAGATCGAGGAGATCGGAGCAGCCGCAACAAGCGTGGGATGATGGTTGAAGACCGAAGGACTCGGATCATTCGGTATAACCCTTCTACCCACTTTTTAGTTTGTTAGTTTAGCTTTAATGGCATATCCGGGTTACGGTACACGATAGCGCCAGTTTGTAAAAAGTTTTTGTTCCGCATTTGGCGTCTGTTAGACGGCTGGGGCGCTACCGTGGACTTACAGAACCAAGTCTTTCTTCTTCTCGTTAACCACCTCCTCGTCGGCCTCTTCTTTATAATAGAAGATCCACCCGAGAGCTACTACTCCAAGCTTTGCCTCTAACTTGAGGTAACTAGGTTACTCAAAGTGCTAATCAAAGCAACCTAAGGAATATAGAGTGTGATTAGTGATTAATTAGTCTTGCTAACCTTTGATCTCAACACATGAGAGGTTAGGCTTAAGGTTTGAAGAGAGAGAGCTTGAGGAGAGAGAAGGTGAGAGTGAGAATCCTTTTGGAATAATGAAATCATTTTGAATATATGAAGCATATGATATTATTAAATGAATAAAAAATAATAATGTGTCATCATGCTTCATTAATTCATATAGTGATTCATCTCATGAGTCATTTAAATCATTAATGCATCATTAACTCCACAGATGAATCACACCATGACTCATTAATCCAATAAATGCAAATGCCACCTTAGCCTCCAAGTCATCATCCTTCTAGAAGCTTCTCGACAATTTACGAGAACGCCCCTCCTATCCGTGAAAACACGGAAAAACTTTAGACTGTATAAATCCAATAATCCGATACTAGAATCTGGCTTAAACCAAAGCCAGCTAGTAAAAACTGTCCGAACATCGTACGTGCGTAAAAACACGTATGCGTCCGAACCCTTATCGTAAAACCATACGATCTTTATATCGTTTCGCCCGAAGCAGGGAAACTCTCTGTGTGGGACTCTAAAGACTCGACTACTACGCCGGCAGTGGGTTTAACCACAGACCGCAAGCGGCACTAGCTGTACGTAACGATCCCCAGGTAGATGTCGATAAGAAGGCCGATGAGGAAACCCATCTGAACTCCTACTGAGCCTGATGTGACAATCTCCGTACAGTCCGGTCTGTTCGTCTAGGACTATCGCATATCGGGCTTAGGGGGTGGTAAACGTCAGTCCCCTAAAAGCAGTATAAGTCATGTCGAAACGAAGCCCATTACACCTTGAGAAACTACTGGAAAACCTACCAGTAAATCTTGCTTGCCCTGGCTAGGGACATTGCGTAATGGCTCTCCAGACAAAGCGCGATATCAACCCATAATACTGGGAGAGATGAATCCTGTCTAACCGCTACTGCCTCCATGTGCTTCGGGGCTGCACCCAACTGCTACCTGTTTGCTCGACTTCTTTGAGCCGTGGTAGGGTAGCAATCTAAGAACAGTGGGAACACACTCGAGGTGAAGCAGCAGTGTCAATTCTGTGGACTATGCTGTACTCATGTCACCTGGGAACTGTTAACTGACGACGGGTATAATACCAACCAACAGTTCCCTGTGAGTCCTGTCCGGTGTACCCGTAACCCAACGAGCACCTGTATACTATCTCTAGTACGACGTACTGATGGCTGTGGGACAGACCATCTCCCAAACTAGGATGAGAAGCGTACACACTAGTCTACTTCGGAGTATCGATACCCTGTCTCGATAATCCTACGACTAGGGACCTGAAAAAGGATGTGCTTGTAGACTACCCAGCCCCCACTAGAGTGACTGCCATCACAATGCTGGTAGTCAAGTAAGATCCTAAGGGCTCTATCAATACGTATACACATATTAAGATAGATACAAACTAAGTAGCATACTACCATGTGTTAGCAAGACTGTTAATATAACTGTGAATATCCCAAGCTTCCATTAAGTAATATACAAGCTAGTATGATACAATAATGGCCCCTAGGGCATATACACTAATAACCTGCAGGTACACTACCATGCCAGGAGTCGTGCATTCTAAAATACCTTTAGAATACTGTCTAAGTACCCAGATTGGGACACTTCCCAAATCTAGATCTAAAACAATAGATCTAGTAACCAGAATGCCTGATATAATATCTATATTCTTTTTGGAGAAACCACTATGTGACAACCATAGTATAACCAATCGTAGAATAGGAATTTCACTTCCTACAAAGTGCATGTCATCAGAATACCAGGACATCACACCCTATTCTTTCTTAACAGATCCATCGCTTATTCTGATAAAGTGAAAACCTATGGCTGTCACATTAAAAATAGATGATCTATCTCCGCTATATCTGCTTTAGTCTATAAATAGACACAAGCTACTTGTCCTCTATGCTACCGCTGCTCCAACTGACTACGACAACCCTCTGGCAGAGTCATATACATATGCACTTCTAAACCTAGTTTAGAACAACGCTATACTCATCCTCCTGCCGGGTCTCATAGCCTGGAGCTATAATAGTGTCAAGTCTGGGTAAACAAGAACCTCCCTGTCATCGTCTTTGAGAATACCGAAGTACCTCTCAGGCGCCTGAGGTTACCCACCATATTTGCGGAGTGGCTAATGGAATGTCAATCCTGATTGAATCTTTAGGTTCTATTAAATTTTTAGTAATCATTTGTGGTTCTAGAATCACTTCCAGTTCTACCATACTTCCACTACTGTTTTCTGAAAAAGACCATTTTACTAAAACTTTGTCGAGTCAAGAACAATATCACTATTTCCAGATGGTAGAAAGTTAACCCTCATCATAGCCTTGGTTAACCCACAAACAGCCATTAAAAAGATGTGCCTTGAGTTATCCAGAGTCTGGATTTAAGCATAAGCCGGACAACTCTAAATACCTTAACAACATTAAGATATGAACCATTATATATACAATATAAAAACAGAGGCACTGATTTAATTGGAACCAGATTCAAATCATGCAGCTGTGTCTAGTGCATGTAAACTAAATGGAAAGAGGCCGATCAGCATTACTAAACTTAGGAGTGCATCCAATTATGAGTAACCTTAAAGAGAAAGAAGTTTCCATTACTATCGACTGAAAACCAAACACAAGTATCTACATCTTCATTCACTTTGAAGAATTCTGATATTTATAACACATGGTTCTCTACTTTATTCTTGTACCAATAACTTCTCAAAACTTAGACTTTGTATTTCTACAAAATACATATCTAAAACTGGAGAAGTCAAAAGTAAACAGAATATAGTATGAGTACCAACCCCTCTGTCATAATGGAAACTGGACAACATACAATACTTTGTATAAGTCCCTTGAGTTTAATAACTCAAAGCATGTGCGTCGTAGGTTGAAAACTGTACTTATGGTTAAGAAGAATTACACCGCTGTTTAATGCTCCTTACCTAACCATCAACTGATATAGGTAAATGTCATGGACATAATTTCAAAAATTTATATATCACTTTATTAAGTAAACATACAGATATAACAGTTTGAAATTGGTGCATATCAATGGATATTCAAAACCAAATATTTGTCGTCCGGCAAAAAACCTAGGCGATTTCCTCAAATATCACCAATTACAACGAATCCCGATATAATGAGAATGATCACCTAATTCCCAATAACTTACTCCCACTCATCATCTGTAAAACCATACAAATGTGAGAATCATACCTGGTAAATATATACCATGGTGTAAGGATCTAATTGGGAAATCAGTTTTCAATTAACAACGCATAGTGAAACTGAAACATGAAAAATGTTTCGAAGGGGTATCGGGGTATTCCTAGTAATTCCTCTTCCATTATCCAGATTCATGACTGTAACCGTATATACGCGGTTTGGTCGTGAATGATAGCAGTCGCATTTTTCTTTGCCCTCTTTCTAATCCCTTTATTTGTCTTTACTTATTACCTTCTGTATACCACACTTAGGCTAATTGGTTTTCTTCATTCCCTACCTTTTGGCACCTGCCTGTGGTTTGGAAGAAGACTATCCAATAAGCGCAATAGCTGTACTCTCTCCTAATCCTAGGAGCTCTCACAACCTGAGAGAAGGTGAAAGGAAAACACAACTGAATAATCCTATTCAATCTCTCCAGAACCAGAATCCATCCTCGAATCTGGAACAAGTTCCTTCGAGTTCGTATGTAATTATATATACGATGAATTTATCCAATAAAAGTGGATGTTCGTAGTGATAAGGGGTGTTCTGGAGAAATGCAAAGGGTAAAAGAAGGAGTGGCAATGATGTATGCAACTCAGACAATCCAAAAGCCAGTGTTTTAAGAAAGTTCGGTTAACTTGGTCACTGAGTTATAGTCTAGGGTCGGGACATGGTCGCTGCTAAAGAGAGAGAGAGAAAAGAAACACTCTGCGTGCACTTTAACCTAGATCAAAATGGCTAATCACTTTATCTAATCAGGATGTCTCCCACTGTATCCTCAAATTCTCCTCCAAACCTGAAAGAAGACTTAGTTGGGATCACCCGAGGAGTAAACCAACTCATCAGTGGGAATCGGGATCCAACTATCATCGCATGATAACCTGATGGAATCTACTCACGTTATCACACTCCAGAAGGTATGCGCATGCCTGGCAAGTTTCCTGTATGTTTGAAACTCCCGATGTGATTTCTACCACATGCTCTTATGACCTTGACGAAGGCCAACATATCATAAGTCACATGTCAAGTTCTACCCGTCATTATCCAGGTTAATTTAAACCCACCCATACATACCCTTGACGAGAGCCAAAATAGTAGTACGACTGTCCCAAACCAACGCATATATCTATGCAATAGAAAAGTAACAAACAGGTACCATACACTATGCCTTGACGAAGGCCAACATACATAGCATGAATACTAATTGCTACCTGTCTGAAATGACCGAGGGCTACAAATGGTTTTTGGCGAAAAACCTTTAACGTAATGAACTTGATATCGTTGAAGGAACCGGATAGCTTTTCACAAATATATAGTGACGAAAACCTTTGCTAAAGAGGTCACTCCCAGTGAAGGGATCTCGGCTCTTTCCTCGTGGAAAGAGGTGCAGGATATTCCAAACTGAATACCACGACGCAAAGCAAAAAAGTAATCGACTATAGTGAAGTTATTACCCTGACACAAACTTCTGCCCAAGGGTTCACTCCCAGTGAAGGGATCTCCGCCCTTGCCTCGTCGAATGAGGTGCTGGATATTCATAACCGAATCTCTGTTCAAAACAAATAAGAACGTCCTTGTAATAACAGCATTTTGAAAATTGTTCCAACAACATCGAATAGCTTTGTTTTCCATGCACTGATCTGAATCAACGCAGTCTTATCAATTGATCACACCACAAAAGGACGAAAATATGATGTACATATATGCCATACGCATTCGCCACTGGGTCCCGTCATCACCCGTTAGGTTACTTATCTAACGACAGAGCAGGACTAGACTAGCGCGGGTGTAAAACATATACAACATCTACTAGTATATATATCAATATATAATAATCGCTCCAGGCATGATAAATGCAATATCACAGAAAAGTAATAAGCATCACAGAACAATACAAATAATCTGGGAGCCCCGGGTTTCCTTTGAGCCGGAAGTGAAACCCGACGTTCTCTTGGTGGTGTGGATAACCTATGCAATGAAAACCCAGACCCTTACGAGTGCGGCGAGTTACCCGCCAAAACCTGAAGCGAGGAAACCCCCTTCAGCAAAGTGAATGGACCACCCATCACTTCACGGAATCCGGTAACTTAAGCACCCCTCCTTGGGTCAACCTGTACCCCCTACGAGTGCGGCGAATAGCTCGCCAATTCTAGAGTGAAGCCCCCTCCGTCTCAAAGCCATGAGATGCGGGCCCGTTGCCCTCTAGAACCCGGTTATCCGTGCACTCCACCACGGGGTAATCCTAATACAGAAAAGAAAATATGTACAACGGTGACATTGACCTCATCTCGGTCATGCCCCGAAAGAATAATATACAAACAGGCAGCGATAGAAGTCCACATTTCGGACGCTCGCCCCGCGATATCAAATATACAAATAAAACTAAATTGTACTAACATTGCACCCAAGCTATCCACCACGACAATCCGCAACATCACAGCACAACACAGAACATCAACGTGAATGTCACATTCGCAAACTCGTCTATAAGGACATATAGCAATTAGACGAGTTATACTGCTCTAATGACATTCACGGTCGCAGATAGTAATGTAAGTACTGAAAAACTAACGAACTTAAAATTTCGATCGACTAAACATCCCTAAATGGTCCCAAATGCAAATCCAGCACCCAAACGAATCTGGGAAAAAAACATCTCAGAAACCACTATTCCATATAAAAGACACCCAGAAGAAAAATGTTGCACTGTGTCCACCATACCTCCACGCAACCACGGCAAAGACGATGGTTTGGCCGCAGTTCCGCGGTGTGATGGTCAGAACTTGCTCCCAAATTTCTTCCAGGGTCTTCAAAAAGCCTGCACGATTTTCTCATATATCCAAAATAATTTTTAGATGACTTTAAAAATTCGGCAAAAACAAGAAGCATAAAATTGCGGTTTTAGAAAATTCGGTCGATCGATGTTTTAAATATCTTAGAACAAGCTAATATGGGTTAATGGCATGGCTCTGATATCATGTAAGTCTACGGTAGCGCCCCGGCCGTCAATCCGAGGCCAAATACGGAACAAAAACTTTTATAAACTGGCGCTAACGCAGTCTTTCACCCGGATCATTCCATTAACCCTATACTAGCAAACTAGAAAGATGTTAGAATGGCTATACCGATCGATACGTGTCTTACGGTCTTTAGCCACCATCCCAAGCTCCTCACGGCTGCTCTAACAAAGTTAGCTCTCCGATCCCGCTCGTCGAAATGACACCACGTCAAAGCTTCTTTATACGGGCCCCCGCTTCAAAACCGCAGAAACTCGGACATGAAGTTTGCCAGCCGACATGTCCAAAGTGAAGTAGAGAGTGTGTAGGATTACTTTGTCTCAAAACACCTAATGTTTCTCAACACATGAGACTTGATGGGTGGAGGTAGAAGATTAAACCATTGGAGGATGAGCGAAGCAACTCAAGAAAGGATAATGGCTAAGTGTTGTGAGATATCAAGTATGCTAGCAACTAAAGAAAACTCCCTCCAAGTTTTTGAAAATATCTCACAACCCTTATCATAAATCAAGCATGCAAGAATAGTGTAGGATGAGTCACTACATGACTCACCCCATGAATCACCGAAAGAGTCATGCTTCATTTAAAACCAAACATAACTCATCCTCCACCTCATTAAACCATTTATCCAAATGGTTAAAACAATAATGAGGTAGCATCTTCTAGAAGCATCTTGTAATGAAAATACAAGAATACCCCCTCATACCGTATATACATACCCGTATCTGTATTCCGAAGAATACGAATACAAAGAGACGAAAATAATCCAACAATATAATACTAGGATCCGGCTTAATCCAAAGCGCACTAGTGTTATCCGTCCGATCATGATCCGTACACAAGTGTACGTATATGATCAAACACTGCCATAAAACCATACGGCCTCTACAACGTTTCGCCCGAACTTGGGAAACTTTCTGTGGGGGACTCTAAAGAGTCTTCAATATGCTGGCAGTGGGTTTAACTACAAGTACGTCAGTGGCAATAGCTGTACGTAACAGTTGCCCATGTATTGAGTGAAAGGGAAGCTGACGAGCAAACTCATCCTGAAAACCCTACTGACCCTATGTGTGACAATCTCCGTACAGTCCGGTCTGTTCATCTAAGAGTATCGCATATCGGGCCTAGGGGGATGGTAAACGTCAGACCAATAATAGTGGTATAAGTCGTGTCGGAGTATAGCCCAGAACACCTTGAGAAACTACTGGAATACCTAACAGTAAATCTCACTTGCCTTGGCCAAGGACATTGTGTAATGGCTCTCCAGACACAGCACGATATCAAACCCTAATACCGGGAGAAACGAATCATGTCTAACTGCCACTGCCTCCAAGTGCTTCGGGACTGCACCCAACTACTACCTGTTTGCACGACTCCTTTGAGCCGTGGTAGGGTAGCAATCAAAGAAAAGTGGGAAGACACTTGAGGAAATGTAGCAGTGTCAAGTCAACGGACTAAGCTGTACTCATGTCACATAGGAACTGCTCCTGATGATAGGTATAGTACCAATCAACAGTGCCCCTACGAGTCCGACCGGTGTACTCATAACCCAATGAGCACCTGTATACTATCTTAGGTGAACCAACTGACACCAATGGCTTGTGAGACCGGTCATCGCCCCTCGTCGGGGTCTCGATCTGTATACACTAGTCTACTATCGGAGTATAGATGCCTGGTCTCAAAACTCCCATGACTAGGGACACTTTAAGGATGTGCTCATAGACTACCCAACTCTCACGTATATGATTTCCATCATACTGCTGGTAGTCAAGAAAGAATCTTATGGTTTATATCAACGTGTAATAGTGATCTGTAATTTTACCTGAAGCATGTACATGATGATAAAGACAAACCAGATAGCATACTATCATCTCGAGTAAGACTGTTCTACTGGTATAGGTCCTCCCTCAATCATTGCAATCACGTGCCTACGATCCAATAATTGACTTTGAGGGTACTATATCTAACAATATCGAGAGGAGAGACAAATGAATTGTATCATATACAATTCACTTTCCTTAGAAACTGCGACCATTCTCAACTGAAACAATTTCATTGAGTTCTTATCTGAATATATGATGGACTTCCAAGCAATATGGATCTTTGTATCAGATACAGAGTGTTCTCGAAGAAGCAAAAAAGGAAGTGGGAGGGTTAAGGACATATGCGACTATATCGTGAAATAGGGCAATCATGACATTCCAAAACCATTGATTGTAAAAAGGTTCGATTAACTTGGTTTATGAGTTTTATTTTAAGGTCGGTCTTAGGTCGTTGCCAGAGAGAGAGAGAAAGAAACACTCGTCGTACACTCTATCAAGATTAGATTGGTATATTTATCTAATCAGAATGGCTCCCACTGTTCCGTCGAATCCTCCTTCAAACCCTAAAATGAGAATTAGCCGGGATCATATCTCGAAAGTAACTATTACTCACGGTGGGAATCGGGTTCCAAATTACCATGGCGTGGTAATCTTGAAGGAGGTCAACAAGTCATCCTACTCCATAGAAGGTATGCAATTTCATTGCAAGTTTCAACACTTGAAACTCCCGATATGGGTTTTTACCCCTAACGACCTATGATCTTGACGGATGTCAACAAAACATAGGACACTAGTCAAGTTCTACCCGTCATTTCGTGATTAACTCGAATCCATCCACATAAGCCCTTGACGGAGTTCAACAAGGCCATGTGACTGTCCCGGCTAATCGCATCACTATGCTAACAGGAAGACATCATTTACCTACCATATAATATGCCTTGATGGAGGTCAACATACGCAGCATGAATACTAAGTACTCTACTTCCTGAAATGACAGAGGGCTACGACTGGTTTTGAAGAAAACCTTTAATGTAATGAACTTAATCTCATCATAGGAACCAAGTGGTTTGCATATTTACAGTTACGTAGACTATAACTTAAGTGCGGATTCCATATGAAGGGATCATGGCTCTTACATTATTGAATGAAGTGCATGATATTCCTAACTGAATATCTCAATGCAAAGCAAAAGACTACAACTATACAATTTACAAATTTATAGCACCACAATGTTTTGCCAAAGAGGTCACTCCCTATGAAGAGATCTAGGATCATTCCTTGTCGAATGAGGTGCAGGATATTCCTAATCGAATACCTCTGTGCAAAGTAAAAGTCGACTATAACACCACAATATCTGATATTTTGTTTCTACAACGTTTTTTAGGTTTATTATTTTTGCATTAATCTGAATCAATGCAATCATATCATTTAGATAATCACATTATCAAGCATCTTCTTAAACAGTCATAGAAAAGTATGAAAAGAAAATAGAATGCACATATACGCCATCCGCATTCGCCACGGGGCCCCGAATCTTCACCGTAAGTTTACTTAACTTACGGCAGGGCGGGAGCAGGGCTAGCGCAGGTGCAAATTTATATACTTTATATATCACATATATTAATATATCATCATATATATCATTGTATGCAGATAATCAACATTACAGGAAAGCGATGAATATCATCACAGACATATAATCATATCACAAGCAAGTAATGAAAAATACAGAGATAAAATGCTTAAATTACCTAGGAATCCCGCATTTCATTCGAGTCATCAAACGAAACGTGATATTCGTCGGTCGCGTGAATAGCTCATGCGCAGCCAAAAGCAGACCCCTACGAGTGTGGCAAGCAACCAAGCAACCCAACATTATCATCATGAGGGGGCCACCTGACACTTTCTCAAATCCGGTGACTTGAGCACTCCTCCGCAGGTCTATCCTATACCCCCAATAATCACGGCTAGCAACCTGCCAATCGTAGACTCGAATGACCCGATCAGAACTCTTTGAGACGGCCAACCGCTGCAATCTCGAACCCGGCCGCTCGTGCGCTTCTCCGTAGGGTAATCCTAAACCTATATAATACAACGGCGGCAACGATCGCAACTTGACCGTGTCCCGACAAATAATAATACATTAAGCGGTGACTACGGCCACATGTGAACCGCTACGTCCCGAAACAAAGAATATACATATAGCGGAAACGGCGGCCACAAGTTGGAGCTCGTCCCGATGATTATAAAAGATGGCTACAAGCATGAATGGAAATAATACTTATCACAACATCACACTTCCACACGGAGGCTGTTCATTTCGCGATAATCCAAACATATTCCATCCAGATCATTGTCTCAATAACAAATGCACAACCTCGTCTAATTGATCATATAGTAAATAGGCGAGGTTAATCAATGCATATCATTATATTATTTGTGTTCGAGCCGACTAAATTAGACACTTTAATTTGGTCGATTCGAACCATGACATTAGAATTCATAAACCGCGAGATCGTAAACTTGAAATTCCAAAAAATGAATTTCAAGTTCATCTCGGCAATGAAAATCCCCTCATTTCTGCGCAAAATCGAGCCCTAGAACTGCCCTAAATCCAGGCTGATCCAGTGGTTAATTCAGCCCCTGATGCGGGGCTGAATCGGCTTCGGTTCGGTCCCGAATCGGGGATGAATCGAGCTCAAATTTGGTGGGTTCGGGTTATCGTAAGCCTACTCTAAACTCTTGGTCCGAACATAGAATCTGGTGGCTTTGGCATAAGCAGAAATGAGAGCTATTCATGCAAAATTTTAAAACCGGTTTTGAAAAAAAATGGTTTCATGAATTCCAATGTCATAATGACAAGTTATAATCTTTGCACCGGACCTGATACCATTGTAGTCAATCTTTACAATCAAGACATGATTTTAAAATGAGCGGAAGCTATGAATTTCCAAAGTCAAAAGAGCAAAAGCATGCACACATAGAATCATGAACACAGAATAAAACTTGATACAAACTAGAAAGATAAAAACAAGAGTTGGCGGAATACAACATTTGTAGCGCGTTAGCTACCTCTCCTTAGACTCCAGCTAGTCTCCATGAAGCCCGGAACAAGCTTTGTTGATGATCTCCTCGTCGAAAATGTTCCGCTTTGAGATAACTCCAACACAAGCTCTAGCCTCAAATTTATCTAATCAAAATGAAGCAACTCACTAATTAAATTTGCTAAGAATGATTAGAAGAAGATATAGAATAATTAGCTCACTTAATTTTTCTTTTATCTTTTTCCATTCCTCACTTGAACAAAATCAAGAGAAGAAGAAAACCCATGGTGATGAGATAAGAGTATGAAGATGAAAAGGTTCAATAATATGAACAAAAAAATGAGTCATAACAAAATGAGTCACCAATTCTACAACCATCTAAAATACATGACTCAGTTTCATTCTCATTTCTATTATCTTAGGTCTCATACGCCCATCTTGCATGTATCATCATACATGTCGAATTATTTACATCAAACATAAATGTTAATAAAGAAAAGAAAATAATAAAGTGAGCATGATATTAGTTAATATATAAATATATCAATATATAAATAAATATTTAATTATTAAATCAACACTTGATTTAATAATCCGGCTATGTTATATATATATACCGGCTAATATCAATAAACACCCGATTAAAATATGTGTATCAAATACGCATGTTTAATCGAACTCCTGCACGTATCCTAATACGTGCCTTACATCGTTTCACATGTGCTGGGAAAGCCCTGTGTGGGACTCTAAAGACTCGACGATACGCCGACAGTAGATAAGGATCATATCCATAGCTCACAGGCACGTCGGCGGTACTAGCTGCATGTAACGGCTACCCAGGTATTGATCAAAAGAAGGTCAACGTGCAAGCTCATCTGAACCCTGCAAAGTCTATCAGTGACATCACCGTACAGTTCAGTCTCTTCATATAAGAGTATCGCATATCCGGTTTAAGGTTTGAAATATGTCAGACCCCAATAACTCGATAAGTCGTGCGGTAGAGAACTCATAACCAACCGAAGATACAAATGATAACACTTATCAGTTTATCTCCATTGCGATGGCCATCGACTTATGTTTGTAGTCATGTCCTGCATAGCGCGACATCAACTCCCTATACCGGGAGGGACAAATCCCCTCAACTGCTCGCTGCCTCCACGTACTTCAGGACTATACCCAACAAAAACCTGTTTGCACGACTCCTTTGAGCTGTGGAATGGTGTAGAAGTCTAAGTATAGTAGGAACACACATGAGACACTATGGCGATCTCAGGTCCTAAGGACTACCCGGTACTCTTGTCACAAAAGAACTACTACCTGACATTGGTATATTACCGAATAGGAGTTCTTGGTGAGTCCGTCCACTATAACTCATCCAATGAGCACCTGTATACAATCCTTGATGTCAAACATCAATAGCTGCAAGATCATCTATCGCCCTCCAACCAGGTCAGGATACGTACATACTAGTCTAAACTGGAGTTTCGATGCTCAATCTCGATACTCCTATGACTAGGGACATTTAAGGATGTCCTTATCGACTACCCAGGCCCTATTAGTATGATCTCTATCATCGTCCTGGTAATCAAGAAAAATCCTAAGTCTTTATCTCATGTCTAAATGATATGTGATAGTGAATAAAACGCATCACATGAAAAACAAAGACAAACCAGATAACATACTATCATCTCGAGTAAGATTTCTCTCTTGTATAGGTCCTCCATCAATTACAATAATTGACTTAAGGGCACCTATATCCAACATATGAAACACTAAAATTCATTCTATTACAATTCAAATATACAAACCATTGGTTTAATTATTTATAAACAAAAAGCAACCATTTCTGAGGCTGAAAAAAATGACAAGAAGATTCGGGATCGAGGAAGTATGAGTCTTGCTAAAAGAGAGAAAGCGATAAATACGTTTACTGAAGATGGAGATTAGAAAAATCTATATCTTCAATAAACGTATTTATCGTTTTCTTTCTTTCCGCAAGACTCATACTTTCCTCGATCCCGCGTCTTCATGAGCTCATTGGGGGCACTGCCGCCGTTGGGTAGGGGGAGGGCATTGGGATAGTCGCTGAAATCGAGCATCTCCTACAATGTAATAAATATAAAAGTATTAGAAATGGATATACACAATAACTACATGAAAGTTGCATTGAAATTAAAGGTTATCAATTAAACTTATATCCGGTATCTCTTTGCCTAATTGTACTTGCCTCTGAATCATCCTTCTCCTCATCTCAATATCGATTAGGGCTTCTACTCAGCTCATATGCCTGGATGAACCCAAAGTCGATGCGGATCCAGATGCAGGAGTCGAGAAGACGGGTGCTCGAACATCGGCGGGGTATATGGAGAGCCATCCGGGTGAAATATCAAGGTAGACGGAGAAGGAGATAGGGCTGCAACGGGCACGGGTGCCGTGGGCTCCTGAATGAATATCCCTAGGTGCGCGTGAGGAGGATGGAAACTCAGACTGGGATAGGCATGATAGACCATAAGCGTCATGCCTTGCCCACCCATATGAAATCTCCCATGTCGGTCTGCGTTGTGCAGCTGAACTGTTGGGTTTCGGCAGTGCCCCGGCCATCAATCCGTGGCCAAATGCGGAACAAATAACTTTTAGAAACCGGCGCTAACGGAAACCGAATCCCGGATCGTACCATTAACCATATACAAGTTAGTGAAAAGGAGTTTAGAGAGGTTATATCGATCGATCCGTGTCCTTCGGTCTTCAACCTCTATCCCAAGCTCCTCGCGGCTTCCCCGATCAAGTTTGATCTCCGGCCTCCCTCCGTCGAAGAAGATCCACGTCGAGGGTTCGTAATACGGGCTCCTGCATCTAAACCGAAGCAACTCGAGCATCCGGTTTGCTAGCCTAGATACCCAAGATGAAGTAGAGATAGTGTGTGATTACTTTGTCCCAAAACACCCATGGATTCTCAACTCATGAGAGGGAATGGGTGAAGGTTGAAGAAGATGCCATTGATTAAGAAGTGTGAGTGATTAGTCGAAAATATTGCATCTTTTAACCGGCAATTTCCCTATCATTTGCATTCATTTAGAAGTGTACGATATTCATATTTCACATATTAGCAAAACAGTCGCAGAATATCAGATTACATGTGTTAGACCTTAAAACCGGCATTTCTAGGGAAATTGACTGCATTTCATTGCATGACATCATTTATATATATCGCAACCCGTGTTTCGAAGTCTGTGCAGGAAAATCAGAAGCTTGCTCAAATTGACACTGCTAAAACATGACGCCAACTCAATGATTTCAGTTCTGGTAGCAATCCAAAAGGAAAAACACAATTCAACATATCATATGAAGCCCCAAATATCATCACAAGACCACACCAGAAGAACCAAGCCACAAAGAGCCAACATGGCCGCGGAACCGCGGCCGGAGCCGGCTTGCGCCGCGGTTCCGCGGCGGCCTTGCCATGTCATCCATCCAATTTTGCTGCACAATGCTTACCTCAGCTCCTACAGTTCAGAAATGTACTTCAAGTTCCAGAAGACTCCAGAGACTTCTGCTAAATCAGCAAACTAGGGTTTTCTAAGCTTAATTAATCCTAGCTTAAAACCTAAGCTAGCTCCCAACAAAATCTTTCTAAAAGCTCCTCAACAAACTTTTGGAGGGAATTGTAATTTCAAACCTAGACCTTGGGTTTGGGAAGTCTATAAATAAAACCCTAGACCTAGGGTTATGAATCTAATCATCTTATCCCCAATTTTAGTATCAATCTAGATCCATTCTCTTTCTTCATCTTCTTCCACAAGTCTAGTGACAGGACTTGTGTGAAACCCTAACCCTAATTCCAATCAAAAGCCAAGATCCCGAGTACCCCATCAAGCAAGAAGCCCTGCAACCTTTTATGAGGGAAGCCGATCTTCAACAGAGCAAGTGGTCCAAGCCGATCCGCGACTCACGGAGCCGAGCGACGCCAGATCGACAATTTAGTTCTTCCTCTTGTAGTTCTTGAGCGACTGTAATCAAATTGTTGATATAAATAAAAGGTGATATTCTTTTATCTTGTTTTCTTTAAATTCTTGCATCATGATTCAATCTAAATTTCTAGCTGTAATTCTTGTTGTGATGTTTGAGTAATACTCCGCTCGTCGAGGAGTCGAGACGATCAATAGAATGATGATGTAATATATCTTAAATCGATTCTTGAGTCCTACGAGTTTTGTAAACCCTAGCAAGTTCAAGAACCGACAACCCAGTTCATTGCGATGCTTTCTTGATTGATATCGCTCGAAATTGGGGAGTTACGATCGTTTCTTGAAATTGCTAGAGGCTAGAATGTGAATGATATCGACGAAAGAACAAGGGTTAAACGATGAAACCCTAGTTTCACGAGAAAGCCCTAACTCTCGTCGATCATCATCGATCTAGTATCAATCCTTCGAAGGACAAGAACACGATATCTTGAGATTACATCACGTCTATAGATCCGATCGATTCCTACGAGCCTCATTTAGATTCTTGACATTTGGTTGGAAATATCATCGAAACCCGATTCTCGATTGTTTATCATTTTCTTGATTCTTGATTAGATTAGTGACACATGAATCAATCGATAAAATCTTGAATCATGTTTTCTTTTCTTTTCGATTAACTTTTCAATTCAAACAAATTAAATGTAGAAACGAATCGCACAATCCCTGTGGACGATCCGCACTCGCTTACGATCTACAACCGACACCGTAATTGATTGCGGTCAAATATAATTCTTTGATTGTGATTCTATACATTTTCTAATTACTGAGACACAAAGAAACGATCAATCAAATGGCGCCGTTGCCGGGGATTACGCGCTAAATCGTCTCATATTAAAGTTTGAATTGAAAGATTTATTCCATTGTGATTTTTGAGATCAAAATTCGTGCAAACCCTAAACGATTTATTGTGGTTCATTGCAAGGAGATCTGGAGATTGCTGGGAAATTGGAGAAATTTTTGGAATATACCAGAGAGCAGAGGGAGTCTACAGAGCCTCTCTAAAAAATTTTGGTGTAGTGATTCCATCATAAGACTGCGGAAGGGCGGCAATAAGCTCCAATTGCGGCGGAACCGCGGCAGCATTGAGGGTTCTCTGTGAAAATTTTGCTTCAGGTGACTTCTTATCTTCTCCTCTCTCCTCTTTTTAGCTCCAACTAACAAATTTCTGCAGGATTCTTTGCAAATAATCGCAGCTCGCAAATTGCAAAATTAAATTTGTGGGTGATTTTTTTTCTTGGTTGTTTGCATTCTAAATACGGATATTAAGGGGCACGGCCAAATCCAAATTAGGTGGGGAGTTCATTACCCTTCCTAGGCCCCAAAAATCGCAAAACTTGCATCCGCATTGACCCACATTAACTAAAAAATATCTAGAGATGACTCTAAGGACCGTCGCGCTCACTTAGGATAAGAGAAGGCCATGGGTAATTCATTGCTTATCCGCTTTTTCTTGTGGTGTCTAGGCAAGTGTGTCGAAGGCTAGTGGTTATTAATTAGGCCCACTACTTACATAGTGGAGTACCTTCCCACTTACCTGGCACTTACCTAGCCACAGGGGGACAAAGAGGCAGTGGAGGATTCTATCCTGCGACTTGTCTTTTGGCAGTTAGGAGCGGTCTAGAGCCGGACCTAGGTGACCACTAGATTCTAGGGTTTCTGTGCTGCATTTGTTGTGTCGCATCATTTTTTTCAAAAATCCGTCCCTTTTTCAAAGAAAACACCGCATTCATTCATTACCCCTAATTATAAGTCAACGCTACCATTTGTACTAACCCTTTTTAGTACAAGATAGGCTAGACATGGGATTCTAGTGCCCGTTTAGTCCGCGTACCCTTTATCGACTCCGAAGTCGATATTTCTCCATTTTCTTCTTCTTTACCCACTACCACACCCACACCGATGGATCCGACTCCATCAAACTTCTTTAACCCTAATCTGCCGCCGTCCGTTGGTGTGCAGAATCCACCTCGCATCTCTCTCCAGGAGAGGTGCTATCCACTTCGAGGTCCTCTTTCGACCTGCTTATCCACCCCACCAGCCAATGGGGATAACTTTGAAATTAAACCCCAGTACATCAACCTTTTACCCAAATTCCACGGACTCGAGACTGAGGACGCTTACGTTTTCATTACCAAATTTGAAAACGTATGCGCAATGATGGGTATGTCATAACTTTCAGTGGATGCTATGCGTCTACGACTTCTTCCATTTACTTTGTGCGATATAGCCGAGAAGTGGCTATATAACACCACCGCACACTCAATCACGAATTGGGAAGAATTCGTAGCGGCATTCCTTAAGAAATTTTACCCAATACAAAAGACAGCTCGAATCCGTAGCGAACTGAATCAATTTGCCCAGCTCCCTACTGAACCATTCTCTAAATGCTTTGAACGTTTCAAGGATCTATTGGTTCAGTGTCCTCATCACGGCATCCCGAGATGGGAGCTTTGCCAAATCATTTATGAGGGCATTAACCCAAACACTAAACAGCGCCTTGAAAACATGTGTCAAGGTACTTTTATGACCAAGGATGATGGGGAAGCTTGGAAGTATTTAGAAGAGTTCGCTGAAAAATCACTACAGTGGGAGAGTGGAACCCAACCATTGAATAGGGATGGCGTACACCAAATAGATGTGTCCATAGGTGTTCGAGCTGAGATGGCAGCAATGCAAAAGAAGCTCGACGCTATGGAACACAAATTTGCAGCAGCCTCCCTAAACCCAGTGTCGCTCCCCAAAACTGTTTGTGGGTGCTGTTCTGATCCGTCTCATTTAACGGAAGAATGTCCATTAAACTCTGCGTTTCAAGGTCACGAGCATTCTAATGCCGCATTTCAACGACCTAGAAAGGATGTATATTCTTCCACGTACAATCAGGGTTGGAGGAATCACCCGAATTTTGCTTGGAACCAACAACAATCTCAGAACACGGTTCCAAGCCAGAATAATTTTCAAAGGGCTCTTCCTCCACCACAACAGCAACCCCTTCAACTCACTCAGCACCCCTACCGGTCATAAAATTTCCAAAACCAGGTCAACAATCCTGCACAGTCTAATCCTATGCAGTTAACCTGTTCTGACGATTTCTCTCAATTCACTCAAACCATAAAATCACTTTTATCAAATTTCATAGAGGTTTCGACTGAGGTTAGATCTTCCGTCAGTGAGATAAAGAAAAACTCAGCGTCCCAAGCTGAGAGTATCAGATCGATGGAAGCTGAAATTGCACGCCTTAAAGCCGAAATGAGTGCGAGAGAAAAAGGGAAACTTCCCTCTCAACCCCTACAGAATCCTGGGCATTACAATGTAAATGCCGTCACAACGTTGAGATCGGGAAGAGTGCTGAATAATCATGTCGGGGAAGGTATTGATGATATTGAAAATCCTATCATTAACACCCCGGCTGAGACCTTTCCACACACACACACTTTTCCTTCTGATCCTTCTTCTTCTTCTCGAGAGCCTATTCTCCATTTCCCATTAGGCTCGACACCTGAACCCAACCCTTATAGTTCTCCACAGACGGTCCCCACACCTTTTTTGGGACCTCGTCTACCCCATCTTCTTTCTCCTATGATGGACCCGGCGCTTATTGCGAAAGCTCCTTACCCGCATCGGTTAAGGGGTAATAGAACGAGTCCTCATATGGAGAAAATTATGGAAATGTTCAAACAGGTTAACATCAACATCCCTCTCCTAAATGAGATTCAACAAGTCCCCGCTTATGCGAAAATTCTTAAGGACTTGTGCACTAGGAAGAGGAACACCCAAGTGCCGAAGAAGTTCTTCATGGCTAATAATATCAGCACTGCTTTTATTCCCCAGCTACCAAAGAAACGAAAGGACCCAAGATGTCCTACAATATCGATTTCTATTGAGGGTAAAAACATAAATCGTGCTCTTTTAGACCTTGGCGCAAGTGTTAACCTACTTCCATATTCTGTATATGAGCAATTAGGGATTGGAGAGCTGAAACCTGCTCACTGCACTCTCCAGATGGCAGACCGTTCAATCACCAAACCAAGGGGTGAATTAGAGGATGTGTTGATAAAGGTCGGGGAATTTGTTTTCCCTGTAGACTTCATTGTACTCGACACACAGCCTGTAGCAAACCCCCGGGGCCAAATTCCGGTGATTCTGGGTCGTCCTTTCCTTGCCACTTCCAACGCTGTTATAAACTGTAGAAACGGTTCAATGAACTTATCATTTGGAAATATGACCATTGAACTAAACATCTACAAAGTTGGAAGTCAGCCATCAGAACCCTCTGCTCATATTCTAGATGTGTGCTCTGTCCACGAGATCGCTCCCGATAGTTGCGGAGCTGAGGAACTTTGCTTTTCTGATCTCGATGACATTACCACATCTCTGTTTTATTTCACACAAGATCTTAGTGAGGACATTTTTTCTACACTTGAGTCCTGCACTCCTGACTTTTCTCCACCCGAGTCTGTATCTTTCACAGGCTCTAAGCTTCTTTGTAAATCCAAAAATCACTCAATGATCCCTCCTTCTATCATTTCTCCGCCTGAATTATATCTAAAAATTTTACCGTCTCATCTGAAATATGCTTATTTAGGTGAGAAGGAGTCTTTACCGGTTATAATATCCGCTTCTCTAGCATTAGAGCAAGAGAATGCACTTTTATCGGTATTGAGATCTAACAAAGAGGCGTTTGGTTGGAGTATGGCGGACATCAAAGGGACTAGTCCCTTGATAGTTGAACATCATATACATGTGATGGATGATGCCAGACCAACCCGAGAACCACAGAGACGGTTAAATCCCGTCATGAAGGAAGCGGTAATGAAAGAGATCGTCAAATGCCTAGATAATGGTATTATATACCCTATCTCCGATAGCCAATGGGTAAGTCCTATACATGTCGTTCCTAAGAAATCCGGCATCACTGTTATAAACAATG
The DNA here is from genome assembly GCA_030015575.1 of Agapanthus africanus. Lineage (NCBI taxonomy): Eukaryota > Viridiplantae > Streptophyta > Magnoliopsida > Asparagales > Amaryllidaceae > Agapanthus > Agapanthus africanus. The sequence continues at coordinate 175,851,657 of CM057349.1, forward strand.
AGGCGAATGGGTTGAATCAGACACGCGCCTAAACTGGGTGGCGTGTATGTATCAATTATAGAAAACTCAATACTGCCACGAGAAAAGACCACTTTCCTCTACCATTCATTGATCAGATGCTGGAACGCTTAGCGGGACGAGAGTATTATTGTTTTATGGACGGATACTGGGGCTATAATCAGGTCCCCATCGCCAAAAAGGATCAAGATAAAACCACTTTTACTTGTCCTTTTGGTACCTTTGCTTCCAGTCGCATGCCTTTTGGGCAGTGCAATGCTCCCGCTACCTTTCAGCGGTGTATGATGGGGATATTCTCTGATATGGTAGAGAATTTCCTGGAGATCTTTATGGACGACTTCTCGATTTTTGAAGACTCTTTTTCTGATTGCCTTGCGAATCTGGACGCTGTTCTTACTCGTTGCAAAGAGAAGAACTTAACATTGAACTGGGAAAAATGCCATTTTATGGTCCAAGAAGGAATTGTTCTTGGACATGTCATTTCACAGAAAGGCATTGAGGTTGACAGAGCCAAGATAGATGTCATTCAAAACCTCCCTCATCCCAAAAGCGTCAAAGATATTCGCTCTTTCCTTGGCCATGCGGGCTTTTATAGAAGATTCATTAAGGACTTTAGCAAAATTGCTAGACCTTTAACTCTTCTCCTGGCCAAGGATACTACCTTCCATTTTGACTCGTACTGGGAGACAGCTTTCGACTCACTTAAACACTCACTCACTTCAGCCCCCGTTTTATCATCACCAAACTGGGACTACCCCTTTGAGCTGATGTGTGACGCATCTGATTTTGCAGTAGGTGCAGTCTTAGGACAGCACACTGAAAAGATGCCACACGTGATATACTATGCAAGTAAGACCCTGAATGATGCTCAAATTAATTATACAACCACAGAAAAAGAACTTTTAGTGGTTGTATTTGCATTAGAAAAATTCAGGCCTTACTTAATTGGCTCACCTATAGTTGTGTATACTGACCATTCCGCTTTAAAACATCTTCTGGCGAAGAAAGATGCAAAAGGTCGACTAATACGTTGGATCCTTCTGTTACAAGAATTCGATCTTGTTATCAGAGATAAGAAAGGATGTGAAAACGTAGTAGCTGACCATTTTTCACGCATCATTTCTTCCCCTGTGACCCTGCCGATCAATGATTCGTTCCTTGATGAACAACTCTTGAGCGTATCCAATGAACCATGGTTCAGGGATATTGTGAACTATCATGCCACGGGACTGATACCCAGCGATTGGTCAAAACAGGACAAATACCGTTTTCTATCCCAAGTAAAACACTTTTACTAGGACGAGCCCTATTTGTTTAAATATTGTCCTGATCAGATCATTCGCCGGTGTGTCCCGAATGAAGAGTTCAAGAGTGTTCTTTCTTCTTGTCATGATCAGGCCTGTGGGGGTCATTTTGGTCCTAAAAAGACGACAGAAAAGGTTTTGCAATGTGAATTTTATTGGCCGACCTTATTCAAGGACGCATTTGACTATTGCAAAACCTGTACACAATGTCAGTACACGGGTAGAATCTTCCAGAGTAATGAAATGCCTCAGCAACCCATTCTGGTTGTTGAAATATTCGATGTTTAGGGCATTGATTTTATGGGTCCCTTTCCTAACTCCTATGGGAATTTGTACATATTGCCGGCGGTTGATTATATCTCAAAGTGGGTAGAAGCCATTCCATGTCGCACTAATGACAGGAAAGTTGTCATTAAGTTCTTGAAAGAGAATATCTTTTCGCGATTTGGACACCCACGCGCTATTATTAGCGATACTGGGACACGTTTCTGCAACAGGTCTTTCGAGAATTTGATGCGGAAATACTCAATCAACCACCGACTTTCTACACCCTATCATCCCCAAACAACCGGGCAGGCTGAAATCTCAAACAGACAAATCAAACTTATCCTGGAGAAGACTGTTGCTAAGAATAGAAAAGACTAGTCGACCAAACTGACGGATGCTCTTTGGGCATTCCGAACTGCATATAAAACCGACCTAGGAATGTCTCCATATAGGATAGTGTTTGGAAAAGCATGTCATTTACCCGTCGAGATAGAGCATAAAGCATTGTGGGCTATTAAGGAAATAAATTTTGATCTAAACCTTGCTTGCAACTTTCTGAAGCTGCAACTTAATGAGCTAAGCGAACTCCGCGATGAAGCTTATGATAACGCTGTGATCATAAAGAATAGGACTAAGGTTTTTCACGATAAAAACATTTTGAGGAAAACATTTTCACCTGGTCAATAAGTACTTCTTTATGATTCACGATTACACCTTCACGCGGGTAAGCTCCGATCTCGATGGAAGGGACCTTTTGTTGTGCGGTCTGTATATCCGCACGGGGCAGTAGAAGTAGAAAATGTTAAAAACGGCACCTTTTTCAAAGTGAATGGACATAGGCTAAAGCCGTATTTTTCCACTGACCCCACGGAGGAGCTCTTGTTCTTACAAGAGCCAGTTTATTTGGATTAAAATTCCTCCGTCTCACCTTCATATCCTGTATATCATTGCATCATTTTTTGAATGAAGGTGAGTGAAAAGAATAAGTTTGGGGGAAGTTCTTCACTTATATATTTTTCCCCCACTAATAATTCCCCCCAGGCTTACAGGTTTTGTAGATATTGCTGTTGGCAACAGTGAGGACACTGTTGAGAACAAGTTTGGGGGAGGTTTGTGCTTATTTTTGCATCATTTGCATATCATTTTCATAAGCACAAAACATTTCTTTTAAAATCTATAAAAATTGAAAATGTTGAAAACCCATAAAAATTTAAAAAAATTTCAAGTATAAAAATAATTTTAATATTTACACTTTTTTGTATATAAATAAGATAATGAAAGTTTAGATAGTGAAAAATTACATCCATGAGATTAGAAAAATTTAAGAAAACTAAGAAAATTAGAAGTTTTCTTATACGAACTAGTAATAAGTAGTTATGAGTCGTTGTCCCAAGGGTTAGTAAGATGAAAGACGTCACTAATCTGAGGATAAAAATAAGTCTGAAAAATAGTTTCTATTCTGGAAGCCAAACATTTTGAATGTTGCTACCCTGCTATTCGCACTTACACATGTCTTAAAGCATGGGATAGCAGAGGATACCTTGAAATGCTCTTGTCTTAAAGCCAAAAGTATGAAGGAAATAAGAAAAAAAAAGTGAATAAAGAAAATATAAAGTGGTGAGAAAAATGTACACTGGTTTTGTTATCACCAAGGGCAATAAAAAAATATATAGCAAGGGTGCCTCTTCACCTAGTGCCCTAAGGCCAACTGGTCTGGGAGTCACTGCTATGCCTGAGGTGGTGCAAGACGGGGAAAATACACCAAGTAAGCAAGCAAAAGAGTAATCGGTCGGTTAGTACCTCAAGAAGTATTAACGGTCGCATGAAAGTGTGTGAGAAATCTCATCTAAATATTCATTAATTAAAAAGTACTGAGGCTGATGGGCAAGAGTATGATAGCTTGAATTGAATTCTCCGGGTGTAGGGATGTCTTTACACACACGCAGGGTTATATGATCGATGTTTGGAATAAAGGTAGGAATGAAGAATAAGATGATGTTTTATTGAGGGAGGACGTGATTTCCGACATCTTTTCATGACCATTAAGATAGGGCTCATGACAACCGAAAAGCTAGCTTAGTTGGAAACCCTAATTTTCAAAGTCTTTCTTTTACAATTCTTGTCTTTAAATGTAATATTCATGATCTTTCTTTTATTATTGGATTTTGTGGGTGCAATCCGCTGAAAACCCTCAGGAGACAACACTCCTCCTACTAGGGACACTTAGAGGTTTAAAGGCTTGTTGCACGTGCTCAGTGCAATCGTGTTGCCTACGAAAGTGTGCTAGTTAGTTTTTCTCTTTATTTATTTTATCCTTTTCTTTTTAATAAAAAGTTCGCTCGAGACGATCGAAATTAAGTTTGGGGGAATTTGATTAGTCGAAAATATTGCATCTTTTAACCGGCAATTTCCCTATCATTTGCATTCATTTAGAAGTGTACGGTATTCATATTTCACATATTAGCAAAACAGTCATAGAATATCAGATTACATGTGTTAGACCTTAAAACCGGCATTTCTAGGGAAATTGACTGCATTTCATTGCATGACATCATTTCTATATATCGCAACCCGTGTTTCGAAGTCTGTGCATTGCATGACATCATTTCTATATATCGTAACCCGTGTTTCGAAGTTTGTGCAGGAAAATCAGAAGCTTGCTCAAATTGACACCGCTAAAACATGACGCCAACTCAATGATTTCAGTTCTGGTAGCAATCCAAAAGGCAAAACACAATTCAACATATCATATGAAGCCCCAAATATCATCACAAGACCACACTAGAAGAACCAAGCCATAAAGAGCCAACATGGCCGCGGAACCGCGGCCGGAGCCGGCTTGCGCCGCTGTTCCGCGGCGGCCTTGCCACGTCATCCATCCAATTTTGCTCCACAATGCTTACCTCAGCTCATATAGTTCAGAAATGTACTTCAAGTTCCAGAAGACTCCAGAGACTTCTGCAAGATCAGCAAACTAGGGTTTTCTAAGCTTAATTAATCCTAGCTTAAAACCTAAGCTAGCTCCCAACAAACTCTTTCTAGAAGCTCCTCAACAAACTTTTGGAGGGAATTGTAATTTCAAACCTAGACCTAGGGTTTGGGAAGTCTATAAATAAAAGCTTAGACCTAGGGTTATGAATCTAATCATCTTATCCCCAATTTTAGTATCAATCTAGATCCATTCTCTTTCTTCATCTTCTTCCACAAGTCTAGTGACAGGACTTGTGTGAAACCCTAACCCTAATTCCAATCAAAAGCCAAGATCCCGAGTACCCCATCAAGCAAAAAGCCCTGCAACCTTTTATGAGCGAAGCCGATCTTCAACAGAGCAAGTGGTCCAAGCCGATCCGCGACTCACGGAGCCGAGCGACGCCAGATCGACAATTTAGTTCTTCCTCTTGTAGTTCTTGAGCGACTGTAATCAAATTGTTGATATAAATAAAAGGTGATATTCTTTTATCTTGTTTTCATTAAATTCTTGCATCATGATTCAATCTAAATTTCTAGCTGTAATTCTTGTTGTGATGTTTGAGTAATACTCCGCTCGTCGAGGAGTCGAGACGATCAATAGAATGATGATGTAATATATCTTAAATCGATTCTTGAGTCCTATGAGTTTTGTAAACCCTAGCAAGTTCAAGAACCGACAACCCAGTTCGTTGCGATGCTTTCTTGATTGATATCGCTCGAAATTGGGGAGTTACGATCGTTTCTTGAAATTGCTAGAGGCTAGAATGTGAATGATATCGACGAAAGAACAAGGGTTAAACGATGAAACCCTAGAACAAGGGTTAAACGATGAAACCCTAGTTTCATGAGAAAGCCCTAACTCTCGTCGATCATCATCGATCTAGTATCAAGAACACGATATCTTGAGATTACATCACGTCAATTGATCCGATCGATTCCTACGAGCCTCATTTAGATTCTTGATATTTGGTTGGAAATATCATCGAAACCCGATTCTCGATTGTTTATCATTTTCTTGATTCTTGATTAGATTAGTGACACATGAATCAATCGATAAAATCTTGAATCATGTTTTCTTTTCTTTTCGATTAACTTTTCAATTCAAACAAATTAAATATAGAAACAAATCACACAATCCCTGTGGACGATCCGCACTCGCTTACGATCTACAACCGATACCGTAGTTGATTGCGGTCAAATATAATTCTTTGATTGTGATTCTATACATTTTCTAATTACCGACACACAAAGAAACGATCAATCAGTGAGCTCAAAGAAAAAAGCAAGTAAAGAAAGATTTAATGAAGTGGCTGCCAATTCTTTTGTGAGTGTTGTTTTTATATTTTGTGAGCTTTAGCAACAAAAGAAAAGCCCCCACCAAAAAAGGATCTGCCTCCCATCATAAAATATCTCACAATCCTCACATAAAAATATCTTAGCCAAGACAAAAGCCTAGTCATGCTAAAAATGAGTCACACTTTCCACCAATAAACATTTAAACCAAAATGTTTATTCCAAAAAAGAAATGGCATCAACTAAAGTAATCTTGTAACGAATTACAAGAATACACCTCATCCGTATATACATACCCGCATCCGTATTCCGACTGAATACGAATACAACAAGACAAAAGTAATCCAACAATATAATACTAGGATCCGGCTTAAATCTGTTAGGTTTACCTAGCACCTCATGAAGGGTTTGGAAGCATCACATGTCACAAAATCAAATTTTCATGGTGCTAAGTGAACATACAAAGAATCATCACTAGAATTTTAGGGTTTCTAAACATTGACAACATCACAAGTAGGAAAAACTAGGGTTTTAAGAGTACAATCTTTGTAGCTCCCTACGCTAGACTCCTTGGCTACTTGAGGGTTGGAAAAGGTCCGCTTGAGATCCTTCTAGGTCCACGATGATCCACCCGGAGTTGTCTTTGTCCAAGCTAGAAACTTCACAAGATCAAGAGAAGAAATGGAATCTAACATTCGTCACTAATTGGCAAGACTAGTGTAGAATGGTGTTGTGTTTGGTTTTCTCACTTCAAAATCCTAACTTGGTGAGTGTTTTGCTCACTTGAGAAATCTAGAGAGCAAAAGAGCAAGGAGGAAGAAGATGATGGTTTTGAAAAAACAAGAGAATGATAATCTCACATGAAAAATAGGAAATATAAGTATATATATTTTCTACTCTTCATCTCAAACCATGGTAACATAATAAAGATATTATTGTACTTGAGTTAAAACACAAAAGGAAGATTAACTCATGGTTAAAAAGTGGGTGAACAAAGGTTAGTTCAAAGAAGTGGGTAGAAGATAACCATGGATTAACCTTTTTCTTTTCTTTTGTTTTAAAACAAATACAAATATATATCCATATATAATCATAAGGTGTGAGTCTTATATAGCCACCATCTTCTATATATACAACCATGATTGAATGATGTATGCATGTATGTGTGCATGCACATCCATATGTGCATGAACAAGAATGAATGCATACATTCATGCATACACCCAAAAAGACATGAAAAGGATTTCTAGTGAGAAACTAATGGTTAAAAGATAAATCAACACTTGATTTAGCAACCCGGTAATATCACATAAGACCCGACCAAAAGCAAGCCGCCCGATTAATATACGGTATCTTATACGTGCATTTTAACCGGGTCCATGCGCATATCGCATATGCGCACCACAACGTTTCGCCTGGACTAGGTAACTCCTTTATGGGACTCTAAGACTCGTTAATACGCCGGTAGTGGGTGATGATCATATCAAGCACCCCCAAGCCACAAGCGGTCAGCTAAACGTAACGGTCACCCGGATATTGAGCGATCAGAAGAAAACAAGCGAACCTGTTACAACTCCCGTCGAGCCAACCGACAACACTACCGTACAGTCCGGTCTCTTCGTCAGATATGCTGCATATCGAGTCTAGGGATGGTAACGTCGACCCCAATAACTCAATAAGTCGTGCCGATGAATGGTCTATAACAGATCGAGAAACTGCTGATAACACTTATCAGTAAATCTCAACAGCCCTGGCCAGGGACTTACTGATATAGCCAATCGAGCACAGCACAGCATCAACTCCCAATACCGGGAGAGACGAAACCCCTCCTATCGCTCATCGCCCATCATATGGGTCTAGTATCATATACGCTAGTCTACTCTGGTATATCGATGCCCCGTCTCGATACACATACGACTAGGGACATTTCAGGATATGATTATAAACTACAGATGTCCCACTAGTATGATCTCTATCATAATCACTGTAGTCAAGCCAATATCCTTAGGGCTTTATCAACATGTATGAATGAATAAAAGCATGATCAAATCAACATGTCAGATAAAGAAGAACCAGATAGCATACTATCATGTCGAGCAAGAATGTACACCGAATATATATATATATATATATATATATATATACATGTATAAATACATCCACTATCATATAATGGCCTCTAGGGCATACATATATCCAATAATCTCCCACTTGCACTAAGGCCAGTTATTGGCGTATCTCATACCCAACATCTCAAAAAGTCGCTCATGCTGCGGCTGAGGGAGGGCCTTGGTGAGTGGATCCGCGGCGTTATTCTTTGTGTCTACTCTCTTAATCTCGATCTCGCGGCGATCAACAATCTCCGGGATCAAATGAAAGCGCCTCAGGATGTGTCTGGATCGCTGATGGGACCTGGGCTCCTTGGTTAACGCCATAGCTCCATTATTATCACAATACAATGGTATTGGATCAATAATGGTTGGAACTACTCCTAGCTCCGAGATGAACTTCTTCATCCAGACGGCTTCCTTGGCGGCATCATTCGCAGCAATGTACTCAGCTTCCATCGTAGAGTCTGCAACGGTATCCTATTTGGAACTCTTCCAACTTACCGCCCCTCCATTGAGGGTAAATACAAACCCTGAGATAGGTTTGCTGTCGTCTTTATCGCTCTGGAAGCTCGAATCGGTAAAGGCCTCCATTTGGAGATCTCCATTACCATACACCAAGAAGAATTCTTTAGTCCTTCGCAAGTACTTAAGAATGTTCTTCATAGCTATCAAGTGGTTCTCCCCTGGGTTGGATTGATACCTGCTTACAACACTAAGTGCATAAGCTACATCTGGGCGTGTACATAACATCACATGCATTATAGATCCTACTGCCGAAGTATAGGGTATACTGCTCATGCCAGCTCTCTCTTCATCGGTCTTTGGGCAAGAGTCCTTGGAGAGAGTGACCCCATGGCAAGCGGGTAAGGCACCCCGCTTGGAGTCTTCCATACTAAACCTTTTTAGGATGGTGTTAATGTACCTGGTTTGGGACAATCCAAATAACCTCTTGGATTTATCCCTATAGATCCTTATGCCCAGGATGTATGTGGCATCACCCAGGTCCTTCATAGAGAACCTTAGTGATAAGAATGATTTGACCGACTGTAGCATAGAAATGTCATTTCCTATCAGAAGAATGTCTTCCACGTACAATACGAGGAATGTGATAGCTCTCCCTACAGCCTTCTTATAAACACAAGGTTCATCTGGATTTTTGATGAAATCAAACTCTTTGATAACATCATCGAAACAGATGTTCCAACTCCGTGATGCCTGCTTTAACCCATATATGGATTTAAGCAATCTACATGCTTTCCCGCTGCTCCCACTGTCAATGAAGCCCTCTGGCTGATCCATATAAACGCATTCTTCTAAATCCCCATTTAGAAATGCCGTTTTAACGTCCATCTGCCAGATTTCATATTCGTCGTGAGCAGCAATAGCAAGTAGGATTCGAATAGATTTAAGCATGGCTACGGGCAAAAAAGTCTCGTCATAGTCCAAACCAGGTCTTTGACGAAAACCCTTCGCCACAAGTCTTGCCTTATAGGTCTCTACCTGCCCATCTACACCAATCTTTCTTTTAAAGATCCATTTGCACCCCACAGGTTTTACCCCAGGGGGTACAACGTCCAAAGTCCATACTTTGTTGGTGTACATAGACTCCATTTCGGATCTCAGGGCATCCAGCCACTTCACAGAGTCTCTACTCGTGATAGCTTGCTGAAAACTGGTAGGATCATCATCCTCCATGATGCAGTCTTCTCTGTCACCATCAATGAGGAAACCGTTGTACCTCTCCGGTGGGCGAGAAGTCCTACCAGACCTACGGAGTGGCCGAGGTTCTTCAGTTTCTACTGCAACAGCCGGTTCAACCATGTCGTCATTTGTAGTTTGTGTCTCTAGAACCTCTTCTAGATCCACCACTTTGCCATCATGTTTATCTGTGAAAAACTCTTTTTCCAAGATTGTGGCATGCTGAGAAACACATACCTTTTGTTCCTCCGTGTGGTAGAATAGATATCCATAAGAGTTCCTTGGATATCCCACAAAGTTACATATGACTGACCGTGTCTCGAGTTTGTCCGGATTCTGCTTTTTAACATAGGCCGGGCAACCCCAAATCTTAATTCTCTTAAGAGATGGTCTCTTCCCATGCCATATCTCATATGGCGTGGTAGACATGGTTTTGGTTGGAACCCTGTTCAGTAGAAATGCTGCAGTCTCCAATGCATGCCCCCAAAAAGAGACAGGTAACTCAGCATCACTCATCATAGAACGGACCATATCTAATAGGGTCCTATTCTGTCGTTCAGACACACCGTAGTGCTGTGGTGTGTAAGGAGGAGTGAGTTGAGAGAGAATCCCATTCTCTTTTAGGAAGTTTGCAAATTCTGTGCTGAGATACTCTCCACCTCGATCTGATCGAAGCATCTTAATACTCAAGACGGTTTGTTTTTCTACTTCTTGTTTATATTCAGTGAATTTCTCGAAAGCTTCGGATTTGTGCTTTAATAAAAATTCATGACCGAATCTTGAGAAATCGTCAGTGAAAGTAATGAAGTAAGAAAAACCGCCTCTAGCCTGTGTAGACATTGGCCCACATACATCACTATGTATGAGTCCTAGGAGCTCGGTAGCTCTTTCTCCGTGTCCGGTAAACGGAGTTTTGGTCATTTTACCCTTCATACAAGACTGGCAAGTCGCATAAGATTTATATTCAAAAGGGTTTAAATATCCATCTTTGGGTAACTTGTTTAGTCTTGTTTCGTTAATATGACCAAGTCTACAGTGCCAAAGAAAAGCTTCATTTATTTCTGAAAGTTTTCTTTTATTAGTGTGTTGTATGCTAAAAACTATGTGTTGATTTAGGACGTATATCCCGTTATTAAGTGTACCATACCCAACCAACATTTGATTCAGGTGAATGTTCATAACATTGTTCTGCAATATAAAGTTATATCCTTCATTGTCTAACAAAGAAACAGATATTATATTACATAGCATACTTGGTATAAAATAACATGGGTTCAAAACCAATATACACCCAGAAGGCAACCCCAAGTGATACTCTCCCACTGCGACTGTATGTATATTGGAACCATTTCCAACACGGAGAGTATGGTCACCTGTCTTCAAAACCTTGCTATTTCTCAGCCCTGCATAGAATTGCAAATGTGAGAACCTGAACCGGTATCTAATACCCAGGAAGCAGAGTTTATTGAAAAACAGTTTTCTGTCACAAACACACCTGAAGCGGAAGCATCCCCATGCTTCTTCTTGAGATTTAAGTACTCGGTACAGTTGCGCTTCCAATGTCCTGTTTTGTGGCAATGAAAACATTCCCCTTTCCCTGATTCTCCAGCTTTGGACTTTTCCTTCCCCTTAACCTTTTTAACTCCACCCTTAGGATTGGTGGGCTTCTTCTTTTTCTTTCCCTTGGCCTTAGCCTTTGGGCGAGAAGAAGAAGATTGCCCAACACTCAAAACGGGAGTTTTCAGTGATTTCAGTGTGCTCTCTGCACTCCTTAACATATTAAGGAATTCAGGTAGTTCCCTCTCCATGTTGTGCATGTTTAAGTTTACTATGAATTGAGCAAAGGTGGAGGGGAGGGACTGCAGAATAATATCCGTATATTGTTCATTGTCCATCGTCCATCCAAGGTCCTCAAGCTCTTCTATGAGAGCTATCATCTTCAGAACATGGTCTCCTACTGGTGTGCCAGGGGCCATTCGCATCTGAAACAATTTTTTTGATGCTTCGTATCGTAATACGCGGGATTGCTCTCCATACAACTCCTTTGTATGGAGAAATATTGTTTGAATGTCCATATTCTCATGCTGCTTTTGATGTGTATTGTCCATCGATGCAAGCGCGAGGCATTTAGCCGTGGCACAGTCAGCGTCCCATGTCTTGCGGACTTCAATATCAGCAACTGAGGATTTTGGACCTGGGGTGGGCGGGGTTGAAGCTGTGAGGACATATGATACTTTATCATAAGTCAAGGCTATTTTCAGATTTCTCAGCAAGTGTTTATAATTGGACCCATTCAGTATATTTTTATCTAGTAGAACCTTGAGTCCAGTCATTAGTATCTACCATTAAGAGAGAGAAAAGAATACACTCAGCGAAAGCTCTTGCAAAGATCAGATTGGTTATTATCTTGTCTAATCGATGTCTCCCACTGCTTTAATCAAGTTTTTCTTTCAAACCTTAAAAAGAAAACTAGCCAGGATTAATTACAGTCTACAACATTGCTAACCGTTCAGCCAGGCCAGTGTCGGTACTTGAGGGAGGTTCCCCGTGCTTTCGCACGGACCTAATTAAAGTAAACCTCATTTTCCCAGAGGCGTAGCCCCGTTAACACCTTTCTAGACACCTAATGAGTTAGCTAATTGTAAACTGCAAAACTCTTCTGGGAGCAACTATTGCCCACAGTGGGATCGGGATCCAACCATCATATGGAAGGTATGCAATCTCATTGCAAATCTCAACACTTGAAATTCCCGATGTGGTTTTTACCCCTAGCACTCATGACTTTGGCTAAGGTCAACAAATCACAAGCACTAGTCAAGTTCAATCCGTCATTTCTTGATTAATTAGACCAGTTCACATGACCCTTGGCTAAGGTCAACAAAGTCATATGCCCGTCCTAATTAATCTGCATCATATGCATTGTAGAAAGACATCACTTAGCTACCGTATACTATGCCTTGGCTAAGGTCAACAAACGTAGCACGAATACTAAGTACTCTACTTCCTAAAAGGACGGAGGGTTGCGGATGATTTTTAAGAAAATCTTTAACGCTTTGAACTTGATATCGTTGTAGAATCAAATGGTTTTCAAAAGGAGTGGCTTAAGCTCCGCTGTTTTGAAAAAAGTAGCTTTTTCATAAAAAGCCCAGTGGTTTTCAAATCCGATTCTACAACATCTTTTTCGGTTTATTTTCTTTACATTAATCATATTAATGTAGTCCCATCATTTACTTCCTTAAGCCAATCACAGAAAAGAAACGAAAATAACACGTACGCTTGTGCCATCCGCATTCGCCGCAATGTTCCGCTATGCACCGTTAGGTTACTTAACTAACGGCATACCGGGACGGGACTCGCGCGGGTGTAAAACATAAGAAACGTCTACTATATATCTCATATATAATATATCATTCGTCTCAGATATCACAGAACACAGGCAACAGAAACATAGATATAATGTGAGATATACTAGGACGTCCGTATTTAGTATTTAGCCAACAATAGAAAATACGGATTCCACAGTCGTGATGAATAGCCAAGCCCACACCCCTAGACCCCTACGAGAGCGGCAAGCGACCCTACCAATCCTGGAGTTTAGGAGACCCGATCTCGACTCCTCGAGATGGCCTCCCACTGAACCCCAGAACCCGGTCACTTGTGCTCCCCTCCTTGGGTCTATCCTAATGCGGAAAAGTAAATAATATACAACACTGGTGACATCAACCTCAACCCGGAAGTGCATCAAATAAAAGAATATTACATTACATTTGAATTTACATGAATGAAAATAAAACTCTTATCTCACATAAAAAAAAACCCGGCTATTCAATCGCGACAATCCTGCACATCATATCTCAGCAACACATAATATCTCATATCATCAACGTAAGTAAGTATGCATACAACAATCGTCGTTGGTGTATAGCAACGAAAATCGGCAATACCACTACATACTACACTTACGGTCACAATATTTGGAATCTACATTCTCTTTAGAAATCGTAAATGCGAAATATCACATACTTCGTATTTCATGCCTAACTATATGAATTCCACATATTGTATCACATTCCAGATAAATAGACAGTATTAAAGTTTTCGATCGAATGATCAAATACCCAAAATCACCTAAAGCTCAACACTTGAGCGGAGTTCAAAAATCCCGGAATGTGTCACAGTAGCAGCGGTCCAGCCGTAGAAGGGTCAAGCCAACGCCTCACATGTGCAACGCCGTACTGCCTCAAACCCTAAGGTTCAAAAGGCAGTTCAAGACGGTCACATAATCGAGTTATGGTTTGTGTTCTTCTAGAGGGTCCACCACTTAACTTGCACATATTTCCGAAAGATTTAAACCCCGTGAAAAAGTGAGTCAATGATACTCGTTCGAACATTTTAATACTTTCTAAGTTACCCGAAAAAGGAACGAAATTAAAATTCCGATCGAATCATAGAATCCAAAACAATCGCCAGAACATACAGCACTAGATTCAGATTAAAAATACCCAAAAAATATATACAAGCAGACAAAATAATTACTGCACAAAAACGACGCAATAAATCATCTGTACGGCCGCGGAACCGCGGCCCAAGCAGGCTCTGGCCGCGGTTCCGTTGTGGAATGTACTGTTCGTGGCATCGTTTTTTACAGTTGTGCTTAGATTTCCCTGCTAAATTTTATACATATTTTTAATTCTGAAAATTACACAGTTTGAAAAAATGTCCAGAGAGTGTTCAAAAAGTCCGTATTTTGGTTCGATCGGAGTTTTAACTTTGCTAAAGTGTCGCCTAAAGCTCTAGTTTGGCACTGATACCAATGTTTGGTTTACCTAGCACCTCATGAAGGGTTTTGAAGCATAACATGTCACAAAATCAAATTTTTATGGTGCTAAGTGAACATACAAAGAATCATCACTAGAATTTTAGGGTTTCTAAACATTGACAACATCACAAGTAGGAAAAACTAGGGTTTTAAGAGTCCAACCTTTGTAGCTCCCTATGCTAGACTCCTTGGCTACTTGAGGGTTGGAAAAGGTCCGCTTGAGATCCTTCTAGGTCCACGATGATCCACCCGGAGTCGTCTTTGTCCAAGCTAGAAACTTCACAAGATCAAGAGAAGAAATGGAAGCTAACACTCTTCACTAATTGGCAAGACTAGTGTAGAATGGTGTTGTGGTTGGTTTTCTCACTTCAAAATCCTAACTTGGTGAGTGTTTTGCTCACTTGAGAAATCTAGAGAGCAAAAGAGCAAGGAGGAAGAAGATGATGGCTTTTGAAAAAACAAGAGAATGATAATCTCACATGAAAAATAGGAAATATAAGTATATATATTTTCTACTCTTCATCTCAAACCATGGTTACATAATAAAGATATTATTGTATTTGAGTTAAAACATAAAAGGAAGATTAACTCATGGTTAAAAAGTGGGTGAACAAAGGTTAGTTCAAAGAAGTGGGTAGAAGATAACCATGGATTAACATTTTTCTTTTCTTTTGTTTTAAAACAAATACAAATATATATCCATATATAATCATAAGGTGTGAGTCTTATATTGCCACCATCTTCTATATATACAACCTTGATAGAATGATGTATGCATGTATGTGTGCATGCACATCCATATGTGCATGAACAAGAATGAATGCATACATTCATGCATACACCCAAAAAGACATGAAAAGGATTTCTAGTGAGAAACTAATGGTTAAAAGATAAATCAACACTTGATTTAGCAACCCGTTCATATCACATAAGACCCGACCAAAAGCAAGCCGCCCGATTAATATACGGTATCTTATACATGCATTTTAACCGGGTCCATGCGCATATCGCATATGCGCACCACAACGTTTCGCCTGGACTAGGTAACTCCTTTATGGGACTCTAAGACTCGTCAATACGCCGGTTGTGGGTGATGATCATATCAAGCACCCCCAAGCACAAGCGGTCAGCTAAACGTAACGGCCACCCGGGTATTAAGCGATCAGAAGAAAACAAGCGAACCTGTTACAACTCCCGTCGAGCGAACCGACAACACTACCGTACAGTCCGGTCTCTTCGTCAGATATGCTGCATATCGAGTCTAGGGATGGTAACGTCGACCCCAATAACTCAATAAGTCGTGCCGATGAATGGTCTATAACAGATCGAGAAACTACTGATAACACTTATCAGTAAATCTCAATAGCCCTGACCAGGGACTTACTGATATAGCCAATCGAGCACAGCACAGCATCAACTCCCAATACCGGGAGAGGCGAAACCCCTCCTATCGCTCATCGCCTTCGTGTGTCTCGGGACTGTACCCAACGGCCACCTGTTTGCATGACTCAGTAGAGCCGTGGTAGGGTGGTAATCAAAGTACAGTGGGAGAACACACAAGACTCTATGACGATCTCGGGTCTACAGACCAACCTGCACCAGTGTCACCTGAGAACTGCTATCTGACGATAGATATAATTCCATATAGGAGTTCTCGGCGAGTCCGTCCAGTGTACCCAGTCACCACTGAGCACCCGCATACGATCTCGATGTCAAACATCGATGAATGTGGGAACATCCATCACCCATCATATGGGTCTAGTATCATATACGCTAGTCTACTCTGGTATATCGATGCCCCATCTCGATACACCTACGACTAGGGACATTTCAGGATATGCTTATAAACTATAGATGTCCCACTAGTATGATCTCTATCATAATCACTGTAGTCAAGCTAATATCCTCAGGGCTTTATCAACATGTGTGAATGAATAAAAGCATGATCAAATCAACATGTCAGATAAAGAAGAACCAGATAGCATACTATCATGTCGAGCAAGAATGTACACTGAATATATATATATATATACATGTATAAATACATCCACTATCATATAATGGCCTCTAGGGCATAAATATATCCAACAAAATCAAAGCCCACTAGTATTATCCATCTGATCATCATCCATGCACAAGTGCACGTGTATGATCGAACCCTGCCATAAAACCATAGGGCCTCTACAACGTTTCGCCCGAACTAGGGAAATGTCACGACCCGAAGGTACGGAACGTGACCGGCACTTAAATTACGAAGCGTCTAGAGGCGCAACGTAATCTAAGTAAGCCGAATCCCAGAAATCTAAACCATATAAAAGAAGAAGTAAAGGGAAACATGTAGAAAACAAGTTTAAAAGCGACATCCAATTTTCTCAAAATTTTCGGCAGAGTCTCCTTTGTAAAAACTGGCCCCAAACGGGTACAAACAAGAATAATATATATACAAACAATAACAAGAATTCCCAAGCGGGAGCTAGCTCTACGCCAACAGGCGGAAACACCCACACCGAGCACAATAATATACAATGCCAAAGGGCGAGGCTCAAAACTCAAAAGAAAACAAATCCACCAGATACTGTAATAATACAAGCGCGACTCTAAGGTCGAAATAAATAACTGGTCCTTAAAACTTATCAAGTAATACAAGTTTGGTTGATGGAGCTTACTAGATACAAATGAAATAATAAAGTACAACGGCGGTCCTGATATAAGTGAACCAACCTACCGTGCAAATCACCCTGAATGAAATGATGTGCCAGCAAGCTGCCAAGGAAAGCTGTAATAAAATTTGGCACAACGGGAGTGAATTGCCAACTCGTGAGTAAAAGACTTCTGCGAAAAGAAATCGAAAGCACGACGCTGTCCTATGTCATAATAATATACTAATATATCACTAGTCATCTAGTAATGGCAGGGTAATAAACTACGCGTAAGTGCAAATGCTCCGTACTCGTGTCAGTGCCTCAAATAGTAATATGTCATGTGAATGAGTATGCATGCACCATGAATGTAAAACAATCAATCCTGAAATCTGGATATATCTGTATAAGAATTCTTTAACTTTTATCATGGTAAAATTGTATATAAATCTGAAACGTCATCGATGAAATCCATGGAAATCTGTGTCAAGCATCGACACAAAACTTGTAAATCTCAAGTCCCAATACCTCATAGTACCAATATCTCGGGCTCCGTCAGTCCGGATCGGCCCATATCATCAAATCTCACGACAACGGTCGGTATCCTCCGGATATCCGCCGCGCCAGACATCACCGGTAAGTAGTCTTCCCCAGCCAGGCTCATCGTCTACAACTCGATCTTCTTGTCCCGGGGTATCATACCGGGTCCACCATGTACCCAAGACGGTTCATCCACTCCTCGAATCGGGTCTCGAAATCCAACAGAAAACATGAAATCTCATGGTGGACGACACATACATCACGAGAAAACCGAAACTTATATTTTAAAAAGAGAGGAGGAGAGAGAGAAGTTTTTATATATATTCTTGCGGTTTTCCCCAAAATCCAGAAATCTCATAGAAATCCAAAATCCCAAAATCATGAGTATGTAAATGATAAATGTCGGCATAATCCCCACAATACTGCATAATAACATGAAAATGTGAATGCATGAAATGTTTAAGTAATAAATGCAATGTCTAGACTAACACCTGAGAGTAATCACAATATTATATTGATCTAGCCTTTAGCTGATTCTGTCAATAAAAGATAATATGTTCTAAAGTGTACGTGACATAGCAATTACCGATGATGATGTATGTGAGCCGGCAAATAAGTATACGTGAAATATGCGTATCATCGGTAATGGTGCTGGTGTCCTAACAGACAGAGTTTCATACTGACTAAGGAAACATATATATGAACATGCAACTTGATGATTACAATCTGAATGTAAAGATGAAAGTGTATTTCTAACTACAGCTATCTGACTCGAGTCTAAACTAGTAGCTATCTAACCTATTAAGGAACGAAACTAAAGGAACTAGTTGATAGGAAAAATAAGAATCCACCTACAGTCTGAGTTGATATCTCTAGTAGTCGGCGATCTGGCCTCAATAGCGTCACGTACGTAGTACGGCTTCCTCGAATCAAGAGTGCGGATCAATCATCGCATCTATGCCTCGTACGGTAAAATCCATCGTACGGCATCCCAATATCGGGGTACGGTCAAGTATCACCTACGTACATCATCATTCATTTAATATCATCATCAAATAACGTCAAGATCAAAGGTACTGTACTGTAATCGCATACATCCCAATATCATCGATCATATATCATTGACTGCGTACATATACATCGTCAATTGTTCATCAGAAATATCATGTCATATATATCATATCGTAATCAGGCCATACATATATCATATCGTAATCAAGTCACAGGTTACGGTCCGGTTTCTATTCTAGAGTCTCGTATATCCCAATGTCAACATAGTCTATTATCGTTTATGTATACCTATCCATTTTTCTCATTTTCCAACAATCCGCTAACATCATAATACGACTGTATAGCCAGGAGATCACGGCATCAAGCCAAGTTATATCTTCTAATCCCTATGCATCATATAATATTCTTATCTCACCTATACATGTTGTGTATATATATATACCTACACACATTCCTATATATATATACACATACACATGTACACCATGTAAAGTTTCTGTGTGTGCGTGTGTGTGTATCTACATGAAACCTACGAATCCCCTCCAAGACATTCATCTTCTGGTAAAGTCCTTCTAAATCCGACTAATCCAACCTAAAGTCTCTAATAGGGTCCTACTCGCCAAGAATCTAAGGTCACGTCCGACTTCCTAATGACAATAAATAATATTCCTATTCTACGTTCGCGGGGATGCTAAACGCCATCCACCCGACTTCCCCCGTAGATATACATCTACACACCTGGTCCTTGTCTGCCGAAGACGATGTCGCCCTCCTCTTCTTCCTCGTCCAAAGTCCACGTGAGGGGTATTTATACGCAAACATATATAATATCGTAAACTGAATCACGGACAAAAAATCAAAACGACGCACGAAACGCGCATAGGTTAAAACCTATGACCCGCTCATGCAAAAGAACCAAATATCGCTCGATATCGGCATACAAACAACGACTGATCGAGATAAAACACCAACCAACAACTCGTAGTTTCAAAACTCATTATTTATAATATAAAACATGATTTAAATCATCGAAACCCTAAAATCGATCAAATCGTCCAATTCTGTAAAACCTTGAAAATGTCAATTTACCGTTTTACTTCAAAACTTGATGTTTAAATGAAACTAATGGTCATAATATTCATTAAATAACATAACTAAATTATATAAACCATTACTTTATTTTAGTCACACTAATTAGTATTAAATTGGAAATTCTAGTTTGCAATTTTATCAATTTCAACACTAAACTTGATTTTGCATGTATTAAATTGTTAAACCACTCAATGAAATCTTAAGGTTGTGCTAAAACCCTAACCTTATTTTTAATCCCACATTTTATAAAATTTTCAAAAAACTAGATTTAAAAAAAAACCAATTTTGTGGAAATTTAAAGTGCAAGCTAGTAAATTGTAACTAGATTATATTTCACGCTCAATTAACATATTAATCTACTCACTAATACCACAATCTAATAATATAAACCCTAATTATAATTTTATCTAACCTATTTATATGTTTTGTAAAAATCTAGTTTACAAAAGAACTTAATTAAAACAATTTAAATGCAAGAACTAGCAATTTGCTACTAGATTAGGTTTAACATTTGCTAATATGTTAAACTACAAATTTAGATCAATACCCAAGAATGAAAACCCTAATTAGATTTAACAACCCTATTCTAGAAATTTAAATCTTGAATTAAAACCATAATTAAACTCTTAATTTGATTGGGTTGAAATAATTAACAACAAATTAAACATGGATTTAGAATTTATACCACTAAAGTTTGAGATCACACTTGCATCATGACCTCCAAGATAGATCTCTTGCTCCAAATCCTAAGCTACTTAGGAGCAAAGAAGATTGGATAAAGTGAAATGATAAATTTGTGATAACTTGGTAAAGATTTTTGATTGATTTTGAGACTTTTTTGAATAAAATTGAAGGAAGAAATTGGGAATGGGGGGAGGCTGGTTCGGTAGCAGCAAGAGGGGGGAAAGAGAGGAAATAAGATGTGTAGATGCATGTAGAATTTTCCCCCAACATTCTTCTTTTAAGTCATAACCTTATTTATTTTATTTTCTTTACAATTTTTTATTAAACCGCATTCTAGAAGTCAAATGAGATGACCAATTGATGGGGGACTGAAAAAGGCTCGGCCACAAGGGTAAGGGAGGGAGAGAGAGTGTGTGGGGTTTGTGGGTGAGTGTGGAGACTTCCAATTAATCACCTCTTTTAATTAATTAACTTATTTTTCCTTTTTTCCAATAACCCATTCTATAATTATCTAAAAACCTAATGACAACTCCAACTCAAATCAAAGCAACATAAAACCTTTTTTTTTTAGTGTGTCATGGTGCACAAATTTTAAATTTACCCATTTCAATTTTTAATTTACACTAATTTAACGTATAAATAAAGCTTATGTTAATATTTAAAATATTTAATTAAACTAAAAATTTATAAGTGACTAAATAAACACCATTTACTAGTAATTTCATAATTAAAATAGGACTTTTTTTAAATTTATGAAGAAAATTATTTATAGTTAAGTTTTATGGAAAATACAGTTTATTTTTCCGAAAACCAGAAAATTCGCCAAAAGGATTTTATTTGTTTAATTATTTAATTATTTATTTATTTAAAACGTTTCAGGAAACCCTTTGTGTGGGACTCTAAAGACTCGTCAATACGCCGGCAGTGGGTTTAAACACAAGCACGTCCGTGGCACTAGCTGTACGTAACGGCTACCCAGGTATTGAGCGAAAGGGAGGCCGACGAGCAAACTCATCCTGAAACCCAACTAAGCCTGACAGTGACAATATCCGTACAGTCCGGTCCGTCCGTATATGAGTATCGCATATCGAGTCTAGGGGGGTGGATAAAGTCAGACCCCTAATAACGCGATATTAACTGTCGGTATGAAGCCCATCACCACATGAGAAACTATTGATCCGAATCAGTAATTCTCGACTACCTTAGCCAAGGATTTCTGGTGATGGCCATCCGTGCACACCGCGACATCAACCCCCAATACCGGGGGAGATGAATCCCCTGACGATCCGCTCACTGCCTCCATGTGGCTCGGGACTGTACTCAACAAAAACCTGTTTGCACTACTACTTTGAGCCGTGGTAGGGTAGTAATCAAAGCACAGTGGGAACTCACACGATTAAAATGAATGATCTCAGGTCTATAGACTAACCTGTGCACATGTCACCTGGGAACTGCTATCTGACAATAAGTATAATACCAACTAGCATGTTCCTGGTGAGTCCGTCCGGTGTACTCATAACCCAATGAGCACCTGTATACATCTTAGGTGAACCAACTGACAACAATGGCTTGTGAGACCGGCCACCGCCCCTCGTCTTGGTCTCGATCCGTATACATTAGTCTACTCTCGGAGTATCGATGCCCAGTCTCGAAACTCCCACGACTAGGGAGACTTTAAGGATGTGCTTATAGACCACCCAGCTCGCACGTATATGATTGCCGTCATACTGTTGGTAGTCAAGAAAAAATCCTACGGGCTCTATCAACATGTAATAGTGATATGTAATGTCACCTGAAGCATGTACATGATAATAAAGACAAACCAGATAGCATACTATCATCTCGAGTAAGACTGTTCTACCGGTATAGTTCCTCCCTCAATCATTGCAATCACATGCCTGCGATCTAATAATTGACTTGAGGGCACTATAGCCAACAATCTCCCACTTGAACTTAAGGCTAATTATTACGGTGTCGCATACTCACAGCCCGTGTGATACCGAACACCTAACTTCTCTAATAATCAGTTTCACAAAGCTCGTTTGTAAAACTATTGCTTTCGAGAAATAGCCTCAGTGAGTGGATCCGCTCCAATGTTTCTTTCTATGTCTCTCTTATTCCCAAGATCACGGAGAAATCCATCTTCCGAAATGAGCAATACCTGTCTTAGAATATGTCTAGATATCTGATGGGACCCAGTTCTCAAATGAACTCCAAATCCAGTAAACTTCTTAGACTGTATCGTCCACTGAATTTAATCAGTATCCTTCGACATGCCTCCCTAAGTATCCGCTTGGACCACCTGTCCAAACTACTGCCCATCATCAAGAGGGAAAACTTTAACTCTGACAGTCACTCTGTCATCCAGGTCACCTTGAAAGCCTGGAATGATAACAGTCTCCTGAAGAAGGCTGCCGTTACTATATCCCTAGAACATCCATTTATGTTCATAAACTGCTTCCGAACATTTCTCCAGGATTAGATTAATATATAAACTTATTGCAACTAGTGCAAAAACAACATCTGGTGTGGTACTTGACATCTCATGATTGACTCAATTGCCTAAGCAAGAGATATGCACATCTCTCTACCCTTTAGTCTGTAAGACACCTTTAGAAAGGGTGACCTCATCACCTACAGGTACACCACCATGCCAGGAGTCATCCATTCTAAAACACCTTTAGAATAGTGTCAAAATCCCCAGATTGGGAAACTACCCAAATCTAGATCTAAAACGATAGATCTAGTTACCAGAATGCCTGATATAATAGCCATATCCTATATGGATAAACCAATGTGTGACAACCATAGTAAAACCGATCGTGGTATCGGAATTTCACTTCCTACAAATTGTACGTCATCCAAATATCACGACCTCACACCCTACTACCTTCTTAACAGATCCATCTCCTATTCTGATGAAGTCAAAGCTTATGACTGTCACATCAAAAATAGATGATTTATCTCAGCCATACTTGCTTTAGTCAATAAATAGACAAAAGGTACTTTTCCAGTACGCTTCCGCTTCTCCCATTGACTACAACAACCCTCTGGAGGAAGCATATACACGTACACTTCTAAAGCTAGTTTATAACGACGCTATACCCATCCTCCTGCCGGGTCTCATAGTCCAGAACGGCAGTAATGGCAAGTCTGGGTAGACAAGAACTTCCATGTCACTGCCTTTGTGGTTACCGTAGTAACTCTCGGGTGCATGAGGTTGCCCACCATATCTGCGGAGTGGCTAATGAATGTCAACCCCGATTGAATCTTTAGGTTCTTTTAAATTTTCATTAATCGTTTGTGATTCTGGAATCACTTCTAGTTCTACCATACTCCCACTACTGTTTTCTGAAAAAGTCCTTTTTACTTAAACTGTGGCGAGTCAAGAACAATATCACTATTGATCTTCCAGATTGTAGAAAGTTATCCCTCATCACAGCCCGAGATAACCCACAAACTGCCATTACTGAAACGTGCCTTGAGTATGTCCAGAGTCTGGTTTTAAGCATAAGAAGGACAACTCCATATACCTTAACATCGTTAAGATATGAACCATTCTATATACAATATGGAAACAGAGGCACTAATTTAGTTGGAACCAAATTCAAATCATGCATTTGTCTCCAGTGCATGTCAACAAAATGGAGAGAGGCCGATCATCATTACTCAACTAGGAGTGCATCCAAATATGAGTAACATGAAAGAGAAGCAAGTTCTCAAAACCATTACTATCAACGGAATACCAAACACAAGAATCTACATCTTCGATCATCTTGAAGAATCCCGATACTTGCAACACATGGTTCTGTACTTTATTCTTGTACCTATAACTTCTCAAAACCTGAACCTTGTATTTCTACGAAATAATAGTCTAAAACTGGAGAAGTCACAAGTAAATAGAATATAGTAAGAGCACCGACCCCTTTGTCCTAATGGACACCGGACAACATACAATACTTTGTATAAGTGCCCTGAGTTTAATAACTCAAACCCTGTGCGTCGTAGGTTGAAAACTGAACTGTCGTTAAGAAGAAATACACCGTTGTTGAAAACTCTTTACCTAACCATCAACTGATATAGGTAAATGTCATAGAAATAATTTCAAAAAGTTATATCTCACTTTATAATATAAACGTACAGATATATCAGTTTGAAACTGGTGCATAACTACGGATATTCAAAACCAAATATTTGCAGTCCTGCAAAAACCCAGGTGATTTCCTCAAATATCACCAATTACAACGAATTCCGATATAATGAGGATATAATCACCTAATTCCCAATATCTTACTCCCACTCATCATCTGTAATACCATACAGATGTGAGAATCAAACTTGGTAAATACATACCATGGAGTAAGAATCTAATTGGGAAATCGGTTTTCAATTAACAACTCACAGTAAAACTGAAACATGAAAATGTTTCGAAGGGGTATCCGGGTATTCCTAGTAATGCCTCTTCCACTATCCAGATTTATGACTGTAACCGTATTTTTCATTGCCATCTCTCCAATCCCTTTATTTGTCTTTACCTATTACCCTCTGTACACCGTACTTAGGCTAAATGGTTTTCTTCATTCCCTATCTTTTGGCACCAGCCTAAGGTTTGGAAGAAGTCTATCCAATAAGCCTAATAGGTGTACCCTCCTAATCCTAGGAGCCCTCGCAACTTGAGAGAAGGTAAAAGGAAAAAGACAACTGAATAATCCTTATTCTATTTCTCCTGAACCAGAAACCATCCTCGAACTGGAACAAGTACCTTCGAGTTCGTATGTGACTATACGATGGCGTATCCAATAAATGTGGATCTTCGTAGTGATACGGAATGTTCCGGAGAAATGCAAAGGTGAAGTAGGAGTGGTGATGATATACACGGTTTCGTCGTGAATGATAGCAGTCGCATTTTACTTTGCCCTCTTTCTAATCCCTTTATTTGTCTTTACTTATTACCTTCTGTAATCCACACTTAGGCTAATTCATTTTCTTCCTTCCCCATCCTTCGGCACCAGCCTATGGTTTGGAAGAAGACTATCCAATAAGCGCAATATGTGTACCCTCTCCTAATCCCAGGTGCCCTCACAACCTGAGAGAAGGGAAAAGACAACTGAATAGTCCTATTCAATTTCTCAAGAACCGGAACCAATTCTCGAATCTGAAACAAGTTTTTTCGAGTTCGTATGTAACTATACGATGGTCATATCCAATAACTGTGGATCTTCGTAGTGATACGGAATGTTCCGGAGAAAAGCAAAGGGTAAAAGTAGAAGTGGCAATGAAGTATACAACTCTGACAATCCATAAGCCAGTGTGTTTTAAGATGGTTTGGTTAACTTGGTTCATGAGTTCTAGTCTAGGGTCGGGCCATGGTCGCTGCCAAAGAGAGTGAGAGAGAGAAAAACACTCAGTGTACACTCTAACCTAGATCAGAATGGTTAATCACTTTATCTAATCCGGATGGCTCCCCCCATTTCCTCGAATCCTCCCCCAAAACCAAAGGAGAATTAGTCCAGATCATCTAAAATCACCCGAGGAGTAAACCAACTCATCAGTGGGAATCGAGATCCAACTATCATCGCATAATAACTTGATAGATTCCACTCAAGTTATCACACTCCAGAAGGTATGCACATGCCTGGAAAGTTTTAGTTTCTTTAGAAACTCCCGATGTGATTTTTACCCCCTGCGCTTATGACCTTGACTAAGGCTAACAAATCATAAATCACATGTCAAGTTCTACCCGTCATTGTCAATGTTAATTTGAACCCACCCGTACTCGCCCTTCACTAAGGCCAATAATGATGTACGACTGTCCCAAACCAACGCATCTATCTATGAAACAGAAAAGTAACAAATAGCTACAATACATTATGCCTTGACTAAGGCCAATAAACATAGCATGAATACTAAGTGCTACCCGTCTGAAATGACAGAAGGCTACGAATGGTTTTTGGCGAAAAACCTTTAACGTAATGAACTTGATATCGTTGAAGGAAACAGATAGCTTTTTACAAATATATAGTAG
Organism: Agapanthus africanus; assembly: GCA_030015575.1. NCBI lineage: Eukaryota > Viridiplantae > Streptophyta > Magnoliopsida > Asparagales > Amaryllidaceae > Agapanthus > Agapanthus africanus. Next base: position 175,878,128 of record CM057349.1, read on the forward strand.
CGAAAACCTTTGCTAAAGAGGTCACTCCTGGTGAAGGGATTGCAGGGTTCTGTAGGGCGGCAGCAAGGTTTTGGGAGGCATCGTCCATACCGTTTTCAAATTTTTGCCGTACTAAAGAACCCTAACCCTAAAATCTTAACTAGAGATTTAGACGAACTACAATGTAAACAACTTTACATCTAAGCGAATGAGGAATACAACCTTTGTAGACCAGTCCTTCACTTCTAAAGCTCCGTGTAGTAGTCCCTTCGCTCCAAGTAGTGAACACCCGAACTCTAGTAAGGGTTCACATGAAGAAATGAACAAGCTTGCTCAAAGTTTTCGAGGCCGAAGATGATCTACGTCGAGGAGACTTACGCTCATTCTACCTCTTGAGTAATGGTAGATTAGTGAAACAAACACTCTAAACTCAAAGGCTAATATAGTAGAGGATGATGAAATAGGAAATGGGCTCACTTTAGATTAATTTTTCTCACAATATTTCATCACCTTTTCAAAAGCTAGATGCTTTTCCATGAGGAAGAAGAAGATGAAGACGAGATGAGAATGAAACTCATGAGGTGAGAATAGCAACAATGGGTGAGTTAGTGTTATACACTAACTCATGTAGAGAATAAAACTATGGCTAAAAGAATAATGGTTAGGTTAATAAATATCTTAAGTAAAGAAAATGAGTGGACATAGTCAATAGTTCCACAAGCTTCAACCATTAAACCAATTTCCAAATTTTTTTGAATTACTATAATAAATGAAAACCCTTCATTATATCAAGCATTGTGTGAGTCTCATACACCCATGTTGCATGTGTCATCAAGCATGACACAATAAAATTTACATTAATATATATCACATATATATTGTATGCACACAAGTGAGAAAAAGAAATGTTTAGTGAGCAAATATTAGTTAATGTAAGTTAATATCAAATATATAATTATACATTAAATTATTAAATCAACATTTGGTTTAATAATTCGGCTATATCATATACAACTGGCCAATATCAAATGTAACAATCTATCGAATCAACACTTGATCCGATAACCCGGTTATATCACTTATAACCGACCGATATCACATATCGCGAGAATAGAATGTGGTATCATATACGCGCATTAATCTCGGTCCCACACATATCACATATGTGCTCCTACTTCATTTCGCAGGAACCAGGAAACCTCTGTATAGGACTCTAAAGACTAGTCAATACACCGGCAGTAGGTGATGATCATATCAAATACCCACAAGCCGTAAGCGGTCTTTTTAACGTAACGGTCACCCGGGTATTGAGCGATCAGAAGATCAACAAGCAAGCCTGCTCATACTCCTGCGAATCCAATCAGTAACACTACCGTACAGTCCGGTCTCTTCGTCAGATATGTCGCATATCTCAGCCTGGGGTGGTATAATGTCAGACCCCAATAGCCTGATAAGTCATGCCGATACAAGGTCCATAACGGTTTGAGAAACTACTGATAACACTTACCAGTAAATTTTGTTGGATATATGTATGCCCTAGCGGCCATTATATGTATAGTGGATGCTTGGACATGTGTATATATATAGATTACTTTCTTGCTCGACATGATAGTATGCTATCTGGTTTACTTTATCTGACAGGTTGATTTAGTCATGCTTTTATTCATTTGCACATGTTGATAAAGCCCTCAGGATATTTGCTTGACTATTGTGACTATGATGCGGATCATACTAGTGGGGCACATATAGTTTATAAGCATATCCTTGAAATGTTTCTAGTCGTAGGTATATCGAGACAGGGTATCGATATTCCAGAATAGACTAGCGTATACCATTCTTGTCCTATATGATGGGCGATAGATGATCCCATATCTATCTGGTGTGCTGACACCAAAGATTGCATGCGGGTGCTCAGTGGAGACTGGATACACTAAACGGACTCACAGAGAACTCCTATGTGGTATTATATCTATCGTCGGATAGCAGTTCTCAGGTGACACTGGTACATGTTAGTTTATAGACCCAAGATTGTCATAGAGTCTTGCGTGTCCTCCCACTGTAATTTGATCTCCACCCTACCACGGCTCTACTGAGTCGTGCAAACAGGTGGTCTTTGGGTACAGTCCTGAGGAACATGGAGACGATGAGCGATAGTAGGGGTTTCGCCTCTCCCGGTATTGAGAGTTGATGTTGTGCAATGCTCGAGTGGCTATAACAGGACGTCCTTGGCCAGGGCTGCTGAGATTTACTGATAAGTGTTATCAGTAGTTTCTCGATCTGTTATGAGCCATACACCAGCATGACTTATTGAGTTATTGGGGTCGACGATACTATCCCTAGACTCGATATGCAACATATCTGAAGAGGAGACCGGACTGTACGGTAAGTGTTGCCAGATGACTCGACGGGTGTTTTGACAGCTTTGCTGGTTTTCTTCTGATCGCTCAATACCCGGGTGGCCGTTACGTTTAGCTGACCGCTTGCGGCTTGTAGGTGATTGATATGATCATCACCCACTTCTGGCGTACTGACGAGTCTTAGAGTCCCACACAGAAGTTTCCTAGCCCAGGCGAAAAGATGTGGTGTGCATATGAGATATGCGCGGGGACCCGATTGAATACTATTATGTGATACCGTATGTTAATCGGGCGTTTTTCAATTGGTCGGGTCGTATGTGATATGATCGGATTGTTAAATCAATAGTTGATTTAACATTTTGACTTTTACTTTTATTCTTATTCTTTATTCAAACCCTTTTTTTTATTATTAAAGAGGAAGAATGCATGCATGTATGCATATGTTGATGTGCATGTATGCACATGATGATGTGCATATGATACATACATGCAAAGTATCATGGTTGTTGATACACATATGAACGCAATATAAGACTTACAAGGAACTTAATTTATATATATTGATTTTGCATTTAAATTAAAAAGAAAAGAAAAGGATTATTCATCCATGGTTATCTTCTACACTCTTCTTGAAGTTGACAACACTTCACCCACTTTTTAACCATGGATTAATATTCCTTTTGCCTTTTAACTCAAGTGCAATAATATCTAAATTGAGTAACCATGGTTTGAGATGAGAACAAGAAAATATATATGTTATTTTCTATTCTCATTATTCATTATCTTTCATTACTATCGTGAGCTCTTAAGCTTTTGCCTTCATCTTTTTCTTCCTCAAAGCTTTCTTGAATTTTCCAAAGTGAGAGAGAGTTAAAAAGAAAGTGTTTTGACAAAAGAAAACACACCACCTTATCATTCTACTCTAATCTAGCCAATTAGTTTAGAGTGTTTAGCTTCATCTTCTTCTTGCATCAAGTGAAGCTAGGATCTTGGACAATGTGGACTTCGGGTAGATCATCGTGGATAGAGGAGCTTGCTTGCAACCTTTCTTCAACTCTCAACGATCCTAGGAGTCACTACAAAGAGGTCTATAAAGGTTGTATTCCTTTCACTTAGTGATAGAATAGTTTTTGTATGAGATACATGTGTTGTTACCCTAGTATTCTAGTTAAAGATCCTTTCTTTGTTTGCTTAGCACCTCTAAATTTTTAAAGTGGCATGTGTGATGCTTCCATACTCTATAGTAGGTTCTAGGGAACCCTAACAATGGTATCAGAGCCAAGCTAGAATTCTGGACATAGTATTAGAACTAATACGAAAACGAAACCAACTACGAAAATACGATATTATGGAACCCTAGGATTGCTCTCTGGAAATTTTTAAAAAGGTCATCTAAAAATTTTTCAAACAGGTACAGAGTCATATTTGAGCTGTTATAAGAACACTGGGGAAATACGGAGGCGACTGCTCGGATTTTGGCCGAGCACCCCCCCAAAACCGAGCAGGCCGGCCCCCTTCCCTCAGAACCCCCTTGTATTGCTCCAGTGCTCTTATGGGTTCAATTTTGGGTTTCTAGTATTGTTTGCTTAGCCCAATTTTCATGTGATGATTGTTTAGACTTAGGGCTAATTCGTAGTGCTTCGTAGTCGTAAATTCTAGCTCTGTATTGGTAACCTTGACAATGTTTAGCAGTTCGAACGAACTTCAAAACTCCACATCTTGACCCTGCTGAAATTTCCAAGTGTTGTGATTTTCCTAAGTTACCTTTGTATTCAATAGTCGCGCAAGTGTTCCTATGGGCCCTCTAGAAGATCATAATAACCTTAACTCGATTCTATGCCCACGGAACCGCGATCGAACCTTCGAGTTTGCCGTAGTTCCGTGGTGTCATAGGTGAGGCGTTGGTTAACCCCTTCTACGGCTGGACCATAGTCACAGTGGCACGATTTTGGGTATTTGTAACTTTGCTCAAGTGTCGAGCACTTGGGGTAAAATGTGGGTGTATGTTGATTCGATCGAAACGTTAAACATCTTCTTGATTTCTGTGATTGCAATTGTTGTTTTTCACTTTCTTTTCTGCGACCGTAAGCGTAGTATGTGGTGTATCGCCGGCTTCATTGCTATACATCAACGACAATCGGGATATACATACTTGCTTACGTTGATGATATGAGATATTATGTGTTGCTGAGATATGATGCAGGATTGTCGCGATCGAATAGCCGGGGGTTTTATGTGAGATGAGAGTGTTTGTTTTCATTCATGTAAAAGTCAATTGTGTGTAATATTCTTTTATTTTGGGAACTTCCAGGTTGAGGATGATGTCACCATTATTGTATATTATTTACTTTTCAGCATTAGGATAGACCCAAGGAGGGGAGCACAAGTGATCGGGTTCTAGGGTTCAGTGGGAGGCCATTTCGAGGAGTCGAGACCGGGTCTCCTAAACTCTAGAATTGGCAGGATCACTTGCCGTTCTCGTAGACTGTGTAGGACTCTAAAGACTCGTCAATACGCCGGCAGCAGGCGATGATCATATCAAACACCCACAAGCCGCAAGCGGTCTGCTAAACGTAACGGCCACCCGGGTATTGAGCGATCTGAAGATCGACGAGCAAGCCCGCTCACACTCCAGTGAATCCGACCAGTAACACTACCGTACAATCCGGTCTGATCGTCTGATTTGTCGCATATCTCGCCTAGGGGTGGTAAAACGTCAGACCCCAATAGCTTAATAAGTCGTGTCGATATGAGGTCTATAACTGTTCGAGAAACTACTGGTAACACTTACCAGTAAATCTCAGCAACCCTGGCCAGGGATTTCCTGTTATAGCCAATCGAACACAGCGCAACATCAACCCCCTATACCGGGAGAGACGAATCCCCTCCTATCGCTCATTGCCTCCATGTGACTCGGGACTGTACCCAAAAACCACCGTTTTGCACGCCCTCTTGGACGTGGTAAGATGGAAATCAAAGCACAGTGGGAACCACACAAGACTCTATGACGATCTCGGGTCAACAGACTACTCTGTACCAGTGTCCCCAGAGAACTGCCATCTGACGTGAGGTATAATACCATCTGGGAGTTCTCGGCGAGTCCGTCCAGTGTACCCAGTCTCTACTGAGCACCCGTATATCATCTCTGATGTCAAACACCAATGGATATGGGATCATCCATCGCCCATCTGTATGGGTCGAGAAGGAATACGCTAGTCTACTCTGGTATATCGATGCCCCGTCTCGATACACCCACGACTAGGGACTTTGAAGGATGTACTTATGGACTACCATGTACCCACTAGTATGATCCGCATCATAGTCCAGGTAGTCAAGTACAGATCCTAAGGGCTTTACCAACATGTAACAGAGAGACAATCAGCATACACGTTAAGGTAAAGGGTAACCAGATAGCATACTATCATGTCGAGCAAGAAAGTCCTCCCTATATACGTCCTAGCATCCACTACAATATACATCCAATGTACAGTAATGGCCTCTAGGGCATACATATAACTAACAATCTCCCACTTGCACTAGGGCCAACTGTAGCAGTGGTTGTAGTATCTCATACTCAACCATCCCATAAAAGTCACTCTCTGGGAAAAGGCCTTTCGTGAGTGGATCCACTGTGTTCGTCCTCTGAGTCTACTCTCCAAACCTTGATCACCCTGGAGATCAACTATCTCCATGATCAGGCGATGCTGCCTTAGAATAAGTCTGGATCACTGATGGGACCGGCGTTCCTCGGCATAAGCCACAACTCCATTGTCTCACAATGGTAGGAACGTAGTTCATCTCATGAACTAATATACACCCAAACAGCCTCTTTGGTAGCATCTTAAGTAGCGATGTATTCTGCCTTTATCGTCTAGTATGCCACGGTATCTAGCTTGGAACTCTTCCAACATACCGTCCCTTTACTTAGGGTAAAGACAATGCCTGCGACTGACATTCAGTCGTCTTTATCACCCTGGAACCCTTCCAGTGATTCTCCCCAGGATTGTTTGATACCATCTCACTACAACTAGTGAGAATCCTAACATCCAATTAAATCTATCTCATAGATCCAAAATCCAGGATTTAGGAGGTATCACTTTGATCCTATATGGAGAATCATTGTGATAAGCGGAGATTGATCGAGCGTAGCATAGGAAACTCCTTCCCTATCAAGAGTATGTCATCCACGTACTCTACGAGGATCGTCACCATACTCCCTACTACCTTCTTGTTTATACAAGGTTCATCTACCTTTTTGATGATGTCAACTTCTTTGACTAATCCATCAAAACAGATGTTCCAACTCCGCGATGCCTGCTTTATCCTATAAAGCATCTTGCACACGTTTCCGCTGCTCCCACTGTCTACGAAGCCCTCTGGCTGTGTACTTATAGACACTCTCTTCTAAATCATCATTTAAAAAGGCAGTCAAGACACACAACCACCAGATATCGTAGTCATGGTATGTAGCCGTGGAAAGTAGGATCTGGATGGACTTAAGCATAGCTACTTGAAAAGGTTTCATCATTATCCACGCCTGGTCGATGACGAAAAGCTTTAACAAGTTTAGCTTTGAAAGTCTCAACTTTTCCATCTACACCAAGTAATCTTCTCAAGATATACTTTCTCCTGATGGGAATTTAACCCTTCAGATATAGCAACCAAAGTCCATACTTTGTTGGTGTACATGGATTCCATCTCAAATCGCTAAACATCCAGCCATTCTTACAGAGTCTTACTCCTGATGGCCAGCTCGAAGTTAGTTGGGTCATCATCTCATGATGCAATCCTCGCTCCCACTGTCATAGAGAAACTGAAGTATCTCTCAGGTGGGTGAGGAACCCTACTAGATCGGCGGAGAGGCTGAGGTTCGTTGGAATCTACTGAATCCTTTGGTTCTATCAAATCATCTGCTGTAGTTTGTATAGCTGGAACCTTTCCAGTTCTACATTACAGTCCTTGCCTTGAGCTTGTCCGGATCATACTTTTAGACATAGGCCGGACAACCTCAAATCTTAACTAACTTAAGGCATGGGCTCTTCCCATTCCATATCACATATGAAGTGGTAGGCAACTGATTTGATTGGAACCCTATTCGATAGGTATGCAGCTTCTCAAGTGCATAACTCCCCAAAGGAAATAGGTAACTCAGTAGTACTCATCATAGAGCACACCTTATCATATAGGGTGTGAATGCTCCGCCCCGATATACCTTCGTGCTATGGTGTATACGGAGGAGTAATACCGAGAGAGAATCTCATTCTCCTTTAGAATAATCCAGGATTTTCGTGCTCAAGTATTCTCCTCCTTGATCTCATCATAGGACATAATACTTATACCCTTATATCTGGTTCTCTACTTCTCGCTTATATTCTGTGAATATCTCAAAAGGCTCGGACTCATGTTTCAACAGGAACATATGTCTGAATCTTGAGAGATTATCAGAGAATGTAATGAAGTACAAAGAACCAGTCCTGGCATGTGTAGACAGGGGATCTTACATACATCAACATGTATCATCCCAAGAGTTCAGTAACTCTTTCTCTGTTTCCAGTAAACGGAGCTATGGTCATCTTATCTTTGTGACATGACTGGCGAGTTTCACAAGATGTAAATTCAAACTGATTTAAATATGCATTTATATGTAACTCAGCTAGTCGGGTCGCATTGATATGACCTAGTCTACAATGCCTCAAGTAGGATTCGTTCATTTCTGAACTCTTCCTCTTGTGTGTGTTCCGTATACTAAAGAACTGTAGTTTGATTTAGAACATCAATGCTTTTAGATAACGTGCCTGAACTGATCAACTTTTGATATAGGAAATGTTCAAAACATTATCCAACAATACAAAATTATATCCTTTCTTTTCTAACAAAGAGAGTGATATGATTTGGTATATCAGGTTCGGTATCTAATAACATTTGTTCAGAATCAATGTATTGGTGATACAGGGTGACAGTGACCGACAGACTTGGCTGCAACACTTGCCCCGTTTTCTGCCTCATGAAACTTATCACCCGTTCTCAGTTCTCTACCTTTCTGTAGCCCTATGTAACAGATTACATATCTGGGATCCTGATCTGGTATCACATACCCAGGACGTAGAGGATACAGAGAAACAGTTCTTTGTAACGAACACACCCGAAGATGATGCATCGGCATGCACTCTCTTCGTTTGGGCGGCACGGGAAATCTGGTATTCCCCAATTTCCTGCTCTGTCTTATAACAATTATAAGTTGGAGCGGGACCAACGTTCCCCAGCTCAGTATAACAAGCGGGTTCGGTCAATAATCCGTTTTATTATCTTGATTAAGGCGTGATATGGTCGCTACCTGGAGAGAGAGAGAAGAAAACACTCAGCGTGCGCTCTGTCAAGAATAGATTGGTTTTTATTTTATCTAATCAGGATGGCTCCCACTGCTTTTTATCAAATCTTCCTTCAAACCCTAAAAGGAAAGACTAGCCGGGATTAATTACACACTACAAGTTCGCCAATCTTTCAGCCAGGCCAGTGTCGGTACTTTGAGGGAGGTCCCCCGTGCTTTCGCACGAACCTAATTAATGTAAACCTCGTTTTCCCAGAGGCGTAACCCCGTTAACACCTTTCTAGACACCTACTTGATCGGCTAATTGTAATGTATAAAACTCTCCCAGGAGTAACACTTACTCGCAGCGGGTATCGGGATCCAACTATCTCATAGAAGGTATGCAATCTCATTGCAAATTTCAACACTTGAAATTCCCGATAATATTTTGCCCCTAGCGTCCTATGACCTTGACAGAGGTCAACAAACCATAGGCTGCTAGTCAAGTTCAACCCGTCATTTCCTGATTGAAGTAAACCCACCCGCACGACCCTTGACAGAGGTCAACAAGGTCGCACGACTACTCTAAATCAATCACATCATATGCTTATGCAGATAAGCACTAATCAGCTACCGCACACTAAGCCTTGACAGAGGTCAACAAACGCAGCACGAATACTAACCAGTACATATCTGAAATGACGGAGGGCTACGACAGGTTTTTCTGAAAACCTATTGCGTAATGAACTTGATATCGTTGTAGGATCGAATGAATTTTGAAATGGAGTGTTTTTGATGCTTTTCTAGTTTTGCTAAAGGAGTCACTCCCGGTGAAGGGATCGTCGGTCCTTTCCTCGTCGAATGAGGTGCGGGATATATCATATATATCACTGTGCAAAGCAAAAACTCTTAAAAGCAATCAAAAGACAAACCGAGTGTGTAGCATCTGCCAGTTATTGCTAAAGGAGTCACTCCCGGTGAAGGGATCTCGGTCCTTTCCTCATCGAATAAGGTGCAGGATATATCTCATATACCTCTGTGCAAAGCAAGAACTGTAGCTACCTGTTTTATTTTGAAATTCGATTCTACAACATCTTAGGTTTCTTTTATTTCATTAATCACATTAATGAAGTCCCATCATTTAAGTACCTAAACATCACAGATAAATACGACGTACACTTATGTCATCCGCATTCGCCTCGATGTCCCCTCGTGCACCGTTAGGTTAGGTAACTAACGGCAGAGCGGGGCAGGGCTAGCGCGGGTGTAAAACATAAGTAACGTCTATATAATATATCATATATACTATATACTATATCCATCACAGAAACATCTCATGATCACATCACAGATATCGCAGCAGAAGAATCATATGAAATATTGGATATACTAGGACGTCCGTGTTTTCAATACGAGCCAGTATAAAACACGGATTCCACGGTCGTGATGAATAGACAAACCCACACCCCTAGACCCCTACGAGAGCGGTAAGTAACCCTGCCAATTCTAGAGTTAGGAGACCCGGACTCGACTCCTCGAGTTGGTCTCCCACTGGACTCCAGAACCCGGTTACTTGTGCTCCCCTCCTTGGGTCTATCCTAGTGCGGAAAAGTAAATAATATACAAAAGGTGACAACTTCCGCAACCTGGAAGCGCCCCAATAAAAGAATATTACATACAAGTTTTTACATGAATGAAAATGAAAAACACTCATCTCACATAAAAACCCCCGGCTATTCAAACACGACGATCCAATATAACATATCCAGCAACACATAACATCACATGTCATCAACGTAAGTAAATATGCGCATCCCAATTGTCGTTGACATATAGCAACGAAACCGGCGATATCACATATTACACTTACGGTCACAGAAAAGAAAGTGTAAAACTACAACAGTTGGAATCCGCAACCACCTCAGACATCGCATGCCTGACCAAATGAATTCCTTAGACATCGCATGCCTAACAATTATAAACCCCGCATTTTAGTCTCATTATCGAAAACACTTTTCAATATCAAGTCGGGCAATTCAACAAGATTCCCGAAAAACTGATCGAATACTCGTCGCAAACTTTAGTAGGCGGCCGCACCCCCGATACCGTCGACGAAGTGCACCAAGGCGGAACACCGCTACCGCGAGCACCCGGACGGATGCTTTCGGCGACGGGGTTCTCCTACAGTCACTTGGTCGGGGCTATGGAGTGAGGCTGTCTATTAAGTTTACCCGGCGAGTATCCGCGTACGCTACGTGATTGCGACGGACATTTGATCACATCAAAATTCCGTGGCAACCGATCAAGTGAGACTAAACTGCTACGTTTATAACATTCATTTAGTTATCACATAACTACTTGTGAATTCCAATTATTGTATCCCATTCCAGATAAACAGAAAATGTTAAACTTTCCGATCGAACAATCGAACACCCAAGTTTTCCCAATATAGATCAACACATGAAATAGGTCTAACAACATTCCGTTCGTGCCTCAGTACCAACGGTCCAGCCGTAGAAGGGTCAAGCCAACGCCTCACATGTGGCACGCCGTACTGCCCCAAACCCGAAGGTTCAAAGGGCAGTTCAAGACGGTCACATAATCGAGTTAAGGTTTGTGTCTTCTAGAAGGACCATCGCGTTACTTGCACTACTTAGAACGTCGTTAAACTACGGAAAAATCCAACACTTGGAAATTTCCCGACAGGGGAAAAATTGAGTATTTATATCCGGTCGAACTTTTTAACATATTCTAAAATTTATCCGGAAAGCCACACAGACAAAATTTGATATCCCGATCGAAACACCGAATTCCCAAAACAACTCCAGAAAATTCAACTCTTGAATAACATTTAAAAATATCCAGAGAACTCAGAAGCTGAAATAATGAATTACTGTGTAAGAATTTAGGGCTGACGTCACCAACATGCCGCTAAACCGCCGCCTAAACCAGCATTATGCCGCGGATCCGCGCCAAGGTTCACAGTTCAAGGCCCCAATTTTGCACCGTAATTCTTATATTTTCCTGCTTATTTCTCTGCATATTTTTAATCATGAAAAATCACTGTTTTTGAAAAAAGTACAGAGAGCAATTTTCCGGGTAGGGTTTCGGTTCGATCGGACTTCAATTTCTGTCTGGACTTCGCCTAAGACTCTAGCTAGGCTCTGATACCACTGTAGGGTTCCTAGGCACTCTAGTGAGGTCTCCCAAGCCATCAACCATGGCAATTTCAAAAATTATGGTGCCTACAAACCCTAAACTACGGATCGATAACTAGATGTCTAGGCGAACAAAGAACTAGTTAACACTTAACTAAAGAGAAAACGGAAATACAACTTTTGTAGATCCGGTGCTCCACCTCCATAGCTCCGCAACGAAGTCCTCTCCGCTGTCCAAGTCAAATCCGGGCTCTAGGATCGGCTTCGTCGGAGAATGGGCAAGCTAGGTCGTCGATGTCCATGCCGAAGATGATCTACGTCGAGGCATCGCTAAATCAAGCTCCGACTTCACCAAGTCAAGAAACTTGTGAAGTAAACACACTCTACTACTTGGCAAGAGGTAGAGGATGAAGAAATAGGAAGTGGGTTAACTTTAGAATTGGATTTCTCACTCTAATTCATCAATCACCATTGATGAGGTAAGCTTTCTTCTTCAAGTTCAAGGAAGAAGAAGAAGGAAAATGATAAGATAAGATAATTCTAAAATGAAAAGAATAATACATTCTTATCATCTTAGAACCATGGTTTAGTGTAGAGAATTAATCATGGTTGAGTGGTATGGTTAGGGTTAAGGATGAGATAAGAATAGTGGACTAAGTCAAAGCTTCATGAAGCTTTAACTAAACAACAAAAGAAGCCACCATCCTTTTCTCTTTCTTTAATTCATTTATCAAAAAATAAATGGATAACTAAATAAGATAAATGAATAACTAAATGATAAACCCTAACCATTTCATTAACCAAGGTTTAATACTTTACACTTAACCAAAAAGCATGCATCATCAAACATGATACAAGTAAGTGCACAAAATCATATCGCATATGTAATGCGCACACCCGAGTGAGAAAATCCATTTAAAGTGAATCAATACTAGTTAACGCAAAGTAATATATCAAATATATAATTATGCATTAAATCATTAAATCAACACTTGATTCAATGACCCGGTCATGTTGTACACAACCGACTAGTATATGATGTATCGGCTTATCAAATCAACCTTTGATTCGATAACTAGGGTATATCGCATATAACCTAATCGATACATTCATCGCGAGAATGGAATACGGTATCACATACACGCATTATTCTCGGTCCCGCACATATCACATATGCGCTCCTATTTCGTTTCGCTTGAGCCAGGAAACCTCTGTGTAGGACTCTAAAGACTCGTCAATACGCCGGCAGCAGGCGATGATCATATCAAACACCCACAAGCCGCAAGCGGTCTGCTAAACGTAACGGCCACCTGGGTATTGAGCGATCTGAAGATCGACGAGCAAGCCCGCTCACACTCCAGTGAATCCGACCAGTAACACTACCGTACATTCCGGTCTGATCGTCTGATTTGTCGCATATCTCGCCTAGGGGTGGTAAAACGTCAGACCCCAATAGCTCAATAAGTCGTGTCGATATGAGGTCTATAACTGTTCGAGAAACTACTGGTAACACTTACCAGTAAATCTCAGCAACCCTGGCCAGGGATTTCCTGTTATAGCCAATCGAACACAGCGCAACATCAACCCCCTATACCGGGAGAGACGAATCCCCTCCTATCGCTCATTGCCTCCATGTGACTCGGGACTGTACCCAAAAACCACCGTTTTGCACGCCCTCTTGGACGTGGTAAGATGGAAATCAAAGCACAGTGGGAACCACACAAGACTCTATGACGATCTCGGGTCAACAGACTACTCTGTACCAGTGTCACCAGAGAACTGCCATCTGACGTGAGGTATAATACCATCTGGGAGTTCTCGGCGAGTCCGTCCAGTGTACCCAGTCTCTACTGAGCACCCGTATATCATCTCTGATGTCAAACACCAATGGATATGGGATCATCCATCGCCCATCTGTATGGGTCGAGAAGGTATACGCTAGTCTACTCTGGTATATCGATGCCCCATCTCGATACACCCACGACTAGGGACTTTGAAGGATGTACTTATGGACTACCATGTCCCCACTAGTATGATCCGCATCATAGTCCAGGTAGTCAAGTACAGATCCTAAGGGCTTTACCAACATGTAACAGAGAGACAATTAGCATACACGTTAAGGTAAAGGGTAACCAGATAGCATACTATCATGTCGAGCAAGAAAGTCCTCCCTATATACGTCCTAGCATCCACTACAATATACATCCAATGTACAGTAATGGCCTCTAGGGCATACATATAACTAACACTCATGAGGTGAGAAAATAAACCATGGTGAGTATATGACATACCTTAACCCTTGTAGAGAGTTAACCATAGCTAAATATAATGGTTGGGTTTATAAAATATCTTAAGCAAAACAAAACTAGTTGAATTAGTCAAAGGTTATCCAAGCTCCTCCAAGCTTCTAGCCTTGACCAATATGCAACCATTTTGAATTACATAATCAATTAATAAACCCTAATTTATACATAACATGGTGTAAGTCAACCACACACCCTTGTTGCATGTATCATCAAGCATGACACAAATCATGTACACAAATATATATCGCATATATACTATGTGTACAATCAAGTGAGAAAAGAAATCATAAGTGAGCAAATATTAGTTATTGTAATGTAATATATCAAATATATAATTATACATTAAATTATTAAATCAACACTTGATATAATAACCCGGCTATATCCAATAAAATCGACTAATATCAAATGCAACAACTTATCGAATCAACACTTGATCCGATAACCCGGCTATATCACATATAACCGACCAATGTCACAAGTCACGAGAATAGAATTGTTAGTTGTATGTATGCCCTAGAGGCCAGTATTGTACAGATGATGTATATTATTGGATGCTTGGACTTATATAGAGATGACTTTCTTACTCGATATGATAGTATGCTACCTGGTTGCTCTTTATCTTAACATGTATACTAGTCTCTTTAAACTGTCTTATAGTTACATGTTGGTAAAGCCCTTAGGATGTGTACTTGACTACCTGGACTATGATGCAGATCATACTAGTGGGGACATGGTAGTCCATAAGTACATCCTTCAAGTTCCCTAGTCGTAGGTGTATCGAGATGGGGAATCGATATACCAGTGTAGACTAGCGTATACGCTTCTCGACCCATGAGATGGGCGATGGATGATCCCATATCCATTGGTGTTTGACATCAGAGATGGTATACGGGTGCTTAGTGGAGACTGGGTACACTGGACGAACTCCCATATCCTTCAAGTCACGAGAACTCCCATATGGTATTATACCTCACGTCGGATGGCAGTTCTCAGGTGACACTTGTGCAGGTTAGTCTGTAGACCCGAGATCGTCATAGAGTCTTGTGTGATTCCAACTGTGCTTTGATTTCCACCTTACCACGTCCATGAGGGCGTGTAAAACGGTGGTTTTTGGGTACAGTCCCGAGCCACATGGAGGCAATGAGCGATAGGAGGGGTTTCGTCTCTCCCGGTATTGGGGGTTGATGTTGCGCTGTGCTCGATTGGCCGTAACAGGGAAGTCCCTGGCCAAGGCTGATTCAGAGATTTGCTGGAAGTATTACCAGTAGTTTCTCGACCCGTTATGAGCCTCACATCGGCATGACTTATCGGTTATTGGGGTCTGACGTTTACCACCCCTAGACTTGATATGCGACATATCATACGAGGAGACCGGACTGTACGGGAAGTGTTGCCGGTTGGCTCGACGGGAGTTGTAGCAGCTTCGCTTGTTCTCTTCAGATTGCTCAATACCCGGGTGGCCGTTACGTTTAGCTGACCGCTTGCGGCTTGGGGGTGCTTGATATGATCATCACCCACTGCCGGCGTATTGACGAGTCTTAGAGTCCCACAATGGAGTTACCTAGTCCAGGCGAAATGTTGTGGTGCGCGTATGCGATAGGCGCATGGACCCGATTAAAATACGCGTATAGGATACCGTATATTGATCGGGAGGCTTGCTTTTAGTTAGGGTCGTATGTGATATGGCCGGATTGATAAATCAAGTGTTGATTTATCATTTAACCATTACATTCTCACTAGAAATCTTTTCTTGTATCTTTGGATGTATGCATGCATGTATGCATTTCTTATTGTTTCATGCACATATGGATGTGCATGCACACATACATACATACATCAACTATCATGGTTGATTATACATAGAAAATAGTGGATATATAAGACTCACACCATGGTTTATATTATGGATATTTATTTCTCTTTTTTCTAAATCAAAAGAAAAGAGAAAAAGGTGAATGATTGGTTATCTTCTACACTCTTCTCTTGACCTAACCATTTTCACCTACCATTTAACCATGATTTATCTTCCTCTTCTCTTTTAACTAAGGTGAAATAAATATCCATATTAATTAACCATGGTTTGAGATGAGAAAGAAAAAATATATATACTTATGTTTTTCTTTTTCTCTTGTGAGTTATTCTTCTCTTCTTCATAAATATCCATCATCTTCTTCAACCTTAAGCTCTTGCTCTTTTGAATTTTCAAGTGAGCAAAATATTCATCAAAATAGGATTTTGAAGTGAGAAAGAGAACCACAACACCATTCTACATAAGTCTAGCCCACTTGTTTAGAGTGTTAGCTTCGATTTTCATTCTTGATGTTGCGATGTTGCTAGCTTGGACAAAGCGGACTCCGGGTGGATCATCGGTGACCTCGAGGAGTTCAAGCGGAGCTTTTTCAAACCCCAAGTAGCCGAGGAGTCTAGCATAGGAAGCTACAAAGGTTGTACTCTCTAAACCCTAGCTATTCTTTCATATGATGATGTGAAAAACTTGAAACCCTAATTTTTCTAGGAACGATTCTATGTTCGTTAACTTAGCACCCTAAAAATTCAGTTTTTGGTTCATGTGATGCTTCCAAACCCTTCATGAGGTGCTAGGCTAACCTTTCACTGGTATCAGAGCCAACCTAGAACATTAGGTGACATTTTAACGAAGTTAAAACTCCGATCGAACCGGAAAATACGGTTTTTTAGTGCTCTCTGGACATTTTTCAAAATCTGGTTATTTTCAGAATTAAAAATATGCAAAAAATTCAGCAGGTAAATGTAAGAATTACTGTAAAAAATGAGAGCATGAACAGTTAAAATGACCGCGGAACCGCGGCAATAGCCTGCTTAGGCCGCTGTTCCGTGACCATTCTGTTGATTCATGCTCTGGTTTTTCTACAGTAACTCATGTCTCTGCTTGTTTATATTTTTGGAGTATTTTTAATCTGAATTTAGTTCTGTAAATTCTGGAGATGGTTTTGGACTCGTCGATTCGATCGGAATTTTGATTTCGTGCCTTTTCCGGATAAATTAGAATGTATTGAAGTGTTTGAACGAGTATCATTTGCTCACTTTTCACGGGGTTTAAAATCTTTCGGAAATACGTGCAAGTTTGTTTGTGGTAGACCCTCTAGAAGTCAACAAACCTTAACTCGATTATGTGACCGTCTTGAACTGCCTTTTGAACCTTAGGGTTTGGGGCAGTACGGCGTGCCACATGTGAGTCGTTGGCTTGACCCTTCTACGGCTGGACCGCTACCACTGTGTCACACTTCGGGTTTTTGAACTCCGCTCAAGTGTTGAGCTTTAGCGAATCTTGGGTATTTTATCATCCGTTCGAAAACTTTAATACCGTCTATTTATCTGGAATATGATGCAATGTGTGGAATTCATATAGCTAGATATGAAATACGAAATATGTGATATTTCGCATTTACGATGTCTAAAGAGAATGTGGATTCCAAATATTGCAGTTTTACACTTTCTTTTCTATGACCGTAAGTGTAGTATGTCGATATCGCCGGTTTCGTTGCTATACATCAACGACAATTGGGGTACCCATACTTACTTACGTTGATGATATATGAGATATTATGTGTTGCTGAGATATGATGTGCAGGATTGTCGCGATTGAATAGCCAGGGGGTTTTATGTGAGATGAGAGTTTTATATTTTCATTCATGTAAATTCAAATGTAATGTAATATTCTTTTATTTGGGGCACTTCCGGGTTGAGGTCGATGCCACCAGTGTTGTATATTATTTACTTTTCCGCATTAGGATGAACCCAAGGAGGGGAGAATAGGTGACCGGGTTCTGGGGTTCAGTGGGAGGCCATCTCGAGGAGTCGAGGTCTCCTAAACTCCAGAATTGGTAGGGTCGCTTGCCGCTCTCGTAGGGGTCCAGGGTGTGGGCTTGGCTATTCATCGCGACTATGGAATCCGTATTTTCTATTGTTGGCTAAATACTAAATACGGACGTCCTAGTATATCCCACATTATATCTATGTTTCTGCTGGGATATCTGTGATGTGATCATTAGATATGTTCTGTGATGGATACAGTATATAGTATATATGATATATTATATAGACGTTACTTATGTTTTGCACCCGCACTAGCCCTGCCCTGCTCTGTCGTTAGTTACCTAACCTAACGGTGCACGAGGGGACATCGAGGCGAATGCGGATGGCATAAGTGTACGTCGTATTTATCTGTGATGTTTAGGTGACTTAAATAATGGGACTTCATTAATGTGATTAATGAAAGAAAAGAAACCTAATAGATGTTGTAGAATCAAACTTTTAAATAAAAAGGGTAGCTACAGTTTTGCTTTGCATAGCGGTATATATGATATACCCTGCACCTTATTCGATGAGGAAAGGGCCGAGATCCCTTCACCGGGAGTGACCTCTTTAGCAATAACTGGCAGATGCTACACACTCGGTTTGTCTTTTGATTGCTTCTATAGTTTCTGCTTTGCACAGTGATATATATGATATATCCCGCACTTCAATCGACGAGGAAAGGGCCGACGATCCCTTCACCGGGTGTGACCCCTTTAGCAAAACTAGAAAAGCCTCAAAATCACTCCATTTCAAAATTCACTAGATTCTGCAACGATATCAAGTTCATTACGCTCATGGTTTTTCTGAAAAAACCTGCGTAGCCCTCCGTCATTTCAGATAAGTACTACTTAGCATTCATGCTGCGGTAGTTTAGCCTCCGTCAAGGCGTAGTGTATGGTAGCTAACTAGTGCTTATCTGCTAGCATATGATGCGATTGGATTAGGGTATTCGTATGGCGTAGTTTGGCCTCCGTTAAGGGTCGTACAGGTGGGTTTAATTCAATCAAGAAATGACGGGTTGAACTTGACTAGCGCCCTGTGGGTAGTTTGGCCTCCGTCAAGGTCATGGGACGCTAGGGGCAAAAGCATTATCGGGAATTTCAAGTGTTGAAATTTGCAATGAGATTGCATACCTTCTATGAGATTGTTGGATCTCGATACCCACTGCGAGTAATTGTTACTCCTGGGAGAGTTTTACGCAGGACAATTAGCCGATCAAGTAGGTGTCTAGAAAGGTGTCAACGGGGTTACACCTCTGGGAAAATGAAGTTTACTTTAATTAGGTCCGTGCGAAAGCACGGGGAACCTCCCTCAAAGTACCGACACTGGCCTGGCTGAAAGATCGGCGAAGTTGTAGGGTGTAATTAATCCCGGCTAATCTTTCCTTTTAGGGTTTGAAGGAAGATTTGATAAAAAGCAGTGGGAGCCATCCTGATTAGATAAGATAATAACCAATCTGATCTTGCAAGAGCATACGCTAAAGTGTTTTCTTCTCTCTCTCTCCAGGTAGCGACCATGTCATGCTTTAAACAAGATAATAATATGGATGTATTGACCGTACCCGCATGTTATACTGTGCAGGGGAACGTTGGACCCGTTCTATCTTATAAGTGTTATAAAACTGAACAGGAAACAGGAGAATATCTGGATTCTCACGCCGCCCAAACGGAGAACATGCATGTTGATGCACCTTCTTCGGGTGTGTTTGTCATTGAGAACTGTTTTTCAGTTCACCCTACGTCCTGGGTATTAGATACCGGATCAGGATCCCACATATGTAAACAGTTACATGGGCTACGGAAAGGTAGAGAACTGGGAAAATGTGATCATTCCGTTCAAGTAGGGAATGGTGCAAGTATTGCAGCCAAAGCAGTTGGCGAATATCACCCAGTATTACCAAGTAGTGATACTCTGATTCTAAATGAGTGCTATTATATACCGAACATGATGTGCAACATTATATCAGTTTTTTTATTAAGTAAAGAAGGATATAATTTTGTAGTAAAGGATAATGTTATGAACATATTCCTAAATCAAAAGTTGATTGCATCAGGCTCGTTACATAATGGCATATTCATTCTAAATCAAAATACAGTCCTCAATATACAAAACACAAACAAGAGGAAAAGTTCAGAAATGAACGAATCCTTCTTATGGCATTGTAGACTTGGTCATATCAATGCGACACGACTGGCTAAGTTACATACAGATGGGTATTTGAATTCGTTCAAATTATCATCTTATGATACTTGCCATTCATGTCTCAAAGGCAAGATGACCAAAACTCCGTTTACGAGGCACAGAGAAAGAGTTACGGAACTCTTGGAACTGGTGCATAGCGATGTATGCGGTCCCATGTCTACACATGCCAGGGATGGTTCTTCCTACTTCATTACATTCACTGACGATCTCTCAAGATTCGGATATGTGTTCCTAATGAAACACAAGTCTGAAGCTTTTGAGAAATTCAGAGAATATAAAAACGAAGTAAAGAACCAAACGGCCAAAAGTATTAAGATCCTTCGATCTGATCGAGGAGGAGAATACTTAAGCAATGAATTCAGAGATTATCTAAAAGAGAATAGGATTCTCTTTCAGCTTACTCCTCCTTATACACCACAGCACAACGGTGTATCGGAGCGGAGAAATCGCACCCTATTAGATATGGTGCTCTCTATGATGAGTGCAGCTGAGTTACCTATTTCCTTCTGGGGATATGCACTGGAAACAGCTGCATACCTATTGAATAGAGTTCCAACCAAATCAGTGCCTACCACTCCATATGAGATATGGAATGGTAAAAGACCATGTCTTAATTTTATTCAGATATGGGGTTGTCCGGCTTATGTTAAAACACAAAATCCGGACAAGCTCGAGGCAAGGTCTGTTCTATGTAAGTTTGTTGGATATCCCAAACATTCGCGAGGGTATATCTTCTACCACTCCGAGGAACAAAAAGTGTTTGTTTCTCGACATGCCACTTTCTTAAAAAAGGGTTTTCTTATGAAACAGACAAGTGGCATTGAGGTAGAACCGGAAGAGGTTCCAGCGACACAAACTATAACAGAAGACTTGGTAGAACCAGAGGATTCAGTAGTACTCGACGAACCCCAGCCTCTCCGCCGATCTAGTAGGGTTTCTCGTCCACCTGAGAGATACTACGGTTTTCTCATTGACGGTGGAAGCGAGGATTGCATCATGGAGGATGATGACCCAACTAGCTTCGAGCAGGCCATCACGAGTAGTGACTCAGTGAAATGGCTAGATGCAATGCGGTCTGAGATGGAATCCATGTATACCAACAAAGTATGGACTTTGGAAGTTGCTCCTGAAGGGGTAAAACCCATTGGGAGCAAGTGGATCTTCAAGAAAAAACTTGGTGTAGATGGGAAAGTGGAGACTTTCAAAGCTAGACTTGTTGCAAAGGGTTTTCGTCAAAGACCAGGTGTGGACTATGACGAAACCTTTTCTCCAGTGGCTATGCTTAAATCCATCCGGATCATGCTTGCCATCGCTGCATATCATGATTACGAAATCTGGCAAATGGATGTTAAGACCGCCTTTCTAAACGGTGATTTAGAAGAGTGCGTGTACATGACTCAGCCAGAGGGCTTCGTAGATAGTGGGAGCAGCGGAAAGTTGTGCAAGCTGCTTAAATCCATTTATGGATTAAAGCAAGCATCGCAGAGTTAGAACATCTGCTTTGACGCCGTTATCAAAGAGTTTGATTTCGTCAAAAACCCAGAAGAACCTTGTATCTACAAGAAGGTGGCAGAGAGTAAGTTTGTCTTCCTCGTATTGTACGTGGACGGCATACACTTGATAGGAAATGACATTCCTATGCTGCAATCGGTCAAGCTCTTCTTATCACAAAGATTCTCAATGAAAGATCTAGGTGATGCCTCCTGCATATCGGGAATTAGGATCTATAGAGATAGATCTAAAAGGATATTGGGATTGTCCCAATCCAGGTACATTGACACCATACTAAAAAGGTTTAGTATGGAAGAGTCCAAATGTGGGTTTTTACCCACGATCTCAGGGCTCACTCTCTCCAAAGAGATGTCTCCCAAGACTGATTTGGAGAGAGCTCGCATGCAAGGGATACCCTATGCTTCGGCTGTAGGCTCTATCATGTACGCGATGCTATGTACCAGACCCGATGTAGCATACTCACTAAGTGTAGTGAGTAGGTATCAAGCTGATCCTGCAGAGAGTCACTGGACGACTGTGAAGAGCATTCTCAAGTACTTACGAAGGACTAAAGAGATGCTCTTGGTGTATGGTAATGGAGAACTCCAAGTGGAGTCCTTTACCGATTCTAGCTTCCAGAGTGATAAGGACGACTCTAAGTCGCAGTCGGGATTTGTCTTTACCCTTTACGGAGGGGCGGTTAGCTGGAAGAGTTCCAAGCAGTAAACCGTGGCAGACTCGACGATGGAGGCTGAATACATCGCTGCCAACGATGTTGCTAAAGAGGCTGTCTGGATCAAGAAGTTTATTACTGAACTTGGAGTGGTTCCATCCATTGAGCATCCAATACCTTTGTATTGGGATAACAATGGAGCGGTAAATTTGGCCAAAGAAACCCAGGTCCCATCAGCGATCTAGGCATATTCTGAGGCGGTATCACCTGATCCGGGAGATAGTTGATCGCCGGGAGATCGAGGTCAGGAGGGTTGACACGAAGAATAACACAGCGGATCCACTCACGAAGGCCATTCCCCAGATACAGTTTGAGAGACTCTTCGGGATGCTCGGTATGCGATACTACAGTAGCTGGCCCTAGTGCAAGAGGGAGATTGTTAGTTGTATGTATGCCCTAGAGGCCAGTATTGTACAGATGATGTATATTATTGGATGCTTGGACATATATAGAGATGACTTTCTTGCTCGATATGATAGTATGCTATCTGGTTGTTCTTTATCTTAACATGTATACTAGTCTCTTTAAACTGTCTTATAGATACATGTTGGTAAAGCCCTTAGGATGTGTACTTGACTACCTGGACTATGATGCAGATCATACTAGTGGGGACATGGTAGTCCATAAGTACATCCTTCAAGGTCCCTAGTCGTAGGTGTATCGAGATGGGGCATCGATATACCAGTGTAGACTAGCGTATACGCTTCTCGACCTATGAGATGGGCGATGGATGATCCCATATCCATTGGTGTTTGACATCAGAGATGGTATACGGGTGCTCAGTGGAGACTGGGTACACTGGACGAACTCGCCGAGAACTCCCAGATGGTATTATACCTCACGTCGGATGGCAGTTCTCAGGTGACACTTGTGCAGGTTAATCTGTAGACCCGAGATCGTCATAGAGTCTTGTGTGATTCCAACTGTGCTTTGATTTCCACCTTACCACGTCCATGAGGGCGTGCAAAACGGTGGTTTTTGGGTACAGTCCCGAGTCACATGGAGGCAATGAGTGATAGGAGGGGTTTCGTCTCTCCCGGTATTGGGGGTTGATGTTGCGCTGTGCTCGATTGGCCGTAACAGGGAAGTCCCTGGCCAGGGCCGATTCAGAGATTTGCTGGTAAGTGTTACCAGTAGTTTCTCGACCCGTTATGAGCCTCACATCGGCACGACTTATCGGTTATTGGGGTCTGACGTTTACCACACCTAGACTTGATATGCGACATATCAGACGAGTAAACCGGACTGTACGGGAAGTGTTGCCGGTTGGCTCGACGGGAGTTGTAGCAGCTTCGCTTGTTCTCTTCTGATTGCTCAATACCCGGGTGGCTGTTACGTTTAGCTGACCGCTTGCGGCTTGGGGGTGCTTGATATGATCATCACCCACTGCCGGCGTATTGACGAGTCTTAGAGTCCCACAATGGAGTTACCTAGTCCAGGCGAAATGTTGTGGTGCGCGTATGCGATATGAGCATGGACCCGATTAAAATACACGTATAGGATACCGTATATTGATCGGGAGGCTTGCTTTTGTTTAGGGTCGTATGTGATATGGCCGGATTGATAAATCAAGTGTTGATTTATCATTTAACCATTACATTCTCACTAGAAATCTTTTCTTGTATCTTTGGATGTATGCATGCATGTATGCATTTCTTATTGTTTCATGCACATATGGATGTGCATGCACACATACATACTGTTAGTGTATATGCCCTAGGGGCCATTATTGTATCATACTAGTTTGTATATTACTTAATGGAAGCTTGGGATATTCACATGTATATAACAGTCTTGCTAAACATGGTAGTATGCTACTTGGTTTTTCTATCTTAATATGTGAGTATACGTATTGATAGAGCTCTTAGGATCTTGCTTGACTACCGGCGTTGTGATGGCAGTCACACTAGTGGGGGCTGGGTAGTCTACAAGCACATCCGTATTCAGGTCCCTAGTCGTAGGATTATCGAGACAGGGCATCGATTCTCCAGAGTAGACTAGTGTGTATGCTTCTCATCCCAGTTGGGGAGATGGTCTGTCCCACAGCCATCAGTACGTCGTACTGGAGATAGTATGCAGGTGCTCGTTGGGTTACGGGTACACCGGACAGGACTCACAGGGAACTGTTCGATGGTTTTATACCAGTCGTCAGTGAACAGTTCCCAGGTGACATGAGTACAGCATAGTCCGCAGACTTGACACTGCTACTTCGCCTCGAGTGTGTCCCACTGTTCTTAGATTGCTACCCTACCACGACTCAAAGGAGTCGTGCAAATAGGTAGCAGTTGGGTGCATGCCCGAGCACTTGGAGGCAGTGGCGGTTAGACAGGATTCGTCTCTCCCGGTATTGGGGGTTGATATCGCGCTGTATCAGAGAGCCTTTACGCAAAGTCCCTGGCCAGGGCAAGCGAGATTTGCTGGTAGGTTCCAGTAGTTTCTCAAGGTGTAATGGGCTTCCCTCCGACACGACTTATACCGCTATTAGGGGACTGACGCTTGCCGCCCCCCTAGGCCCGATATGCGATAGTCTTAGACGAACGGACCGGACTGTACGGAGATTGTCACATCAGACTCAGTAGGAGTTCGGATGGGTTTCCTCATCGGCCTTCTTATCCACATCTACCTGGGGACCGTTATGTACAGCTAGTGCCGCTTGCGGTCTGTGGTTAAACCTACTGCCAGCGTAGTAGTCGAGTCTCTAGAGTCCCACACAGAGAGTTTCCCAACTCCAGGCGAAACGATATAGAGGTCGTATGGTTTTACGACAAGGGTTCGGACGCATACGTGTGTTTACACACGTACGACTTTCGGACAGTTTTTACCAGTCGGCTTTGGTTTAATCCAGTTACTGGTATCCGGTTATTGGATTTATACAGTCTAAAGTTTTTCCCTTTTTTTGCGGAAAGGAGGGGCGTTCTCGTAATTGCACGAGAAGCTTCTAGAAGGTGGTGACTAAGGAGGTTTAGGTGGCATATACATTAAATGAGATTAGTGAGTCATATGGATGATTCATCCATGTCATTAATGCTTCATAATTGCTTAATGACTCATGGAGATGAATCACCACAAGATATTTATCAAGCATGGTTGTAAATCATTTTCTTTTCTTTTCTTGATATTACAAAATGCTTGATATATATTATGATAACTCATTTTCTCTTCTTATTATCATGTTCATCTTCTCTCTCCTCAAGCTCTCCCTCTTCAAACCCTAATCCTCCCCTCTCATGTGTTGAGTACAAGGATTAGTTAGACTAATTAAACCATAAACCTCACTCTATATGACCTAGCTTCTTTGATTAGCACTTAAAGAAAGTTAGTTGCCTCAAGTTTAGAGGCTAAGCTTGGAGTAAAGCTCTCGGGTGGATCGTCTACTACTTCGAGAAGGCCGAGGAGGAGGTGGAGTTCGTAAAGATGAAGGACACGGTTCTTTAGGTATAATCCCTTTACATAGTAGTTGTTAACTTCTATGTTTGATGTTAGTTATCGTTTAGCTTCGATTCATGCGGTTAGTCGATGTTTAAGCAAAGACCAAGATCGTTTTTCATATTTCCGCCTCCCCGCAAGTCGTGGGGTGTTGTACATCGACTGACAGTGGTATCAGAGCCTCGCTAAACCATAAATAACTTAGTTGCAAATTTGTATGTATTTCGAACGGAAAAAACGAAACTGGAAAAGCCCGAAATCTCTAGTTTCTGTCGATTTTTAAATGAAGTCAAAAAAATTTTCAGGGATGTTCAGAAAGCTTGAAAAGACAGTAGAAGAACACCCAAGAAAATTGGGCCCCTGAATCGCCTAAAGCGCCGCGGAACCGCCGCAGATCCCCCCGATCCGCCGCGATTCCGCCGCCGAGTTGGCGATTCAGGAACCCAATTTTCCTGTGTTGCTTCTCTGTGATATTTGGTATTTTCTGGAATATTTTATTTTTGCTCAGGTTTCAGATTTACAGAGAAGTATTGGAGAAAAATTAAAAGTGTTTAATCGGTCGAAATTATACAGTATTTTCTTGTTGGATTATATCTGTGTTTGTATAATGTGTTCGTAAACCTCACCTAACTGCTAGTATGTCGGTTGGCAGGGGGTTGCACATTTCAGTAATGGTTTTTACTGTTTGTGGATATGAACTGTGTTGGACTGTTGTGATGTTTAGCCGGGGTTTTGTGATGGGTTATTATTTAATTC
Source organism: Agapanthus africanus (assembly GCA_030015575.1). NCBI lineage: Eukaryota > Viridiplantae > Streptophyta > Magnoliopsida > Asparagales > Amaryllidaceae > Agapanthus > Agapanthus africanus. The sequence continues at coordinate 175,904,683 of CM057349.1, forward strand.
ATTTGATGTAAATGTAATTTGTTGTAATATTATTTTGCGGGGCACATCCAGGTTGCGGTTGTAGCCACCGTTGTATTATTTCATTTTACTGTTTTTGCTCCTAGGACAGACACAAGGCGGGGTGCACAAACTGCCGTGCGGGTAGTTTGCCGTACCCGTTGGGGTCTTGGGTGGCGTAATGGCTATTCATCACAACTGTGTAATCCGTCTTTTGTTGCAGGCTCAAAACAAACACGGATTGCTTGCAAATCCAATAAAGTTCATCTGTGATCTGGAATGCCTATTATTGCGTCTGACGAATGTACAATATCTATATATGATAGCTATTTAGACGTCACATATGTTTTACACCCGTGCTAGCCCAGCCCCCGCTGTGTCGTTAGTTAAGTAACCTAACGGGTGATGACGGGACCCCGTGGCGAATGCGGATGGCATAAGAGGATGTTGTATTTTCGTTGTTTTCTGCAATGATAGGTTAATGATGGGACGCATTATTTATAATGCAAAGAAAATAAACCAAAAAGTTTAATCGTTGGAACAATTTAAAAGAAACCACTCGGTTAATTTTAAAAACAGATATTTTTAAATGCGGAGCTTTAACCACTCCTTTTAAAAGCTATCAGGTTCCTTCGGTTATATCAAGTTCACTACGTTCACGGTTTTGCCAAAACCATTCGTAGCCCTCCGTCATTTCATTTGGGTATTCAGTAGTATTCAAGCTATGCATTTTGGCCAAAGTCAAGGCATAGTGTTTGGTAGCTGCTGGGTTTTCATTTGTTGCATAAGATAGATGAGTTGGTTTGGGACAGTCGTATTATCATTTGACCAAAGTCAGGGGTATATACGGATGGGTTCAAATTGACAAGATAATGACGGGTAGAACTTGACATGTGACTTATGACATTTTGACCAAAGCCAAGGTCATAAGAGCATGGGGCAAAAACAAATATCGGGAATTTCTAAAGAAACTGAAATTTGCAAAGAGATGCATACCATTTGGAGTTTGATGAATGTTGGTAGCATTCCTTCAACATTATCATACGATGATATTTGGATCCCGATCCTACTGTGAGTATATGCTACTTATCAGGATATTCGTCACTTAACGATTAATGCTATAAACCAAGTAGGTGTCAAGAAAAGTATCAGCGGGGTTACGCCCCCAGAGAAAAGAGGTTCTTTAATTAAGGAACTTCGCGAAAGCGTTGGAAAACCTCCCTCGAAGTATCGACACTAGCCTGGCTGAACAGTTAAGCAAGAATTGTACAGTGAGAATAGTCCTGGCTAATTCTTCTTTTATGGTTTGAGGAAGGATTCGAGAAACAGTGGGAGCCATCCAGTTTAGATAAACTAAAAACCACTCTAAACTTGCAAGAGCATCATGCTAAAGAGTTTTCTTCTCTCTCTCCTAATTGCAGCGATCCTGAAAATGACTGGACTTAAGTTACTTTTAGAGAAAAATATACTGACAGGGCCAAACTATAAAGATTGGCTGCGGAATGTCAAAATGGCTTTGACCTATGACAAATTGGGGTACGTCCTCACCGCTACGGCACCTGCTGTCCCTGGTCCCAAATCCAGCAATGCGGATAAGGAAATCCACAAAACCTGGGATTTAGATTGCGCGAAAGCCAAGTGCATCGTGCTTGCCTCAATGAACAATGAACATCAGAGGAGGCACGAGGATATGGACCTTGATGGCATATTTCTCCATACAAAGGAACTTTATGGAGAGCAATCTCGTATAGCAAGATACGAGACCTCTAAGAACTTGTTTCGAGCGAGGTTGGCTGTCGGGTCATCGGTAGGAGAACATGTCCTAAAGATGATCGGCTATATTGAAGAGCTCGCAGACCTTGGGACGACTTTGGATAATGAGCTCTATACAGACCTTATTCTCCAGTCCCTTCCTCACACCTACGCCCAGTTTATCCTGAACTTCAACATTCAAAGAAAAGAAGTTGAACTTCCGGAACTCCTGAACATGTTAAGGAGTGCAGAGGGCACCTTGCAGAAGACAAGGGAAACACCCGCTATGTTTGTTAGCGGTACATCTTCTTCCGGGTCCAAGGCAAGGGCCAAAGGAAGGAAGAAGAAGGCCGCCACCAAACCTAGAGGAGGTGTTAGTAAGGTGGGAGGGAAGGGAAAGAAAAAGTTTGCGGTACCGGTAGTTGGCCAGGATGAGTGCTTCCATTGTCACAGGAAAGGGCACTGGAAGAAGGATTGCAAGGCGTGGAACGCCAAGAACCAGGAACCGAAGCAAGCTGTGGCTTCGACTTCAGGTGTGTTTGTAATTGAGAATTGTCTGTCGATCAACTCTACTTCCTGGGTATTGGATACCGGATCAGGATCTCATATTTGCAATTCATTGCAGGCACTGAGAAACCATAGAGTGCTGAAGGAAGGTGATATGACCCTAAAGGTTGCTAACGGAGCTAGCGTGGGAGCTGCATCCGTCGGGGATTATCACCTAGGATTGACGAGTGGACACATTTTGGTTTTACATAACTGTTTTTTTGTACCAAGCTTAACGTGTAATATCATATCAGTTTCCTTGTTATCAAATAAAGGTTATGATTTCACGTTTGTAAGAGATGTTGTTAACATCCACCTTAATCATGGTTTGATTGGGTCCGGTACACTAAATAACGGTATATATGTTTTAAACCAACTCCAAATTTTCAATGTCCAGAACACACTTAAAAGAAAGTCTCCAGATTTAAATAAAGCTTTCTTATGGCATTGTAGACTGGGTCACATCAATGAGAGAAGGTTGACTAAGTTGCATAGAGAAGGATATTTGGACTCGTTCGAATATCAAACTTATGACACTTGTCAATCTTGTCTCAAAGGAAAGATGACAAAGACTCCATTTACTGGACATGGAGTAAGAGCGAGCGAGCTCTTAGGACTCATACACAGCGATGTATGCGGTCCAATGTCTACACATGCAACAGGTGGTTTTTCCTATTTCATTACTTTCACGGATGATTACTCAAGATACGGATTCATTTATCTGATGAAACATAAATCCGAGGCTTTTGAGAAATTCCAAGAGTATAAGAATGAAGTAGAAAACCAAACCGGCAAAAGTATCAAGACACTTAGATCTGATCGAGGTGGTGAATACTTGAGTGCCGAGTTCCTAGGTTACCTAAAAGAGAAAGGAATTCTCTCTCAGCTTACTCCTCCATACACTCCACAGAATAACGGTGTATCGGAGAGACGGAATCGAACCCTATTGGATATGGTACGATCCATGATGAGTAATGCTGAGTTACCGCGATCTTTTTGGGGTTATGCGCTTGAATCAGCAGCATATCTTCTGAACAGGGCTCCTACCAAGACTGTGCCTACCACTCCATTTCAGATGTGGACTGGGAAGAAACCCCATCTTCAGCATATGAAGATTTGGGGATGTCAAGCTTTTGTTAAAAAGCAGCATGTGGACAAGCTCGAGGAACGATCAGTAAAATGTATGTTTGTGGAATATCCAAAGAACTCCAGGGGATATTATTTCTATTACGCAGAGGAACAAAAGGTTTCTGTTTCTCGAAATGCCCATTTTCTAGAACATCAGTTTTTAGAAAAGGAAATAAGTGGGAGCGAAATAGAACTGGAAGAAATTCCAGAACCACAAGCTGCTACTGAAAGTTTGGTAGAACCGGAAGTTCAAGAAGAACAGGACATTCCCGCACCCCTCCGTAGGAGTAGTAGGCCGTCTCATCCGCCTGAGAGATACTACGGTTTTCTCATAGATGGGGATAGAGAGTATTGCATCATAGGTGATGATGAACCTACTGACTTCCAGCAGGCCATCCAGAGCGGCGACTCGGTACGATGGCTAGATGCAATGCGGACCGAAATGGAGTCCATGTACACCAACAAAGTATGGACTTTGGACTTTGCTCTAGATGGGGTAAAACCCATAGGATGCAAATGGATCTTCAAGAAAAAGATTGGTGTAGATGGACAGGTGGAAACCTATAAGGCTAGACTTGTTGCAAAGGGTTTTCGTCAAAGACCTGGTTTGGACTATGACGAAACTTTTTCTCCAGTAGCTATGCTCAAATCCATTCGGGTCCTTCTTGCTATTGCTGCCTTCCATGATTACGAAATCTGGCAGATGGACGTAAATACGGCTTTTCTGAATGGAAATTTTGAAGAGTGCGTCTATATGGATCAGCCAGAGGGTTTCAATCAGAGTGGGAGCAGCGGGAAAGTATGCAAGCTGCTTAAGTCCATTTATGGACTAAAGCAGGCATCGCGGAGTTGGAACATCTGTTTTGATGAAACAGTCAAAGAATATGACTTTATCAAAAATCCAGATGAACCGTGCATATATAGTAAAGTTGTAGCCAGAAGTGTCGTATTCCTCGTCTTGTACGTGGATGACATTCTATTGATAGGAAATGACATTCCTATGCTACAATCTGTGAAAGGATTCTTGTCACACAGGTTCTCCATGAAAGACCTGGGTGATGCCTCTTACATTCTGGGGATCCGGATCTTTCGTGATAGATCCAAGAGGATGTTGGGACTTTCGCAGTCCAGGTATATCGACACTGTACTGAAAAGATTCAGTATGGAAGATTCTAAGCGCGGTAATCTACCGGCTTGTCACGGAATCACCCTCTCCAAAGAGATGTCTCCCAAGACTGATTTGGAAAGGGAACGCATGTCTATTATACCCTACGCTTCTGCGGTAGGCTCTATAATGTATGCGATGTTGTGCACCAGACCAGATGTAGCTTACGCACTGAGCGTGGTAAGCCGGTATCAGTCAGACCCAGGGGAGAAGCACTGGATAGCAGTAAAGAACATTCTCAAGTACCTGAGATGGACCAAGGAGATGTTCTTGGTTTACGGCAGAAAAGACCTCAGGTTGGAGGACTTTGCTGATTCCGGCTTCCAGAGTGATAAGGACGATTCCAAGTCCATGTCGGGTTATGTCTTTACCTTCAATGGAGGGGCGGTGTGCTGGAAGACCTCCAAGCAGGACACCGTTGCTGACTCGACGATGGAAGCGGAGTATATAGCTGCTTGCGATGCCTTAAAAGAAGCAGTCTGGATGAAGAAGTTCCTAACAGAACTTCAGGTGGTTCCTACCATAGTTGATCCAATACCTCTGTATTGCGACAACAATGGAGCTATAGCTTTAGCAAAGGAACCAAGGTCCCATCAGAAGTCCAGACACATCTTAAGGCGGTATCACCTGATCAGGGAGATCATTGATCGTCAGGAGATCGAGTTACGGAGAGTTGCTTCTGAAGAGAACATTGCTGATCCATTCACGAAGGCCCTACCTCAGATTCAGTTCGAGAGGCTACTCGAGATCATCGGTCTTCGATATGCCAGTACATGGCCCTAGTGCAAGTGGGAGATTGTTAGTGTATATGCCCTAGGGGCCATTATTGTATCATACTAGTTTGTATATTACTTAATGGAAGCTTGGGATATTCACATGTATATAACATCTTGCTAAACATGGTAGTATGCTACTTGGTTTTTCTATCTTAATATGTGAGTATACGTATTGATAGAGCTCTTAGGATCTTGCTTGACTACCGGCGTTGTGATGGCAGTCACACTAGTGGGGGCTGGGTAGTCTACAAGCACATCCTTATTCAGGTCCCTAGTCGTAGGATTATCGAGACAGGGCATCGATACTCCGGAGTAGACTAGTGTGTACGCTTCTCATCCCAGTTGGGGAGATGGTCTGTCCCATAGCCGTCAGTACGTCGTACTAGAGATAGTATGCAGGTGCTCGTTGGGTTACGGGTACACCGGACAGGACTCACAGGGAACTGTTCGATGGTTTTATACCAGTCGTCAGTGAACAGTTCCCAGGTGACATGAGTACAGCATAGTCCGCAGACTTGACACTGCTACTTCGCCTCGAGTGTGTCCCACTGTTCTTAGATTGCTACCCTACCACGACTCAAAGGAGTCGTGCAAACAGGTAGCAGTTGGGTGCAGTCCTGAGCACTTGGAGGCAGTGGCGGTTAGACAGGATTCGTCTCTCCCGGTATTGGGGGTTGATATCACGCTGTGTCAGAGAGCCATTACGCAAAGTCCCTGGCCAGGGCAAGCGAGATTTGCTGGTAGGTTCCAGTAGTTTCTCAGGGTGTAATGGGCTTCCCTCCGACACGACTTATACCGCTATTAGGCGACTGGCGCTTGCCGCCCCCTAGGCCCGATATGCGATAGTCTTAGACGAACGGACCGGACTGTACGGAGATTGTCACATCAGACTCAGTAGGAGTTCGGATGGGTTTCCTCATCGGCCTTCTTATCGACATCTACCTGGGGACCGTTACGTATAGCTAGTGCCACTTGCGGTCTGTGGTTAAACCCACTGCCAGCGTAGTAGTCGAGTCTCTAGAGTCCTACACAGAGAGTTTCCCTACTCCAGGCGAAACGATATAGAGGTCGTATGGTTTTACGACAAGGGTTCGGACGCATACGTGTGTTTACACACGTACGACTTTTGGACAGTTTTTACCAGTCGGCTTTGGTTTAAGCCAGTTACTGGTATCCGGTTATTGGATTTATACAGTCTAAAGTTTTTCCGTATTTTTGCGGAAAGGAGGGGCGTTCTCGTAATTGCGCGAGAAGCTTCTAGAAGGTGGTGACTAAGGAGGTTTAGGTGGCATATACATTGAATGAGATTAGTGAGTCATATGGATGATTCATCCATGTCATTAATGCTTCATAATTGCTTAATGACTCATGGAGATGAATCACCACAAGATATTTATCAAGCATGGTTGTAAATCATTTTCTTTTCTTTTCTTGATATTACAAAATGCTTGATATATATTATGATAACTCATTTTCTCTTCTTATTATCATGTTCATCTTCTCTCTCCTTAAGCTCTCCTTCTTCAAACCCTAATCCTCCCCTCTCATGTGTTGAGTACAAGGATTAGTTAGACTAATTAAACCATAACCCTCACTCTATATCACCTAGCTTCTTTGATTAGAACTTAAAGAAAGTTAGTTGCCTCAAGTTTAGAGGCTAAGCTTGGAGTAAAGCTCTCGGGTGGATCGTCTACTACTTCGAGAAGGCCGAGGAGGAGGTGGAGTTCGTAAAGACGAAGGACACGGTTCTTTAGGTATAATCCCTTTACATAGTAGTTGTTAACTTCTATGTTTGATGTTAGTTATCGTTTAGCTTCGATTCATGTGGTTAGTCGATGTTTAAGCAAAGAACAAGATCGTTTTTCATATTTCCGCCTCCCCGCAAGTCGTGGGGTGTTGTACATCGACTGACACATACATACATCAACTATCATGGTTGATTATACATAGAAAATGGTGGATATATAAGACTCACACCATGGTTTATATTATGGATATTTATTTCTCTTTTTGCTAAATCAAAAGAAAAGAGAAAAAGGTGAATGATTGGTTATCTTCTACACTCTTCTCTTGACCTAACCATTTTCACCTACCATTTAACCATGATTTATCTTCCTCTTCTCTTTTAACTAAGCTGAAATAAATATCCATATTAATTAACCATGGTTTGAGATGAGAAAGAAAAAATATATATACTTATGTTTTTCTTTTTCTCTTGTGAGTTATTCTTCTCTTCTTCATAAATATCCATCATCTTCTTCAACCTTGAGCTCTTGCTCTCCTGAATTTTCAAGTGAGCAAAATATTCATCAAAATAGGATTTTGAAGTGAGAAAGAGAACCACAACACCATTCTACACAAGTCTAGCCCACTTGTTTAGAGTGTTAGCTTCGATTTTCATTCTTGATCTTGCGAAGTTGCTAGCTTGGATAAAGCGGACTCCGGGTGGATCATCGGTGACCTCGAGGAGTTCAAGCGGAGCTTTTTCAAACCCCAAGTAGCCGAGGAGTCTAGCGTAGGGAGCTACAAAGGTTGTACTCTCTAAACCCTAGCTATTCTTTCATATGATGATGTGAAAAACTTGAAACCCTAATTTTTCTAGGAACGATTCTATGTTCGTTAACTTAGCACCCTAAAAATTCAGTTTTTGGTTCATGTGATGCTTCCAAACCCTTCATGAGGTGCTAGGCTAACCTTTCAAGAATGAGGTATTGCAGGGTTGCCTAGCACGGCAGCAAGGTTTTGGGAGGCATCTTCCATACTAAATTAAAAAATTTGCCGTTCTAGCTAATCCTAACCCTAGAATCGTATACTAGAAATCGACGGAATAAAAATGCAAACAACTTTGCAACAAAAGTGAGCAAGGAATACAACCTTTGTATACTGGTCCTTCACTTCAATAGCTCCGTGTAGTAGTCCCTTCACTGCGATTGTGTACTCCGGACTCTAGAGAGGCTCCCATGAAAAAATGAACATGCTTGCTTCGAAGCCTTCGAGGCCGAAGATGATCTACGTCGAGGAGACACTAACCTAAGCTATCTCTTCACTACTTGTGAAATTAGTGAAGAAAACACCCTATACTAAATGGAAAGTAGTAGAGGATGATGAAGTAGGAAGTGGGCTCACTTTATGATTGATTTTCTCACACTTTTTTCATCAACTCCATTGAAGCTAGAAAGCTTTGTGAAGAAGAAGAAGAAGAAAGCTCTCTTGATAATTATCCATGAGATTATGGCAACCCCAGGAGAGTTAACATCATATGTTAACCTTTTTAGAGAGTTAACTATGGCTATCTTTAATTGGTTGGGTTAACAAATATCTTGGCCTAAACAAAAGAGTGGACTTGGTCAAAGATCACTACAAGCTTCTACAAGCTTTCATCCATGAAAAAATTCCACCTTTTGTAATTACCAAAATAAACAAAATCCTAGCAATTAAACCAAGCATGGTTTATGTCATACACACACCTTTGTTGCATGTATCATCAAGCATGACACAAAATAATCTACACTTATATATATCACATATATACTTATGCACAAAGTGAGAAAAAGAAATCATAAGTGAGCTTAATATTAGTTAATGTAATGTAATATATCAAATATATAATTATATATTAAATTATTAAATCAACACTTGATTTAATAATATGGTTATATCATATATAACCGACTAATATCAAATGTAACAACTTATCGAATCAACACTTGATCTGATAACCCGGCTATATCGCATATAACCGACCAATGTCACAAATCGCGAGAATACAATACGGTATCACATATCGTATTAATCTCGGTCCCGCACATATCACATATGTGCTCCTACTCCGTTTCGCTTGAGCCTGGAAACTTCTTTGTAGGACTCTAAAGACTCGTCAATACGCTGGCCGCAGGTGATGATCATATCAAACACCCACATGCCGCAAGCGGTCTGCTAAACGTAGCGGCCACCCGGGTATTGAGCGATTAGAAGATCAACAACCAAGTATGCTCGTACTCCTACGAATCCAATCAGTAACACTACAGTACTGTCCGGTCTCTTCGTCTGATATGTCACAATCTTGTCTAGGGGTGGTAAACGTCAGATCCTAGTTACTTGATAATTCGTGTAGATATGAGGCTCATAAGGGGTCGAGAAACTACTGATAACACTTACCAGTATATCTCTGAAGCAGCCTTGGCCAAAGACTTCCTGTAATAGCCAATCGAGCACAGCGCAACATCAACTCCCAATACCGGGAGAGACGAAACCCTTCATTTCGCTCATTGCCTCCATGTGATTGGGGACTGTACCCAAAAGCCACCATTTTTCCCGTTCTCTTGAATGTGGTAAGGTGGAAATCAAAGCACAGTGTGAATCACACAAGACTCTATGATGATCTCGGGTTTACAGACTGACCTGTACCAGTGTCACCAGAGAACAGCTATCTGACGTGAGGTATAATACCATCTGGGAGTTCTCGGCGAGTTCGTCCAGTGTACCCAATCTCCACTGAGCACCCGTATACTGTCTCTGATGTCAAACACCAATTGATATGGGATCATCCATCGCCCATCTACATGGGTCGAGAAGCTATACGCTAGTCTACTCTGGTATATCGATGCCCTGTCTCATACACCCATGACTAGGAACATTTGAAGGATGTACTTAGTGACTACACTGTCCCCACTGGTATGATCTGCATCATAATCCTGGTAGTCAAGTACTCATCCTAAGGGCTTTATCAACATGTAACATAGAGACAATCAGAGTACATGTTGATAAAGAGCAACCAGATAGCATACTATCATGTCGAGCAAGAAAGTCCTCCATATATATGTCCAAGCATCCACTACAATATACATCTTATGTACAGTAATGGCCTCTAGGGCATATATATAACTAACAGGTATCACATACACGCATTAATCTCGGTCTCGCACATATCACATATGTGCTCCTTCACCAATTCACATGAACCAGGAAACCTCTGTGTAGGACTCTAAAGACTCGTCAATACACCGGCAGCAGGTGATGACCATATCAAGCACCCACAAGCCGCAAGCGGTCTTCTAAATGTAACGGCCAACCGGGTATTGAACGATCAGAAGATCAACATGCAAGTCTGCTCATACTCCTGCGAATCCAATCAGAAGGACTACCGTACAGTCCGGTCTCTTCGTCTGATATGTCGCATATCATAGCCTGGGGGTAGTATAAGTCGGACACCAATAGCCTGATAAGCCTTGCCGATGCAAAGTCCATAACGGTTCGAGAAACTACTGATAACACTTACCAGTAAATCTCAGCAACCCTGGTCAGGGATTTCCTGTTATGGCCAATCGAGCATAGCGCAACATCAACTCTCGATACCGGGAGAGACGAAATCCCTCCTATCGCTCATTGCCTCCATGTGACTCGGGACTGTACCCAAAAACAACCTTTTTCCACGATCTCTTGATCGTGGTATGGTAGAAATCAAAGCACAGTAGGAATCACACAAGACTCTATGACGATCTCGGGTCTACAGACTAACCTGTACCAGTGTCACCAGGGAACTGCTATCCGACGATAGGTATAATACAATCTAAGAGTTCTCGGCGAGTCTGTTCAGTGTACCCAGTCTCCACTGAGCACCCGTATACCTTCTCTGATGTCAAACACCAATGGATATGGGATCATCCATCGCCCATCATATGGGTCGAGAAGCGTATACGCTAGTCTGATTATCGTTGTCCTGTCTCGATACTCCCACGACTAGGAAAATTTGAAGGACGTACTTACCGACTACCTTGTCCCTACTAGTATGATCCGCATCATAATCCTGGTAGTCAAGTACTCGTCCTAAGAGCTTTATCAAGCTGTAATAGAGAGACAATAAGAGTACATGTTAAGATAAAGTGCAACCAGATAGCATACTATCATGTCGAGCAAGAAAGTCCTCCCTATATATGTCCAAGCATCCACTACAATATACACCGCATGTACGGTAATGGCCTCTAGGGCATACATATAACTAACAACTAGTATATGATCCGCATCATAATCCTGGTAGTCAAGTACACATCCTAAGGGTTTTATCAACATGTAATAGAGAGACAATAAGTGTAGATGTTAAGATAAAGTGCAACCAGATAGCATACTATCATGTCGAGCAAGAAAGTCCTCCCTATATATGTCCAAGCATCCACTACAATATACATCACATGTACAGTAATGGCCTCTAGGGCATACATATAACTAACAATCTCCCACTTGCAGTAAAGCCATTTGTTGCAGTATCTCATACTCAACGTCCTATAGAAGTCTCTCTAGGGTAAGGCCTTTGTGAGTGGATCCGTCGCGTTATCCTTCGCGTCTACTCTCCTATCCTCGATCCCTTAGAGATCAACCATCTCCCTTGTCAGGTGATACATGCCTCAGAATATGTCTGGACACGGATGGGACCGTCGTTCTTAGGCCAAAACCACAACTCCATTGTTGTAACAATAACAGTTATTGGACGCTCACTGGTAGGAACCATTTCATCTCATGAACAAGAAATGCCCAGACAACCACTTTGGCAGCATCGTTGGTAGCGATGTATTCGGCCTTTATCGTCTAGTATGCCATGGTATCTAGCTTGGAACTCTTCCAACATACCGTCCCTCCACTGAGGGTAAAGACAATTCCTGTGACTGACACTCAGTTGATCTTATCACTCTGGAAGCTCGAACCAAGAACATTCATTTAATGCTTCTCAAGTACTTAAGAATGTCCTCCACAGCTGTCTAGTGATTCTTCCAAGATCCGATTGATTCCTGATCACTATACCGGTGAGTTATCTACATCTGGTCTGGTACATAACATCGCATACATGATAGAGCCTACTGCCGAAGCATAGGATATCCCTTGCACGCGAGCTCTCTCCAAATTAGTCTTAGGAGACATCTTTTTAGAGATAGTGATCCATGAGTAAGTAGGCGAACCACCACGCTTAGAATCTTCTATACTAAACCCCTTTAGAATGGTGTGAATGTATCTGGATTTGGGACACTCCCAACATCCACATAGATCTATCAGCAAAGATCATTAACAACAAGATGTGGTAGGTATCATCCAGATCTTCTATGGAGAATCCTCGTGATAAGAGAAGCTTGACCGAGTGTAGCATAGGAAACACTTTCCTATCAAGAGTATGTCATCTATGTACAATACGCGAAAGAAAACCTTACTCTCTACAACCTTCTTGTATATACAAGGTTCATCTATCTTTTTGATGAAGTCAAACTCTTTGACTGCATCATCAAAACAGATGTTCCAACTCCGCGAAGCACGCATTGATCCTGATGGACTTAAGCATAGCTATGAAACTCTCAACTTTTCCATCTACACCAAGAATCTTCTCAAGATCCAATTTGCTCCCAATGGGTTTTACCCCTTCAGGTGCAACATTCAAAGTCATACTTTGTTGGTGTACATGGATTCCATCTCTGATCGCACAGCATCCAGCCTTTACACAGAGTCCTCACTCGGGATGGCCTGCCTAAACCTAGTTGGGCCATCATCTACAATGTTGCATTCCTCGCTTCCACTGTCACTGAGAAGATCATAGTATCTCTCACGTAGATAAGGAACCCTACCAGATTCGCGGAGAGCCTGAGGTTCGTTGGAGACTATTGAATCCTTTGGCTTGACCAAATCATCAGCTGTTAGTTTGTCTAGCTGGAACTCTTTCCAGTTCTACCTCATGACCACAAATTTCTTCACAAGAAATTCCTTTATAAAAAAAAGGTTGCATGCTGAGAAACAAAACACCTTTTGCTCCTCGGTGTGGTAGAAGATATTCCCTCGCAAATGTTTGGGATATCCTACAAACTTATAGAACTGACCTTGTCTCGAGTTTGTCCGGATTCTGTCTTTCAACATAGGCTGGACAACCCCATATCTTAACTCGTTTAATACATGGTCTCTTCCAATACCATATCTCATATGGAGTGGTAGGCACTGATTTGGATGGAATCCCATTCAATAAGTATGCAGCTTCTCAAGTGCAAAACACTAAAAGGAAACAGGCAACTCAGCAGTACTTATTATAGAGCGCACCATATCTCATAGGGTGCGATACCTCCGCCTCGGTACACCGTTGTGTTATGGTGTATACGTAGGAATAAGTTGAGAGAGAATCCCATTCTCCGTTTAGAAAATCCAAGAACTCCATGCCCATGTATTCCCTTCTTCGATCACATCGAAGGACTTAATACTTTTACCTGTCTGGTTCTCAACTTCAAGCTTATATTCTTTGAATTTCTCAAAAGTTTCAGACTCGTGTTTCAACAGGAACACATGTTCGAATCTCGAGAGATGATCGGTGAATATAATGAAGTACGAAGAACCAACCCAAGCATTTGTAGACATAGGATCGTATACATCATCATGTGTCCGTCCCAAGAGTTCAGTAACTCTTTCTCTGTTTCCAGTAAACGGAGTATTGGTCACTTTACCTTCGTGAGAAGAATGGCAAGTATCATAAGATGAAAATTCGAACATATTCTTATATTCATCCTTATATAACTTAGCTGGTCTTGTCGCATTGGTATGACCTAGTCTATAATGCCACAAGAAGGATTCGTTCATTTCTGAACTACTCCTCTTGTGTGTATTCTATATACATTGAACTGTGGTTTGATTTAGAACATATATGCCATTTCATAACGTGTCTGATCCAATCAACTCTTGATTCGGGAAAATGTTCACAACATTATCCATCAATACAAAATTATATCCTTCTTTAACTTTATAACGAAACTGATGTAATGTCATATATCAGGTTCGATATCTAATGACATTTGTTCATAATCAATGTATTTAGCATTTGTTAATACAAGGTGATATCTGCCAACTGACTTGGCTGCAACAATTGCACCATTCTCTGTCACTTAGAGACATATCACCTAATCTCAGTTCTCTACCTTTCTATAGCCCATGTAACAAATTACATATGTTGGATCCTGATCCGGCATCTCATACCTAGGACGCAGAGGAGACTGAGAAACAATTCTTGGTGACGAACACACCCGAAGAATATGCATCAACATGCTTATCCCTCGATTGGGTCGCGTGGAAATTCGGATATTCCCCTATTTCCGGCTCGGACTTATAACAATTATAAGATAGAGCCGAACCAACGTTCCCTAGCTCGGTATAATAAGCAGGTTCAGTTAATGCATCTATATTATTATCTTGATTAAGGCGTGACATGGTCGCTACCAGGAGAGAGAGAAGAAAACACTCTGTGTGCGCTCTTGCAAGATCAGATTGGTTATTATTTTATTTAATCAGGATGTCTCCCACTGTTTTTTTCTCAAATCTTCCTTCAAACCCTAAATGGTAAGACTAGCCGGGATTAATTACACCTTACAAGTTCGCCAATCATTCGGCCAGGCTAGTGTCGGTACTTTGAGGGAGGATCCCCATGCTTTCGCACGGACCTAATTAAAATAAATCTCATTTTCCCAGGGGCGTAACCCCGTGAACAATTTTCTAGACACCTACTTGATCGGCTAATTTTAATGTGTAAAACTCTCCCAGGAGCAAGTCTTACTCGCAGTGGGTATCGGGATCCAACTATCTCATAGAAGGTATGCAATCTCATTGCAAATTTCAACACTTGAAATCCCCGATAATATTTTCCCCCGAGCGATCTATGACCTTAAGAAGGTCAACAAACCATAGACCGCAAGTCAAGTTCAACCCGTCATTTCCTGACTGAATTAAACCCACCCGTACGACCCTTGACAAGGTCAACAAGGCCTCACGACTACCCTAATCCAATCGCATCATTTGCTTTGGAGATAAGCACTAATCATCTACCGCACACTACGCCTTGACAAGGTCAACAAACGCAGCACGAATACTAAATACTACTTATCTGAAATGACGGAGGGCTACAACAGGTTTTTAAGAAAATCCTTTGTGTAATGAACTTGATATCGTTGTAGAACCAAGTAAATTTTAAAAGGAGTGTTTTTGAGGTTTTTACTAGTTTAGCTAAAGAGGTCACTCCCGGTGAAGGGATCTCGGCTCTTTCCTCATCGAATGAGGTGCAGGATATTTCACAAATACCACTATGCAAAGCAAAAACTATAGAAGCAATCAAAAGACAAAACGAGTGGGTTGTAGCATCTGCTAGTTTCGCTTAAGAGGTCACTCCAGGTGAAGGGATCTCGGCTCTTTCCTTATCGAATAAGGTGCTGGATATTCTACAAGGAATACCGCTATGCGAAGCAAGAACTAGAGCTACCAGTTTTTAAACAAGTTTCTACAACATATTTAGGTTTCTTTTATTTCATTAATCTCATTAATGAAGTCCCATCAAGTATGCTTCCTATTCATCACAGATGAAACGAAAGCAGCAATATTTACTATATATCATCATATATATAATATAAGCATTCGTCTCAACATATCAAGTCACATCACAGAATATCAGCAGCAGAAGAATCACATATGAAATATTGGATATACTCGAAATTCCGTGTTTTTGATAAGCCAGTAAAAAACGTGGATTCCACGGTCGCGATGAATAGCCAAAACCACATCCCTAGACCCTTACACGAGCGGCAAGCGACCTTACCAATTCTAGAGTTAGGGGATCCGGTCTCAACTTCTTGAGATGGTCTCCCACTGGACCCTAGAACTCGGTTACTTATGCTCTCCTCCTTGGGTCTATCGTAATGCAGAAAAGTAAATAATATACATCATTGGTGACATCATCCTCAACCCGGAACTGCCGCAATAAAAGAATATTACATACATTGAATTTTACATGATTGAAAATAAAAACTCTCATCTCACATAAAAACCCCGGCTACTCAAAGCACGACGATCCAATATAACATATCACAGCAACACATAACATCACATGTCATCAACGTAAGTAAATATGCGTATCGCAATTGTTGTTGACGTATAGCAACGAAACCTGCGATACGCCACATATTACACTTACGGCCGTAGAAAATAAATTGAAAAACTACAACAATTGGAATCCGCAACCACCTTAGACATCATAAACGCAATGTATCACATACTTTGGATTTCATGTCTTACCAAAAAAATTCCTTAGACATCACATGCCTAACAATTATAAACCCCACATTTTAGTCACGAAATTGAAAACACTTTTCAATAACCGGTCGGGTAATTCAACAAGATTCCCGATAACCTGATCGAATGCTCGTCGGAAACATTAGTAGATGGCCGTACCCCCGATGCTGTCGACGAAGTGCACTAAGGCGGAACACCGCGGCCACGAGCACCCGAACGGATGCTTTTGGCGACGGGGTTCTCTACAGTCACTTGGTCGGGGCTATGAGGCGTGGCTATCTATTAAGGTTACCCGGCGAGTATCCGCGTACGCTACGTGATTGCGACGGACTTTTGATCCATATCAAAATTCCGTGGCAACCGATCAAAGAGACTAAATTGCTAGATTTATAAAATTCAAACTAGTTATTATATAACTAATTATTGTTGATTCCAAATATTGTATCACAATCACAGATAGCTAGACGATGTTAAACTTTTCGATCGAATAAACAAACACCGAAAATTTTCGAAAGAGCTCAACACTTGAGCGGAGTTTAAAAAGTACCCAGAAAATGCCACAACACCTATGAACCATCCGTATTAGGGCCGACCCTGTTAGTTATATGTATGCCCTAGAGGCCATTACTGTACATTGGATGTATATTGTAGTGGATGCTGGGACATATATAGGTAGGACTTTCTTGCTCGACATGATAGTACGCTATCCGGTTGCTCTTTATCTTAACATGTATACTTTCTGTCTCTCTGTTACATGTTGATAAAGCCCTTAGGATGTGTACTCGACTTCCAGGACTATGATGCAGATCATACTAGTGGGTCCTGGGTAGTCCATGAGTACATCCTTCAATGTTCCTAGTCGTGGGAATATCGAGACAGGGCATCAATATTCCAGAGTAGACTAGCGTATATCTTCTCGACCCATGTGATGGGCGATGGATGATCCCATATCCATTGGTGTTTGACATCAGAGATGGTATGCGGGTGCTCAGTGGAGACTGGGTACACTGAACGGACTCGCCGAGAACTCCCAGATGGTATTATACCTCATGTCAGATGGCAGTTCTCTGGTGACACTGGTACAGCTTAGTCTGTTGACCCGAGATCGTCATAGAGTCTTGTGTGTCTCCCACTGTGCTTTGATTTCCACCCTACCACGGCTCTACTGAGTTGTGCAAACAGGTGGTTTTTGGGTACAGTCCCGATTCACATGGAGGCAATGAGCGATAGGAGGGGATTCGTCTCTCCCGGTATTGGGGGTTGATGTTGCGCTATGCACGACTGGCCATAACAGGAAATCCCAGGCCAGGGTTGCAGTGATAAACTGGTAAGAGTTATCAGTAGTTTCACGAATGTTATGGACCTCACGTCAGCATAACTTATCGAGCTATTGGGGTCTGACGTTTACCACCCCTAGGCGAGATATGCGACATATCAGACGAACAGACCGAACTGTACGGTAAGTGTTACTGGTTGGATTCACAGGAGTGTGAGCGGGCTTGCTCGTCGATCTTCTGATCACTCAATACCCGGGTGGCCGTTACGTTTAGCAGACCGCTTACGGCTTGTGGGTGTTTGATATGATCATCATCTGCTGCCGGCGTATTGACGAGTCTTTAGAGTCCTACATAGAGGATTCCTGGCTCAAGCGAAACGAAATAGGAGCGCATATGAGATATGTGTGGGACCGAGAATAATGCGTGTATGTGATACCGTATTCTATTCTCGTGATGAATGTATCGATTGGTTGTATGCGATATAACCTAGTTATCGAATCAAGGATTGATTCGATAAGCCGATACATTGGATATTAGTCGGTTATATGCGATATGACCGGATCGTTAAATCAAGTATTGATTTAATGATTAAATGCATAATTATATATTTGATATAATAATTAGCATTAACTAGTGTTTGTTCACTTTAAATGGATTTTCTCACTTGAAGTACACAAGTTGTATATGTGATATATTTTTGTGCACTTGTTTGTATCATGTTTGATGATACATGCTAACTTGAGTTTGTGTGTATGATTAAACCATGGTTAGGGTTTTGTTTACTTATCTATTCATTTATTTATTTATTCATTTTTGCAAAATAAGTCATGGTGGCTTTCTCTGTTTGCTTGTTAAAGCTTCATGAAGCTTTGAACAAGTCCACCATTTTTGTCTCATGCTTAACCCTAACCATTCAACCTAACCATAGTTTATTCTCTACACCTAACCATGGTTGCTATATGATAAGTACTCATTTTATTTTCTATTTTGAATAAGACTTATCATATTTTTTCTTCTTCTTCTTCTTCATCAACAAAAAGAAAAACTTGCCTCCATCAATGGCAACTGGAGAAAAAGAGTGAGAAATCCAATTCTAAAGTGAACCCAATTCCTATTTCTTCATCCTCTACCACTTGCCAAGAAGTATAGCTTGTTTTCTTCACAAGTTTCATGACTTGGTGAAGTTGGAGTTTGATCTTGAGTTGCCTCGACGTAGATCATCTTCGGCATCGAAGTCGACGACCTAGCCCGATCAATTCTTCGATGAAACCACCGCGAGAGTCCGAGATCCGATGGGTACAGCGTAGGGGCTTCCTCACGGAGCTATGGAGGTGGAGGACCGGATCTACAAAGGTTGTAGCCCCTTCCCTTTTAGTTAAAGTCGTTAACTTGCAATGCATCGTCTATACATCTAGTTAACGATCCGTATTACGGTTTGTAGGCACATGGAAAATTTTGAATTAGCCATGTTTGATCACTTGTGGGACCTCATTAGTGTGCTTAGGAACCCTACAGACCCATGCCTCACTCATGTCGCCACGGAACTGCCACAAACCCTAGGGTATGACCGCGGTTCCATGATCCAAAAAGTCGAGTTTGGGTATCGTTTTTCTAGAGGGTCCACAGAATCGCTTCCATGATTTTCTGAAGATTTTAAACTTGGAAAAAATCCAATTCTTGGAAAATTTCCAGCGAGAGAAAATATGGGTTATAGATATCCGTTCGAACTTTTTAACGTCGTCTAAATAACCCGAATATATGTTAGAATTATGACTACGAAACACTCCGAATTGCTTTTGCAGAAAATTAACATCACATGCAAATTTAGCAAAAACAAGCAACACCTGAAACATCAAAACCCTGAGACTGGAACACCCTAAAAATTTGACACCCAAATTCCCAAATGGAACCGGTGAGCTCGGATTTTGTGCTCATGTGGCCGGCCAAAAGAAGGTGGGTAGGGTTCAAATTTGTATGGTGTTCATGTTATATCACATACAACATTCTGCAGTTGCTAAAACTTTTTTTTACACGTTTAAAAATTCGACAGAAACTAGATCTTTATATCGGGTGTTACGGAGTTGTTTCGGTTTCGTAATCTAACAAACATCATCTAATTCTCTAGCATGGCTCTGATACCACTGCAGGGTTCTGTAGGGCGGCAGCAAGGTTTCGGGAGGTATCGTCCATGCCGTTTTCAAATTTTTGTCGTACTAAAGAACCCTAACCCTAGAATCTTAACTAGAGATTTAGATGAACTACAATGTAAACAATTTTACATCTAAGTGAATGAGGAATACAACCTTTGTAGACCGGTACATCACTTCTAAAGCTCCGTGTAGTAGTCCCTTCGCTCCAAGTACTGAACACCCGAACTCTAGAAAGGGTTCACATGAACAAATGAATAAGCTTGCTCGCAGTCTTCGAGGACGAAGATGATCTACGTCGAGGAGGCTCAAGCTCATTCTACCTCTTCACTAATGGTAGATCAGTGAAGCAAACACCCTAAACTAAATGGCTAATATAGTAGAGGATGATGAAGTTGGAAATGGGCTCACTTTAGATTAATTTTTCTCATAATATTTCATCACCTTTTCAAAAGCTAAAAAGCTTTTCCATGAAGAAGAAGAAGATGAAGAGGAGATGAGAATGAAACTCATGAGGTGAGAATAGCAACCATGGGTGAGTTAGTGTCATACACTAACTCATGTAGAGAATAAAACTATGGCTAAAAGAATAATGGTTAGTTAATACATATTTTAAGTAAAACAAATGAGTGTACTTAGTTAATGGTTCCACAAGCTTCTCCAAGCTTCAACCATTAAACCAATTTCCACAAATTTATGAATTACTAAAATAAATATAAACCCTTCATTATAACAAGTATGGTGTGAGTCTCATACACCCATGTTGCATGTGGCATCAAGCTGTAGGGTTTCTAGGAACGCTAATGAGGTCTCATATGGCATAAACCATGCCAATTTCAAATTTTACATGTGCCGAGAAACCCTAATACGGATCGTTAACTAGAATTTTAGGCGAAACATGAAACTAGTTAACAACTTAACTACAAGAAAGAGGCTACAGCCTTTGTAGATCCGGTACTCCACCTCCATAGCTCCGTGATGAAGTCCCCTCGCTGTACAAATCGGATCCCAGACTCTAGCTTCGGCTTCATCGGAGAAATGGGCGGGCTAGGTCATCGACTACGATGCCGTAGATGATCTACGTCGAGGCATCACAAGATCAAGCTCCCACTTCATCAAGTCATGGAACTTATGAAGAAAACACCATATACTACTTGGCAAGAGGTAGAGGATGGAGAAATAGGAAGTGGGTTCACTTTAGAATTGGATTTCTCACTCTTTTTCCCAAATCACCATTGAAGCTATCAAGCTTTTTCTTCTTGAAGAAGAAGAAGAAGAAGAAGAAGAAGATGATAATATGATAAGTGTTTAAAATAGAAAAGAAAAAGAATACTTATCATATACCAACCGTGGTTAAGTGTAGAGACTAAACAAGGGTTAAGTTGAATGGTTAGGTTAAGACATGAAGACAAAATGGTCACTTTAGTCAAACCTTCATGAAGCTTCAACAACAAACAAAGAAAGCCACCATTTTCTCTTTAGCTTTTCAAAATAAATAAATAAATAAATAAATATGAAAATCAAAAACCTAACCATTTAAATAACCATGGTTTAATCTTTACACAAATCCAAGTGAGTATGTATCATCAAACATGATACAAACAAGTGCACAAAAATATATCACATATACAATGTGCACATCAAGTGAGAAAATCCATTTAAAGTGAACCAATACTAGTTAATGCAAAATAATATATCAAATATATAATTATACATTAAATCATTAAATCAACACATGATTTAACGATCCGGTCATATCGCATATGACCGACTAATATCCAATGTATCGGCTTATCGAATCAATCCTCGATTTGTTAACTAGGTTATATCGCATACAACCGATCGATACATTCATCGCGAGAATGGAATACGGTATCACATACATGCATTATTCTCGGTCCCGCACATATCTCATATGCGCTCCTATTTCGTTTCGCTTGAGCCAGGAAACCTCTGTGTAGGACTCTAAAGACTCGTCAATACGCCGGTAGCAGATGATGATCATATCAAGCACCCACAAGCCGCAAGCGGTCTGCTAAACGTAACGACCACCCGGGTATTGAGCGATCAGAAGATCGACGAGCAAGCCCGCTCACACTCCTGTGAATCCAACCAGTAACACTTACCGTACAGTCCGGTCTCGTCGTCTGATATGTCGCATATCTCGCCTAGGGGTGGTAAACGTCAGACCCCAATAGCTTGATAAGTCGTGTCGATATGAGGTCTATAACAGTTTGAGAAACTACAGGTAACACTTACCAGTAAATCTTAGCAACCCTGGCCAGGGATTTCTGGTTATAGCCAATCGAATACAGCGCAACATCAACTCCCTATACCGGGAGAGACGAATCCCCTCCTATCGCTCATTGCCTCCATGTGACTCGGGACTGTACCGAAAAACCACCGTTTTGCACGCCCTCTTGGACGTGGTAAGGTGGAAATCAAAGCACAGTGGGAACCACACAAGACTCTATGACGATCTCGGGTCAACAGACTACTCTGTACCAGTGTCACCAGAGAACTGCCATCTGACGTAAGGTATAATACCATCTGGGAGTTCTCGGCGAGTCCGTCCAGTGTACCCAGTCTCCACTGAGCACCCGTATATCATCTCTGATGTCAAACACCAATGGATATGGGATCATCCATCGCCCATCTGTATGGATCGAGAAGGTATACGCTAGTCTACTCTGGTATATCGATGACCCATCTCGATACACCTACGACTAGGGACCTTGAAGGATGTACTTATGGACTACCATGTCCCCACTAGTGTGATCCGCATCATAGTCCAGGTAGTCAAGTACACATCCTAAGGGCTTTACCAACATGTAACAGAGAGACAATCAGTATACACGTTAAGGTAAAGAGTAACCAGATAGCATACTATCATGTCGAGCAAGAAAGTCCTCTCTATATATGTCCAAGCACCCAATACAATATACATCCTATGTATAGTAATGGCCTCTAGGGCATAGATATAACTAACAATCTCCCACTAGCACTAGGGCCATCTGTATGCAGTGGTTGTAGTATCTCATACTCAACCATCCCATAAAAGTCTCTCTCTGGGAAAAGGCCTTTGTGAGTGGATCCGCCGTGTTGTCCTCTGAGTCTGTTCTCCTAACCTCGATCACCCTGGAGATCAACCATCTCCATGATCAGGTGATACTGCCTCAGAATATATCTGGGTCGCTGATGGGACCGGGGTTCCTTGGCATAAGCCACAACTCCATTGTCACACGATGGGAGGAACTAAGTTCATCTCATGAACCAATATACACCCAGACTGCCTCTTTGGTAGCATCTTAAGTAGAGATGTATCGAGCCTTTATCATCTAGTTAGCCACGGTATCTAGCTTGGAACTCTTCCAACATACCGTCCCTTTACTGAGGGTAAAGACAATGCCTGTGACTGACATTCAGTCGTCCTTATCACTCTGGAACCTTTCCAGTGATTCTCCCCAGAATCAATTGATACCATCTCACTACAACTAGTGAGAATCCTAACATCCATTTAAATCTATCTCATAGATCCAAAATCCAGGATTTAGGAGGTATCACTTTGATCCTTTATGGAGAATCATTGTGATAAGTGGAGATTGACCGAGCGTAGCATAGGAAACTCCATTCTTATCAAGAGTATGTCATCCACGTACTCTACGAGGATCACCACCATACTCCCTACTACCTTTTTGTATATACAAGGTTCATCTACCATTTTGATGAAGTCAAACTTTTTGACAACTACGTCAAAACAGACGTTCCAACTCCGCGATGCCTGCTTTATCCTATAAAGCATCTTGCACACGTTTCCGCTGCTCCCACTGTCTACGAAGCCCTCTGGCTGTGTACTTATAGACGCTCTCTTCTAAAACAGCATTTAGAAAAGCAGTCATGGCACCCAACCGCCAGATATCGTAGTCATGGTATGTAGCCGTGGCAAGTAGGATCTGGATGGACTTTAGCATAGCCACTGGAAAAGGTTTCATCATTATCCACGCCTGGTTGATGACGAAAGCCTTTAACAAGTCTTGCTTTGAAAGTCTCAACTTTTCCACCTACACCAAGTAATCTTCTCAAGATATACTTGCTCCTGATGGGGATTTAACCCTTCAGATATAGCAACCAAAGTCCATACTTTGTTGGTGTACATGGATTCCATCTCAGATCGTTAAGCATCCAGCCATTCTCGTAGAGTCTTACTCCTGATGGCCAGCTCGAACTAGTTGGGTCATCATCCCATGATGCAATCCTCGCTCCCACTGTCATAGAGAAACCGAAGTAGCTCTCAGGTGGGTGAGGAACCCTACTAGATCGGCGGAGAGGCTGAGGTTCGTTGGTAACTATTGAATCCATTGGTTCTTTCAAATCATCAGCTGTAGTTTGTATAGCTGGAACATTTCCAGTTGTACATAACAGACATTTCCTCGAGCTTGTCCGGATTATGCTTTTAGACATAGCCCGGACAACCCTAAATCTTAACCAACTTAAGATATGGGCTCTTCCCTTTCCATATCACATATGAAGCGGTAGGCAACTGATTTGATTGGAACCCAATTCAATTGGTATGCAGCTTCTCAAGTGCATAACTCCCAAAAGGAAATAGGAAACACAGTAGTACTCATCATAGAGCACACCATATCACATAGGGTGCTATTGCTCCACCCCGATATACCATCGTGCTATGGTGTATACGGAGGAGTAATGCTGAGAGAGAATCTCATTCTCCTTTAGAATAATCCAGGATTTCCGTGCTCAAGTATTCTCCTCCTCGATCTCATCAAAGGACATAATACTTATACCCGTGTTTTGGTTTTCTGCTTCTAAATCATATTCTGTGAATATCTCAAAAGGTTCGGACTTGTGTTTCAACAGGAACATATGTCTGAATCTTGAGAGATTATCAGAGAATGTAACGAAGTACAAAGAACCAGTCCTGGCATATGTAGACAGAGGACCTTACATACATCAACATGTATCATCCCAAGAGTTTACTAACTCTTTCTCTGTTTCCAATAAACAGGGCTATGGTCATCTAATCTTTGTGACATGACTGGCAAGTTTCACAAGATATAAATTCAAACTGATTTAAATATGCATCTAAAATGTAACTTCAGCCAGTCGGGTCGCATTGATATGACCTAGTCTACAATGCCTCAAGAAGGATTCATTCAGTTCTGAACTCTTCTTCTTGTTTGTGTTCTGTACACTAAGAACTGTAGTTTGATTTAGAACATCATTGCTTTTAGATAACGTGCCTGATCCGATAAACTTTTGATATAGGAAATGTTCAAAACATTATCCAACAATACAAAATTTTATTATTTCTTTACTAATAAAGAGACTGATATGATTTTGTATATCAGGTTCGGTATCTAATGGCATTTGTTCAGAATCAATGTATTGGTAATACATGGTGACAGTGACCAACAGACTTGGCTGCAACACTTGCCCCGTTTTCTGTCTCATGAAACTTATCACCCGTTCTCAGTTTTTCTACCTTTTTGTAGCCCTATGTAACAGATTACATATCTAGGATCCTGATCCGGTATCATATACCCAGGATGCGGAGGATACTGAGAAACAGTTCTGTATAATGAACACACCCGAAGATGATGCATCAGCATGCACTCTCTTCGTTTGGGCGGCATGGGAATTCTGGTAATCCCCAATTTCCTGCTCTGTCTTATAACAATTATAAGTTGGAGCGGGACCAACGTTCCCCAGCTCAGTATAACAAGTGGGTTCAGTCAATACTTCCGTATTATTATCTTGATTAAGGCGTGACATGGTCGCTACCTGGAGAGAGAGAAAAGAAAACACTCTGCGTATGCTCTTGCAAGATCAGATTGGTTATTATTTTATCTAATCAGGATGGCTCCCACTGCTTTTTATCAAATCTTCCTTCAAACCCAAAAAGGAAAGACTAGCCGGGATTAATTACACACTACAAGTTCGCCAATCTTTCAGCCAGGCCAGTGTCGGTACTTTGAGGGAGGTTCCCCGTGCTTTCGCACGGACCTAATTAATGTAAACCTCATTTTCCCAGAGGCATAACCTCGTTGACACTTTTCTAGATACCTACTTGATCGGCTAATTGTAATGTGTAAAACTCTCCCAGGAGTAATTCTTACTCGCAGCGGGTATCGGGATCCAACTATCTCATAGAAGGTATGCAATCTCATTGCAAATTTCAACACTTGAAATTCCCGATAATTTTGCCCCTAGCATCCTATGACCTTGACGCAGGCCAACAAACCATAGTGCGCTAGTCAAGTTCAACCCGTCATTTCCTGATTGAATTAAACCCACCCGCACGACCCTTGACGCAGGCCAACAAAGTCGCACGACTACCCTAATCCAATCTGCATCATTTGCATAAGCAGATAAATACTAGTTAGCTACCGCACACTACGCCTTGACACAGGCCAACAAACGTAGCACGAATACTAACTACCACTTATCTGAAATGACGGAGGGCTACGACAGGTTTTTCTGAAAACCTATTGCGTAATGAACTTGATATCGTTGTAGAATCAAATGATTTTAAAAATGGAGTGTTTTTTAGGCTTTTCCAGTTTTGCTAAAGGAGTCACTCCCGGTGAAGGTATCGTCGGTCCTTTCCTCGTCGAATGAGGTGCGGGATATATCATATATATCACTGTGCAAAGAAAAAACTCTTAAAAGCATTCAAAAGACAAACCGAGTGTGTAGCATCTGCCAGTTATTGCTAAAGGAGTCACTCCCGGTGAAGGGATCTCGGTCCTTTCCTCATCGAATAAGGTGCAGGATATATCATATATACCGCTGTGCAAAGCAAGAACTGTAGCTACCTTTTTTTCTTTTGAAATTCGATTCTACAACATCTTTAGGTTTCTTTTATTTCATTAATCACATTAATGAAGTCCCATCATTTAAGTACCTAAATATCACAGATAAATACGATGTACACTTATGCCATCCGCATTCGCCTCGATGTCCCCTCATGCACCGTTAGGTTAGGTAACTAACGGCAGAGCGGGGCAGGGCTAGCGCTGGTGTAAAACATAAGTAACATCTATATAATATATCATATATACTATATGAAGTATCCATCACAGAACATATCACATGATCACATCACAGATATCGCAGCAGAAGAACCATATGAAATATTGGATATACTAGGACGTCCGTGTTTTTGATACGAGCCAGTATAAAACACGGATTCCACGGTCGCGATGAATAGCCAAACCCACACCACTAGACCCCTACGAGAGCGGCAAGCAACCCTACCAATTCTAGAGTTAGGAGACCCGGACTCGACTCCTCGAGTTGGTCTCCCACTGGACTCCAGAACCCGGTTACTTGTGCTCCCCTCCTTGGGTCTATCCTAGTGCGGAAAAGTAAATAATATACAAACGGTGACATCTTCCGCAACCCGGAAGTGCCCCAATAAAAGAATATTACATACAAGTCTTTACATGAATGAAAATGAAAAACACTCATCTCACATAAAAAACCCCGGCTATTCAAACACGACAATCCAATATAACATATCCAGCAACACATAACATCACATGTCATCAACGTAAGTAAATATGCGCATCCCAATTGTCGTTGACATATAGCAACGAAACCGGCGATATCACATATTACACTTACGGTCACAGAAAAGAACGTGTAAAACTACAACAGTTGGAATCCGCAACTTGCATAGACATCGCATGCCTAATCAAATGAATTCCTTAGACATCGCATGCCTAACCATTATAAACCCTGCATTTTAGTCTCAAAATCGAAAACACTTTTCAATATCAAGTCGGGCAATTCAACAAGATTCCCGACATCCTGATCGAATACTCGTCGCAAACTTTAGTGGACGGCCGCACCCCCGACGCCGTCGACAAAGTGCACCAAGGCGGAACACCGCTGCCGCGAGCACCCGAACGGATGCTTTCGGCGACGGGGTTCTCCTACAGTCACTTGGTCGGGGCTATGGGGCGAGGCTGTCTATTAAGTTTACCCGGCGAGTATCCGCGTACGCTACGTGATTGCGACGGACTTTTGATCACATCAAAATTCCGTGGCAACCGATCAAGTGAGACTAAACCGCTAGATTTATAACATTCATTCAGTTATCTCATTACAACTTGTGAATTCCAATTATTGTAACACATTCCAGATAAATAGAAAATGTTAAACATTCCGATCGAGCAATCGAATACCCAAGTTTTCCCGAAACAGCTCAACACATGAAATAAGTTTAAAAACATTCACTTCGTGCCTCAGTACCAACGGTCCAGCCGTAGAAGGGTCAAGCCAACGCCTCACATGTGGCACGCCGTACTGCCCCAAACCCTAAGGTTCAAAGGGCAGTTCAAGACGGTCACATAATCGAGTTAAGGTTTGTTGTCTTCTAGAGGGTCCATCGTGTTACTTGCACTACTTAGAACGTTATTAAACCACGGGAAGATCCAACACTTGGAAATTTCCCGACAGGGGAAAAGGTGGGTATTTATATCCGGTCGAACTTTTTAACATATTCAAAAAATTATCCGGAAAACACATAGACAAAATTAGACAATCCGATCGAATAATCGAATCCCCAAAACAACCCTTGAAAACTCAACAGTGGAGTGTAAGTTAAAAATTCCCAGAAAATACAGCACAACAATATAGGAATTACTGTGGAATTTAAAATGAATGATGCCTCCGTACGGCCGCGGAACCGCCGTACGAGCCATGCTCGTGCAGCGGAACCGCGGCGGTTTGATTGATTTGGCCGGTCGAATTTCACAGTAACTCCTACAAACACCTGCTGATTTTTCTGCATATTTTTAATTCACAAATATCCAAATTTTCAGAAAATTTCCAGAGAGCATTTTCGAGTTAGGGTTTGGGGTCGATCGGACTTCTAACTCCGTCTACGCATCGCCTAAGGCTCTAGCTAGGCTCTGATACCACTGTAGAGTTCCTAGGCACGCTAATGAGGTCTCATAAG
This sequence comes from Agapanthus africanus, assembly GCA_030015575.1. Classification (NCBI taxonomy): domain Eukaryota; kingdom Viridiplantae; phylum Streptophyta; class Magnoliopsida; order Asparagales; family Amaryllidaceae; genus Agapanthus; species Agapanthus africanus. The sequence continues at coordinate 175,933,527 of CM057349.1, forward strand.
GCATCAACCATACCAATTTCAAATTTTACATGTGCCGAGAAACCCTAATACGGATCGTTAATTATAATTTTAGGCGAAACATGAAACTAGTTAACAACTTAACTACAAGAAAGAGGCTACAACCTTTGTAGATCCGGTACTCCATCTCCATAGCTTCGTGATGAAGTCCCCTCGCTGTACAAATCGGATCCCAGACTCTAGCTTCGGCTTCATCGGAGAAATGGGCGGGCTAGGTCATCGACTAAGATGCCGTAGATGATCTACGTCGAGGCATCACAAGATCAAGCTCCCACTTCACCAAGTCATGAAACTTATGAAGAAAACACCATATACTACTTGGCAAGAGGTAGAGGATGAAGAAATAGGAAGTGGGTTCACTTTAGAATTGGATTTCTCACTCTTTTTCTCAAATCACCATTGAAGCTATCAAGCTTTTTCTTCTTGAAGAAGAAGAAGAAGAAGATGATAATATGATAAGTGTTTAAAATAGAAAAGAAAAAGAATACTTATCATATACCAACCATGGTTAAATGTAGAGACTAAACAAGGGTTAAGTTGAATGGTTAGGTTAAGACATGAAGACAAAATGGTCACTTTAGTCAAACCTTCATGAAGCTTCAACAACAAACAAAGAAAGCCACCATTTTCTCTTTAGCTTTTCAAAATAAATAAATAAATAAATAAATATGAAAATCAAAACCCTAACCATTTAAATAACCATGGTTTAATCTTTACACAAATCTAAGTGAGTATGTATCATCAAACATGATACAAACAAGTGCACAAAAATATATCACATATACAATGTGCACATCAAGTGAGAAAATCCATTTAAAGTGAACCAATACTAGTTAATGCAAAGTAATATATCAAATATATAATTATACATTAAATCATTAAATCAACACTTGATTTAACGATCCGGTCATATCGCATATGACCGACTAATATCCAATGTATCGGCTTATCGAATCAATCCTCGATTCGATAACTAGGTTATATCGCATACAACCGATCGATACATTCATCGCGAGAATGGAATACGGTATCACATACACGCATTATTCTCGGTCCCGCACATATCTCATATGCGCTCCTATTTCGTTTCGCTTGAGCCAGGAAACCTCTGTGTAGGACTCTAAAGACTCGTCAATACGCCGGTAGCAGATGATGATCATATCAAGCACCCACAAGCCGCAAGCGGTCTGCTAAACGTAACGGCCACCCGGGTATTGAGCGATCAGAAGATCGACGAGCAAGCCCGCTCACACTCCTGTGAATCGAACCAGTAACACTTACCGTACAGTCCGGTCTCGTCGTCTGATATGTCGCATATCTCGCCTAGGGGTGGTAAACGCCAGACCCCAATAGCTTGATAAGTCGTGTCGATATGAGGTCTATAACAGTTTGAGAAACTACGGGTAACACTTACCAGTAAATCTCAGCAACCCTGGCCAGGGATTTCCGGTTATAGCCAATCGAACACAGCGCAACATCAACTCCCTATACCGGGAGAGACGAATCCCCTCCTATCGCTCATTGCCTCCATGTAACTCGGGACTGTACCCAAAAACCACCGTTTTGCACGCCCTCTTGGACGTGGTAAGGTGGAAATCAAAGCACAGTGGGAACCACACAAGACTCTATGACGATCTCGGGTCAACAGACTACTCTGTACCAGTGTCACCAGAGAACTGCCATCTGACGTAAGGTATAATACCATCTGGGAGTTCTCGGCGAGTCCGTCCAGTGTACCCAGTCTCCACTGAGCACCCGTATATCATCTCTGATGTCAAACACCAATGGATATGGGATCATCCATCGCCCATCTGTATGGGTCGAGAAGGTATACGCTAGTCTACTCTGGTATATCGATGCCCCGTCTCGATACACCCACGACTAGGGACCTTGAAGGATGTACTTATGGACTACCATGTCCCCACTAGTGTGATCCGCATCATAGTCCAGGTAGTCAAGTACACATCCTAAGGGCTTTACCAACATGTAACAGAGAGACAATCAGTATACACGTTAAGGTAAAGCGTAACCAGATAGCATACTATCATGTCGAGCAAGAAAGTCCTCTCTATATATGTCCAAGCACCCAATACAATATACATCCTATGTATAGTAATGGCCTCTAGGGCATACATATAACTAACATAAGCATTACATAATAAAATGCACATTAATATATATCACATATATATACTATATGCACACAAATGAGAAAATGAAATGTTTAGTGAGCAAATATTAGTTAATGTAAGTTAAAATATCAAATATATAATTATACATTAAATTATAAAATCAACACTTGATTTAATAATCCGGCTATATCGCATACAACCGGCTAATATCAAATGTAACAATCTATCGAATCAACACTTGATCCGATAATCCGGCTATATCACATATAACAGACCGATATCACATATCGCGAGAATAGAATGTGGTATCACATATGCGCATTAATCTCGTTCCTGCAAATATCACATATGTGCTCCTACTTCGTTTCGCATGAACCAGGAAACCTCTGTGTAGGACTCTAAAGACTCGTCAATACGCCGGCAGTAGGTGATGATCATATCAAACACCCACAAGCCGCAAGCGGTCTGCTAAACGTAACGGCCACCTGGGTATTGAACGATCAGAAGATCATCAAGCAAGCCTACTCATACTCCTGTGAATCCAATCAGTAACACTACCGTACAGTCCGGTCTTTTCGTCAGATATGTCGCATATCGCAGCCTAGGGTGGTATAACATCAGACCCCAATAGCCTGATAAGTCATGCTGATACAAGGTCCATAACGGTTCGAGAAAGTACTGATAACATTTACCAGTAAATCTCAGCAATCCTGGCCAAGGATTTCCTGTTATGACCAATCGAGCATAGCGCAACATCAACCCCCAATACCGGGAGAGACGAATCCCCTCCTATCGCTCATTGCCTCCATGTGACTCGAGACTGTACCCAAAAACCACCTTTTTGCACAATCTCTTGAACGTGGTATGGTGGAAATCAAAGCACAGTGGGAATCACACAAGACTCTATGACGATCTCGGGTCGACAGACTAACATGTACCAGTGTCACCAGAAAACTGCTATCTAATGATATGTATAATACCATCTAGGAGTTCTCGGCGAGTCCGTTCAGTGTACCCAGTCTCTACTGAGCACCCGTATACCTTCTCTTATGTCAAACACCAATGGATGTGGGATCATCCATCGCCTATCGTATGGGTCACGAAGCGCATACGCTAGTCTACTCTGGAGTATCGATGCCCTGTCTCGTTACTCCCAGCACTAGGAACAATTGAAGGATGTTCTAGCCGACTACCTCTGCCCCACTAGTATGATCCACATCATAATCCTAGTAGTTAAGTACTCATCTTATGGGCTTTATCAACATGTAATAGAGAAAAAATAAGTGTACATGTTAAGATAAAGTGCAACCAGATAGCATACTATCATGTCGAGCAAGAAAGTCCTCCCTATATATGTCCGAGCATCCACTACAATATACATCACATGTTCAGTAATGGCCTCTAGGGCATACATATAACTAACAGGGATCTCGGCTCTTTCCTCGTGGAATGAGGTGCAGGATATTCCCACTGAATACCGCGATGCAAAGCAAAAAGTAATCGACTATAGTGAAGTTATTACCCTGACGCAAACTTCTGCCCAAGAGGTCACTCCCGGTGAGGGGATCTCGGCTCTTGTCTCGTCGAATGAGGTGCTGGATATTCATAACCGAATACCATGGTGCAAAACAAAAGAAAACGTCCTTGTAATGACAGCTTTTAAAAATTGGTCCAACAACATCGAATAGGTTTTTTTTCCTTGCATTGATCTGAATCAACGCAGCCCCATCTATTAATCACGCCACAAAAGAACGAAAATATGATGTACGTATATGTCATCCGCATTCGCCACTGGGTCCCGTCATCACCCGTTAAGTTACTTAACTAACGACAGAGCGGCGATTGGACTAGCGCGGGTGAAAAACATATACAACATCTACCAGTGTATATATAGAAATATATAATAATCGCTCTAGGTATGATAAATGCAACATCACAGACAAGAGATAAGCATCACAAAACAATACAGAAAATCTGGGAGCCCCGGGTTTCCTTTGAGTCACAAGTGAAACCCGACGTTACCCTAGTCGTGTGGATAGCCTGTACAATGAAAACCTAGACCCCTAAGAGCGCGGAAAGTTACCCGCCAAAACCAGAAGCGAGGCAGCCCCCTTCATCAAAGTTAATAGGCCGCCCGGCACTTCACGGAATCCGGTAACTTGAGCACCCCTCCTTGGGTCAACCTGTAGCCCCTACGAGTGCGGCGAATAGCCCGCCAATTCTAGAGTGAGGCCCCCTCATTCTCAACGCCATGAGATGCGGACCCGCTGCCCTCCAGAACCCGGCTATCCATGCACTCCATCGCGGGGTAGTCCTAGTACAGAAAAGAAAATATGTACAATGGTAACATAGACCTCAACCTGGTCGTGCCCCAAACAAATAATATACAAACAGGCAGTGACGGTAGTCCACATGTCAGACGCTCACCCCATGATATCAAATATACAAATAAAACTAAACTTTACTAATATTGCACCCATGCTATCCACCACGACGATTCCGCAACAAACACAACACAATACAGAACATCAACGCGAATGTCACGTTTGCAAACTCGTCTAAAAGAACTATAGCAATTAGACAAGTTGTACCGCTCTAATGACATTCACAGTAGAAGATAGCAATGTAAGTACTGTAAAATATGACATTAGAATTCCGCATGCAATTATCAAACCAAACCAATTTCCAAACCCATGAAAAAACAGTGAGCTAAAGTTCCAAAAACCAATCGTTTAAAGCCAATTCGGAAGTCCAAATCAAAACGAAACGCGCCCGAACCTTAGTAGGGAGTTAAAGCATGAAATTAACTTCAATTCAGGGGCCTAGAGGGGGTACCCCATCCCCGAGGCCACCACGAGGTGGCCAAGGGGTGAAGCAGACCCGAAACTGCCTAAGATGGTGCAGTTTCGGGTCCCCACCGCCAAGACCACCTTGTGATGGTCTTAGGGAGTGGGCCCATCCATTCGGTCCTTCCCGGGGGGTTCCTCGAGGTGCCCATGCACCACCCCGCAGCTTCTCAGTTCAAGCCGTGAGCTCGCGGGGTGTGCAAACATCTCAAACTTTCAGTTTTTGGAACAGTTTTTGTCGGCAGTTTTGCACGACAAAAACGACGGATTTCTAATGTCGCAATGAGTTAGTATGTGGTTAATGGGTTGGCTCTGATACCATGTTGGGTTACGGCAGTGCCGCGACCATCGATCCATAGCCAAATGCGGAACAAAAAACTTTTAGAAACAGGCGCTAACGGAACCCGAATCCCGGATCGTACCATTAACCCTATACTAGTTATTTGGAAGGCATTTAGAGAGGTTATACCGATTGATCTGTGTCCTTCGGTCTTCAAGCTCTGTCCCAAGCTCTTCACGGCTTCCCCGATCAAGTTTGATCTCCGGCCTCCCTCCATCGAAGAAGATACACATCGAGGGTTCGTAATATGGGCTACCGCCTCTAAACCGAAGCAACTCGAGCATCCAGTTTGCTAGCCTGGATACCCAAGATGAAGTAGAGATTGTGTGTGATAACTTTATCTCAAAACATCCATGGATTCTCAACTCATGAGAGGGAATGGGTGGAGGTTGAAGAAGATGCCATTGATGAAGAAGTGTGAGCTCAAAGAAAAAGCAAGTCAAGAAAGAAATAATGAAGTGGCTGCCAATTCTTTTGTGAGTGTTGGTTTTATATTTTGTGAGCTTTCGCCACAAAAGAAAAGCCCCCAACAAAAAAGGCTCTGCCCTCCATCACAAAATATCTCACAATACTCACATACAAATATCTTAGCCAAGACAAAAGCCTATCCATGCCAAGAATGAGTCACACATTCCACCAATAAACATTTAAACCAAATGTTTAATCCGAAAAAGAAATGGCATCAACTAAAGTTATCTTGTAACGAATTACAAGAGTACCCCTCATCACTATATACATACCCGCATCCGTATTCCGACTGAATACGAATACAACGAGACGAAAGTAATCCAATAATATAATACTAGGATCCGGCTTAAACCAAAGCCCACTAGTATTATCCGTCCAATCATGATCCGTGCACAAGTGCACGTATATGATCGAACTCTGCCGTAAAACCAAACGGCCTCTACAACGTTTCGCCCAAACCAGGGAACCCTCTGTATGGGACACTAAAGACTCGTCAATACGCTGGCAGTGGGTTTAACCACAAGCACGTCAGTGGCACTAGCTGTACGTAACGGCTACCGAGGAATTGAGCGAATGGGAGGCCGACGAGCAAACTCATCCTAAAACCCTACTGAGCCTGACAGTGACAATATCCGTACAGTCCGGTCCGTCCGTCTATGAGTATCGCATATCGAGTCTTGGGGGTGGAAAAAGTCAGACCCCTAATTACGCGACATTTAGTGTCGGTATGAAACCCATCACCTCCTGAGAAACTACTGATCCGAATCAATAATTCTCGACTATCTTGGCCAAGGATTTCTGGTGATGGCCACCCGTGCATACCGCGACATCAACCCCCAATACCGGGAGAGACGAATCCCCTAACGATCCTCTCACTGCCTCCATATGGCTCGGGACTGTATCTAACTAAAACCTGTTTGCACGACACCTTTGTGCCATGGTAGGGTAGTAATCAAAGCACAGTGAGAACTCACACGAGAAAAACGACGATCTCAGGTCTGCCTCGCCTGATATTTAGATCATTGAATTTAATTTATATCAAGTTTAGAAATTAAAGCTGAAAAATTAAGAAAACATAGTGTTCTTACATGAGCAACTGAATACTAGGAGGAGTTCATCCCTTCCCCCAACCATCGATCACGGTTGTTCCTCTACGCCACCGAGCCCCGCTCGCTCCTCGCCCGTGTCATGACCCAAATTAGGAACGTGACTGGCACTTAAATCTCGAAACGTCTAAAGGTGTAACGTAATCCAAGTAAGCCGACAACCCAGAAATCTAAACCACAAAAAAGTAGAAAGATAGGACATTTAAAACATTTTGAAAATCCTAAGTTAATTTATTTTTCTTAAAAATTTCGGCAGCATCTCCTTTGTAAAAACTAGCACCAAACGGGTACAAAAATAATATAAATATAAAGCATCCCAAACGGTTGCAACTCACGCCAAAAGCCGGAACACAACCTGTCATGCCCCGCTTCCCAGAGTACGCAAGATTGGGCACGTGACATAGCCAACCATGCTACCTGTGGGAAGGAAGTATCCATCCACAGTCACATTACGGTTGTAGAGATATCAAGAACAATATAAATAACTAAACTATCACATGTCCAAATCCATGATAACAAGAGTCAATAAACAATAGTGCGGAAGCAAGTGATCCAATACAATAAATAAACAGTATGTCCCATAATGCGGGCTCACATCTGGAAATGAAATGAAATAAATAAACTAAACCCTAAGGGACTCACAGTTCAGCCTGCTGGCTGAAGTACTCCTGCTCGGTCGTCGATAGTGGTAAGGAATCTGGGCCATGCAAAACCCAGACGTCAGCGCGTCATGTCAACCAAATAATATAATATAAACATGGTAATAAGCAATGCAGGTATGAACATGAATAAAACAGTACTAAGAAATAACAGAGCAGGGTAATGTGCAGTGGTGACTAAACTGTCCTATCAGGTTTCTACTCTATAGTTTTTGAAATCAATTGATGAATCGTCGATGTAACTCAATAGTATCCCGTGCGTGCCCGGGACCACGGTCAAGGTCCTCGGGGCTGAATCCGAGACGTGCCACTAAGCAGTAATAGGTAGTAGGATGGATGAGTGATGTCAGCATCATCACTCCCGGACTGGCCAAGCCCGTAAGACTGATCAGAACAAGTATCGAACTGTTGAGTTACAAGTCGGTTTCACCTTTGATTTCCCCATACCCCCAAGCTATGTATGTCAGGTCAGGTATTCAGTAGTCAAGGACTAATGCCAACACAAAATCAGGTAAAAGTAGGTCTGTCTGGATAGACAGCAGGAATGGTCAGGTTCGTCGGCATTAGGCATGAAATCAGGTAACAGGTCAGGTCACGTTTCAACAGGTTGAGTCGATATGTACAGGGTGTCATGTCCGGTGTATCAGTACATGTGTCAGGTGCATCAAGATCGGTCAATATATAATGCAATCAAATGTATGCTGATAACAGGTATAGTAACGAATAAGGAATAGCAGCAGGAAATAAACCATGAATTTAACAACAATAAGCAATTTATTTAATCATTTTAGTGCATTGGTATAATACAGACGTTTCATCATATTAGCATGTTTCGAGCACCCTGTGCGGTGCAATACTGTTATTTCAATATCAGAATATAATAGAACTACCAGTGTATAGGCTATCATCCCTTTAAACAGTAAAATGTGATTAACAGGTAACTTCGTTATTAAGGTTAAAGTAGCAAGCTGTAATTTTAGTTTAATCGTAAAATGTTATACGTCGTATTGCAGCTACAATGTGAAACTAGCCATATCGAGTTAAGTTTGCAAGTTTTAATGAGTTTAACATGTTTAATTATATAGTATAGCATGTAGCAAGTAATACTTGCCTCGACGGTTTCGCAAACCGGAAAGCACGGATGCGACGTCGGCAGAAAACACGAGACGGGTGCACGGACTTCGGATCGAGTCCCAACAGAGAACAATGGGATCACACGGACCAGGGTACTTCGCTGGAGCGTCGGGTTCAAACGACGGCACGGTCGGCAACCGGCAAAAGTCAAAAGTAACGAAGTTAGCAAACGCGATAATCATGAGCAATCGACCAGCGAGGGGTTTCGCACAAAAGGAAGGACAAGGAAAGCTTACAGGGAGACACCAGGGGTAACCCCGGCGGGCTCGACGGCGCTGGAACGCCGGCGAGGCAGCGACGGCGGCTGCGAAGGCCTGAACAGCCTCTGTTTCGCTGGAGAGGGTGGTGCGACGAGTAGAGGAGGGTGGTGGTCGGCTCTGGTGAACGAGGGGGAAAGGAGGTAGCGCGGGTGACGTCGACGAGGGTCGACGGCGCGGTTCCTGGCGACCCGGGATTGGTGCGAGGGTCGGGCTCGGGTCTGGTGGTGGTCCGGCGAGGGGAGGAGGAAGGCGACGACGAGGTAGGGACGAGGAGGAAGAGAGGGAGTCGCGGGCGTCGTCGGTGACTGGAGGCAGCGTCGACGACGAGACCTGCGGTGGTTGGTGGCGTCGTCGGGGTTGGGTGCAGGCGCGGAAGAGAGCGGAGGAAGGAGGAAGAGGGTGCGGTAAGGTTGAGGAGGTTGACGGCGACGGCGAGGCCGCGGTGGGGGTTGGCGGCGCACGCACGAGGAGCTAGGGTTAGGGCTTAGAGTTCTCGTGACGGGGAAGAGAAGGAGGCGGCTGCATGAAGGAAAATATATAGAGATAGGGAGAGAGAGATTGGAGAGAGAAAGAGTGAAAGATTTTTGAGAGAGAGAGAGAGAGAGGATAGAGAGAGAGAAAAGGAGGCGGGGCCCACGGAAGCAACCTGATTGGTTGAAGCAAAATCAAAAGGAAAAATTTGAAAGATTTTAAAGGATTTAACGGTTAAAAGATTATAATCGTATATATTTTAATTTTATGATATTTAATTAAATGGGCCTTTTTGGCGCTAAATGAAACATTTCCAAATCGCGCCCGGGTTGCGCCCAAATGCTCCAAATTCAAATTATAGGATTTTAAGCGAGTTCCAAATTTCGAAAAGAGGTGTTTAATGATTAAAATGCATGCCCCCAAGTCGGACACTTGCACGCGCGCGTAGTCGTCCAAACTTGCCCGTTTAGCCGAACGGGACGGAATCTCGACACGCGGACGCTACCACGCGACTAGTGGCGATGAGTAGGCCAACATGGATACTTTTAATTTCATTTTAGGAGTTAAAATTTGTTATGTGCCAAAATGACTTAACCGGTTAAAAATTTAGCAATAAACACCAGATAATCAGGATAATTGGAATGAGCAATATATAACCCTCAACTAGTAATATAAATAGTATTATTGGGCTCGGGTGTTACATCATACCCAACTACAAAAAGAATTTCGTCCTCGAAATTCCAAGAATTCAAGATAGCTAACTACTGGAAAAGGTGAGGGAATTTCTGCCGGATCTCGTCTTCTCGCTCCCAAGTGGATTCTCCATGCGATCGATTACCCCAAGAAACTAGCACAAGAGGGATAACCTTGTTCTTAAGAACCTTTTCTCTTCGATCCTTAATTTCAACTGGTCGCTCTTCAAAAGTTAGGTCCTCCCGTACGGTCAACTCCGAATGATCCAAGACATGAGTCTCATCACGAACATACCTCCGTAGTTGAGACACATGAAACACATCGTGCACTCCTGCTAATGACTGTGGTAACGCCAACCGGTACGCTACCTCTCCAACACGCTCCAATATCTCGAAGGGTCCAACGAATCGAGGACTAACTTTCCCCGACTTCCAAGGCGAATTACCCCTCTAGTCGGTGATATCTTCAGGAATACCAAATCACCCACGGCGAACTCTAGAGGTCTTCTTGACGTGTCGGCCCAACTCTTCTGTCTGTCTTGAGCTGCCTTCATATGCTTCCTGATTGTATTCACCTTCTCGACTGTCTGTAGCACCAAATCTGGTCCTAATAATCTTCGTTCACCAACATCATCCCAACAAACAGGTGAACGGCACTTACGACCATACAACGCTTCAAACGGAACCATCTGAATAGTCGTTTGGAAGCTATTGTTGTACGAAAACTCCACCAGGTGTAGATGATCCTCCCAAGAACCTTTGAAGTCCAACATGCACGCTCTTAACATATCTTCAAGGGTCTGGATCGTTCTCTCCGATTGTCCATCAGTATGAGGATGATAAGCTGTGCTAAACTTCAATCGAGTTCCCAAACTTTCTTGTAAACTCCTCCAAAAGTGCGACAAGAACCGAGTGTCCCGATCGGACACGATGCTCACCGGTACTCCATGCAATCTTACAATCTCCTGCATGTACCGCTCTGCCAAAGTCTCTGTCGATTGACCAACCCGAAAAGGAATAAGGTGAGCTGCTTTGGTCAACCGATCGATAATCACCTATACTGCATTGTTGCCCTTTGGACTCCGCGGTAAAGCCGTCACGAAATCCATGGTTATATGTTCCCACTTCCACTGAGGAATCGGAAGTGGTTGCAACAAACCAGCAACCCTTTGGTGTTCAGCCTTGACTTGCTGACACACCAAGCACTTAGCCACGAAGCAAGCAATTTCCCGTTTCATACCTTCCCACCAGAAATGCTGTCGAATATCTCGGTACATCTTTGTCCCTCCTGGATGTACAGAGTAAGCTGAACTGTGTGCCTCCCTCATAAGCTCTTCACGCACATCTCCTTTTGGCACACACACACGGCTACCATATCTCAACGAACCGTCTTCATGAATCAGTAAATCGGTTCGTAGTCCGGCTCCAACCTACTCTCGAAACTTTTGCAGTCTAGGATCCTGCGATTGTGCCGCTTTAATCTTCTCAACTAAGGACGATTGTACTTGCAACTGCATCAACTGTCCCGTAGCATGTGGTAGCACAACCTCCCAATCAAATCTCTGAAATCCGCAATGATCTCCCTTTGTGCGGTCAATACCTGAATTGCTGGTAACCGACTTAGCGCATCTGGCACGACGTTAACCTTTCCCGGATGGTACCTAAGGTCAAGGTCGTAGTCGGCCATCAGTTCCAACCATCTGCGTTGCCTCATGTTCAACTCCTTCTGAGTGAACACATACTTCAAACTCTTGTGATCAGTAAAGACTTCGACTCTCTCGCCCAAAAGGTAGTGTCTCCAAATTTTCAGGGCGAAGATCACGGCTGCAAGCTCCAAGTCATGAGTCGGATAATTCTTCTCATGAGTCTTCAGTTGTCTCGATGCGTAAGCGACGACTTTCCCATTCTGCATTAAAACACATCCCAATCCTTTTCCAGATGCGTCGTTGTGAATCACCAGTCCTCCTGAATTATTCGGTGCAGTTAGGATAGGGGCGGTTATCAACCTTTGCTTCAACGTCTCGAAGGCCAATGCACATCCATCCGTCCAAAAAAACGGTACCTCCTTACGCGTAAGCTTGGTTAATGGCTCTGCCAAACGAGCGAAGTTCTCCACAAATCTCCCGTAGTATCCGGCGAGTCTAAGAAAACTTCTTGTCTCCGCAACATTCTTTGGAATAGGCCAATCTCGAACTGCTGCAATCTTTTCGGGATCGACGGCGATTCCATTGCCCGACACGACATGCCCCAGAAACTTCACTCCTTCCAGCCAAAATTCGCACTTACTCATTTTCGCGAATAGTTTCTCCTGTCTCAGCGTCTGCAGTGCGATCTTTAAATGCTCAGCATGCTCCTCCGGACTCTTCGAGTATACCCGAATATCGTCAATGAATACCACAATAAACTGGTCCAGGTATGGTGAAAAGACCCTGTTCATCAAATCCATGAATATTGCCGGCGCATTCGTCACTCCGAAGGGCATCACTAGATACTCGAAATGTCCACATCGAGTTCGAAACGCCGTCTTGCGAATGTCTTCTGCTTTTACTCGGACCTGATGACATCCTGATCGCAAGTCCATTTTCGAGAATACCCTCGCGCCACTAAGCTGCTCAAAAAGTTCTCCAATGCGAGGGATCGGGTACTCGTTCTTAATGGTCACCCGGTTTAATTCTCGATAATCAATGTACATCCTTCTCGTGCCATCCTTCTTCTTTACTAAAAGAACTGGAGCTCCCCAAGGCGAGTTGCTGCTTCGAATCCAACCTTTCTCGAGTAATTCACCAACTTGTTTCTTAACTTCCTCCAATTCCACCGGTGCCATCGGATAGTAAGCTTTAGACACTGGCGCTGCACCAGGACTAAGGTCAATCGCCAACTCCACATCTCGCTTCGGCGGTAAGCCTGATATATCTTCAAACACATCCATAAAGTCACGAACAACTGCCCGCTCTTCTTTACTATCAACTTCCATTGTCGCAAGAACACTGTTTGTCGGCCTAGCCCTAAACTAGACTGGCCCGACAGGACTGCTTCTTTACCACAACTGCTGTCTACATCGTTTGGCCGCGAAGGGTCCAGCGAGACTACTGAGTCTCGTCCATTCTGCTGCATGCACGTCCACGGTCGCTCCATTCTGCCTTAGTCCGATGAACTTCTCTTTCATTTCCTCTCATGCAGTCCGCGGGAAGAATTTCTCCAGGAAATTTTTAGAGAAAACAGCCCAACTGATTGGCTTGGGCAGGCGGGTCTCCTCCACAAGCCATCACTCTCGGCGTAAACCACTAGCTGAAAGCAAACCACAACAACTCTCTTGTCCTCTGGGATCTGTGCCGCAATCAGCAAATTCTCCGTGTCACTAGCCACTGATCGGCTGGCAACGGCTCCTCCAGACCAGTGAAAGTAGACGGATCCAAAAGTCTGAAATCTGCTACGGTCCTTACTCGGTCAACTGGTCTAGTTCCAACATCGTTTACAGACTGCTGAACGATCTGCAAACCTTCCTGAAACAAGTCCGCTTGCTGCTGGATCAGCTCGGTCTGTTTCTTTGATTTCCAGCATTTCTCTTATCACTCCAAGCATGGCGGCTTCGTTCACACGCCTCTGGTACGTCTTCAACTTCTTACCTGTCATAATCCTGAACTCAAAACACCCAACATTAGCATGATGATAGATTCTGAATGTGGATCAAGGCTAGAACTCCAAGATACTTAAACAGAGTACTGCATTGTAGCTATGCCGCGGTATCATAGCCGTAATTACTTAACTCCACCCAAGTCGCCCAAGTCCTAGGGATAACAAGAAATCGGGTTTCCGAGTCGACATGCAAAGTAAGTTTGCACGTCGTAAAAGATATAATCCGGAAGAATGTGATTCAAGAATGGTAAAACGGTCAAGGTGGCAGGACATGTTTCCTAAACACGGGTATTCTGATTCGTGTATCGGGTACAATACCCAACTACAAAGAATCAACCCAACTAACCTATGGCTCTGATACCAAAAAAACCATGTCACGCCCCGCTTCCCAGAGTACGCAAGATTGGGCACGTGACATAGCCAACCATGCTACCTGTGGGTAGGAAGTATCCATCCACAGTCACATTACGGTTGTAGAGATATCAAGAACAATATAAATAACTAAACTATCACATGTCCAAATCCATGATAACAAGAGTCAATAAACAATAGTGCGGAAGCAAGTGATCCAATACAATAAATAAACAGTATGTCCCATAATGCGGGCTCACATCTGGAAATGAAATGAAATAAATAAACTAAACCCTAAGGGACTCACAGTTCAGCCTGCTGGCTGAAGTACTCCTGCTCGGTCGTCGATAGTGGTAAGGAATCTGGGCCATGCAAAACCCAGACGTCAGCGCGTCATGTCAACCAAATAATATAATATAAACATGGTAATAAGCAATGCAGGTATGAACATGAATAAAGCAGTACTAAGAAATAACAGAGCAGGGTAATGTGCAGTGGTGACTAAACTGTCCTATCAGGTTTCTACTCTATAGTCTTTGAAATCAATTGATGAATCGTCGATGTAACTCAATAGTATCCCGTGCGTGCCCGGGACCACGGTCAAGGTCCTCGGGGCTGAATCCGAGACGTGCCGCTAAGCAGTAATAGGTAGTAGGATGGATGAGTGATGTCAGCATCATCACTCCCAGACTGGCCAAGCCCGTAAGACTGATCAGAACAAGTATCGAACTGTTGAGTTACAAGTCGGTTTCACCTTTGATTTCCCCATACCCCCAAGCTATGTATGTCAGGTCAGGTATTCAGTAGTCAAGGACTAATGCCAACACAAAATCAGGTAAAAGTAGGTCTGTCTGGATAGACAGCAGGAATGGTCAGGTTCGTCGGCATTAGGCATGAAATCAGGTAACAGGTCAGGTCACGTTTCAACAGGTTGAGTCGATATGTACAGGGTGTCATGTCCGGTGTATCAGTACATGTGTCAGGTGCATCAAGATCGGTCAATATATAATGCAATCAAATGTATGCTGATAACAGGTATAGTAACGAATAAGGAATAGCAGCAGGAAATAAACCATGAATCTAACAACAATAAGCAATTTATTTAATCATTTTAGTGCATTGGTATAATACAGACGTTTCATCATATTAGCAAGTTTCGAGCACCCTGTGCGGTGCAATACTGTTATTTCAATATCAGAATATAATAGAACTACCAGTGTATAGGCTATCATCCCTTTAAACAGTAAAATGTGATTAACAGGTAACTTCGTTATTAAGGTTAAAGTAGCAAGCTGTAATTTTAGTTTAATCGTAAAATGTTATACGTCGTATTGCAGCTACAATGTGAAACTAGCCATATCGAGTTAAGTTTGCAAGTTTTAATGAGTTAAACATGTTTAATTATATAGTATAGCATGTAGCAAGTAATACTTGCCTCGACGGTTTCGCAAACCGGAAAGCACGGATGCGACGTCGGCAGAAAACACGAGACGGGTGCACGGACTTCGGATCGAGTCCCAACAGAGAACAATGGGATCACACGGACCAGGGTACTTCGCTGGAGCGTCGGGTTCAAACGACGGCACGGTCGGCAACCGGCAAAAGTCAAAAGTAACGAAGTTAGCAAACGCGATAATCATGAGCAATCGAACAGCGAGGGGTTTCGCACAAAAGGAAGGACAAGGAAAGCTTACAGGGAGACACCAGGGGTAACCCCGGCGGGCTCGACGGCGCTGGAACGCCGGCGAGGCAGCGACGGAGGCTGCGAAGGCCTGAACAGCCTCTGGTTCGCTGGAGAGGGTGGTGCGACGAGTAGAGGAGGGTGGTGGTCGGCTCTGGTGAACGAGGGGGAAAGGAGGTGGCGCGGGTGACGTCGACGAGGGTCGACGGCGCGGTTCTCGGCGACCCGGGATTGGTGCGAGGGTCGGGCTCGGGTCTGGTGGTGGTCCGGCGAGGGGAGGAGGAAGGCGACGACGAGGTAGGGACGAGGAGGAAGAGAGGGAGTCGCGGGCGTCGTCGGTGACTGGAGGCAGCGTCGACGATGAGACCTGCGGTGGTTGGTGGCGTCGTCGGGGTTGGGTGCAGGCGCGGAAGAGAGCGGAGGAAGGAGGAAGAGGGTGCGGTAAGGCTGAAGAGGTTGACGGCGACGGCGAGGCCGCGGTGGGGGTTGGCGGCGCACGCACGAGGAGCTAGGGTTAGGGCTTGGAGTTCTCGTGACGGGGAAGAGAAGGAGGCGGCTGCATGAAGGAAAATATATAGAGATAGGGTGAGAGAGATTGGAGAGAGAAAGAGTGAAAGATTTTTGAGAGAGAGAGAGAGAGAGGATAGAGAGAGAGAAAAGGAGGCGGGGCCCACGGAAGCAACCTGATTGGTTGAAGCAAAATCAAAAGGAAAAATTTGAAAGATTTTAAAGGATTTAACGGTTAAAAGATTATAATCGTATATATTTTAATTTTATGATATTTAATTAAATGGGCCTTTTTGGCGCTAAATGAAACATTTCCAAATCGCGCCCGGGTTGCGCCCAAATGCTCCAAATTCAAATTATAGGATTTTAAGCGAGTTTCAAATTTCGAAAAGAGGTGCTTAATGATTAAAATGCATGCCCCCAAGTCGGACACTTGCACGCGCGCGTAGTCGTCCAAACTTGCCCGTTTAGCCGAACGGGACGGAATCTCGACACGCGGACGCTACCACGCGACTAGTGGCGACGAGTAGGCCAACATGGATACTTTTAATTTCATTTTAGGAGTTAAAATTTGTTATGTGCCAAAATGACTTAACCGGTTAAAAATTTAGCAATAAACATCAGATAATCAGGATAATTGGAATGAGCAATATATAACCCTCAACTAGTAATATAAATAGTATTATTGGGCTCGGGTGTTACACAACCACAACAAGTTCATATAATATATGTATACGACGCCGTAGCGAAGCAATAAGCAATAATGAAGTGAAACAACATCACAACATAAACAAAACAGCCAACTCAACGAGCTCGACACCCAAAGCCACAAATAATACAATATCGATCCTCACAAACTCGTCTCTAAGTCAATATACAAGAAAGTAGTCGATGGAGAGTACTAGATACAATAATGTCATGACCCGAAATAGCACGTGACTGGCCTTGAATTATATGAAGTCTATAGGACCCCATCTAATTCAAGTAAGCCAAAAGCCCAGAAATCTAAAACCATTTTTTTAGGAGTAAATGAAGAAAACTAGTATTTAAGAAGTAAGGAAAACATGTTTTAAAAGCAAGGTTTTTTTAACATAAGTAAGCCGAATATGCATTTTAAATCCTCAATGTCTTTTCTGAAAATTTCCGCAGAGTTTCCTTTGTAAATTCTGGCCCCGAACGGGGTACATCATGATAAAAGAATATATACAATGATAAAAGGCATCCCCAAGCGGGAGCTAGCTCTTTGTCAATCGACGGTCACAACCACACAAGCAGTATAATATACAAAGCCGAATGCGAGGATCAAAACTCAAGGAAAACTCAAAATCAACATGAAAACCATAATACTACAACGCGCGACTCTAAGGTCGAAATAATACATAACTGGTTTTCTAAGTCTGAAACAATATACAAGTTTGGTTGATGGAATTTCTAGATACAACTGAATAAAATAATACAAGAGTGGTCACGATGCGAGTGAACCCACCTACCAATGCAATCACCCAGAAAGGAAGCCGTGTGCCAGAAAGCCGTAATGAAACCTGTACGGCAAAACCTGCAAGAAACTGTGGCACAATGGGGGTCAGTTGCCAACTCGTGAATAGAAAACATCACAGAGCAGAAATCGTATGCATGCCATAATTCTAGGTCAATACGATCAGTAAATATATATACCTCAAATGAATAAGTCTGAAGTATGATAAGATGGCAATGCAATATCTATACATGAGTGTAGTGCCAAGTGCTTGTGCCGGTGCCTCAGGTAATAACATATCATAAGTATGAGGTATGATCAATGTCGACTATATCATGAAGTCTAAAGGTACGTGGATATCATCCAACTATGTAATCAATGTCATCAATGTCAACTATAAGTATGTGGATATCGTCCACGTGTCACCCAATGACAATAAGCATCATACATGTAACATCATAAACATATGCATGGAAGTATGAGGATGTAAATCAACAGGTGTCGCTCGTGACATATCAAAATCATGGAACCAGAGTGTCAGGCATCGACACTCGAAAACATCATGAAACCTGTGCCTATCATCGGCACGTAAATCCTTATATATCGGGCTCCGTCAGTCTGGATCGGCCCATATCATCTCTCGACTCCGGTCGGTATACTCCGGATATCCGTCGAGCCCAAATAATATCACTGGTAGGTAGTATTCCCTCTGCCAGGCTCACCGTCTACTACACAGCGATCCGTTCTCGCCCTGGGGTACCATACCGGGTCCACCATGTACCCGCAATCGGCCTCATCCAGCTCCTCGAATTGGCTTTCACATGTCGCTCTAAGCACCGAAAACACATGGTGGACGCACTGAAATATCATATCAAGGGTAACCGGGTTTTTAAAAACGATAACATACTCTCTTTTGAAATATCCACGGTTCCCAAATCCAGAAATATCATGGATACAACATATCTCAACGCGTATAATCAAAGCATGATGTATGCGACATGTAAAATAAATGTAAGCATATCAGTATATCATGCAATATGGAATAGTAATATGCACATATTGAGGGAAACCGCTCTTTTAAAATGAATCAGTTTTAAAGAGTATCTTGCGGTTCCCAAATCTCCAAATCCAGCGAGAATCATCTATGTATGAGCAAATATGTATGTAAGCACGTATGGGTATAATATAGGTATGTACACAAGTATGCTATGCAAGGGATCATATCCTGAATGCAACAGTACTACAGTGTAGTGACATGGCAATTATCGATGATGAAATGTGTGAGCCGGCAAGCAGGTGTATGTGGAACATATGCATCATCGATAATGGTGTTGGTGTCCTAACAGCATGATTTTTTTATATAACAATAACCAATTGCACATGCAATGCGATGCGAATAACAAGAGTATGCAGAAATCGACTAATAAATGCAACAGTGACGCATCTGCATCAATATAAAATGTCATACAGTTTGCCTTTTGAAATAAGACGAATCGGGGTTTTTAGTAAAATAAGGGCTACGGTGTTTTAAGAAAAGATGCTTCTTTTGAAAATATCCGTAGAATCCTTTTTGCCTGTCTTTAAAATACTCCCGATGCGTTAGTTTTGAAATAGGTATGATATCGGCATAGCCTAACATCTACTTCCAAAACTATAGCTCTAACTAACGAGTCAACCGGGAGGGGTATGGAAACCACCTAAATCTGAGTTAATATATATATATATATATATATATAAAAGTATAATAGTCGGTGATCGCGCCTCAAAGGTACCGCGTACGATACAATATCATATGACATCCTCGAGTCATGAGTGCAGATCTATCATCAAAATAAAGATCGTACGGTAAATCATCGTACGACATCCCAAAAGCTGGGTATGGGTCAATATCACATCATCTCATGAATTATCTGGTATCCTTATCGTCATATCTCATGATCTGGGGTACTGATCTAAGTCTAGCACAACTGATACCATCTATATAAATGCGTGTGCAAACACACGTCCAAAGGCCCGCTAAAATCACATGTCGTATCCCAAATACGAATCACAATATATCACCGATCTCATGGCACCTAATCTCATCGACTCATCTCCAAATATCATCCAAAATCCTCATCATCTAAGTATAACTATAACAAATAAGCATGTGTGGGCGTGTGGGTGTAAACCTATTCTAGTGTAACACCTTAGGATGTGTTTAGTGGCTAATTATATTCAAATAAATGGTTTTTAATAAAAAGTTTACCAAATTGAGTTTCAAATATTTTTCCAAATTTAATGAATATTTTATTAGATTTATCCTAGGCTTGCGCACACTTGTGCATGTAAACTAGGGTTAAAATGGGGTTGAACCATGATTAGCAACCATGGTGGTTTAAAACATTGGAATTAGGTTATTTGGGTTTTAATTAAGTTTAATTGGTTATTTTATTTAAAGGTTGTTTTTATTATATATTTGAAATTATTTGAATATGGTTGACTTGGAGGAGGGAGAGAGAGAGAGAGATGGCATCATGGTAAGTGCCATGCTTGCATTTAATGAAGAGAGAGAGAGAGAGAAGGGTTGACACTTTGTGTGCTATCATTTCTTTTGTTGTCTCACATTTGTTCTCATTTTCACTCTACTCTCACTCATACGCTCACACTTAACAGCAGCAGCAGCTCCATCAGCAGCCGCAGCACAAGCAGCAGCAGCCCCAGCACAAACAGCAGCAGCATCAGCTCCAGTTGCTGCAGCAGCAGCTCCAGCAGCACCAAGTCTTCTTCTTCTCCTTCCTCCTGCTTCCTAGGGTCGAAAGTGGGGTATACTTCTTGAACATACTTCCTAGTTTGCTTAGTTTGTGTTGTTTAGCTTCGATTAGTGATAAATTAGTCGTTTTAGTGCTAAATATGGTGATTAGTGTGAACTTTGGTTAAGTGAGGTTAGTATTGGGTAGACTGACTTAATTAAGTCTTATTAGGGCTACTTCAACCTAGGTAAACCCCAGATTTCACCAAAATACCGTAACTTTTCAAATTGTGCAAAATATATCATTTTTAAGCAAAACTTAGCCTTTCTGTAATATGCTTTAGATCTGGGTTGTTCAGGTAAAAATTGAGGAAACTAGAGCATGTATACTAGGTCTAGACCATACCACATGTAACATTTCAGAAAATATAAAATATTATTTTTGGGAATTTAATATTAAAATAATATTTCTCCCGAAAACTGCCGATTTGCGAAATCGGGGTTTTCGAAAAAGGGTATAAATATATACCAATAATTGTGAAATAAATAAAAATTAAAATTATTTATTCATTTAAATATATAATTAAAGGTTTTGGCAATTTTAAAATTTATTATATGCAGTTTCGATAAAAACCCGATTAGTGCACTACTAATCGCGATTAAGCCAAATCCGCGTTTTTACAGTTTCCATGGTTAGTGCACCATGACATGTTTCATTTTATTGCATGTTTCATTTCATTTGGGCTTTATATTAGGGTTTATTGGTGTAGAGAAAAGAGAAATGATTAAAGGAAAAGTCAAGGAGACGTAATGATTAGGTTAGGTGAGCTTTGGAGAGAGAAAGAGATTGTGAATTAATGAGAGAGAGAAGGGGGCTGCTGCCCATTCTTTTTCCCCTATCTTTTTTCTTCTTCTCTCCTTCATCTCCACAATTCCACAACCCTCCACAAAAATCCCTAGATCCATCTCCTAACAATCCCCAAAACCCTACACACCCTTCACAAAAGTTAATCCCTTCTTCGAGCTCTACACATGGGATCAAGAAAAATTCAGTTTGATGATCTTAGGGGATTCATGGGTGCTTTATGAGGTATAATTTATTCCCTTTAGATTAGTTTTGCGTGATATCATGTTTAGATGTCGTTTTGTGAAGATTAGTGGACATTGGGAAACCCTAGTGAATGTTTGAGTGTTTGTTTGAATCGGGTGATGCCTAGTAGCTGTTAACTAAACTTAGGTGCTGTTTAGTGACCTAGACCAGACCTTAGAAACCCTAAAACACGGATTTAGAAACCCGACATCGAATAAATGTGTGATCTGTAGAGGTATTTTGGAATCTGGAGCAACCCGGCGACACTATAAATGATTTTGGAAATACTGGGAGTCGTGCAGGCACCTAGGAAGGTACTACCAAGACTCGAGCCCCTAATTCAAACCCTAGGCCGCAGATATATTCATTGTGGCCGCAATTTGCGGCCAGAGTAGGGTAGAATGGTTCCAGATTTGGTCCATGGCTCTTTTTGCACTAAATTAGACACCTCCTATGTGCAGTTTTGGCTAATTGTCACCTGGGGAAAATCTGGGAGCATTTTGGTGTGTTTTAGGCTATGTTTTCCGTATTTTAAAATGCACTTTATTGTTATTTGGATTTGTATTTGGTTTTCGGGTGTTCGTACATCGACAACAGGGGTTGTTTGATTGATATGCACGTTTAGGCCATAGGTTCTAACCAATGAGCACACCGTGCGCCATATCGGTTTTCTGCCTCGTTTTTTAATACGAATTGCGATTGGTTATTATTGTAGGTACCCTCGCATGTATTCCGAGGCGAAGAAGCGCGGCGTCATCGATTTCAGCGAGCGAAGACCAGGTGAGTAGATCTATATCTACCGGGGAAGTCGGGTGGATGGCGTATAGTACCCCCACAAACTTCTGATGGAAAACCGATTTATAGAGTATGGTTAGGAAACCTAGATTAGGAAACTAGGGTTAGAATATAGATAGATATGTAGTCATATTAGAAACTAGTGGATAGTTAAGTGTGATATGCTGCTACTACCCTAGGATGACGTTTAGCGATATTACCGCTTAGGGTTCTGTAGGACTAGATAGTCGATGTAGATGCGTCATCCGAACCATACCTTTTTCTAAACCAAAGAATCGTATGTATCTTTTAAATGTATACCTTGAGGGATGTTACGGCTTTTCAAATGATATCTTTTCTTTAAAAACACCGTAACCCCTGTTTTCAAAACTACGATTCACTTCTTCAAAAAATCTGATTGCATGGTTCGGGTGTGTTTGTTAGATTAGATACTTATACTTAGTAGAGATAGCATGTTTATTTAAACTCGACATGATATGAGACATAAATACGATGAAAGAATACATGACAAATTTTATGATATGATGAGATGATGATATGATATGATGGTATACGGATGCGAGTCCATCGAGATGATTTATACCCTGCCGGTCCTCTGAGATGAGATTGTTGCAGATGCGACCTGCGACATAGGTATATAGGGTTATATATATATTTATAGAATGCTGTGAATCATGGATGATAGGCCGTATGTGATATTAGGCCGTACCCTCATTTGTCTTATAGGATGATAGGATCCCTATTAGCTTAATGACGCCGCACGATGATATTCCGTGCGTGATGAGTTGACTTGATGATTGATCCTTACCCTTGACTAGAGATTGCCGTACGATGGATTATACCGTACGCGGTGTTATTGGGCTAGATGCCGATTGATAGATTCACCGACTCGGACATATGATAGTTATGTTTACCTTATAGCTGTTAGCTGATGATTTACTTGCTGCATTCATGATATTATTATTGCATCGGATATACCTGTGATAGTACACCTGCACCATTAACGATGATGCGTATGTCACACGTACACAGTTATAGGCTCACACACTTCATCATCGATAATTGCCATGTCACTACACAGTAGTTTTGTTGCATCATGATATGACTCTTCGCATAACCTTCTTGCACATATACATTGATACATTCTATACATTGATACATTCATACTTGCGGATATGCACATTCGTATATCTATATTGGTGTACATATTCCTTGATACACACATACATGTGCACATACACATTGTATATTCATATTTGTACACACATACATGGTACATCTATACTTGCGCATATACATATTATACCTAGATAGATAACCGATTTTATTGTAAAATTAGGAACCGCATGCTATACTTTAAAAACTGGAATCATTTTAAAAGAGCGGTTTTCCCCTTAATATGTCATATCACTATTCCATATTGCATGATACACGGATATGCTCGCATTTCTTTTTACATGTCGCATACATCATGCTTTATTATTTTACGCATTGCGATATGCTGTTTTCATGAGATTTCTGGATTTGAGAACCGTGGATATTTCAAAAGAGATTATGTGTTGTTTTAAAAACCCGGTTTCTCTTGATATGATATTTCAGTGTGTCCACCATGTGTTTTCTCGGTTCTGAGAGCGACATGTGAAACCCGATTCGAGGAGGCGGATGAGGCCGATTGCAGGTACATGGTGGGCCCAGTATGGTACCCTGGGGCGAGAACAGATCGTTGTGTAGTAGACGGTGAGCCTGGCAGAGGGTCTACTACGTACCGGTGACAGTATTTGGACTCGGCGGATATCCGGAGGATACCGACCGGAGTCGAGAGATGATATGGGTCTATCCGGACTGACGGAGCCCGTGGGCCGATCCGGACTGACGGAGCCCGATATATGAGGATTTACGTGCCGATGCTGGGCACGGTTTTCATGATGTTTTCGAGTATCGATGCTAGGCACTCAGGTTCCATGATTTTGATGTGTCGGGAGGGACACCGCTGATTTATATATCCTCATACTTTCATGCACACCCCTTTATGATATTTACGTGCATACAGACATTGATTACAAGGGTGGACGAGATCCACATGCATACATATCTTGATTATGGTTGGACGAGACCCATATACATGCATAGATTATTTATTGTTGGATGTTATCCACATGTACTTAGGTAGTGACTACCTTGTTGGCACATATACGACCCGGTCACCCTAGACATCATAGTATTACCTTATGATATAGTTAACCTAGGAGTCGTTGTTTATTCGATTTCTACTTATAGATATATTTCTATTCACGAGTTGGAAACTCACCCCCGTTGTGCCACAGTTCTTGCAGGTTGACAGCTTAGATCAGTAGCGGATTCGCTGGCACACAGTTCTTTTGGGTGTTTTGCATTGGTAGGTGGGACATTTGTATCGCACCAACTCTTGTATTATATTTCATATTGTATCTAGTTAACTCCATCAATCAATCAAAATTAGAATTTGTATAAGTAATGAGACTTAGTGAGATTTATAGTTGCGAGATTTGAGCGATGGGTTTTATATTCACTTTTGGGGTTATATCTTGCTCATTTCTTTATCTTTTTGTGGTGAACTTCGCCGTTGGGCGTCGTATACTTGTTTATGTTGTATTGCGTGGTTGTGATCCGCCGTTTGGTGAAGAGCTCGCTCCCGCTTGGGGATGCCATTATCATTATTATGTATTTGCGGTTAGGTGCTGCCAAAATTTTCAAAAAGACGAAACATGTTTTCAAACTAGAAAATTCATTTGCATCATTCATGTTCCTTTTCTATGCATTAAACACACTTGATTTTATTATACATTTATTTCAAAAACTCCACCTCCATTATTTTCTAAAAAAGTTTTAGATTTCTGGGGTTCAGCTTACTTGAATTTCGTTACGCCTTTAGACGTTGCGTGATTCAAGTGCTGGTCACGAGCTAATATTTCGGGTCGTGACAAAATTGGTATCAGAGCGCTAGGTTTAACCTTTGTTCGAGTCTATGTTTGACTATGCGGAGTATAGGTCGGTGATGTATTTCGGAACCTAGGATTGACCTTACGGAACTTAGACTTGAACAGGGGGGTATTAGACCCGAACTTTCGTTTCATAGGCTGGCCCTGATTGATGGAGTAGGTAGCTTGAGTAGAGTAACGTATCGTACGTATGTTCCGCGGCATATTTACGATACGATACTCCACTTTAGAAACCTTAGGATGTACATATTTTTGAGACTTATAATTCTCTTCATATCCATGATTCTGCATCCATTCGAGATACTTGATTCTATTCGTTTCCATGATCTTACTTTCATTGATGCTGTTCCTTTTTATGATCATGTATCCATTCTGGATCTGTCGTTTCCTCTCATGCCGTTGATCTGCTTTATTCGATACTCGATTGAGGTTCCTGTCACCATAATTTGAGCACAGTTTGAGCTGCTGCTAGTGTTACGGTCAGGGCGAGCTCGTCTGGTACGAGGACTGACCATTGTGTTTTCTGGTGACATGGGAACGTCTCGAGTTAGTATTGATGATTGTGACCTCTTGTGGAGGCGAGTGCTTGGTTTTGCACCGGATGATCGGGCCATTGTTAGAGCTGGCAGTTGTGAGAGGACTGTAGATGTACAGCATACCTCAGGGATTTTGATGTCGCCTACCATGCGAACAGATGACCCGGCTGTTGCTGAGATTGATAGGATGTCGCTTCCGGAGCTTACGAGCTAAGACCGCTGTAGCTTTCAGGCAGAAATGCGACAAATGATAGCTAGTCTACCCCGATTTAAGAGACGAAGGTGATTCGTCCGATTTATGCGCCGGAGCAGGCCCAGTTGAGTTGAAGATTTCCAGTGTATGGAGTTTTACTCAGATGTAGAGCAGACCGATTTAGAGATGACCGCCAGTGTGTCGGCTTTCCTGGAGGATTGAGGCGATGTTCAGCGTACAGAAGAATGAGCCAGTTGTTGCTGCAAATGACGAGGTATCGCCCAGATGTTGGAGCTACTGCAGCATAAGTATATACTTAGAGATATGATGGAAGGTCGCTAGCCACCCAAGGGTGAAGGACTCGGACATGTGGTTCGTTCGCTAACCGATGCGATGTCATCAGATAGATTAATTCCAGTTAGAGACTACTTCACGCAGATTCGTTGAGAGTCGATAGAGACGATCGAATGTCAGGAAACCATATTCCAAGTTTAAAGTATTCGGAAAGACGTGCAAGCAATTCTATGGACCCTCTAGAAGAATGAAACCCTAACATGACATAATGACCATGTGAAAGCCTTTGAACCTTAGGGTTTACGGCAGTTTCACGGCGCCATTAGTGAGGCTTGCGTTTGCCCTTCTACGGCTGGATCATTGTTGCTGTGGCATGTACTCGATACTATTAAACTGTACCCAAGATGTTGATCTCTTGAGGGATTATGAGGTTTTCGACATCATTCGGATATTATGTGATGGGATACATTGCTTGGGAGACTCCAGATACGAGCATAGCCGTTGGAGCGCAGTCCATGCAGCCATGAGAAGACGAGTCCGAATCAGTCGACATTGGAGCCGAGTGAAGTGAAGAGTTCGCACGAGAATTCGACGAGGTGAAGTTCCACTCCGCTGACATCAGAGATGCGATACGCATGCAGAGGCGTTGTCTATGGATATACCTTCCAGAAGGAGCCGTAGGGAGTATGCAGCCGTTCTGGAACTAGAAACAGATATAGAAAAGATAATAACTTCCGGGTAATTCGGCAGAAACGAGATTTGAGAGAGACTTCGACAGGACCTTTCTGGAATACCATACGAGAAGACCTAGACCAGGAGTGGTCATATTGTGCACACCCAGCAGGCCAGGGTTTGGCATCGTCGACGAGATAGTTGACCAGGTTCGGATAGAAGACCTCACCGAGATGCGTTGTGATTTGATTGAGGACGGATGAGTATTGAGTATTCCTCCGATGGTTGGGACAAGTTCCCGAGGACCTGTTCGGCCAGATATCTTCTACAGAGTGATGAAGCTACAGAGTACACAATTTTGGGTTCGTGCGAGAGACTTCGGATTGACCGTGGCCAAGAACAGTTGTAGTGCGCAGATAGTATGGTGTGATGTCATAGCGGACGACGATAAAGACGAGTGGAACCAGAAGTTCGTGCGAGACACTGACGAGCTGTTATTACTCCCCGTCGAGATCAGAGACCTGATATGCTTAAAGAGGCGTTAGGATACAGCCAGTTTCCGAGGAAATGTGTTCGGAAAGATGCAAATGTCCAGGAAACGAGGAAATATTAAATGAGAGTACCAGCCTCCGTACAGTTCGGCATAGGCGAGATCGGAAGAGACCTTGAGCAGGATTCCTTCCAGGACACTGCTGCAATAAGATTTGCACACAGGATCAGATGTGTCATGTATATTCAGAGAGCCAGAGGCTGACGCCAGTGACGTGCTACTTTACGAGTGGTCGTGATGATTGACCAAGAGATGACCAGAGAAGTGCTAGAGCGGAATCGTTCCCGTTAGCACACCTGACAGGGACGATGAGCCGATAGATTGTGAGATTGGTAATCCGCAGAGAAGATGCGTACCCAGAGACAGAGGACGCCAGACAGTGAGTAGGAGGCGAGCAGATATTCTTGCCCTGCTAGGTTTTTTTAGGCGCACCGATTTATTTTTAGACATTGTAGGAGGTGTACCTCGATGTCCTTTATTGCGATTTGCGTTGTGATCTGAGTATCACGCTTATATCGCTTGGATTTGAGTTTTGATGACAAGTTTCCTGATTTGATTTCATGCACCATGGCTGCACCTACTGGGTATTTACATTTTGCGCATAGTTATTGCACTTGAGATATATATTTTATACACCGTTGTGTTGATTTGCGATTGTGCATGATTATTGCGTTTGATGTCGATTTTATACCCGCGTAGCATGTGTTTATGATTTCATGGATTTCATACGAATGATTTGATTTATGCACTCGGTATAGTTTATATGTGCTTGCAGTGCATTGATATGTGTTTTGTGCACGCAGTTGCACACGATTTTGATTTATACACCGTGGTACACTCGGTGTTGCTATTTATGCATTTGAGTTATTGATCGGTATTTTATGCACAGGATGCACCGTATTTGTGTTTCGTGCACTGGATGCACTGTATTGTATTTCGTGCACTAGATGCACTGTATTTGTATTTCATGCGTTTGCTGCACTAGATTGCATTCTGCATTTGTTGTACCGGACGGGTATTTATGCGTTGTCGTACTGGATTTATGCCCCGTACCTTGGTTGCACCCGATTTATATCCTTGAGCATTCGTTTTACCAGATTTGTATTTTTCGTACGTGTTGGCACTTGCCGTTCGTTTTCGTGTATATTACTGCACTATATGCTTTTACGGACCCGACGCGTTTTGGTTGGATTTTTGCGCATATTAGGCGCTTGATTTTGGATTTTGTGCGCACCGGATGCACTTAAGTGAGATTTTACTCGTGCATATGGGATGCTCTTGATTTGGATTTTCTTCCGTGCATATTGCATACGATTTCATTCGTGCGAGACAATGCACTTGAGTTGGATTTTCGCGCATGTTGGGCGCATGATATGAGATGCGATTCTGTGCACACCGTATGCACGGGATTGAGATTTTAGTACACTTTAGATGCACTTGGTATTGTTGTCGTGCACACCCGTTGCACTGGACAGATACTTTCGTGCACAACCGTTGCACGTAGTTTTAGCTTTTGTGCATATTGTGGCACCTGTATTTGGATTTGAATTACATGCGCACCAGACGCATGTGTTTATTGGATACACCTTTTGAGGCTGATTTTGCTTTTGAGCACTTTGTTTTCTTGTTGGGCACTATATTGTGTAGTAGCCAAACAGGACTGATATGAGGACAGTACCTGAGTACTCTGCATGCATTAAAAGATTTCCAAAAGGTTTTTTTAAGAAGAGCTGTAGTCTCGCTATTTTCCTACGTGTCCGTGAGCGACACGAACGTTATAAAAGAGAGCCTTTTAGGATATTTTGTAAAACGACGGAACGTGTATTTAAGAAAACATATATGGATATATATTATTATTTTAAAATGAGCGTCCGTCAGTTATGCCGTGAGTTACGCTTTACCGCGGCGATTTAGAAAAGATTTTGCATGTATTTTATTCATATTTTGGAGTTTTCAGAGATGCGTACTATACCCGTATTATCGTATTTGACTTGTATATATATTGGATTTCAAGATCTGCATCTCTATTGTAACTCTGAGGTTATGCGTGCAAATCCGATGATTTGCGTGACGCTTGACGGAGTTCGATTTTGAGTTTTTACTCGTTTTCATGCATATTTGACGTGATGTGTTGTGTTATTTCTGCGTTTTCCATGATTTCGGAGCCCCGTTGTTTTGAGCCGATTATTGAAATGTTTTAGATTTTGGGGGTTTATATTTAAATTCGAGGACCGAATTTATTCAAGGGGGGAAGATTGTAACATTTCAGAAAATATAAAATATTATTTTTGGGAATTTAATATTAAAATAATATTTTTCCCGAAAACTGTCGATTGGCGAAATTGGGGTTTTCGAAAAAGGGTATAAATATATATCAATAATTGTGAAATAAATAGAAATTAAAATGATTTATTCATTTAAATATATAATTGAAGGTTTTTCCAATTTTAAAATTTATTATATGCAGTTTCGATAAAAAAACCCGATTAGTGCACTACTAATCGCGATTAAGCCAAATCCGCGGTTTTACAGTTTCCATGGTTAGTGAACCATGACATGTTTCATTTTATTGCATGTTTCATTTCATTTGGGCTTTATATTAGGGTTTATTGGCGTAGAGAAAAGAGAAATGATTAAAGGAAAAGTTAAGGAGTCATAATGATTAGGTTAGGTGAGCTTTGGAGAGAGAAAGAGAGTGTGAATTAGTGAGAGAGAGAAGGGGGCTGCTGCCCATTCTTTTTCCCCTATATTTTTTCTTCTTCTCTCCTTCATCTCCACAACTCCACAACCCTCCACAAAAATCCCTTGATCCATCTCCTAACAATCCCCAAAACCCTACACACCCTTCACAAAAGTTAATCCCCTTTTCGACCTCTACACATGGAATCAAGAAAAATTCAGTTTTGATGATCTTAGGGGATTCATGGGTGCTTTATGAGGTATAATTTCTTCCCTTTAGATTAGTTTTGTGAGATATCATGTTTAGATGTCGTTTTGTGAAGATTAATGGACATTGGGAAACCCTAGTGAATGTTTAAGAGTTTGTTTGAATCGGGTGATCCCTAGCAACTGTTAACTAAATTTAGGTGCTCTTTAGTGACCTAGATCAGAACATAGAAACCCCAAAACACGGATTTAGAAACCCGACATCGGATAAATGTGTGATCTGTGGAGGTATTTTGGAATCTGGAGCAACCCGGGGACACTATAAATGATTTTTGAATTACTCGGAGGCGTGCAGGCACCTAGGAAGCTACCACCAAGACCCGAGCCCCTAATTCTAACCCCAGGCTGCAGATATATTCATTCTGGCCGCAATTTGCGGCCAAAGTAGGGTAGAATGGTTCCAGATTTGGTTCATGGCTCCTTTTGCACTAAATTAGACCCCTCCTATGTGCAGTTTTGGCTAATTGTCACCTAGGGAAAATCTGGGAGCATTTTGGTGGGTTTTAGGCTATGTTTTCCGTATTTTAAAATGCACTTTCTTGATATTTGGATTTGTATTTGGTTGTCGGGTGTTCGTACATCGACAACTGGGGTTGTTTGAATTATTTGCACGTTTAGGCCAAAGGTTTTAACCTATGAGCACACCGTGCGCCATATCGGTTTTCTGCCTCGTTTTTTAATACGTATTGCGATTGGTTATTATTGTAGGTACCCTCGCATGGATTCCGAGGCGAAGAAGCGCAGCTTCATTGATTTCGGCGAGCGAAGACCAAGTGAGTAGATCTATATCTACCGGGGAAGTCGGGTGGATGGCGTATAGCACCCCCGCAAACTTTTGATGGAAAACCGATTTATAGAGTATGGTAAGGAAACCTAGATTAGGGAACTAGGGTTAGAATATAGATAGCTATGTAGTCATATTAGAAACTAGAGGATAGTTAAGTGTGATATGCTACTACTACCCTAGGATGACGTTTAGCGATATTACCGCTTAGGGTTCTGTAGGACTAGATAGTCGATGTAGATGCGTCATCCGAACCATACCTTTTTCTAAACCAAAGAATCGTATGTATCTTTTAAATGTATACCTTGAGGGATGTTACGGCTTTTCAAATGATATCTTTTCTTTAAAAACACCGTAACCCCTGTTTTCAAAACTACGATTCACTTCTTCAAAAAATCTGATTGTATGGTTCGGGTGTGTTTGTTAGATTAGATACTTATACTTAGTAGAGATAGCATGTTTATGTAAACTCGACATGATATGAGACATAAATACGATGAAAGAATACATGACAAATTTTATGATATGATGGTATACGGATGCGAGTCCATCGAGATGATTTATACCCTGCCGGTCCTCTGAGATGAGATTGTTGCAGATGCGACCTGCGACATAGGTATATAGGGTTATATATATATTTATAGAATGCTGTGAATCATGGATGATAGGCCGTATGTGATATTAGGCCGTACCCTCATTTGTCTTATAGGATGATAGGATCCCTATTAGCTTAATGACGCCGCACGATGATATTCCGTGCGTGATGAGTTGACTTGATGATTGATCCTTACCCTTGACTAGAGATTGCCGTACGATGGATTATACCGTACGCGGTGTTATTGGGCTAGATGCCGATTGATAGATTCACCGACTCGGACATATGATAGTTATGTTTACCTTATAGCTGTTAGCTGATGATTTACTTGCTGCATTCATGATATTATTATTGCATCGCATATACCTGTGATAGTACACCTGCACCATTATCGATGATGCGTATGCCACACGTACATAGTTATAGGCTCACACACTTCATCATCGATAATTGCCATGTCATTACACAGTAGTTTTGTTGCATCATGATATAACTTTTCGCATAACCTGCTGGCATATATACATTGATACATTCTATACATTGATATATTCATACTTGCGGATATGCACATTCGTATATCCATATTGTTGTACATATACCTTGATACACCCATACTTATGCACATACACATTGTATATTCATATTTGTGCACAAATACATGGTACATCTATACTTGCGCAAATACATTTTGTACCGGCATAGATAACCGGTTTTATTGTAAAATTGGGAACCGCATGCTATACTTTAAAAACTGCAATCATTTTAAAAGAGCGGTTTTTCCCTTAATATGTCATATCACTATTCCTTATTGCCTGATACACGGATATGCTCGCATTTCTTTTTACATGTCTCATACATCATGCTTTATTATTTTACGCATTGCGATATGCTGTTTTCATGAGATTTCTGGATTTGAGAACCGTGGATATTTCAAAAGAGATTATGTGTTGTTTTAAAAACCTGGTTTCTCTTGATATGATATTTCAGTGCGTCCACCATGTGTTTTCTCGGTTCTGAGAGCGACATGTGAAACCCGATTCGAGGAGGCGGATGAGGCCGGTTGCGGGTATATGGTGGGCCCGGTATGGTACATCGGGGCGAGAATGGATCGTTGTGTAGTGGACGGTGAGCCTGGCAGAGGGACTACTACCTACCGGTGATAGTATTTGGACTCGGCGGATATCCGGAGGATACCGACCGGAGTCGAGAGATGATATGGGCTGATACGGACTGACGGAGCCCATGGGCCGATCCGGACTGACGAAGCCCGATATATGAGGATTTACGTGCCGATGCTGGGCACGGTTTTCATAATGTTTTCGAGTGTCGATGTTAGGCACTCAGGTTCTATGATTTTGATGTGTCGGGAAGGACACCGTTGATTTATATATCCTCATACTTTCATGCACACCCCTTTATGATATTTACGTGCATACAGACATTGATTACATAGGTGGACGAGATCCACATGCATACATATCTTGATTATGGTTGGACGAGACCCATATACATGCATTGATTATTTATTGTTGAATGTTATCCGCATGTACTTAGGTAGTGACTACTTTGTTGGCACATATACGACCCGGTCACCCTAGACATCATAGTATTACCTTATGATATAGTTGACCTAGGAGTCGTTGTTTATTCGATTTCTACTTGTAGATATATTTCTATTCACGAGTTCGCAACTCACCCCCGTTGTGCCACAGTTCTTGCAGGTTGACCGCTTGGATCAGTAGCGGATTCGCTAGCACACAGTTCTTTTGGGTGTTTTGCATTGGTAGGTGGGACATTTGTATCGCACCCACTCTTGTATTATATTTCATATTGTATCTAGTTAACTCCATCAATCAATCAAAATTAGAATTTGTATAAGTAATGAGACTTAGTGAGACTTGTAGTTACGAGATTTGACCGATGGGTTTTATATTCACTTTTGGGGTTATATCTTGCTCATTTCTTTATCTTTTTATGGTGAACTTCACCGTTAGGCGTCGTATACTTGTTTATGCTGTATTGCGTAGTTGTGATCCGTCGTTTGGCGAAGACCTAGCTCCCGCTTGGGGATGCCATTATCATTATTATGTATTTGCGGTTTTGGATCAAAATATACAAAGGAGGTGCTGCCAAAATTTTCAAAAAGACGAAACATGTTTTCAAACTTGGAAATTCATTTGCATCATTCATGTTCCTTTTCTATGCATTAAACACACCTGATTTTATTATACCTTTATTTCAAAAACTCCACCTCCTTTATTTTCTTAAAAAGGTTTAGATTTCTGGGGTTCAGCTTACTTGAATTCCGTTACGCCTTTAGACGTTGCGTGATTCTAGTGCTGGTCACGAGCTAATATTTCGGGTCGTGACACCACCGGAGCATGAGCCACTGACCCCACACCGAGGCCGCCGAAATATTCCTTCTGGACGCAAATTGCGGCCAGACTAGGGAGTTAGGTGTTTGGGTTTGTTCTGTAGGTGTCTGCTACATTTCTAAGGTCTTTGGTATATGCAATTTTGTAAGTTTTTAACCTGGGTAGAATCTAGGACAGTATATCATTTTTCAAGTACGTTTAGTTCGCACGATACGCGTGATACATGAGTGGGTTCTGTGATCCAGCGTGTCGCGATGTGTCGGGTTAGTTTTAGACGCGTATACACACGTTTCAGCGTATCGTACAGACGCGCGTTAATTCGCGACGCAAGTTTCTCATTTTGTTTCGCTATCGCGTTTTGCGAGATATTTGCTTATATATGGAATCTTTGTGTAAATTCCAGGTTCGCAGGCAGGTACGTCGGACGCCGCCAAGAAAGAGAAGCAAGTGGTCCGCTACGTGTAGCACGAGACCAGGTGATTAGATTTAATATCTACGGGGAAATCGCCCGTATGGCGTTAAGCATCAGGGCGTGATAGGATATTTAGTCGTAGATGTTCATGTGCATTAGCATAGCATACCTCCCTTATTGCATATAGTAATGGTAGATATAGAACACTGCACTGTCACTAACGGTTAAAGCTGCACGAGCACCATTTGTATGTTACACTCACACCGTTAGTGATTGCTATGAGACTTGCACTATAGGATTGCTACGCATTATACATATCGATTGAGTGTCGCATCATTGCTGATTGTCATGACTTGTCGCATATTGACACATATATTGATATCTTCATACATGCGCACATGCACACTGTATATTCATACCAGTGCACACATATATTGATATCTTCATACCTGCACACATGCACACTGTATATTCATACCAGTGCACACATATATTGATATCTTCATACCTGCGCACATGCACACTGTATATTCATACCAGTGCACACATATATTGATATCTTCATACCTGCGCACATGCACACTGTATATTCATACCAGTGCACACATAAATTGATATCTTCATACCTGCGCACATACACACTGTATATTCATACCAGTGTACACATATACTGATATCTTCATACCTGCGCACATGCACATTGTATATTCATACCAGTGCATACATATATTGATATCTTCATACCTGCGCACATGCACACTGTATATTTATATTAGTGCTACACTCATATTCGCGTATATATCCATTTTCACATCCATACCTACATACAAACATATGTCACATACATGGATGATATTGATTTGATTTCATGAAAATAGGGACCGCATGAGATATTTTCAAAACTGGATTCTTTTAAAAGAGCGGTGTTCCCTCTTTACTCTTAGTATCATACGATACATTGCATGGATTTACGTATTGAGTTTTGGATTTATATGATTTCTGGATTTGAGAACTGTGGTATCATTTTAAGAAAATACGCACTGTTTTAAAAACCCGGTTTCTCTTGATATGATATTTCAGTGCGTCCAACATGAGTTTTCTCGGTTCCAGAGAGCTTGTGTGAGTATAACCGATTCGAGGAGTGGTAGGCACCGATTACGGGTACATGGTGGACCCGGTACGGTACCCCCGGGCAAGAAGACTCGTATTGTTAGACAGTGAGCCCGGCGGAGGGACTACTACCTACCGGTGATTGGTTAGAACTAGCGATTATCCGGAGGATACCGACCAGAGTCAATAGATGGATACGGGACGACGCGTACTGCCGGGGCCGAGGGCCGAGTCCGCAGACGGAGCCCGTGGGCCAATCCGATTGACGGAGCCCGATACTTGAGGATTTGCGTATCGATGCTAGACACGGCTGATTTTATGATATTTCGAGTGCCGATGTTGGCACTCACGATTCTATGAGATTTACAGGATTTGAGGGCCGATGAGGATGACGGAGCCTGAGTCTTTTTGGGATTTGGGTGTATTGATGGACACTAGTTATGTTCCACGTTGATATTCTGTGTAGATACTATTTATTCCCATGCTCAGCATTCAGTATTTCACATCTCATCCTGTATCTATTGTACCTGATAAAGTACACATACTATGCACGCTTATTGCATACCCTGCTCATTCTATATAGGGTTGTTAGATTTCATTGCTATGCACGATTATTGCATACCTCGTTCATCACATAGAGATGTCATTAGATCGCATTTGTTGCATGATTTGAGCATCCAGTTCATCATATACATGTTATCTGTTGGCATAGGTTAGAGTATCGCAGCACGTGCATACTCGCGATTACCTTTATATGTTATCTACTATTCACGAGTTGGCAACTCACCCCCGTTGTGACACAGTGCTTGCAGGTTGTCCCTTGGAGTAGTCGTGGCAGGCTGCTTTCGTACATCTTTTGATACAGATACCATCGCAGTTAGCATACTAGCCCTTTTGCTGATATGTGGGTTTTGTGCGGTATCTGTTTATTTTCCAGTTGTATACATCATTGTATCTAGTATTCTCCATCCACTACTTATGTATGGACTTAGAGACCAGTTGTGAGAACGATGTATATTATTGTACTCTGGTGTCTAGCTCGTTGTGACCCGACTTTATTATGCAGTTTTATATATTTCATGTTGTTTTCACTTATTTTTTACTCTTTCTTCGCTACGGCGTCGTATATTATCATCGTTGTGTTGTTTCCGCCGTTGGGCGTGATTGCTCCCGTTTGGGATGCTTATTTCTTATTGTGTATTATTTTACTCATTTATTGCTTTGTACCCAATTTCGGAGCTAATTTTACAAAGGAAATGCTGCGAAAATTGTTAAATGATAACTTGAACTTTAAAGAATTCTACTAAACAACTTAAAGTTTTCTAGATGTTTTAACAAATAATCTAATAAATGTTTTAAACACTCTATACTTTTAATGGTTTTGATTTCTGGGTTTCGGCTTTCTTAGTCGCGTTACGCCTGTAGACGTCACATGGTTAAGTGCCGGTCACGGGACGAACTTTAGGTCGTGACATCTTGGGTTCGCATCTAGGAAACTATACTAGTTTACATCTAAACCCTATTCTATCCATAGTACACCTAATCATGTCCTAAATAACCATGCCGCACATAAGCTATCATATATATATAGTATACTAAACATCGAACTGCGGGGGTGCTATACGCCATCCACCCGACTTCCCCCGTAGATATAATCTACTCACCTTGCATCCTGCGTGCCGGTGTCGATGTCGCCTTTTAGTGTATATGCCCTAGAGGCCATTATTGTATCATACTGGTTTGTATATTACTTAATGGAAGCTTGGGATATTCACAGTTGTATAGACAATCTTGCTCAAAATGGTAGTATGCTACTTGGTTTGTCTCTAATTCAATATGTGCATGTGTTTCATTTAGCATATCGCTTATACATATTAGTAGAGCCCTTAGGATCTTTGCTTGATTACCAGCGTTGTGATGGCAGTCACACTCGTAGGGGCTGGGTAATCCATAAGCACATTCTTATACAGGTCCCTAGTCGTAGGACTATCGAGACAGGGCATCGATACTCCGGAGTAGACTAGCGTATGCGCTTCTCATCCCAGCAGGGGAGATGGTCTGTCCTACAGCCATCAGTACGTCGTACTGGAGATAGTATGCGGGTGCTCGTTAGGTTGCGAGTACACTGGACAGGACTCGTCGGGAACTGATGGTTGGTATTATACCTATCGTCAGTTATCAGTTCCCAGGTGACATGAGTACAGCTTAGTCCACTGACTTGACACTGTCACTTCGCCTCGAGTGTGTTACCACTGTACTTAGATTACTACCCTACCACGGCTCAAAGGAGTCGTGCAAACAGGTAGTAGTTGGGTGCAGTCCCGAAGCACTTGGAGGCAGTGACGGTTAGACAGGATTCGCCTCTCCCGGTATTGGGGTTGACATCGCGCTGTGTCTAGGAGAGCCATTACACGAGTAGTCCCTAGCCAGGGCAAGAGAGATATACAGGTAGGTTTCCAGTGTTATCTCAGGGTGTTCTGGGCTACACTCCGACACGACTTATACCGCTATCAGGGGACTGACGTTCACCACCCCCTAGGCCCGCCATGCGATGTATCAGATGAACAGACCGGACAGTGCGGAGATTGTCACATACAGGCTCAGTAGGAGTTCGGATGGGTTTATCTCATCGGCCTTCTTATCGATATCTACCTGGGGACCGTTACGTACAGCTAGTGCCGCTTGCGGTCTGTGGTTAAACCCACTGCCAGCGTAGTGTCGAGTCTTTAGAGTCCCACACAGAGAGTTTCCCTGCACTTAGCGAAACGTGTAGAGGCCGTATGGTTTTACGGCAGGGCTGCGATCACTTACGTGCACTTGTGTGCGTATGCTGTTCGGCCAGGCAATACTAGTGGGCTTTAGTTTAAGCCGGATCTTAGTATTGCACGGATGGATTTGTTTTGTCTTCTATGCATTCACATTCTACGGAATGCGGATGCGGGTGTGTTTGCACAGTTTTGAGGGGCGAAGATGGAGGAGGTGCCACATTAGGGTTTTGGCAGTTGGTTCGGCCAAAACCGTTATGTGGCAGGCTCATTAGGGTTTTGACAGTTGATTCGGTCAAAACCATTTTGAGGCGGACTCATTAGGGTTTTGGCAATTCGTTCGGTCAAAACTATTATGAGCCGCGGACATTACTTACTAATCTTTTCAGTGATAATTTTGTGATGGCTAATTGCTTTGACCATTTGACAACCTTGACCACTCTTGACTTTGTTGACCCGTTGACCAAAGTTGACCTTGACCTTCATGAGAGGTCTACACTCTTCTTTGGTTTTCTTTTTCTTTTTGATTATGAAAATGGTCAATTCAATGTAGCCATAACTTTATCATGATAGGATTAGTAATGATGATTTTTAGTATTATTGCAACCATGGTTCATTTTCTTAAGTTCACAATAATTCATTTTCTTATTCTCATTCTCTCTCTTGCAAGTGAGAAAAAAGAAAGAGCTCCATGGTTGCTTGTTCTCCTTCATCTTTCTCCTCTTGAAAAATTCTTTTGATCTCATGTGTTGAAAGAAAAGAATCCACATAGACAAAAAATTCCATCAACCTCTTCTACACAACCTAGGACATCAAGACTAGAGATCTTGTTGCCCTAGTTGCCTCGGCTCGAGGTGGAGCTCGGTGTACATCTCTCGGGTGGTTCGTCTTCGACTCAAGAAGGCCGCGGAGGTAACCAAGGTCCGGATCGACCCTCGAAGCGTGGACGGACGAGTAGGACAGCGGAATGAAGACCCGAAGGACCGGTATCGTGAGGTATAATTTCTATGGCACAGTAGATAACACTTCTAGTAGTTTGCTAGTTCATTGTTTTGTAAAGATCCGTGTTTTTGTCCATGTTGGCTTTGCGCCAAAAATTGTTTTTCGCCGTTTCCACCTCCCCGTAAGAACTGGGGTGAGCAACGTGGACTTACAGTGGTATCAGAGCCTAGCTAAACATAAACTAGCAAGTTAGCAAAGTATTTAGAATATCGATCGGAAAAAAATCACAAAACACGTCCGGGAAAAATCCACTTTCTGTCGATTTTTTATACTGCTAAAAAAGTCATTTAACATACATGAAAAATCGGCTCAGGGTTTTGTAAAAAGACAGTAGAAAAACGATCCAGTGGCTCGGTCAAAGCGCCGCGGATCCGCGGCAAGAACATGCTTCCTGCCGCGGATCCGCGGCCGAGTTGACTCGGCCGTGGACCGGGTTTTCTGCAGTGTTTTTTTTTCTGTTTTGGTATTTTTAGTACATTTTATTTCTGCCCAGAATTTCCAGAAAATAAATTTGTATTTGCGGTGGTTTTAAATCCGTATTTTGATCGATATTCCATAGACTTTGGCTAGTGGATATTTTTTGTGATGTGATATATGTATTGAACGTCTACTAATCGCTATAAGTCAATTAGTGGGGGTTATACATATCTGTGATCTGTAATGTTGATGGTTTGTGTATATGAACTCGTTGGATTGTCACGGATGAATAGCCGGGGTGGATGTGGAATGAGAGTTTCTTTTTCTTTCATTCATGTAAAATTTGTAAATTGATGTAATATTATTTGTTTGGCTGCACATCCGGGATGAGGTTGTAGCCGCCATTGTATAATTTCTTTTTACTTTTTTTGCTCCTAGGATAGAGCCAAGGTGGTGTGGACAAACTGCCGGGTATCTCAAAGTGCCGAGTGGCCTACTCACGGGTTGAGGGAGGTTGCTTCGCTTCGGGTACTTGGCGGGTAGTTTGCTTCACCCGTAGGGGTCTAGGGTGGGGTATTGGCTATTCATCGCGACCGTGTAATCTGCTTTTCGTTGCAGGCTCGAACGAATCGCGGATTCTTAGTATATCCAAAGTGTTCATCTGTGATCTGGATTGTCTATCATTGCTATATATCTATGTATGATATTTATTTAGGTGTTGCTTATGTTTTGCATCCGCGCTAGTCCAGCCCCTGCTCTTTCGTTAGTTAAGTAACCTAACGGGTGATGACGGGCCCCCGTGGCGAATGCGGATGGCATAAGCGTACGCCATATTTTAGTTGTTTTCTGCAATGGTAGGATTAAATGATGGGACGCATTAAAATTAATGCAAGAAAATAAACCAAGTAAAAGTCGTTGGAACACTTTCAAAACCACTCGATTCTTTTCAAAAACCAACTTTTAAACGCGGAGCTTGAA
Organism: Agapanthus africanus; assembly: GCA_030015575.1. Lineage (NCBI taxonomy): Eukaryota > Viridiplantae > Streptophyta > Magnoliopsida > Asparagales > Amaryllidaceae > Agapanthus > Agapanthus africanus. The sequence continues at coordinate 175,974,525 of CM057349.1, forward strand.
CCACTCCTTTTAAAAGCTATCTCGTTCCATCGATTATATCAAGTTCACTAAGTTCACGGTTTCGCCAAAACCATTCGTAGCCCTCCGTCATTTCATATGGATAGTCAATAGTATTCAAGCTGTGTTTGTTGGCCAAAGTGAAGGCACATTGTTTGGTAGCTATTGGGTATTCATATGTAGCATAGATAGATGCGTTGGTTTGGGACAGTCGTACTGCCTTGTTGGCCAAAGTCAAGGGTATGTGTGGGTGGGTTCAAATTAACCTGGACAATGACGGGTAGAACTTGACATGTGACTTATGATTTGTTGGCCAAAGTCAAGGTCATAAGAGCATAAGGCAAAAATCCACATCAGGAGTTTCAAAAGAACTGAAACTTGCTAGCGCTGCATACCATTTGGAGTGTGATGATTCTGGTAGGATTCCTTCAGTTTTGTCAAGCGATGATATTTGGATCCCGATCTTACTGTGAGTATATGCTACTCCTCGGAAAATTTCTCACTTAACGATCGATGCTATAAACCAAGTAGGTGTCTAGAAAGGTGTTAGCGGGGCTACGCCCATAGGAAAAAGAGGTTACTTAATTAAGGAACTTCGCGAAAGCATTGGAAAACCTCCCTCGAAGTACCGACACTGGCCCGGCTGAATGGTTAAGCAAGTATTGTACGGTGAGAATAATCCCGACTAATTCTTCCTTTATGGTTTGAGGAGGGATTCGAGAGACAGTGGGAGCCATCCTGTTTAGATAAATTTAAAACCAATCTAAACTTGCAAGAGCATCTTGCTTAGTGTTTTCTTCTCTCTCTCTTAATTGTAGCGACCCAGTGACCATACCTAGGTTACATCTAGATAATAAAATGACTGAATCTGACTGTTATGACTGGCAAAGGTCTGTCCAGATGTCCATTGCCCATGACAAGCTGGGATACCTCTTAACTAATCCAGCCCCTGCCGTCTCAGGTCTAATTTCCCCTGTCACGGATATTGATATCCGTAGGACATCGTAAAAGGAATGTATGAAAGCCACGTGCCTCGTGTTAGCCCCAATTGATGGTGCATACCAGGGGCAGCATGAGAAGATGGACTTAGTTTCTATCTTCCTCCATAACAAAGATTTATATGGAGAGCAATCTCGTATCGCAAGATATGAGACCTCGAACGAATTGCTTCCAGCGAGGTTGGCTATCGGGTCATCTGTAGGGGGCAACGTCCTTACAGAGACCAGCTCTTTTGAGCTCACGGACCTGAAGACCACGTTGAAGAACGGGTCAGATGCTGACTTAGTTCAACAGTCTCTACCTACTACCCTGAAGGAAACCAGGGAAGTAGAAAGAAAGGGAAGGGCAGAAGTTTCGGGACTGGATGTTGTAAAAGTGGGATGTTCCTATTGTTACAGGAATGAACATTGGCAGAAGGATTGCAGGGCTTGCAAAGCCAGTAGCCAGAATTCGAAGCATGTTGTGGCTTCGGCTTTGGGTGTATTTGTAATAGAGAACTGTATGTCAGTTAACCCTACTTCCTGGGTATTAGATACCGGATCAGGATCTCATTTATGTAATTCGTTACAGGCTCTGAGAAACCGTAGGGTTATCAAGAAATGTGATATGACTCTCAGGGTTGCTAACGGAATGAGCATGTACGCTGAATCCGTAGGGCAATATCATCTTGGACCGACAACTGGGCAGATATTGATTCTGCGCGACTGTTTTCATGTACCAGGTGCGACTTGTAATATCATATCTGTATCCTTACTTTCTAAGGAAGGATATGATTTTTCTTTTCTAAGTGATGTAGTAAACATCCACGTAAATCAAGTTCTGATTGGGTCAGGTACATTGAAAAACGAAATATACGTACTGAATCAAGCTCAGGTTTTCAGTGTCCAGAACACACTTAAAAGAAAGTCTCCGGAATTAAATCAGGCTTTCTTATGGCATTGTAGACTGGGTCACATTAATGAGATACGGTTGACAAAGTTACATAAAGAGGGATACTTGAATCCGTTCGAGTATCAGTCTTATGCCACTTGTGAATCTTGTCTCATGGGAATGATGACAAAGACTCCGTTCACTGGACACGGAGAAAGAGCAAGCGAGCTCTTGGGACTCATACACAGTGATGTGTGTGGTCCAATGTCTACACATGCACGAAGTGGTTATTCATACTTCATTACTTTCACAGATGATTTATCTAGGTATGGGCATGTCTTCTTGATGAAGCACAAATCCGAGGCCTTTGAGAAATTTCAGGAATACAAGAATGAAGTTGAAAAACAAACAGGCAAAAGTATCAAGACACTGAGATCTGATCGAGGTGGTGAATACTTGAGTGCCGAGTTTCTTGGCTTCTTAAAAGAGAATGGAATTCTCTCTCAGCTTACTCCTCCATACACACCACAACACAACGGTGTATCGGAAAGGCGGAATTGAACCCTATTGGATATGGTTCGTTCCATGATGAGTAAGGCTGAGTTACCGCGATCCTTCTGGGGTTATGCACTAGAATCAGCTACATACCTTTTGAACCGAGTTCCAACTAAGACTGTGCCTACTACACCATATCAGATGTGGTGTGGGAAGAGACCCTATCTTAATCGCATTAAGACATGGGGATGTGCAGCTTTTGTCAAAAAGCAGCATGCGGACAAACTCGAGGCACGCTCAGTACAGTGTAAGTTTGTGGGATACCCAAAGAACTCCAAGGGGTATCTTTTCTGTTACGCAGAGGAACAAAAGGTTTTTGTTTCTCGTCATGCCCGCTTCTTGGAAACTGAGTTTTTGGAAAACCAGATAAGTGGGAGCGCAATAGAACTGGAAGAAATTCCAGAATCACGAGCTATTACTGAAAGCTTAGTAGAACCAGAGGGTTCGAAAGAACAGGACATCCCAGCGCCACTCCGCAGGAGTAGTAGGCAGTCTCATCTGCCCGAGAGATACTACGGTTTTCTCATAGACGGGGATAAAGAGGATTGCACTATGGATTATAGTGAGCCTACTAGCTTCCAGCAAGCCATTCAAAGCAGTGACTCGGTAAAATGGTTGGATGCAATGCGGACCGAGATGGAGTCTATGTACACCAACAAAGTTTGGACTTTGGACTTTTCTCTAGAAGGGGTAAAACCCGTAGGCTACAAATGGATCTTCAAAAAGAAGATTGGTGTAAATGGGCAGGTTGAGACCTATAAAGCTAGACTTGTTGCAAAGGGTTTTCGTCAAAGACCTGGTTTGGACTATGACGAGACCTTTTCTCTAGTGGCTATGCTGAAATCCATTCGGATCCTTCTTTCCATTACTGCCTTCGACGATTATGAAATCTGGCATATGGACGTAAAGACGGCTTTCCTAAATGGAAATTTGGAAGAGTGCGTCTATATGGATCAGCCGGAGGGATTCATTCAGAGTGGGAGCAGCGGTAAAGTGTGCAAGTTGCTAAAGTCTATCTATGGACTGAAGCAGGCATCGCGGAGTTGGAACATCTGCTTCGATGATACTGTCAAACGACATAATCAAAAACCCAGATGAACCATGCATTTACAGTAAGATTGTAGAGAGAACTGTGGTATTCCTCGTCTTGTACATGGATGACATTCTCCTAATAGGAAATGATATTCCTATGCTACAGTCAGTCAAAGGATTCTTGTCACAGAGGTTCTCCATGACGGACCTGGGCGATACCAACTACATTCTGGGGATCCAGATCTATCGTGATAGATCTAAGAGGATGGTGGGAATTTCACAGTCTAGGTACATCGACACCATACTGAAAAGATTCAGTATGGAAGATTCCAAGCACGGTAATTTACCGGCTTGTCACGGGATCACCCTCTCCAAAGAGATGTCTCCCAAGACTGATTTGGAAAGGGATCGCATGTCTATTATACCCTACGCTTCTGCGGTAGGCTCTATAATGTATGAGATGTTATGTACCAGACCGGATGTAGCATACGCATTGAGCGTTGTAAGCCGGTATCTGTCGGACCCAGGGGAGAAACAATGGATAGCGGTAAAGAACATTCTCAAGTACCTGAGAAGGACTAAGGAGATGTTCTTGGTGTATGGCGGAAAAGACCTCCAGATCGAGGCCTTTGCTGACTCCAGCTTCCAGAGTGACAAGGATGACTCCAAGTCCATGTCGGGTTATGTCTTTACCCTCAATGGAGGGGCGGTTTGCTGGAAGAGTTCCAAGCAAGAGACCGTTGCTGACTCAACTATGGAAGCGGAGTACATAGCTGCTTGCGATGCCGCAAAGGAAGCTGTCTGGATGAAGAAGTTCCTCACGGAGATTCAGGTGGTTCCTACCATTGTTGATCCAATACCGCTGTATTGCGATAACAACGACGCTATTGCTTTAGCGAAGGAACCCATGTCCTATCAGAAGTCCATGCACATTTTGAGGCGGTACCACCTGATCAGGGAGATCGTTGATCGCCGGGAGATCGAGGTGAAGAGAGTAGGTTCGGAGAATAACACTGCTGATCTACTCACGAAGGCCCTACCCCAGACTCAGTTCGAGCGGCTGATCGAGATGATAGGTCTTCGATACGCCAGTACATGGCCTTAGTGCAAGTGGGAGATTGTTAGTGTATATGTCTTAGAGGCCATTACTGTATCATACTGGTTTGTATATTACCTAATAGAACCTTGGGATATTCACAGTTGTATAGACAATCTTGCTCAAAATGGTAGTATGCTACTTGGTTTGTCTTTACTTCAATATGTGCATGTGTTTCTTTTAGCATATCGCTTATACAAATTAGTAGAACCCTTAGGATCTTTGCTTGATTACCAGCGTTGTGATGGCAGTCACACTCGTGGGGGCTGGGTAATCCATAAGCACATCCTTATACAGGTCCCTAGTCGTAAGACTATCGAGACAGGGCATCGATACTCCGGAGTAGACTAGCGTATGTGCTTCTCATCCCAGTAGGGGAGATGGTCTATCCCACAGCCATCAGTACGTCGTAATGGAGATAGTATGCGGGTGCTCGTTAGGATACGAGTACACTAGACAGGACTCGTCGAGAACTGATGGTTGGTATTATACCTATCATCAGTTATCAGTTCCCAGGTGACATGAGTATAGCTTAGTATGCTGACTTGACAATGTCACTTCGCCTCGAGTGTGTTCCCACTGTACTTAGATTACTACCCTACCACAGCTCAAAGGAGTCGTGCAAACAGGTAGTAGTTGGGTGCAGTCCCGAAGCACTTAGAGGCAGTGACGGTTAGACAGGATTCGTCTCTCCCGGTATTGGGGTTGACATCGCGCTGTGTCTAGGAGAGCCATTACACGAGTAGTCCCTGGCCAGGGCAAGCGAGATATACTGGTAGGTTTCCAGTGTTATCTCAGGGTGTTCTGGGCTACGCTCCTCCATGACTTGTACCGCTATTAGAGGACTGACGTTCACCACCCCCTTGGCCCTCCATGCGATGTATCAGACGAACAGACCGGACTATGCGGAGATTGTCACATACAGGCTTAGTAGGAGTTCGGATGGGTTTATCTCATCTACCTTCTTATCGATATCTACCTGGGGACCGTTACGTACAGCTAGTGCCGCTTGCGGTCTGTGGTTAAACCCACTGCCAGCGTAGTGTCGAGTCTTTAGAGTCCCACACAGAGAGTTTCCCTGCACTGAGCGAAACGTGTAGATGCCGTATGGTTTTACGGCAGGGCTGCGATCACTTACGTGCACTTGTGTGCGTATACTGTTCGGGCAGGCAATACTGGTGGGCTTTGGTTTAACCCAGATCTTAGTATTGCACGGATGGATTTGTTTTGTCTTCTGTGCATTCGCATTCTACGGAATGCGGATGCGGGTGTGTATGCACAGTTTTGAGGAGCGAAGAAGGAGGAGGTGCCACATTAGGGTTTTGGCAGTTGGTTCTGAAAGGTTCCTAGGCACTCTAGTAAGGTCTCACAAGGCATCGAACATGCCATTTTAAAATTTTTGGTGCCGAGAAACCCTAGACTACGGATCGTCGCTAGAATTCTAGGCGAAACAAAAAGCTAGTTAACACTTAACTACTAGGATACGGAAATTACAACCTTTGTAGATCTGGATATGCACCTCCACGGCTCCGCAACGAAGTCTTCTCGCTGTCCATCTTGAAGCTTGGACTCTCGTGACGGCTTCATCGGAGAAACGTGCGGAATAGGTCGTCGGCTTTGTGTCAAAGACGATCTACGTCGAGGTTGCACAAACTCAAGCTCCGACTTCACAAACTTGTGAAACTTGTGAAGTAAACACCCAAAACAACTTGGCAAGAGGTAGAGGGTGAAGAAATAGGAGGTGGGTTCACTTTAGATTTGGATTTCTCTCACTACAACTCAAGTTGCCATTGGAGTAGCAAGCTTGAAGAAGAAGAAGAAGATGAGCTCAAGAAAAGAATATGATAAGTCTTCTATTAAAAATAAATTTAAATCAAATACTTATCATAACTTGAACTAGGGTTAAGTGTAGAGAAGTAACCATGGTCACTTGGATGGGTTAGGGTTAAGCATGAAGATAAGGATGGTTAGCAAAGTCAAAGCTTCATGAAGCTTCAACTTAAAACAAAAAGAGCCACCATTCTTATCATAATATATTTCAAATAAATAAATAAACAAATAAATAAATAAACAAATATGCAAAACCCTAATTATCAATTAACCATGGATTAATTCTATACACTTAACTAAATGATCAAGTATCATCAAACATGATACAAAAATGTGCACGAAAGCATATCACATATACAATGTGCATCAAGTGAGAAAAATCCGTTTAAAGTGAACCAATACTAGTTAATGCAAAGTAATATATCAAATATATAATTATACATTAAATCATTAAATCAACACTTGATTCAATGATCCGGTCATGTAGCACATAACCGACTAGTATTCAATGCATCGATTTATCGAATCAATGATTCGATAACTAGGTCATATCGAATATAACCAATCGAAACATATATCGCGAGAATGAAATGCGGTATCACATACACGCATCATTCTCGGTCCTGCACATATCTCATATGCGCTCCTATTTCGTTTCTCTTGAGCCAGGAAACCTCTGTGTAGGACTCTAAAGACTCGTCAATACTCCGGTAGCAGATGATGATCATATCAAGCACCCACAAGCCGCAAGCGGTCTGCTAAACGTAACGGCCACCCGGGTATTGAGCGATCAGAAGATCGACGAGCTAGCCCGCTCACACTCCTGCGAATCCGACCAGTAACACTTACCATACAGTCCAGTCTCTTCGTCAGATACGTCGCATATCAAGTCTAGGGGTGGTAAACGTCAGACCCCAATAACCCGATAAGTCGTGCCGATGTGAGGCTCATAACGGGTCGAGAAACTACTGGTAACACTTACCAGCAAATCTCTGATCAGCCCTGGCCAGGGACTTCCCTGCTACGGCCAATCGAGCACTGCGCAACATCAACCCCCAATACCGGGAGAGATGAATCCCCTCCTATCGCTCATTGCCTCCATGTGACTCGGGACTGTACCCAAAGACCACCGTTTTGCACGCCCTCATGGACGTGGTAAGGTGGAGATCAAAGCACAGTGGGAATCATACAAGACTCTATGACGATCTCGGGTCTACAGACTAACCTGTACTAGTGTCACCTGAGAACTGCCATCTGACGTGAGGTATAATACCATCTGGGAGTTCTCGGCGAGTCCGTCCAGTGTACCCAGTCTCCACTGAGCACCCGTATACCATCTCTGATGTCAAACACCAATGGATATGGGATCATCCATCGCCCATCTCATGGGTCGAGAAGCGTATACGCTAGTCTACTCTGGTATATCGATGCCCCATCTCGATACACCCACGACTAGGGACCTTGAAGGATGTACTTATGGACTACCATGTCCCCACTAGTATGATCTGCATCATAGTCCAGGTAGTCAAGTACAAATCCTAAGGGCTTTACCAACATGTAACTATAAGACAGTATAAAGAGACTAGTGTACATGTTAAGATAAATAGCAACCAGATAGCATACTATCATGTCGAGCAAGAAAGTCATCTCTATATATGTCCAAGCATCCAATATAATATACATAATCTGTACAATACTGGCCTCTAGGGCATACATACAACTAACAATCTCCCACTTGCACTAGGGCCAGCTGCTGTAGTATCTCATACCGAGCATCCCGAAGAGTCTCTCAAACTGTATCTGGGGAATGGCCTTCATGAGTGGATCCGCCGTATTGTTCTTCGTGTCAACTCTCCTGACCTCGATCTCCCGGCGATCAACTATCTCCCGGATCAGGTGATACCGCCTCAGAATATGCCTGGATCGTTGATGGGACCTGGGTTCCTTGGCCAAAGCCACCGCTCCATTGTTATCGTAATACAAAGGTATTGGATGCTCAATGGATGGAACCACTCCAAGTTCGGAAATGAACTTCTTGATCCAGACAGCTTCTTTAGCAGCATCGTTGGCAGCGATGTATTCAGCCTCCATCGTCGAGTCTGCCACGGTTTCCTGCTTGGAACTCTTCCAGCTAACCGCCCCTCCGTAAAGGGTAAAGACAAAGCCCGACTGCGACTTAGAGTCGTCCTTATCACTCTGGAAGCTCGAATCGGTAAAGGACTCCACTTGGAGTTCTCCGTTACCATACACCAAGAACATATCTCTAGTCCTTCGCAAGTACTTGAGAATGCTCTTCACAGCTGTCCAGTGACTCTCTCCAGGATCAGCTTGATACCTGCTCACTACACTTAGTGAGTATGCTACATCGGGTCTGGTACATAGCATCGCATACATGATAGAGCCTACTGCCGAAGCATAGGGTATCCCTTGCATGCGAGCTCTCTCCAAATCAGTCTTTGGAGACATCTCTTTGGAGAGAGTGACTCCAGAGATCGTGGGCAAGTTCCCACGCTTGGACTCTTCCATACTAAACCTCTTTAGTATGGTGTCAATGTACCTGGATTGGGACAATCCCAAAATCCGTTTGGATCTATCTCTATAGATCCTGATCCCCAATATGCAGGAGGCATCACCAAGATCTTTCATTGAGAATCTTTGTGATAAGAAGAGCTTGACCGATTGCAGCATAGGAATATCATTTCCTATCAAGAGTATGTCGTCCACGTACAATACGAGGAAGACAACCTTACTCTCTGCCACCTTCTTGTAGATACATGGTTCATCTGGATTTTTGACGAAATCAAACTCTTTGATAACGACGTCAAAGCAGATGTTCCAACTCCGCGATGCTTGCTTTAATCCATAAATGGATTTAAGCAGCTTGCACACCTTCCCGCTGCTCCCACTGTCTACGAAGCCCTCTGGCTGAGTCATGTACACGCACTCTTCTAAATCACCATTTAGAAAGGCGGTCTTAACATCCATTTGCCATATTTCGTAGTCATGAAAGGCAGCAATGGCAAGCATGATTCGGATGGATTTAAGCATAGCCACTGGAGAAAAGGTTTCGTCATAGTCCACACCTGGTCTTTGACGAAAACCCTTTGCTACAAGTCTAGCTTTGAAAGTCTCCACTTTCCCATCTACACCAAATTTCTTTTTGAAGATCCATTTGCTCCCAATGGGTTTTACCCCTTCAGGAGCAAATTCCAAAGTCCATACTTTGTTGGTGTACATGGAATCCATCTCGGACCGCATAGCATCCAGCCATTTCACTGAGTCCCTACTCGTGATGGCCTGCTCGAAGCTAGTTGGGTCATCATCCTCCATGATGCAATCCTCGCTCCCACCGTCCATGAGAAAACCGTAGTATCTCTCAGGTTGGCGAGGAACCCTACTAGATCGGCGGAGAGGCTGAGGTTCATCGGGAACTATGGAATCCTCTGGTTCCACCAGATCTTCTGTTGTAGCTTGTGCAGCTGGAACCTCTTCCAGTTCTACCTCATGACCACTAATCTCTTTTTCAAGAAATTCCTTTTCTAAAAAAGTGGCATGCCGAGAAACAAACACCCTTTGTTCCTCAGGGTGGTAGAAGATATACCCTCGCGAATGTTTGGGATATCCAATAAACTTACACAGAATGGACCTTGCCGCGAGTTTGTCCGGATTTTGCGTTTTTACATAGGCCGGACAACCCCATATCTTAACATAATTAAGATATGGTCTCTTTCCTTTCCATATCTCATATGGAGTGGTCGGCACGGTTTTGGTGGGAACCATATTCAATAGGTCTGCAGCTGTTTCCAGTGCATATCCCCAGAAGGAAATAGGTAACTCAGCTGTGCTCATCATAGAGCGCACCATATCTAATAGGGTGCGGTTCCTTCGTTCTGATACACCGTTGTGCTGTGGTGTATATGGAGGAGTCAGCTGAGAGAGAATCCCATTCTCTTTTAGGAAGTCCAGGAATTCATTGCTTAAGTATTCTCCTCCTCGATCAGATCGTAGGATTTTAATACTTTTTCCGGTTTGGTTCTCAACTTCTTGCTTATATTCCCTAAATTTCTCAAAAGCTTCTGATTTGTGTTTCATCAGGAACACATACCCGAACCTAGAGAGATCGTCAGTGAATGTAATGAAGTATGAAGAACCATCCCTGGCATGTGTAGACATGGGACCGCATACATCACTATGTATCAGTCCTAAGAGTTCGGTAACTCTTTCTCCGTGTCCCGTAAACGGAGTCTTGGTCATCTTGCCTTTGAGACATGACTGGCAAGTGTCATAGGATGAAAATTCAAACGGATTTAAATATCCATCCTTATGTAATTTAGCTAGTCGTGTCGCATTGATGTGACCCAGTCTACAATGCCACAAGAAGGATTCGTTGAGTTCAGAACTCTTCCTCTTGTGTGTGTTTGTTATGCTCAGAACTGTTGATTGATTTAGAACATAAATGCCATTGCACAACGTGCCTGATCCAACCAACTTTTGGTTATGGAAAATGTTCATAACATTGTCCTGTAATACAAAATTATATCCCTCTTTACTTAATAAAGAAACCGATATAATGTTGCATATCAGGTTCGGCATGTAATAGCATTCGTTCAGAACCAATGTATTACCAGTTGGTAATACAAGGTGATATTCCCCGACAGTCTTGGCTGCAACAATTGCACCATTTCCTACTCTTATGTCTTTATCACCTCCTCCAAGTTCTCTACCTTTCCTAAGCCCATGTAACTGATTACATATATGGGATCCTGACCCGGTATCCAATACCCAGGACGTAGAGCAAATGGAGAAACAGTTCTCTGTAACGAACACACCCGAAGAAAATGCATCAACATGTACTTTCTTCATTCGGGTGGCATGGGAATCCTGGTATTCCCCTATATCCTGTTCAGTCCTATAACTCTTATAGGAAAGAACGGAACCAACGTTCCCCAGCACAGTATAACATGCGGGTTCGGTCAATACATCCATATTATTATCTTTATTAAGGCATGAAATGGTCGCTACCTGGAGAGAGAGAGAAGAAAACACTTTAGCGTAAGCTCGTGCAAGATCAGATTGGTTATTATCTTATCTAATCAGGATGGCTCCCACTGCTTTTTATCAAATCTTCCTCCAAACCTTAAAAGGAAAGACTAGCCGGGATTAATTACACACTACAAGTTCGCCAATCTTTCAGCCAGGCCAGTGTCGGTACTTTGAGGGAGGTCCCCCGTGCTTTCGCACGAACCTAATTACTGTAAACCTCGTTTTCCCAGAGGCGTAACCCCGTTGACACCTTTCTAGACACCTACTTGATCGGCTAATTGCAATGTGTAAAACTCTCCCAGGAGTAACTCTTACTCGCAGCGGGTATCGGGATCCAACTATCTCATAGAAGGTATGCAATCTCATTGCAAATTTCAACACTTGAAATTCCCGATAATGCTTTTGCCCCTAGCGTGCTATGACCTTGACGCAGGCCAACAAACCATAGTGCGCTAGTCAAGTTCAACCCGTCATTTCCTGATTGAATTAAACCCACCCGTACGACCCTTGACGCAGGCCAACAAAGTCGCACGACTACCCTAATCCAATCTGCATCATATGCATAAGCAGATAAATACTAGTTAGCTACCGCACACTACGCCTTGACGCAGGCCAACAAACTTAGCATGAATACTAACTACTACTCATCTGAAATGACGGAGGGCTACGCCAGGTTTTTCTGAAAACCATGAGCGTAATGAACTTGATATCGTTGTAGAATCAAATGAAGTTTTGAAATGGAGTGATTTTGAGACTTTTCTAGTTTTGCTAAAGGAGTCACTCCCGGCGAAGGGATCTCGGTCCTTTCCTCGTCGAATGAGGTGCGGGATATATCATATATATCGCTGTGCAAAGCAAAAACGCAAAAGCAGTCAAAAGCAAACAGAGTGTGTAGCATCTGCCAGTTATTGCTAAAGGAGTCATTCCCGGTGAAGGGATCTCGGTCCTTTCCTCATCGAATAAGGTGCAGGGTATATCATATATACCGCTATGCAAAGCAAGAACTGGAGCTACCTGTTTTATTTTAAAATCTGATTCTACAACATCTTAGGTTTCTTATCTTTCATTAATCACATTAATGAAGTCCCATCATTTAAATACCTAAACATCACAGATAGATATAACGTACACTTATGCCATCCGCATTCGCCTCGATGTCCCCTCGTGCACCGTTAGGTTAGGTAACTAACGACAGAGCAGGGCAGGGCTAGCGCGGGTGTAAAACATAAGTAACGTCTATATAATATATCATATATACTATATACTATATCCATCACAGAATCACATCACAGATATCGCAGCAGAATAAACATATGAAATATTGGATATACTAGGACGTCCGTGTTTTCAATACGAGCCAGTATAAAACACGGATTCCACGGTCGTGATGAATAGCCAATCCCACACCCCTAGACCCCTACGAGAGCGGCAAGCAACCCTGCCAATTCTAGGGTTAGGAGACCCGGACTCGACTCCTCGAGTGGGTCTCCCACTGGACCCCAGAACCCGGTTACTTATGCTCCCCTCCTTGGGTCTATCCTAGTGCAGAAAAATAAATAATATACAAACGGTGACTACTTCCGCTACCTGGAAGTGCCCCAAATAAAAGAATATTACATACAAGTTTTTACATGAATGAAAATGAAAAACACTCATCTCACATAAAAACCCCCGGCTATTCGAACACGACGATCCAATATAACATATCCAGCAACACATAACATCACATGTCATCAACGTAAGTAAGTATGCATACCCCAATTGTCGTTGATGTATAGCAACGAAACCGGCGATATGAACATACTACACTTACGGTCACAGAAAAGAAAGTGTAAAACTACAACAATTGGAATCCGCAACTTCTTTAGACATCGCATGCCTAACAGATATAAATCCCGCATTTTAGTCTCATTATCGAAAACTCTTTTCAATATCATATGGGACTAAATTGCTAGATTTATAACATTCATTCAGTTATCACATAACTGTTTGTGAATTCCAATTATTGTATCCAATTCCGGATAAATAGAATATATTAAACTTTCCGATCGAACACTCGAACACCCAAGTTTTCCCGACACCGATCAACACATGAAATAGGTTCAAAGACATTCACTTCATACCTCAGTACCAACGGTCCAGCCGTAGAAGGGTCAAGCCAACGCCTCACATGTGGCACGCCGTACTGCCCCAAACCCGAAGGTTCAAAGGGCAGTTCAAGACGGTCACATAATCGAGTTAAGGTTTGTTGTCTTCTAGAGGGACCATCGCGTTACTTGCACTACTCAGAACGTCTTTTAACCACAGAAATATCCAACACTTGGAATTATTCCGGCAGGGGAAAACTTGGGTATTTGTATCCGGTCGAACTCTTTAACATATTCTACAGTTATCTGGAAAAACACTTAGACAAAGTTTGATATTCCGATCGAATTCATCGATTCCCAATATAACTCCAGAGCACTCAACCCTTAAATAAATTTAAAAATACCCAGAAAACTCACCAGAATTTATCAGGTATTACTGTGCAAACAAACATGGCTGACGTCACTATCTGACCGCGGAACAGCGGCATAAGCCATGCTTCTGCCGCGTTTCCGCGGCTCGTTGAACTGTTCATGGGAAACGTTTTACACGGTAATTCTTAGAATTCTTTGGTGAATTTTTTAAGCATTTTTAATATCAAAAATTCCCAGATTTCATAAAATTTCCAGAGAGCTCTTGGGCATCGGGGTTTCGGGTTCGTCCGGACTTCAAACTCCGTCTAGACTGCGCCTAAGGCTCTAGCTAGGCTCTGATACCAGTGAAAGGTTCCTAGGCACTCTAGTAAGGTCTCACAAGCATCGAACATGCCATTTTAAAATTTTTGGTGCCGAGAAACCCTAGACTACGGATCGTCGCTAGAATTCTAGGCGAAACAAAAAGCTAGTTAACACTTAACTACTAGGATACGGAAATTACAACCTTTGTAGATCCGGATATCCACCTCCACGGCTCCGCAACGAAGTCTTCTCGCTGTCCATCTTGAAGCTTGGACTCTCGTGACGGCTTCATCGGAGAAACGTGCGGAATAGGTCGTCGGCTTTGTGTCAAAGACGATCTACGTCGAGGTTGCACAAACTCAAGCTCCGACTTCACAAACTTGTGAAACTTGTGAAGTAAACACCCAAAACAACTTGGCAATAGGTAGAGGGTGAAGAAATAGGAGGTGGGTTCACTTTAGATTTGGATTTCTCTCACTACAACTCAAGTTGCCATTGGAGTAGCAAGCTTGAAGAAGAAGAAGAAGATGAGCTCAAGAAAAGAATATGATAAGTCTTCTATTAAAAATAAATTTAAATCAAATACTTATCATAACTTGAACTAGGGTTAAGTGTAGAGAATTAACCATGGTCACTTAGATGGGTTAGGGTTAAGCATGAAGATAAGGATGGTTAGCAAAGTCAAAGCTTCATGAAGCTTCAACTTAAAACAAAATGAGCCACCATTCTTATCATAATATATTTCAAATAAATAAATAAACAAATAAATAAATAAACAAATATGCAAAACCCTAATTATCAATTAACCATGGATTAATTCTATACACTTAACTAAATGATCAAGTATCATCAAACATGATACAAAAATGTGCACGAAAGCATATCACATATACAATGTGCATCAAGTGAGAAAAATCCGTTTAAAGTGAACCAATACTAGTTAATGCAAAGTAATATATCAAATATATAATTATACATTAAATCATTAAATCAACACTTGATTCAATGATCCGGTCATGTCGCACATAACCGACTAGTATTCAATGCATCGATTTATCGAATCAATGATTCGATAACTAGGTCATATCGAATATAACCAATCGAAACATATATCGCGAGAATGAAATGCGGTATCATATACACGCATCATTCTCGGTCCTGTACATATCTCATATGCGCTCCTATTTCGTTTCGCTTGAGCCAGGAAACCTCTGTGTAGGACTCTAAAGACTCGTCAATACTCCGGTAGCAGATGATGATCATATCAAGCACCCACAAGCCGCAAGCGGTCTGCTAAACGTAACGGCCACTCGGGTATTGAGCGATCAGAAGATCGACGAGCTAGCCCGCTCACACTCCTGCGAATCCGACCAGTAACACTTACCATACAGTCTAGTCTCTTCGTCAGATACGTCGCATATCAAGTCTAGGGGTGGTAAACGTCAGACCCCAATAACCCGATAAGTCGTGCCGATGTGAGGCTCATAACGGGTCGAGAAACTACTGGTAACACTTACCAGCAAATCTCTGATCAGCCCTGGCCAGGGACTTCCCTGCTACGGCCAATCGAGCACTGCGCAACATCAACCCCCAATACCGGGAGAGACGAAACCCCTCCTATCGTTCATTGCCTCCATGTGACTCGGGACTGTACCCAAAGGCCACCGTTTTGCACGCCCTCATGGACGTGGTAAGGTGGAGATCAAAGCACAGTGGGAATCACACAAGACTCTATGACGATCTCGGGTCTACAGACTAACCTGTACTAGTGTCACCTGAGAACTGCCATCTGACGTGAGGTATAATACCATCTGGGAGTTCTCGGCGAGTCCGTCCAGTGTACCCAGTCTCCACTGAGCACCCGTATACCATCTCTGATGTCAAACACCAATGGATATGGGATCATCCATCGCCCATCTCATGGGTCGAGAAGCGTATACGCTAGTCTACTCTGGTATATCGATGCCCCGTCTCGATACACCCACGACTAGGGACCTTGAAGGATGTACTTATGGACTACCATGTCCCCACTAGTATGATCTGCATCATAGTCCAGGTAGTCAAGTACAAATCCTAAGGGCTTTACCAACATGTAACTATAAGACAGTATAAAGAGACTAGTGTACATGTTAAGATAAATAGCAACCAGATAGCATACTATCATGTCGAGCAAGAAAGTCATCTCTATATATGTCCAAGCATCCAATATAATATACATAATCTGTACAATACTGGCCTCTAGGGCATACATACAACTAACAGGTTCGGCCAAAACCGTTATGTGGCAGGCTCATTAGGGTTTTGACAGTTGATTCGGTCAAAACCATTTTGAGGCGGACTCATTAGGGTTTTGGCAATTCGTTCGGTCAAAACCATTATGAGCCACGGACATTACTTACTAATCTTTTCAGTGATAATTTTGTGATGGCTAATTGCTTTGACCATTTGACCACCTTGACCACTCTTGACTTTGTTGACCCGTTGACCAAAGTTGACCTTGACCTTCATGAGAGGTCTACATTCTTCTTTGGTTTTCTTTTTCTTTTTGATTATGAAAATGGTCAATTCAATGTGGCCATCAACTTTATCATGATAGGATTAGTAATGATGATTTTTAGTATTATTGCAACCATGGTTCATTTTCTTAAGTTCACAATAATTCATTTTCTCATTCTCATTCTCTCTCTTGCAAGTGAGAAGAAAGAAAGAGCTCCATGGTTGCTTGTTCTCCATCATCTTCCTCCACTTGAAAAATTCTTTTGATCTTATGTGTTGAGAGAAAAAGAATCCACATAGACAAATACTTCCATCAACCTCTTCTACACAACCTAGGAAATCAAGTCTAGCGATCTTGTTGCCCTAGTTGCCTCGGCTCGAGGTGGAGCTCAGTGTACATCTCTCGGGTGGACCGTCTTCGACTCAAGAAGGCCGCGGAGGTAACCAAGGTCCGGATCGACCCTCGGAGCGTGGACGGACGAGTATGACAGCGGAATGAAGATCCGAAGGACCGGTATCGTGAGGTATAATTTCTATGGCACAGTAGATAACACCTCTAGTAGTTTGCTAGTTCATTGTTTAGCAAAGATCCGTGTTTTAGTCCATGTTGCCTTTGCGCCAAAAATTGTTTTTCGCCGTTTCCGCCTCCCCGTAAGAACCGGGGTGAGCAACGTGGACTTACATCGCCTTCATCTTCTTCGTCATAAGAAGCCCTCATGAAGGTACCTACAAGATAACACAATCGGAAATGCATCTTAAAATCATATCGAGAAAACCAAACGACATGCTAATGCCTATAGGTTAGAACCTATAGACTACGCTTTCTAAACCATCAAATAACCCTCGATGTCGTCGTGCAAACGTCAAGCGATCGAGGTAAAACACAAATACACAAATCCAGAATTCAAAATACGAGAAACGTAACTTGAATCCAAAACAACAACTACAGAAAAGGGTCCAAGATTTCACCCTAGGTCAAATCAGACAATTTTGCAAATACTAAGGGTCTATTTTACTGGAGATAAGGCCCTGAAACAAAAACGAAGCATTTCCAACCTGCTCTGGCCGCAAATTGCGGCCAGAAAGAATTAATCTGCGGCCTGAAAGATGGGGTAGGGGCTAGGGTTTTGGGTGATGGTTCCTAGGTGCCTGCATGTATCAATGTCGATGCAAAAATATTTTCAGGTGACCCGGGTGTTAGCAGATTTCCAAATACAATCACAGAATCCACAATTCATGCGATATCGTTTTCTAAATCTGTATTCCGAGTTTCTAGTCTCAGGTTTAGTCCCATATAACATCACAACAGGGGTTGTAGTCCCTAATTACACCTCAATTCACCTTCGTAATCAATTCATACCCTAAACCCTAACTAGGTTTTTCCTAAGTCCACAAAACCACTCGATATCGGTTCAAATCTAATATGGGGGTATAAGTAAAGGAAACAATAATATTATGGTTCAGAAATTACCTTATTTGGCAACTCAAGAAAATTCTTGAGTTGCCCCAAGTAGTCAAAACCTTTCCTTTCTTGGTCCATTGTGATTCTTTTGAGCTTGTGCATCTTTTTTATGAAATGGGGGTGAGGTTTTGAGTTGCTTTTCATGGAGTTTTGGAGGATTTGTGAAGAGGGATAGAGGGTGCAGCAGCAGCAGCAACATCAAAGGAAGGGAGGGAAATGAGAGGAAGAAATGAAGGAGAGAATGCCCAAGGTCAAAGTTAAGATACCCCTCACCTTTCTCTCTCTCATCCATACCCAATATTATATTCCTTTTCCCTTTTCTTTTCTATTCTTTTCCCCTCTCTAATAAATCATCAACCATGAAATAAAACATGTATGAAAGCCATAAGAATATGTAACAAGTGAAAAAAAAGTATGGTGCATGTTTTGCACAAATATGCTATAAATCCGATTAGCGATTTTTAATCGCGATTAGCAATAAATTAGCATATAATTAAACATAAAAACTTAAAATTTGCATAATTCACATAAAACACCCCCTTTCTAGTAATTTCTATAATTTTCCAAAATTTTCCCCATTTATCGGTATTTAATTATACCGAAATATTAAAATATTCATTAAAATAATATTGAATTATAAAAATTCCCAAAAATAATATTTTGTTTTTTTTGAAATGTTACAATCTTCCGCCCTTAAAGAAATTCGGTCCCCGAATTTAAATTTTAAACCCCCAAATTCTAAAACATTTCAATAAAAGTCCAAGTCGTCGGGGCTCCGAAATCATCAATACATAAAACGCGTCATAGCGCAATGCATGCGCAAGAACAATGAGCAGATAACTCAAAAACAAAACTCCGTCAAGCTTCCTGCAATCCTCAGAGTTATGTTAAAGACACAAATGTCAAATCCAAAATAAAACCAATATGATAGAAATCAGAACTATACATGTAAATAGCTGAAGTAGATGCATGCCAAATTTTTTTAAGTCGCTGTGCGATGTGCATAACACTGCACAGTGGCGGACATCTATTATAAGAAAATAGCCATATACGTATATATCTTTTGTTTAATATGTACGTTCCTCCGTTTTTACGACAATTTAGAAGGGTTTCCTTATTTTAAACGTTTCGTGTCATATCAGACACGTAGGTAAATACTGAGACTATAGCTCCCTTTGGAAATCCCTTTGATAACTATCAATGCATGCAAAATATATTCAGGTACTGTCCTCTGACTAGTCCTGCTCAGTACGAAAACATATAGCAGATATCATAAAAATGTACTATTCTATAAGAAATAAATCCCAAAAGGTATATAAGAATACCATGTGCGTCTGGTGCGCACGGGAATCAAAATCCATATATGTGCCATACATGTGCACAGAAACAACATCAAGGTGCAACGGATGTGCACAAAATATCTACCAAGGGCAACGGGCGTGCCTTACAGCAAAATCAGGTGCATCTGACATGCATAAGGAATCCCGATTTAGTGCATCTGGTGTGCACCAAAATCGTATCTCAAAACATGCGCTCAACACGCGCGAAAATCCAAATCAAATGCACGGAGTGCAAGAAATCAACATGAATATCAGAATCAAAATCGACGGTATACCATACGTTTCAATTCAAATCAAGTATACCGTGGTGTATAAGCTCACAACCATGTGCATCAGCGTGTACAAATCAAATCAAAACACTAAAAGTGCATGAAAACTATGCTGGAAGCGTAAATCAAATCATCGACATAAAATAGGCATGAAATCACAATCAATACCTCAAGCGTAATAACTATGTGCAAAATATTAATACCCAGTAGGTGCAACCATGGTGCACAAAAAAAAATATCATAAAACTCAGTCATCAAGACTAAATCATGCGAATAGATCGCCCAAAATACCGAAATCCAAGGTGACGAATACGTGATAATCGAATCAAAAAATCACAAATCATAATTACCGTCGTTGATATATCCTCCTTCAAGATCGAGAATGTGCCGGTGCATCCAATGCTAGCAGAGCAAGACATCTACTTGCCTCCTGCTCACGGTCTGGCGTCCTCTGTCTCTGGGCCCTTATCTTCTCTGTGGATTACCTATCTCGAAATCAATCGGCTCATCGCCCCTGTCAGGTGTGCTAACGGGGCGATTCCGTCCTGGCACTTCTCTGGTCATCTGCGTCCTCAGCACAGCATTTCCTCGGAAACTGGTCGCAACCCAACGCCTCTGTAGACATATCCGACCTTTAACCTTAACGGGAGTAACAACAGCTCGTCAGTATCTCACCTCAACCTCTTGTCCCGCTTGTCTATTCATCGTCTACTCCGACGTCACGTCTCTATCTGAGCACTGCAATTGTTCTCGGCTATGGTCCTTCCGAAGTCTCTCACACAGACTCGAAATCACGAACTCGGTATCTTCATCACTCTGTAGAAGATATCTGGCCGAACACGTCCCCGGGAACTCGTCCCAACCTGCGGAGGTATACTCCATATACAACGCCTCTGCATGCGTATCGCATCTCTGATAGCAGCGGAGTGGAACGTCATCTCGTCGAAATCTCATGCCAACTCTTTACTCCACTTCGTTCCAATGTCGACTGATTCAGACTCGTTGCCTCGTGGCTGCATGGACTGCGCCCCAATGGCTATGCTCGTATCTGGAGTCACCCAAGCAGTGTATCCCATCACATGATATCCGAAAGATGTCGAACCATCCAATCGATTTGTCAAAACCTCATAATCCCTCAAGAGCTCAGTATCTTGGGCACAGTTTAATAGTATCGAGTACATACCACAGCATCGGTAGACCAGCCGTAGAAGGCCAAACCCAAGCCTTACTAATGGCGCCTTGGAACTGCCGCAAACCCTAAGGTTCAAAGGCTTTCACACGGTCATTATATCGAGTTAGGGTGTCATTTTTCTAGAGGGTTCAAAGAATCGCCTGCACGTCTTTCCGAATACTTTAAACTTGGAAATGGATTCCTGACATTCGATCGTCTCTATCGACTCTCAACGAATCTGCGTGAAGTCGTCTCTAGATGAAATCAATCTATCTGATGACCTCGCATCGGGGTAAGCGAACGAACCACAAGTTCTAGCCACTCATCCTCGGGTGACTAGTGACCTTCCATCATACCTCTAAGTATATACACATGCTGCAGTAGCTCCAACATCTGGGCGATATCTCGTCATTTGCAGCAGCAACTGGCTCATTCGTCTGTACGCGAAATAGCGCCTCAATCATCATGAATAAGCGATATATCAATGGTCATCACATCCTGGTTGGCCTCTAGCAGTAGCCTGATCCTCTGGTGCTGATCTGCACGTCCGAGAAATCCCGTAAAAGCGATCTGTCTAACGCTCATGGCGTGAAAACACAATAAAACGTCGCCTCTATACGCGATCGTACGCCTCTGGAATCACAACCTGGTCAGTCCTCGTCCGTGACGAGCTCACGCTGACGCAACTCTAGCCGTAGCTCTTTCTGCCGTGTAATCGTAGCAGCAAAATCATAACCAACATCGATGAGGATAGATCATAGGAATGAATATAATATTGTGCAAGGAAATGTACATCCTAAGGTTTCTTAAGCGGAGTAGCGTATCGTAAGTATGCCGTGGAACATACGTACGGTACGTCACTCTACTCAAGCTACCTACTCTATCAACCAAGGGTCATCCTACGCGATGAAAGTTCGGGTATAATACCCCCTCGACTAAGTCTAAATTCCGTAAGGTCAAGCCTAAGTTCCGTATATATAAACGCTCTAGGCTCCACATAGTCAAACTTAGACTCGAACCGAGGTTAACCTAGCGCTCTGATACTGACTTTGCCATGACCCGAAATAGCACATGACTGGCCTTGAATTATATGAAGTCTATAGGACCCCGTCTAATTCAAGTAAGCCAAAAGCCCAGAAATCTAAAACCATTTTTTTACGAGTAAATGAAGAAAACTAGTATTTAAGAAGTAAGGAAAACATGTTTTAAAAACAAGGTTTTTTTTGAAAAAAGTAAGCCGAATATGCATTTTAAATCCTCAATCTCTTTTCTGAAAATTTCGGCAGAGTTTCCTTTGTAAATACTGGCCCCGAACGGGGTACAACATGATAAAAGAATATATACAATGATAAAAGGCATCCCCAAGCGGGAGCTAGCTCTTCGTCAATCGACGGTCACAACCACACAAGCAGTATAATATACAACATCGAATGGCGAGGATCAAAACTCAAGGAAAACTCAAAATCAGCATGAAAACCATAATACTACAACGCGCGACTCTAAGGTCGAAATAATACATAACTGGTTTTCTATGTCTGAAACAATATACAAGTTTGGTTGATGGAATTTCAAGATACAACTGAATAAAATAATACAAGGGTGGTCACGATGCGAGTGAACCCACCTACCAATGCAATCACCCAGAAAGGAAACCGTGTGCTAGAAAGCCGTAATGAAACCTGTACGGCAAAACCTGTAAGAAACTGTGGCACAACGGGGGTGAGTTGCCAACTCGTGAATAGAAAACATCACAGAGCAGAAATCGTATGCATGACACAATCCTAGGTCAATACGATCAATAAATATATAAACCTCAAATGAATAAGTCTGAAGCATGATACGATAGCAATGCAATATCTATACATGAGTGTAGTGCCAAGTGCTTGTGCCAGTGCCTCAGGTAATAACATATCATAAGTATGAGGTATGATCAATGTCGACTATATCATGAAGTCTAAAGGTACGTAGATATCATCCAACTATGTAATCAATGTTATCAATGTCAACTATAAGTATGTGGATATCGTCCACGTGTCACCCAATGACAATAAGCATCATGCATGTAAACATCATAAATATATGCATGGAAGTATGAGGATGTAAATCAACAGGTGTCGCTCGCGACATATCAAAATTATGGGACCTGAGTGTCAAGCATCGACACTCGAAAACATCATGAAACCTGTGCCTATCATCGGCACGTAAATCCTCATATATCGGGTTCCGTCAGTCTGGATCGGCCCATATCATCTATCGACTCCGGTCGGTATCCTCCGGATATCCGCCGAGCCCAAATAATATCACTGGTAGGTAGTAGTCCCTCTGCCAGGCTCATCGTCTACTACACAGCGATCCGTTCTCGCCCCGGGGTACCATACCGGGTCCACCATGTACCCGCAATCGGCCTCATCCAGCTCCTCGGATCAGGTTTCACATGTCGCTCTCAGCACCGAGAAAACACGTGGTGGATACACTAAAATATCATTTCAAGGGTAACCGGATTTTTAAAAACGATAACATACTCTCTTTTGAAATATCCACGATTCCCAAATCCAGAAATATTATGGAAACAACATATCTCAATGCGTATAATCAAAGCATGATGTATGCGACATGTAAAACAAATGTAAGCATATCACTATATCTTGCAATATGGAGTAGTAATATGCACATATTGAGGGAAACCGTTCTTTTAAAATGAATCAGTTTTAAAGAGTATCTTGCGGTTCCCAAATCTCCAAATCCAGCGAGAATCGTCTATGTATGTGCGAATATGTATGTATGCACGTATGTGTGTACAATAAGTATGTACACAAGTATGCCATGCAAGGGATCATATCGTGAATGCAACAGTTCTACAGTGTAGTGACATTGCAATTATCGATGATGAAGTCTGTGAGCCGGCAAGTAGGTGTACGTGGAACATATGCATCATCGATAATGGTGCTGGTGTCCTAACAGCATGATTTTTTTATATAACAAAAACCAATTGCACATGCAATGCGATGCGAATAACAAGAGTATGCAGAAATCGACTAATAAATGCAACAGTGACGCATCTGCATCAATATAAAAAGTCATACAGTTTGCCTTTTGAAATAAGACGAATCGGGGTTTTTAGTAAAATAAGGGCTACGGTGTTTTAAGAAAAGATGCGTCTTTTGAAAAGATCCGTAGAATCCTTTTTGCCTGTCTTTAAAATACTCCTGATTCGTTAGTTTTGAAATAGGTATGATATCGGCCTAGCCTAACATCTACTAGCAAAACTGCAGCTCTAACTAACAAGTCAACCGGGAGAGGTATGGAAACCACCTAAATCTTAGTTGATATATATATATATATATAAGTATAATAGTCAGTGATCCCGCCTAAAAGGTACCGCGTACAATACAATATCATATGACATCCTCGAGTCATGAGTGTGGATCTATCATCAATATAAAGCTCGTACGGTAAATCATCGTACGGTATCCCAAAAGCTGGGTATGGGTCAATATCACATTCATCTCATCAATTATTCGGTATCCTTATCGTCATATCTCATGATCTGGGGTACTGATCTAAGTCTAGTACAACTAATACCGTCTATATAAATGCGTGTGTGAACACACGTCCAAAGGTCCGCTAAAATCACATGTCGTATCCTAAATACGAATCACAATATATCACCGATCTCATGGCACTATGCCCAATCTCATCGACTCATATCCAAATATCATCCAAAATCCTCATCATCTAGGTATAACTATAACAAATAAGCATGTGTGGGCATGTGGGTGTAAGCCTATTCTAGGGTTCGGATCTAGGAAACTATACTAGTTTACATCTAAACCGTATTCTATCCATAGTACACCTAATCATGTCCTGAATAACCATGCCACACATAAGCTATCATATATGTTAGTTGTATGTATGCCCTAGAGGCCAGTATTGTATAGATGATATATATTATATTGGATGCTTGGACAAATATAGAGATGACTTTCTTGCTCGATATGATAGTATGCTATCTGGTTGCTCTTTATCTTAACATGTATATGTATGGTTCCTAGGCACACTAAGGAGGTCTCACAAGGCATCAACCATGCCAATTTCAAATTTTACAAGTGCCGAGAAACCCTAATACGGATTGTTGACTAGAGTTTAAGGCGAAACATGCAACTAGTTAACAACTTAACTAAGAGTGAACGGAAAATACAACCTTTGTAGATCCGGTCCTCCACCTCCATAGCTTCGTGATGATGTCCCCTCGCTGCGATCATCGGATCCCGGGCTCTAGCGTCGTCCTCATCGGAGAAATGGGCGGGCTAGGTCGTCGACTTCGATGCCGAAGATGATCTACGTCGAGGCAACACAAGATCAAGCTCCAACTTCACCAAGCCATGAAACATTTGAAGAAAACACCCTATATTACTTGGCAAGTGGTAGAGGATGAAGAAATAGGAAGTGGGTTCACTTAAGAATTGGATTTCTCACTCTTTTTCTCAAGTCACCATTGAAGCTAGCAAGCTTCTTTCTTCTTGAAGAAGAAGAAGAAGAAAAGGAATATGATAAGAATGAATAATAAAATGGAAATAAAGTCATTCTTATCATTTTAGCAACCATGGTTAAGTGTAGAGAATAAACTAAGGTTAGGTGAATGGTTCGGTTTAGGAAAGAAAACAAGAAAGGTCAAAGCTTCTTGAAGCTTCAAAGAAACAAACAAAAGAAGCACCCTTTTTCTTTTCTTGCCCTAAAATAAATAAATAAAATAAATAAATAAGTAAATAAGTAAATCAAAACCCTAACCATTAACATAACCATGGTTTAATCATACAAACCCAATTTTGCATGTATCATCAAACATGATACAAACTAGTGCACAAAACTATATCATATATACAATGTGCACATCAAGTGAGAAAATCCATCTTAAGTGAAAAATACTAGTTAATGTAAAGTAATATATCAAATATATAATTATACATCAAATCATTAAATCAACACTTGATTTAACGATTCGGTCATATCGCATATGACCGACTAATATCCAATGTATCGTCTTATCGAATCAATCTTCGATTCGATAACTAGGTTATATCGCATACAACCATTCAATACATTCATCGCGAGAATAGAATACGGTATCACATACACGCATTATTCTCGGTCCCGCACATATCTTATATGCGCTCCTATTTCGTTTTGCTTGAGCCAGGAAACCTCTGTGTAGGACTCTAAAGACTCGTCAATACGCCGGCAGCAGGTGATGATCATATCAAACACCCACAAGCCGCAAGCGGTCTGCTAAACGTAACGGCCACCCGGGTATTGAGCGATCAGAAGATCGACAAGCAAGCCCGCTCACACTCCTGTGAATCCAACCAGTAACACTTACCGTACAGTCCGGTCTGTTCGTCTGATATGTTGCATATCTCGCCTAGGGGTGGTAAACGTCAGACCCCAGTAGCTCGATAAGTCGTGTCGATATGAGGACTATAACAGTTCGAGAAACTACTGGTAACACTTACCAGTAAATCTCAGCAACCCTGGCTAGGGATTTCCGGTTATAGCCAATCGAACATAGCGCAACATCAACTCCCTATACCGGGAGAGACGAATCCCCTCCCATCGCTCATTGCCTCCATATGATTCGGGACTGTACCCAAAAACCACCGTTTTGCACGCCCTCTTAGACGTGGTAAGGTGGAAATCAAAGTACAGTGGGAATCACACAAGACTCTATGACGATCTCGGGTCAACAGACTAACCTGTACCAGTGTCACCAGAGAACTGCCATCCGACGTAAGGTATTATACCATCTGGGAGTTCTCGGCGAGTCCGTCCAGTATACCCAGTCTCTACTGAGCACCCGTATATCATCTCTGATGTCAAACACCAATGGATATGGGATCATCCATCGCCCATCTGTATGGGCCGAGAAGGTATACGCTAGTCTACTCTGGTGTATCGATGCCCCGTCTCGATACACCCACGACTAGGGACCTTGAAGGATGTACTTATGGACTACCATGTCCCCACTAGTATGATCCGCATCATAGTCCAGGCAGTCAAGTACACATTCTAAGGGCTTTACCAACATGTAACAGAGAGACAATCAGTGTACACGTTAAGGTAAAGAGCGACCAGATAGCATACTATCATGTCGAGCAAGAAAGTCCTCCCTATATATGTCCCAGCATCCACTACAATATACATCCTATGTACAGTAATGGCCTCTAGGGCATACATATAACTAACAATCTCCCACTTGCACTAGGGCTATCTGTACCAGTGGTTGCTGTATCTCATACTCAACCATCCCATAAAAGTCTCTCTCTGGGAATAGGCCTTCGTGAGTGGATCCGCCGTGTTATCCTCTGAGTGTGTTCTCCTAACCTTGATCACCCTGGAGATCAACTATCTCCATGATCAGGTGATGCTGCCTCAGAATATGTCTGGATCACTGATGGGACGGATGTTCCTTGGCATAAGCCACAACTCTATTGTCACACAATGGGAGGAACTAAGTTCATCTCATGAACAAATATACATCCAGACAGCCTCTTTGGTAGCATCTTAAGTAGCGATGTATCCAGCCTTTATCGTCTAGTTTGCCACGGTATCTAGCTTGGAACTCTTCCAACATACCGTCCCTTTACCGAGGGTAAAGACAATGCCTGTGACTGACTTTTAGTCGTCCTTATCACCCTGGAACCCTTCCAGTGATTCTCAACAGGACCAATTGTTACCATCTCACTACAACTAGTGAGTATCCTAATATCCAATTAGATCTATCTCATAGATCCAAAACCCAGGATTTAGGAGGTATCACTTTGATCCTATATGGAGAATCATTGTGATATGCGGAGATTGACCGAGCGTAGCATAGGAAACTCCTTTCTTATCAAGAGTATGTCATCCACGTACTCTACGAGGATCACCACCATACTCCCTACTACCTTTTTGTATATACAAGGTTCATCTACCATTTTGATGATGTCAAACTCTATGACTATCTCATCAAAACAGATGTTCCAACTCCGCGATGCCTGCTTTATTCTGTAAAGAAACTTGCACACGTTTCTGCTGCTCCCACTGCTTACGAAGCCCTCTGGCTGTGTACTTACAGACGCTCTCTTCTAAAACATCATTTTAGAAAAGCAGTCATGACACCCAACCGCCAGATGTTGTAGTCATGGTATGTAGCCGTGGCAAGTAGGATCTGGATGGACTTAAGCATAGCTACTTAGAAAAGGTTTCATCATAATCTATACCTGGTCAATGATGCAAACTTTTAACAAGTCTAGCTTTGAAAGTCTCAACTTTTCCATATACACCAAGTAATCTTCTCAAGATATACTCCTGATGGGGATTTAACCCTTCAGATAAAGCAACTAAAGTCCATACTTTGTGGGTGTATAAGGATTCCATCTCAGATCTCTAAGCATCCAGCCATTCTTATAGAGTCCCACTCTTGATGGCCAGCTTGAAACTAGTTGGGTCATCATCTCATGATGCATTCCTCGCTCCCACTGTCATAGAGAAACCGAAGTATCTCTCAGGTGGGTGAGGAACCCTTCTAGATCGGCGGAGAGGCTGAGGTTCTTTGGTTACTATCGAATACTTTAGTTCTACCAAATTAGCAGCTACATTTTGTGTAGCTGGAACCTTTCCAATTCTACTTAACAGACCTTGCCTCGAGATTGTCCGGATTTTGCTTTTTAGACATAGGCCGGACAACCCCAAATCTTAACAAACTTAAGATATGGGCTCTTCCCATACCATATCTTATATGGAGTGGTAGGCACAGATTTGATTCGAACCCTATTCAATAGGTATGCAGCTTCTCAAGCGCATAACTCCAAAAAAGGGAAATAGGTGACTCAGTAGTACTCATCATAGAGCACACCTTATCATATAGGGTGTGATTGCTCCGCCCCGATATACCATCGTGCTATGGTGTATACGGAAGAGTAATTCTGAGAGAGAATCTCATTCTCCTTTAGAATAGTGCAGAATTTCCGTGCTCAAGTATTCTCCTCCTCGATCACATCAAAGGACATAATACTTATCCCCGAATTTGGTTCTCTACTTCTAAATCATATTCTGTGAATATCTTAAAAGGTTCGGACTTGTGTTTCAACAGGAACATATGTCTGAATCTTGAGAGATCATCAAAGAATGTAATGAAGTACAAAGAACCGGTCTTGGCATGTGTAGACAGGGGACCTTCATACATCAACATGTATCATCCCAAGAGTTCACTTACTCTTTCTCTGTTTCCAGTAAACAGAGCTATGGTCATCGTATCTTTGTGACATGACCAGCAAGTTTTCACAAGATGTAAATTCAAACTGATTTAAATATGCATCTATGTGCAACTTAGCTAGTCGGGTCGCATTGATATGACCTAGTATACAATACCTCAAGAAGGATTCGTTCATTTCTGAACTCTTCCTCTTGTGTGTGTTCTATATACTGAGAACCGTAGTTTGATTTAGAACATCAATGCTTTTAGATAACGTGCCTGAACTGATCAACTTTTGATATAGGAAATGTTCAAAGCATTACCCAACAATACAAAATTATATCCTTCTTTAATAAATAAAGAGACTGATATGATTTTGTATATCAGGTTCGGTATCTAATATCATTTGTTCAGAATCAATGTATTTGGAAATACAAGGTGACAGTGACCAACAGACTTGGCTGCAACACTTGCACCATTTTCTACCTCATGAAACTTATCACCCGTTCTCAGTTCTCTACCTTTTGTAGCCCTATGTAACATATTACATATCTAGGATCCTGATCCGGTATCAAATACCCAGGACGTAGAGAATACAGATAAACAGTTCTTTGTAATGAACACACCCGAAGGAGATGCATCATATGCACTTTCTTCGTTCGGGCGGCATAGGAATTCTGGTATTCCTCTATTTCCTGCTCTTTCTTATAACAATTATAAGTTGGAGCGGGACCAACGTTCCCCAGCTCAGTATAACAAGCGGGTTCGGTCAATACATCCGTATTATTATCTTGATTAAGGCGTGACATGGTCGCTACCAGGATAGAGAGAGAAGAAAACACTCTGCGTATGCTCTTGCAAGATCAGATTGGTTATTATTTTATCTAATCAGGATGGCTCCCACTGTTTTTATCAAATCTTCCTTCAAACCCTAAAAGGAAAGACTAGCCGGGATTAATTACACGCTACAAGTTCGCCAATCTTTCAGCCAGGCCAGTGTCGGTACTTTGAGGGAGGTTCCCCGTGCTTTCGCACGGACCTAATTAAAGAAAACCTCGTTTTCCCATAGGCGTAACCCCGTTGACACCTTTCTAGACACCTACTTGATCGGCTAATTGTAATGTGTAAAACTCTCCCAGGAGTAACAATTACTCGCAGCGGGGATCGGGATCCAACTATCTCATAGAAGGTATGAAATCTCATTGCAAATTTCAACACTTGAAATTCCCGATAATATTTTGCCCCTAGCGTCCTATGACCTTGACGCAGGCCAACAAACCATAGTGCGCTAGTCATGTTCAACCCGTCATTTCCTGATTGAATTAAACCTACCCGCACGACCCTTGACGCAGGCCAACAAAGTCGCACGACTACCCTAATCCAATCTGCATCATATGCATAAGCAGATAAATACTAGTTAGCTACCGCACACTACGCCTTGACGTAGGCCAACAAACGTAGCACGAATACTAACTACTATTTATCTGAAATGACGGAGGGCTACGACAGGTTTTTCTGAAAACCTATTGCGTAATGAACTTTATATCGTTGTAGGATCGAATGAATTTAGAAATGGAGTGTTTTTGAGGCTTTTCTAGTTTTGCTAAAGGGGTCACTCCCGGTGAAGGGATCGTCGGCCCTTTCCTCGTCGAATGAGGTGCGGGATATATCATATATATCACTGTGCAAAGCAGAGACTATAGAAGCAATCAAAAAACAAACCGAGGGTTGTAGCATCTGCCAGTTATTTCTAAAGGAGTCACTCCCGGTGAAGGGATCTCGGTCCTTTCCTTATCGAATAAGGTGCAGGATGTTCTACAAGGAACACCCCGATGCAATGCAAGAACTGTAGCTACCTGTTTTATTTAGAAATTCGATTCCACAACATCTTAGGTTTCTTTTATTTCATTAATCATATTAATGAAGTCCCATCATTTAAGTACCTAAACATCATAGATAAATACGACGTACACTTATGCCATCCGCATTCACCTCGATGTCCCCTCGTGCACCGTTAGGTTGGGTAACTAACAACAGAGCGGGGCAGGGCTAGCGCGGGTGTAAAACATAAGTAACGTCTATATAATATATCATATATACTATATACAGTATTTATCACAGAACATATCAAATGATCACATCACAGATATCGCAGCAGAAGAAATATATGAAACATTGGATATACTAGGACGTCCGTGTTGTCAATACGAGCCAGTATAAAACACGGATTCCACGGTCGCGATGAATAGCCAAACCCACACCCCTAGACCCCTACGAGAGCGGCAAGCAACCCTACCAATTCTAGAGTTAGGAGACCCGGACTCGACTCCTCGAGTTGGTCTCCCATTGGACTCCAGAACCCGGTTACTTGTGCCCTCCTCCTTGGGTCTATCCTAGTGCGGAAAAGTAAATAATATACATCAACGGTGACATCTTCTGCAACCTGGAAGTGACCCAATAAAAGAATATTGCATACAAGTTTTTACATGAATGAAAATGAAAAACACTCATCTCACATAAAAAAAACCCGGCTATTCAAACACGACGATCCAATATAACATATCCAGCAACACATAACATCATATGTCATCAACGTAAGTAAACATGCGTATCCCAATTGTCGTTGACATATAGCAACGAAACCGGCGATATCACATATTACACTTACGGTCACAGAAAAGAAAGTGTAAAACTACAACAGTTGGAATCCGCAACCTGCATAGACATCGCATGCCTAATCAAATGAATTCCTTAGACATCGCATGCCTAACAATTATAAACCCTGCATTTTAGTCTCATTATCGAAAACACTTTTCAATATCAAGTCGGGCAATTCAACAAGATTCCCGAAAAATTTGATCGAATGCTCGTCGCAAACATAAGTAGGCGGCCGCACCCCCGACGCCGTCGACGAAGAGCACCAAGGCGGAACACCGCTGCCGCGAGCACCCGAACAGATGCTTTCGGCGACGGGGTTCTCCTACAGTCACTTGGTCGGGGCTATGGGGCGAGGCTGTCTATTAAGTTTACCCGGCGAGTATCCGCTACGCTACGTGATTGCGACGGACTTTTGATCACATCAAAATTCCGTGGCAACCGATCATTTGAGACTAAACTGCTATGTTTATAACAATCATTCAGTTATCTCATAACTACTTGTGGATTCCAATTATTGTATCACATTCCAGATAAACGGAAAATGTTAAACTTTCCGATCGAACAGTCAAACACCCAAGTTTTCCCGAAACAGCTCAACACATGAAATAAGTTAAAAGACATCCATTTCATGCCTCAGTACCAACGGTCCAGCCGTAGAAGGGTCAAGCCAACGCCTCACATGTGGCATGCCGTACTGCCCCAAACCCTAAGGTTCAAAGGGCAGTTCAAGACGGTCACATAATTGAGTTAAAGTTTGTTGTCTTCTAGAGGGTCTATCGCGTTACTTGCACTAATTAGAACGTCATTAAACCAAGGAAAGATCCAACACTTGGAAATTTTCCGACAGGGGAAAAATTGGGTATTTTTATCCGGTCGAAATTTTTAACATATTCTAAAATTATCCGGAAAAACACAGACGAAGTTAAACTTCCCGATCGAAATACGGAGTCCCCAATACAACCCAGAAAACTCAACTGTTGAGTATACATTAAAAATACCCAGAAAACACAGGAGTCAATTATAAACATTACTGTGCAAAGTGGGGTCAAAGAATCAACAATATGGCCACGGAACCGCCGTGCCACGTGGGGTACGGCCGCGGTTCCACGGCAGTTTAACGGAGTTAGGACCCCGTTTTGCACAGTAATTCATAAAAAACCCTGCATATTTTTCTGCATATTTTTAATATGGAAAATTCCCAGTTTTGGAAAAATGTACAGAGAAGGCTATTGTATTAGGGTTTCGGGTTCGAACGGACTTCTAACTTCGTCTACCCATCGCCTAAGGCTCTAGCTAGGCTCTGATACCACTGAAGGGTTCCTAGGCACACTAAGGAGGTCTCACAAGGCATCAACCATGACAAATTCAAATTTTACAAGTGCCGAGAAACCCTAATACGGATCGTTGACTAGAGTTTAAGGCGAAACATGCAACTAGTTAACAACTTAACTAAGAGTGAATGGAAAATACAACCTTTGTAGATTCGGTCCTCCACCTCCATAGCTCCGTGATGATGTCCCTTCGCTGCGATCATCGGATCCCGGGCTCTAGCGTCGGCTTCATCGGAGAAATGGGCGGGCTAGGTCGTCGACTTCGATGCCGAAGATGATCTACGTCGAGGCAATACAAGATCAAGCTCCAACTTCACCAAGCCATGAAACTTGTGAAGAAAACACCCTATACTACTTGGCAAGTGGTAGAGGATGTGGGTTCACTTTAGAATTGGATTTCTCACTCTTTTTCTCAAGTCACCATTGAAGCTAGCAAGCTTCTTTCTTCTTGAAGAAGAAGAAGAAGAAGAAAAGGAATATGATAAGAATGAATAATAAAATGGAAATAAAGACATTCTTATCATTTTAGCAACCATGGTTAAGTGTAGAGAATAAACTAAGGTTGGGTGAATGGTTAGATTTAGGAAAGAAAACAAGAAAGGTCAAAGCTTCTTGAAGCTTCAAAGAAACAAACAAAAGAAGTACCCTTTTTCTTTTCTTGCCCTAAAATAAATAAATAAAATAAATAAGTAAATCAAAACCCTAACCATTAACATAACCATGGTTTAATCATACACACCCAAGTTTGCATGTATCATCAAACATGATACAAACTAGTGCACAAAACTATATCATATATACAATGTGCACATCAAGTGAGAAAATCCATCTTAAGTGAACAAATAATAGTTAATGTAAAGTAATATATCAAATATATAATTATACATCAAATCATTAAATCAACACTTGATTTAACGATCCGGTCATATCGCATATGACCGACTAATATCCAATGTATCGTCTTATCGAATCAATCTTCGATTCGATAACTAGGTTATATCGCATACAACCATTCAATACATTCATCGCGAGAATAGAATACGGTATCACATACACGCATTATTCTCGGTCCCGCACATATCTCATATGCGCTCCTATTTCGTTTTGCTTGAGCCAGGAAACCTCTGTGTAGGACTCTAAAGACTCGTCAATACGCCGGCAGCAGGTGATGATCATATCAAACACCCACAAGCCGCAAGCGGTCTACTAAACGTAACGGCCACCAGGGTATTGAGCGATCAGAAGATCGACGAGCAAGCCCGCTCACACTTCAGTGAATCCAACCAGTAACACTTACCGTACAGTCCGGTCTGTTCGTCTGATATGTCGCATATCTCGCCTAGTCGTGGTAAACGTCAGACCCCAGTAGCTCGATAAGTCGTGTCGATATGAGGTCTATAACAGTTCGAGAAACTACTGGTAACACTTACCAGTAAATCTCAGTAACCCTGGCCAGGGATTTCCGGTTATTGCCAATCGAACACAGCGCAACATCAACTCCCTATACCGGGAGAGACGAATCCCCTCCTATCGCTCATTGCCTCTATGTGATTCGGGACTGTACCCAAAAACCACCGTTTTGCATGCCCTCTTGGATGTGGTAAGGTGGAAATCAAAGCACAGTGGGAATCACACAAGACTCTATGACGATCTCGGGTCAACAGACTAACCTGTACCAGTGTCACCAGAGAACTGCCATCTGACGTAAGGTATAATACCATCTGGGAGTTCTCGGCGAGTCCGTCCAGTGTACCCAGTCTCTACTGAGCACCCGTATATCATCTCTGATGTCAAACACCAATGGATATGGGATCATCCATCGCCCTTCTGTATGGGTCGAGAAGGTATACGCTAGTCTACTCTGGTGTATCGATGCCCCGTCTCGATACACCCACGACTAGGGACCTTGAAGGATGTACTTATGGACTACCATGTCCCCACTAGTATGATCCGCATCATAGTCCAGGTAGTCAACTACACATCCTAAGGGCTTTACCAACATGTAACCGAAAGACAATCAGTGTACACGTTAAGGTAAAGAGCGACCAGATAGCATACTATCATGTCGAGCAAGAAAGTCCTCCCTATATATGTCCCAGCATCCACTACAATATACATCATATATACAGTAATGGCCTCTAGGGCATACATATAACTAACAGTATACTTGTCTGTTTATACTGTCGTATAGTTACATGTTGGTAAAGCCCTTAGGATGTGTACTTGACTACCTGGAATATGATGCGGATCATACTAGTGGGGACATGGTAGTCCATAAGTACATCCTTCAAGGTCCCTAGTCGTAGGTGTATCGAGACGGGGCATCGATATACCAGTGTAGACTAGCGTATACGCTTCTCGACCCATGAGATGGGCGATGGATGATCCCATATCCATTAGTGTTTGACATCAGAGATGGTATACGGGTGCTCAGTGGAGACTGGGTACACTGGACGGACTCGCCGAGAACTCCTAGCTGGTATTATACCTTACGTCAGATAGCAGTTCTCTGGTGACACTTGTGCAGGTTAGTCTGTAGACCCAAGATCGTCATAGAGTCTTTTGTGATTCCCACTGTGCTTTGATTTCCACCTTACCACGTCCATGAGGGCGTGCAAAACGGTGGTTTTTGGGTACAGTCCCGAGTCACATGGAGGCAATGAGCGGTAGGAGGGGTTTCGTCTCTCCCGGTATTGGGGGTTGATGTTGCGCTATGCTCGATTGGCCATAGCAGGGAAGTCCCTGGCCAGGGCTGATTAGAGATTTACTGGTAAGTGTTACCAGTAGTTTCTCGACCCGTTATGAGCCTCACATCGGCACGACTTATCGGTTATTGGGGTCTGACGTTTATGACCCTAGACTTGATATGCGACATATCAGACGAGGAGACCGGACTGTACGGGACGTGTTGCCGGCAGGCTTTCACAGGAGTTGGAGCGGGCTTGCTTGCTGATCTTCTGATCGCTCAATACCCGGGTAGCCGTTACGTCCAGCTAGTACCGCTGACGGCTTGTGGGTGCGTGATGTGATCATCACCTACTGTCGACATATTGACGAGTCTTTAGAGTCCTACATAGAGGTTTTTCTGGCTCAGGTAAAACGAAATAGGAGCACGTATATGATATGTGCGAGACCGAGAATAAATGCGAGTATGTGATACCGTATTCTATTCTCGCGACTTTTTGTATCGGTCGGTTATATATGATATGACCGGGTTATCGAATCAAGTGTAGATTCGATAAGTCGATACGATGGATGTTAGCCGGTTATATGAGATATGACCGGATTATTAAGTCAAGTGTTGATTTAATAATTAAGTGTATAATTGTGTATTTGATATACTAGTTTACATTTACTAACACATGTTCACTTAGGGTTTTTTTTTCTCACTTGTACACATTTTTACTATATATATGATATATATGAAAATGTGTTGTATTTTTGTATCATGGTTGATGATACACTATACATGGGTGTATGAGACTTACACTATGCTAATTTTTATTTTGTGTTTTTAATATCTAAAGTAATTACAAAATCAAGAGGAGGATTAGAAAATGCATGAAGCTTGTGGAAGCTTGTGGATGCATTGACTAATTCAACTTGGTTTTGTTTTTACTATGGATTTTTCTTAACCCAACCATAAAGATTAGCCTAGGGTTAAATCTCTACAAGGGTTAGCATATGATACTCTCTCACCATGGTTAGCCATCTCACTTAATCATTATCCTCATATCTTTTCTTTTGTTCATCATCTTCTTCTTCATTCAGCAAGAGAAAAGCAAGCTAGGGTTTGATCCAAAGTGAGAATCCTTGTGAGAAACAAAATTCTAAAGACAACCCACTTCCTATTTCTGCATCCTCTACTAGATTAGCACTTTAGTATAGGGTGTTTACTTCACTAATTCTCTAGTTAGTGAAGTAGGAGCTTGAGTCGGAATTCCCTCGATGTAGATCATCTTCGGCCTCGGAGACATCAAGCAAGGTCGCATCCGTCGCGTCGTGAAGCCATGCAAGTGCCCGGGAGAACCTTGGTCGCAGCGAACGGACTTCAACAAGGAGCAAATGAAGTGGAGGACCGATCTACAAAGGTTGTATATCGCGTTCCCTTTAGTGTAAAGTTGTTTACTTGCCATTAGTTTCGCCTAAACTCTAGTTAACGATCTTGCTTAGGGTTGTGCGGCACATAAAAATTTAATTTTGGCATGGTCGATGCCTTGTAGAGCCTTGTTAGTGTGCCTAGTAACCCTACAATGGTATCAGAGCCTAGCTAGAGCATTAGACGATGCGTTAACGAAGTTAAAACTCCGAACGAACCCGAATACGACAAAACGACCCCCCTCTCTGGACAATTTTTAAAATCTGGGATTTTTGTGAATTAAAAATACTTAAAAAATACAGCAGGGATTTCTAAGAATTACGGCGCAAAAATTATGACGTAATCTGTACGGACCGCCGCGGTTTCGCGGCAATACCCTGCTTATGCCGCGGAACCGCGGCCGTACAGTGAGACGTTGACAGCTTGTTTGTACAGTAATTCTTGTTTCTGATTGTGTTATTTTATGGGTATTTTTAAACTGACTCAAGTGTTGAGTATTCAGTGGTTCATTTTGTAACCATCGATTCGATCGGAGAATTTAATTTTGTTATGTTTTTTTGGATAATTTAGAAAGTACTAAAATGTTCGAACGGATATCATTAACTCAATTTTTCAAAGTAAGAAAAAATATTCAAGTGTTGAATTTTTCTCGGGTTTAAATCATTCGGAAAAACGTGCAAGAAATGTGACGGACCCTCTAGAAGACAACAAAGCTTAACTCGATTATGTGACCGTCTTGAACTGCCCTTTGAACCTTAGGGTTTGGGGCAGTATGGCGTGCCACATGTGAGGCGTTGGCTTGACCCTTCTACGGCTGGACCGTTGCTACTGTGACGTATTCTGGAATCTTTAAACTCCGCTCATATATTGAGCTATTATGGAAATCTTGAGTATTTGATTATTCTATCGGAAAGTTTAATACTGTCTATTTATCTGGAATGTGATACAATATGTGGAATTCATACATGTTAGGCATGAAATGCGAAATATGTGATATTTCGGATTTACGATGTCTAAAGAGATTGTGGATTCCAAATGTTGTAGTTTTGCACTTTCTTTTCTGTGACCGTAAGTTTAAAATGTGATATCGCCGGTTTCGTTGCTATATGTCAACGACAATTGGGATGCGTATATTTACTTACGTTAATGACATGTGATGTTCCACGTTGCTGGATATGTTATATTGGATCATCGCGTTCTGAATAGCCGGGGGTTTTATTTGAGATGAGAGTTTTTATTTTCATTCATGTAAAATTTAAATGTATGTAATATTCTTTTATTTGGGCACTTCCGGGTCGAGGTTGATGTCACCTTTTGTATATTATTTACTTTTCCGTACTAGGATAGACCCAAGGAGGGGAGCATAAGTAACCGGGTTCTAAGGTCCAGTAGGAGACCAACTCGAGGAGTCGAGTCCGGGTCTCCTAACTCTAGAATTGGTAGGGTTGCTTGCCGCTCTCGTAGGGGTCTAGGGGTGTGGGTTTGGCTATTCATCGCGACCGTGGAATCCGTGTTTTATAGAGCCTCAAAATAAAACACGGACGTCCTAGTATATCCAATGTTTCATATGTTTCTTCTGCCGCGATATCTGTGATGTGATCATTTGATGTTCTGTGATAAATACTGTATATAGTATATATGATATATTATATAGGCGTTACTTATGTTTTACACCCGCGCTAGCCCTGCCCTGCTCTGCCGTCAGTTACCTAACCTAACGGTGCACGAGGGGACATCGAGACGAATGCGGATGGCATAAGTGTACGTCGTATTTATCTGTGATGTTTAGGTGACTTAAATGATGGGACTTAATTAATGTGATTAATGAAAGAAAAGAAACCTAAAAGATGTTGTAGAATCAAATTTTCAAATAAAAGGGTAGCTACAATTTTTGCTTTGCATAGCGGTATATATGATATACCCTGCACCTTATTCGATGAGGAAAGAGCCGAGATCCCTTCACCGGGAGTGACCTCTTTAGCGAAACAGGCAGATGCTACAACACTCTGTTTGCTTTTGATTGCTTTTGGAGTTTTGCTTTGCATAGTGATATATATGATATATCT
Organism: Agapanthus africanus; assembly: GCA_030015575.1. NCBI lineage: Eukaryota > Viridiplantae > Streptophyta > Magnoliopsida > Asparagales > Amaryllidaceae > Agapanthus > Agapanthus africanus. The sequence continues at coordinate 176,013,831 of CM057349.1, forward strand.
TGCACCTTATTCGATGAGGAAAGAGCCGAGATCCCTTCACCGGGAGTGACCTCTTTAGCAAAACTAGTGAAAACCTAAAAATCACTCCATTTCAAAATTCACTTGATTCTACAACGATATCAAGTTCATTACGCAATAGGTTTTCAGAAAAACCTGTCGTAGCCCTCCGTCATTTCAGATAAGTCCTACTTAGTATTCGCGCTACGTTTGTTGGCCTGCGTCAAGGCGTAGTGTGCGGTAGCTAACTAGTATTTATCTGTTTGTGCATATGATGCAGATTGGATTAGGGTAGTCGTGCGACTTTGTTGGCCTGCGTCAAGGGTCGTACGGGTGGGTTTAATTTAATCAAGAAATGACGGGATGAACTTGACTAGCGCACTATGCTTTGTTGGCCTGCGTCAAGGTCATGGGACGCTAGGGGCAAAATATTATGGGGAATTTCAAGTGTTGAAATTTGCAATGAGATTGCATACCTTCTATGAGATAGTTGGATCCCGATACCCACTGCGAGTAATTGTTACTCCTGGGAGAGTTTTACACAGGACAATTAGCCGATCAAGTAGGTGTCTAGAAAGGTATCAATGGGGTTACGCCTCTGGGAAAACGAGGTTTACTTTAATTAGGTCCGTGCGAAAGCACGAGGAACCTCCCTCAAAGTACCGACACTGGCCTGGCTGAAAGATTGGCGAAATTGTAAGGTGTAATTAATCCCGGCTAGTCTTTCCTTTTAGGGTTTGAAGGAAGATTTGATAAAAAACAGCGGGAGCCATCCTGATTAGATAAGATAATAACCAATCTGATCTTGCAAGAGCATACACTAAAGTGTTTTCTTCTCTCTCTCTCCAGGTAGCGACCATATCATGTCTTAATGAAGATAATAATATGATGTATTGACCGAAACCGCATGTTATACTGTGCTGGGGAACGTTGGTTCCGTTCTTTCTTGTAAGAGTTATAAGACTGAACAGGATATAGGGGATACCAGGATTCTCTTGCCACCCGAATGAAGAAAGTACATGTTGATGCATTTTCTTCGGGTGTGTTCGTTACAGAGAACTGTTTCTCCATTTCCTCAACGTCCTGGGTATTAGATACCGGGTCAAGATCCCATATATGTAATCAGTTACATGGGCTTAGGAAAGGTAGAGAACTTGGAGAAGGTGATAAAGACATAAGGGTTGGCAATGGTGCAATTGTTGCAGCTAAAACCGTCGGGGAATATCACCTTCTATTGCCAATTGGTAATACATTGATTCTGAACGAATTCTATTACATGCCGAACCTGATATGCAACATTATATCGGTTTCTTTGTTGAGTAAAGAGGGATATAATTTTGTATTATAGGATAATGTTATGAACATTTTCCTAAACCAAAAGTTGGTCGGATCAGGCACGATGTGCAATGGCATTTATGTTCTAAATCAATCAACAGTCCCGAGCAAAACAAACACACACAAGAGGAAGAGTTCAGAACTGAACGAATCCTATTTTTGGCATTGTAGACTGGGTCACATCAATGCGACACGACTCGCTAAGTTGCATAAGGATGGATATTTGAATCCGTTTGAATTTTCATCTTATGACACTTGACATTCATGTCTCAAAGGTAAGATGACCAAAACTCCGTTTACGGGACACGGAGAAAGAGTTACTGAACTCTTGGGATTGATACATAGTGATGTATGCGGTCCCATGTCTACACATGCCAGGAATGGTTCTGCGTACTTCATTACATTCACTGACGATCTCTCTATATTCGGATATGTGTTCCTGATGAAACACAAATCAGAAGCTTTTGAGAAATTTAGAGAATATAAACAAGAAGTCGAGAACCAAACCGGAAAAAGTATTAAAATCCTTCGATCTGATCGAGGAGGTGAATACTTGAGCAATGAATTCCTGGACTTACTAAAAGAGAATGGGATTCTCTCTCAGCTGACTCCTCCATATGCACCACAGCACAACGGTGTATCGGAACGGAGGAACCGCACCCTATTAGATATGGTGCGCTCTATGATGAGCACAGCTGAGTTACCTATTTCCTTCTGGGGCTATGCACTGGAAACAGCTGCAGACCTATTGAATATGGTTCCCACCAAATCCGTGCCAACTACTCCATATGAGATATGGAAAGGAAAGAGACCATGTCTTAATTATGTTAAGATATGTGGTTGTTCGGCATATGTAAAAACGCAGAATCCGGACAAACTCGCGGCAAGGTCCATTCTGTGTAAGTTTATTGGATATCCCAAACATTCGCGCGGATATATCTTCTACCACACCGAGGAACAAAAGGTGTTTGTTTCTCGACATTCCACCTTTTTAGAAAAGGAATTTCTAGAAAAAGAGATTAGTGGCAAGGAGGTAGAATTGGAAGAGGTTCCAGCAATACAGACTACGACAGAAGATTTGGTTGAACCGGAGGATTCGGTAGTTCCCAACGAACCTCAGCCTCTCCGCCGATCTAATAGGGTTCCTCACCCATATGAGAGATACTACGGTTTTCTCATGGATGGTGGGAGCGAGGATTGCATCATGGAGGATGATGACCCAACTAGCTTCGAGCAGGCCATCACGAGTGGGGACACAGTGAAATGGCTGGATGCAATGCGGTCCGAGATGGAATCCATGTACACCAACACAGTGTGGACTTTGGAAGTTGCTCCTGAAGGGGTAAAACCCATTGGGAGCAAGTGGATCTTCAAGAAAAAACTTGGTGTAGATGGGAAAGTGGAGACTTTCAAAGCTAGACTTGTTACAAAGGGTTTTCGTCAAAGACCAGGTGTGGACTATGACGAAATCTTTTCTCCAGTGGCTATACTTAAATCCATCCGGATCATGCTTGCCATCGCTGCATATCATGACTACGAAATCTGGCAAATGGATGTTAAAACCGCCTTTCTAAACGGTGATTTAGAAGAGTGCGTGTACATGACTCAGCCAGAGGGCTTCGTAGATAGTGGGAGCAGCGGGAAGGTGTGCAAGCTGCTTAAATCCATTTATGGATTGAAGCAAGCATCGCGGAGTTGGAAAATCTTCTTTGACGTCGTTATCAAAGAGTTTGATTTCGTCAAAAACGTAGATGAACCTTGTATCTACAAGAAGGTGGCAGAGAGTAAGGTTGTCTGCCTCGTATTGTACGTGGACGACATACTCTTGATAGGAAATGACATTCCTATGCTGCAATCGATGAAGCTCTTCTTATCACAAAGATTCTAAATGAAAGATCTTGGTGATGCCTCCTGTATATTGGGAATCAGGATCTATAGAGATAGATCTAAAAGGATATTGGGATTGTCCCAGTCCAGGTACATTGACACCATACTAAAGAGGTTTAGTATGGAAGAGTCCAAACGTGGGTTTTTACCCACGATCTCAGGGCTAACTCTCTCCAAAGAGATGTCTCCCAAGACTGATTTGGAGAGAGCTCGCATGCAAGGGATACCCTATGCTTCGGCAGTAGGCTCTATCATGTACGCGATGCTATGTACCAGACCCGATGTAGCATACTCACTAAGTGTAGTGAGTAGGTATCAAGCTGATCCTGGAGAGAGTCACTGGACAGCTGTGAAGAGCATTCTCAAGTACTTACGAAGGACTAAAGAGATGCTCTTGGTGTATGGTAACGGAGAACTCCATGTGGAGTCCTTTACCGATTCGAGCTTCCAGAGTGATAAGGACGACTCTAAGTCGCAGTCGGGATTTGTCTTTACCCTTTACGGAGGGGCGGTTAGCTGGAAGAGTTCCAAGAAGGAAACTGTGGCAGACTCGACGATGGAGATGACTTTCTTGCTCGATATGATATTATGCTATCTGGTTGCTCTTTATCTTAACATGTATACTTGTCTCTTTATACTGTCGTATAGTTACATGTTGGTAAAGCCCTTAGGATGTGTACTTGACTACCTAGACTATGATGCGTATCATATTAGTGGGGACATGGTAGTCCATAAGTACATCCTTCAAGGTCCCTAGTCGTAGGTGTATCGAGACGGGGCATCGATATACCAGTGTAGACTAGCGTATACGCTTCTCGACCCATGAGATGGGCGATGGATGATCCCATATCCATTGGTGTTTGACATCAGAGATGGTATAAGGGTGCTCAGTGGAGACTGGGTACACTGGACGGACTCGCCGAGAACTCCCAGCTGGTATTATACCTTACATCAGATAGCAGTTCTCTGGTGACACTTGTGCAGGTTAGTCTGTAGACCCAAGATCGCCATAGAGTCTTGTTTGATTCCTACTGTGCTTTGATTTCCACCTTACCACGTCCATGAGGACGTGCAAAACGGTGGTTTTTGGGTACAGTCCCGAGTCACATGGAGGCAATGAGCGATAGGAGGGGTTTCGTCTCTCCCGGTATTGGGGGTTGATGTTGCGCTGTGCTCGATTTGCCGTAACAGGGAAGTCCCTGGCCAGGGATGATTAGAGATTTACTGGTAAGTGTTACTAGTAGTTTCTCGACCCGTTATGATCCTCACATCGGCACGACTTATCGGTTATTGGGGTCTGACGTTTACCACCCCTAGACTTGATATGCGACATATCAGACGAGGAGACCGGACTGTACGGGAAGTGTTGCCGGCAGGTTCTCACAGGAGTTGGAGCGGGCTTGCTTGCTGATCTTCTGATCGCTCAATACCCGGGTAGCCGTTACGTCCAGCTAATACCGCTGACGGCTTGTGGGTGCGTGATGTGATCATCACCTACTGCCGGCGTATTGACGAGTCTTTAGAGTCCTACATAAAGGTTTTACTGGCTCAGGCAAAACGAAATAGGAGCATGTATATGATATGTGCGAGACCGAGAATAAATGCGAGTATGTGATACCGTATTCTATTCTCGTGACTTTTTGTATCGGTCAGTTATATATGATATGGCCGGGTTATCGAATCAAGTGTAGATTCGATAAGTCGATACGATGGATGTTAGCCGGTTATATGAGATATGACCGGATTATTAAGTCAAGTGTTGATTTAATTATTAAGTGTATAATTGTATATTATATATACTAGTTTACATTTACTAACACATGTTCACTTAGGGTTTTTATTTCTCACTTGTACACATTTTTACTATATATATGATATATATGAAAATGTGTTGTATTTTTGTATCATGGTTGATGATACACTATATATGGGTGTATGAGACTTACACTATGCTAATTATTATTTTGGGTTTTTAATATCTAAAGTAATTACAAAATCAAGAGGAGGATTAGAAAATGCATGAAGCTTGTGGGAGCTTGTGGATGCATTGACTAATTCAACTTGGTTTTGTTTTTACTATGGATTTTTCTTAACCCAACCATAAAGATTAGACTAGGGTTAAGTCTCTACAAGGGTTAGTATATGATACTCTCTCACCATTGTTAGCCTTCTCACTTAATCATTATCCTCATATCTTTTCTTTTGTTCATCATCTTCTTCTTCATTGAGCAAGAGAAAAGCAAGCTAGGGTTTGATCCAAAGTGAGAATCCTTGTGAGAAACAAAATTCTAAAGACAACCCACTTCCTATTTCTCCATCCTCTACTAGATTAGCACTTTAGTATAGGGTGTTTACTTCACTAATTCTCTAGTTAGTGATGTAGGAGCTTGAGTCGGAATTCCCTCGACGTAGATCATCTTCGGCCTTGGAGACTTCAAGCAAGGTCGCATCTTTCCCGTCGTGAAGCCATGCAAGAGTCCGGGAGAACCTTGGTCGCAGCGAAGGGACTTCAACAAGGAGCAAATGAAGTGGAGGACCGATCTACAAAGGTTGTATATCGCGTTCCCTTTAGTGTAAAGTTGTTTACTTGCCATTAGTTTCGCCTAAACTCTAGTTAACGATCTTGCTTAGGGTTGTGCGGCACATAAAAATTTAATTTTGGCATGGTCGATGCCTTGTAGAGCCTTGTTAGTGTGCCTAGTAACCCTACAATATATATAGTATATATAGTATACTAGACATCGAACTGCGGGGGTGCTATACGCCATCCACCCGACTTCCCCCATAGATATAATCTAGTCACCTTGCATCCTGCGTGTCGGTGTCGATGTCGCCTTCATCTTCTTCGTCATAAGAAGCCCTCGTGAAGGTACCTACAAGATAACACAATCACAAATGCATCTTAAAATCATATCGAGAAAACCAAACGACACGCTAAGGCCTATAGGTTAGAACCTATAGACTACGCTTTCTAAACCATCAAACAACCCTCGATGTTGTCGTGCAAACGTCAAGCGATCGAGGTAAAACACAAATATGCAAATCCAGAATTCAAAATATGAGAAACGAAACACGAATCCAAAACAGCAACTACAGAAAAGGGTCCCAGATTTCACCCTAGGCCAAATCAGACAATTTTGCATATACCAAGGGTCTATTTTACTGGAAATAAGGCCCTAAAACAAAAACGAAGCATTTACAACCTGCTCTGGCCGCAAATTGTGGCCAGAATGAATTAATTTACGGCCTGAAAGAGGGGGTAGGGGCTAGGGTTTTGGGTTATGGTTCCTAGGTGCCTGCATGTATCACTGTCCATGCAAAAATATTTTCAGGTGACCCGGGTGTTAGCAGATTTCCAAATACAATCACAGAATACACAATTCTTCCGATATCGTTTTCTAAATCCGTATTCCGAGTTTCTAGTCTCAGGTTCAGTCCCATGTAACATCACAACAGGGGTTGTAGTCCCTAATTACACCTCAATTCACCTTTGTAATCAATTCATACCCTAAACCCTAACTAGGCTTTTCCTAAGTCCACAATACCACTCGATATCGGTTCAAATCTAATATTGGGGTATAAGTAAAGGAAACAATAAGATTATGGTTCAGAAATTACCTTATTTGGAAACTCAAGAAAATTCTTGAGTTGCCCCAAGTAGTCAAAACCTTTCCTTTCTTGGTCCAATGTGATTCCCTTGAGCTTGTGCATCTTTTTTATGAAATGGGGGTGAGGTTTTGAGTTGATTTTCATGGAGTTTTGGGGGATTTATGAAGAGGGATAGAGGGTGCAGAAGCAGCAGCAGCAACATCAAAGGAGGGGAGAGAAATGAGAGGAAGAAATGAAGGAGAGAATGCCTACGGTCAAAGTTAAGATACCCCTCACCTTTCTCTCTCTCATCCATACCCAATATTATATTCCTTTACCCTTTTCTTTTCTATTCTTTTCCCCTCTCTAATAAATCATCAAGCATGAAATAAAACATGTATGAAAGCCATAAGAATATGTAACAAGTGAAAAAAAAAAGTATGGTGCATGTTTTGCACAAATATGCTAAAAATCCGATTAGCGATTTTTAATCGCGATTAGCACTAAATTAGCATATAATCAATCATAAAAACTTAAAATTTGCATAATTAACATAAAACACCCTCTTTCTAGTAATTTCTATAATTTTCCAAATTTTTCCCCATTTATCGGTATTTAATTATACCGAAATATTAAAATATTCATTAAAATAATATTAAATTATAAAAATTACCAAAAATAATATTTTATTTTTTTTTAAATGTTACAAATAAGATACACAATGAGATCATACGGATAACCGCAAAACCACCCACCTATCCAAAATGACGACCAACAGCAGCTATACCCGCAAAAGAAGAAGATGAAATGATATGCCCTACCGCGACTATACTGAGGGTCAAACCTGCAAAACAGTGTGGCACAACGGCGGTGTGTTGCCAACTCATGAATAGTAAATAATATCGTACAGATAATCACAAGTATGCATGAAAAGCGATAATCTGAAATATGCAATCTGATGGCATAAATATAACAATACTGATATGCAGTAAAATCATGATCAAGGTACACCACCGGGGTACAACAACTATAATAAACAATGCATGTCTAATAAATCCTGAGTATGGAATAACACATAAAACCTCAAGTATGAATCATCATCATGGAAAACCGATGTCTATCAACGACACCCCAAATCCCAATATCTCAGGCGCCGCATACTCCGATCGGCCCTCATATATATATATATATATATATATATATATATATATATATATATATATATATATATATATCTCATTTCATAACTCCATGACGGCATCCTGCAGACATCCGTCGAGTTCTATACCATCACCGGTAGGTAGTACTCCCTCCGTCGGGGTCACCGCCTATTTATACGAGTCTTCTTGCTCCGGGGTACTTCACCGGGTCCACCATGTACCCACAGACGGTGCCTACCGCTCCTAGAATCGGGTATACTCATATATCAGAACCGAGAAAACTCATGTTGGACGCCTCAAAATATCATATCAAGAGAAACCGCAATTTCTTTATAAGCAATACATCATATTTTACCTTTTTAATATAATCGAGGTTCTCAAATCCAGAAATCGCATGAAATCAGTAAGTCAATGCATATGTCTATGAAATACAAGATATGCAAATACGAAACAGTAATATAAGCATTTTAAGGGAAACTGCTTTTTTAAATTATCAAGTTTTCAAAGGTATCTTGCGGTTTCCCAAAATCACCGAAGTCGAAATGCAACATCATATAAGAGTAAATATGTGCCTAGCAATGTATGTATGTTAGTATGATGCAATTCACATGCATAATAGGACGACAATTAATATCTAACCGTGAATGATAAAGAAAGCGATGCCATATATGTTATCCATGGTAATTTCTATTGTGTGTGTGTCATGGCAGTTGCTAATGGTGTGTGTGTGGCATACAATTTAGTATTCGTGCAACATGAACCGCTACTAATGGTATAGTTTCCAATCAATACAGTGTCAATGTACAACAGGTAATGGGATGTGCAAGATGATGTTTATGCACAATCAATGTATATGCTAACAACATAGGTTTATATCACTGAATCCAACCCTCGACGCTTAGCGCCATATGGGAGATTCCCCCGTAGATGTTAAATCTACTCATCGATGATCTCGAGCTAGGTTAATCCAACCACCTCTTTCCCTTCCTTGTAGCACCCGAAGTCCCCGAAATCGATCCTAATATCGCATCAAAAACATAACAAGTGCAAATTAGAAACTTCCCGATAATACACGCAAACAACGCTTAAATCAACGTACCGACTTCCACAAGCTAATAAGTGTTAGCTTAGTGGCGAACGTGTGTAGCGACACTCTAAACCAACCCAAGTGCAGCTAGCTATACGAAGTAAAAAACCGTGTCGGATATCCGTATCGCGCGTTGCCGAAACACTAGAAAGTAGCAAAGTTGTTCCAGATTTTGCCTACTGTTAATATAGGAAAATCAAGCAGTACCAAACACCAAGAATAACCTACAGACACCTACCCTCATAAACACAATTTCCCTAGGTGCTTAAAAATCCGACGTCGCCGGATTTCCCCCAGGTCTCCCCCGGTTCGACTAGGAGGGTTTGGGTTTGGGTTTCAGGTATACACTCAGGGCTTTTAACACCATACTACTGTATTGCTAGATTTTACCGTAGACTAATTTAGTGATAGAAGATCCCAAAGACACCAAAACATATACAAAAATACGATATTTTCTCAAAACCATAACTTTAGTGTTTTATAACTGAAACTAATAAGCATACAACTTCTTTAGGGCCTAATAAGGGTATAAAGATCACTACCTCACCAAAACTTGGTAAAATCCTAGCTTTCCAAGCTCCAAGTCATCACAAGGGCTTTAGCATGAATTGTGAAGGGTTTTGTGAGGTTGGGTTGAAGTTTTAGCTTTGGTTTGTGATGAGATCATATAAATCAAGTGGAGAACTTGATGTGTAGCGAAGGAGAAAAGAGCAACTGAGTTGGGATTAATAATTGAGAGAGTGAGGTGAGAAAGAGAGATATTGTGTAGGAAATGAGTGTATATGTGTTGTGAGGTGAGTGTATGTGAGAGTGAGTGTATGAGGTGAGTGTTTGTGAGTGTTATACTTACTCTCCCTATCATTAAAGCCATTAATTGAAGCCATCCCCCCAAGTCTCAAGATTTCAAACTTTCTTTCTCTTCTATTCCCTTCTATTCTCTTTTCTTTTCTATTTTAAAAAAAACCTTTGTTTGAAAAATTTAAAATAGATAGACATGTTAAGATGTAGTATGCTTGTTTAGAGAAAGGTTTAAGTGTGTCATGACTACATAAGCATGGTTAACACCTCATTAAATCTAATTCAACATGAACATATGTGTCCAAGTATAAAAATAATTAAATAAAATATTAATTAGTTAAATAAAATGTGAAGAAAATATTTATTTCTTAAATTTCATTAAAAACCCGTATCATCGCTTAATTAACACTATCCGCATTCTTAAGTGTTACAATCTTCCCCCCTTAAAAAAATTTGGTCGCCGAATTTAAAAGTTTTACTAGGCATACCTTCGAAGATATGAGGGAATTTCTTATTCATCTCGCTCTCGGCTTCCCATGTGACCTCTTCGCTATTCGGGCCATGCCAAAAAACCTTGACAGACTGTAAGACCTTTGACCTCAGTTTCTTCACCTGCCGATCCAGAATGACCACCGGCTGCTCGGTGAAAGAAAAATCGCGCTCAAGCTGAACGGTCTGGTGCTGAATCATATGGGAAGGGTCATGAAGGTACTTGCGAAGCATCGAAACATGTAATATGGGGTGAACATCCAGAAAACTGGGCGGAAGTGCCAAACCATAGGCAACGGTACCAACTCGCTCAAGGATCTCAAAAGGACCCACAAATCTGGGACTAAGCTTCCCATTCTTCCCAAATCTCATCACACCTTTCATCGGAGATATCCGTAGGAATACATGATCACCCACTGCGAACTCAAGTCTGCGGTGACGACGGTCGGCATAAGACTTTCGCATGCACTGGGCTGCTCTCGTCCTGTCCAGGATCAACTGGATCTTCTCCGTAGTCTCCTTAACTAGCTGTGGTCCCAGAATCCTGCTCTCACTGAGTTCGGTCTAACAGACTGGCGATCGACACTTCCTACCATACAAGGCATCAAAAGGTGTCATCTGAATCGTCTCCTGAAAGCTGTTGTTGTAGGAGAATTCTATCAGAGGCAAGTGTCGGTCCCAAATACCACCAAAATCGAGCACGCACGCACGAAGCATATCCTCAAGAGTCTGCATAGTCCGCTCTGACTGACCATCAGTCTGCGGATGGAAAGCGGTGCTAAAATACAACCGGGTACCTAAAGCTTCCTGAAGTTTCTGCCAAAGAAGCCTGGTAAACTGGGTGCCCCTGTCGGATACGATACATGTAGGAACGCCGTGCAAACGCACAATCTTATCAATGTACAACTGAGAATAATGAGCAAAACAGAAAGTGGTCTTTACTGAAAAGAAGTGAGACGCTTTCGCCAACCGGTCAACAATTACCCAAATAGAGTCATACCCTCGACTGGACCTGGATAGACCCATAACGAAATCTATGGAGATCTGCTCCCATTTCCACTCTGGAACGGGTAAAGGCTGCAACTCTCTTGCCGGTCTCTCATGCTCAGCCTTGACTTACTGACATGTCAGGCACCTCGAAACGAAACCCCAAACATCGCTCTTCATCCTTGCCCACCAGTAGACATCTCTCAAGTCATGATACATCTTGGTAGAACCGGGATGAAAATTGTACGCTGACTGATGTGCCTGCTCTAGGATCTCGCGTCTCAGCCCCTCGGTATCTGGTACACACAGACGAGTCCCAAAATGTAGCACACCCTGGTCATCAATCAGAAACTCTGACCCTGCCGAACATGCTCAAAAATCTCAGACAAACGGGCATCGTCGGGCTGCGCCTCATGGATACGATCAAGTAGAAGTGGACGGACGCGGACATGAGCAAGTTGTCCCCCAGTCGAGGTAAACTCAAACTGCACTCTACTGTCGCACAAGATCTACTAATCTGCAGAAGACTGTCTCTGAACTACGCTCAACTGGGACAAGCTACCTCCGGGCCTACGACTCAAAGAATCAGCTACTACATTCGCCTTGCCCGGGTGATAAAGGATCTCACAATCTTAATCCTTCACAAGCTCTATCCAACGACGCTACCTCAGATTCAGATCCCGCTGATGGAAGATGTACTTCAAACTCTTGTGGTCCGTGGAGATTTGACACGACTCTCCATACAGGTAGTGTCTCCAAATCTTAAGCGCAAATACTTCTGCGGCCATCTCAAGATCATGAGTGGGAAAGTTCTGCTCGTGCTTCTTCAGCTTCTAAGAAGCATAAGCGATAACTCTATCATGCTGTATCAATATACAACCGAGCCCCACTCACGAAGCATCACAATAAACAACATAGCCGCCCGATCCAGAAAGCAAAGATAAAACTGGTGCAGTCGTCAACCAAGCCTTCAACTGCTGAAAACCCTGCTCGCATGCCTGAATCCAAAGAAAAGGGACCCCCTTCCGGGTCAGTTCGGTCAGCGGTGCATCGATACTCGAGAAATCCTGCACGAAACGGCGGTAATAACCAGCTAAGCCCAAAAAGTTGCAGACCTCATACACCGATACTGGTATGGGCCAAAGCTGTACAGCCTCGATCTTCTTCGGGTCCACATGAATACCATCTCCCGTAACTACATGACCCAAGAAGTCGACACTGTCAAGCTAGAAAGCACACTTCAAGAATTTAGCAAACAGCCGGTGCTCTCTCAATGTCTGCAAACCAATCCACAGGTGCTGCTGATGCTCCTCTCGACTTAATATACCAAAAGGTCATCAATAAACACAATAATGAACTGGTCGAGGAACGGCCTAAAAATCCGGTTCATCAAAACCATGAAAGCTGCTGGGGCATTGGTTAGTCCGAACGACATCACCAAAAACACATAATGTCCGTAGCGCGTACGAAAAGCAGTCTTCGGAATGTCATCATTCCGAACCCGCAACAGATGACAACCCGACCTCAAATAAATCTTGGAAAAATGTCCCGCACCCTGGAGCTGATCAAACAAATCGTCAATGCGAGGTAATGGATACCTATTCCGCACCGTAACCCGGTTCAATTGACGATAATCAATGCACAACCTCAAACTTCCGTCCTTCTTGTAAGTCTATGGTAGCGCCCCGGCCGTCAATCCAAGGCCAAACGCGGAACAAAAACTTTTATAAACTGGCGCTAACGCAGTTTTTCACCCGGATCGTTCCATTAACTCTATACTAGCTAACTACAAAGTTGTAAGAATGGCTATACCGATCGATCCGTGTCCTTCGGTCTTTAGCCACCATCCTAAGGTCCTCGTGGCTGCTCCAACGAAGTTCGCTCTCCGATCTCGCTCGTCGAAATGGCACCACGTCAAAGATTCTTTATACGGGCTCCCGCTTCAAAACCGAAGCAACTCGAACATGAAGTTTGCAAGCCAACATTTCCAAGGTGAAGTAGAGATTGTGTGTGATTACTTTGTCTCATATCACCTATGGATTCTCAACTCATGAGAGGGATGGGTGGAGGTTGAAGAAGAAGCCATTGATGAAGAAGTTGTGAGCACAAGAAAAACTAGAGAAGAAAATGGCATTGCTTATCTTGTGTGAGATAAATTGTGGGAGCTCTCATAAAATCTCAAGACCAAACCCAAGCCCTTAGTGGCTGCCCTCATTCTCTCCACAATTAATCCCACACTACAAATCAATCAAGAAAAAAGACATGGCACAAAACATAACACCATGAGTTACCAAACTAGCACATGCCACATTCAATGCTCTAGGAGAAAACTTGCACTCACAATTTCCACATAATAAACATTAATCCAAATTTTTAGAACAATAAATAGAATGGCATCTTCTAAAGTAAACTCGTGACGGATCATAAGAATACCCCTCATCTGTATATACATACTCGCATCCGTATTCCGACTGAATACGAATACTACAAGATAAAAGTTATCCAATAATCTAATACTAGGATCCGGCTTAAACCAAAGCCCACTAGTATGATCCGTCTGATCATGATCTGTGCACGAGTGCGCATATATGATCGAACCTTGCCATAAAACCATACGGCCTCTACAACATTTCTCCCGTACTTGGGAAACTTTCTGTGGGGGACTCTAAAGACTCGACAATACGCTGGCAGTGTGTTTAACCACATGCACGTCAGTGGTACTAGCTGTACGTAACGGCTGCCCATGTATTGAGCAAGAGGGAGGCCGATGAGCGAACTCATCCTGAAACCCTACTGAGCCTGTCAGTGAAAATGTCCGTACAGACCGTTCTGTTCGTCTATGAGTATCGCATATCTAGTCTATGGGGATGGTAAACGTCAGACCCCCAATAGCGGTATAAGTCTTGTCGAAGTTTAGCCCATAACACCTTGAGAAACTACTGGAATACCTACCAGTAAATCTCACTTGCCTTGGACAAGGACTTTGTGTAATGGATCTACAGACACAGTACGATATCAACCCCCAATACCGGGAGAGACGAATCTTGTCTAACCGCCACTGCCTGCAAGTGCTTCGGGACTGCACCAACTACTACTGTTTGCATGACTCCTTTGAGCCGTGGTGGGGTAGCAATCAAAGAACAGTGGGAACACACTTGAGGCATAGTAGTAGTGTAAAGTCAATGGACTAAGCTGTCACCGGGGAACTGCTCCTGACGATAGGTATAGTACCAATCAGCAGTGTCGCTGCGGTGTACTCATAACCCAATGAGCACCTGTATACTATCTTATGTGAACCAACTGACAACAATGGCTTGTGAGACCGGCCATCGCCCCTCGTCGGGGTCTCGATCCATATACACTAGTCTACTATCGGAGTATTGATGCCCAGTCTCGAAACTCCCATGACTAGGGACACTTTAAGGATGTGCTTATAGACTACCCAACTCTCACGTATATGATCGCCATCATACTGCCGGTAGTCAAGCAAGAATCATAAGGGCTCTATCAACATGTAATAGTGATCTGTAATGTCACCTGAAGCATGTACACGATGATAAAGACAAACCAGATAGAATACTATCATCTCGAGTAAGAATATTCTACCGGTATAGGTCCTCCATCAATCATTGTAATCACGTTCCTGCGATCCAATAATTGACTTTGAGGGCACTATAGCCAACAATCTCCCACTTGCACTTCAGGCTAATTATTGCGATGTCCCATACTCACAGCCCGCGTGATACCGAACACCCAACTTCTCTACTGATCAGTCTCACAAAGCTTGTTTGTGAAACTATTGCGTTCGAGAAATAGCCTCAGTGAGTGGATCCGCCCCGATGTTTGTTTCTATGTCTCTCTTTATCTCAAGTTCGCGGAGAAAGCCATCTCCCCAAATGAGCAATACCTGTTTTGGAATAAGTCTGGATATCTGATGGGACCCGGTTCACTAATGAACTCCAAATCCAGTAAACTTCTTAGACTGTAAAGTCAACTGAATTTAATCAGTATCCTGCGCCATGCCTCCCTCAGTATCCGCTTGGACCACCTGTCCAAAGTACTGCCACTCGTCAAGAGGGAAAACTATAACTCAAACAGTCACTCTGTTATCCAAGCCACCTTGGAAGCCAGGAATGATAACCATCTCTAGAAGGAGGTTTCCGTTATCAAATCCCTAAAACATCCACTTATATTCATAAATTGCTTCCGAACGTTTCTCCAGGATTGGATTAATATCAACTTAGTGCAGCTAGTGCAAAAACAACTTCTGGTGTGGTACTTGGCATCTCATGATTGACTTAATTGCCTAAGAAAGTGATATGCCAATCATGCACATCCCTCTCCCCTTTTATCTGTAAGACATCTTTATAGAGGGTGACTCCTTCACCTGCAGGTGCACCACAATGCCAGAAGTCATCCATTCTAAAATACTTTTAGAATGCTGTCTAAGTACCTAGATTGGGACACTTCCCAAATCCAGATCTAAAACAATAGATCTAGTAACAAGAAGGCCTGATATAATATCCAAATTCTATGTGGAGAAACCACTGTATGACAACCATGGTTTAACCGATCGTAGTATAGGAATTTCACTTCCTACAATGTGTATGTAATCCAAATACCAGGACATCACACCCTACTACCTTCTTAACAGATCCATCTCCTATTCTGATGAAGTCAAAACCTATGACTGTCACATCAAAAATAGATGATCTATCTCCGCTATATTTGCTTTAGTCTATAAATAGACACAAGCTACTTGTCCACTATGCTTCCGCTGCTCCCACTGACTACAACAACCCTCTGGCAGAGTCATATACACATGCACTTCTAAAGCTAGTTTAGAACAACGCTATACTCATCCTCCTGCCGACTCTCATTGCCTGGAACAACAGTAGTGTCTTGTCTGGGTAAACAAGAACCTCCCTGTCACCGTCTTTGAGAATACCGAAGTACTTCTCTGGCGCCTGAGGTTACCCACCATATCTGCGGAATGGCTAATGGAATGTCAAATCTGATTGAATCTTTAGGTTCTTATCAAATTTTCAGTAATTGTTTGCGGTATAGGAATCACTTCCAGTTCTACCATACTCCCACTACTGTTTTCTGAAAAAGTCCATTCTACTAAAACTGCGGCGAGTCAAGAATAATATCACTATTGATCTTCCAGATGGTAGAAAGTTAACCCTCGTCATAGCTTGGGAAAACCCACAAACTGCCATTACTGAAACGTGACTTGAGTAATCCAGAGTCTGGTTTTAACCATAAGCCGGACAACTCCATATACCTTAACATCGTTATGATATGATCCATTCTATATACAATATAGAAACAGAGGCACTGTTTTAATTGGAACCAGATTCAAATCATACAGCTGTCTCCAGTGCATGTCAACTAAATGGAGAGAGGCCGATCAGCATTACTCAATTTAGGAGTGCATCCAATTATGAGTAATGTAACCCTTCGAAAATCATTTAGGCAGTTTTTCGGTAATCGGCTAATTTTTCAGCTTTTTCCATAAAAAGTCAAAATAGGTATTTTTCTTTGTAGACCTAATTATACAAAATTTAGATAAGATATTACTATAATTTTGTCACTAAAATGTCACTTATAATTTTCTAGTTAAATAAAAAAATTTCGTAATTAATTATTTTTTTATTATTTTAAGCCTTTAAAAATACATTTAATTAGTGATAAATACAAATTTAATTAGGTAAATTACACACTTAGAAAACTTTATAAACTAAAATTTAGTGTTAATAAAATTTTGTCAAGACTTTTCAAAGTTTTTGTTCTATGGTTTAAAATTTTATTCAAAAATGACTTTAAAAGGGTTTTTTTTGTGAAAAGTTGATGTGATAGTCATTAATTGAGCTTGGGAAAGGCTTTTTGTGTAGAATTTTCTACACCATTCACACACACACACCCTCCCCAACACCAGGTCGAGCTCAACCTGAGCAAACCCCATTTCCCTCTCTCTTTCTTGCTTCAAAGATCATGAAAAAAATCATCAAAATCCACCGAAATCAACACATTTCTTCACAAATTCAAACCATAATCCTATTCCACCTATTTCCAACCCTAATTTGCTTTAAAACAAGGTGAAAGGAGGCATCTTTCAAGGTCAAGTGCAAGTTAGGGTTCACTTGTAAGGTATAAATCCTAAACTAGTTGTTAAATTTGTAGTTTAAATAAGCTAAATTAGTATTTTAAAGTGTTAATTTCATTGTAATGGTTGGTTTTCGAAAATTCAAGAGAGGTGTTGATGCCCTAATTAGGGTTTGTTATAGGATAAGTGGGTTTAAGTTAGGGTAGTGGTTATCTAGTTGGTTAGAATGGTTGTTTGTGCGATGTAGCGATCGCTACACCGTTAAACCGCGACAATTGCATCGATATTTCTACGTCAATGCTTACTAGTTTTTCTATATTTTTAAGAGGTGATGTTATAGTTAGGGTTTGAAGTTGAATAAGTGTGTTTAGGTTAGTATTGTGGCCATCTAGTGTATTAGGTCGGATATTTGTGCGATGTTGCGATCGCGATATCGTTAATTCGCGATGTTTGCTTTGAAATCGGCATGCTAATTGCTTACTAGTTTTTCTAAAATTTTAGGAGGTGATCTAATCGTGTTATTTAGGCGATATAATTAGCTTCGTATAAGACTATTAGAGTGCGTGAATGCATGGTTTTGTCTAGCCGGGTTTTAGTTTTGTCGATTGCCCCGAAATAACGATTCTAGTTAAGATTTAGCGATTTTCGTGTGTTTTCCCGCGCACCGAGTGCACGTTATGTTTAATTCGAGAGCGATGATTGATCGTTTTTCCCGTTGTGTAGTATGTAGAAAACTTGTAAAGAACTTCACAACCAAAAAAATATTTTGACCGCAATCAAACTACGGTGTCGGATGTAGTTTGTAGTGAGTGCGGATATTCCACAGGGATTGCACGATTCACTTGTATTTTGATACGTTTGAAATGAAATGTTAAGCAACGATAAACGAAAACATGATTCAAGAATGATTTGTATTCGAGTGTCACTATTCTTTATTCAAGAATCAAGAAACTATAAACAATCAAGAATCGGTGTTTTGATAATATTTCCAATCAACAATCAAGAATATAAGAGAGGCTCGTAGGAATCGATCGGATCTTTAGACGTGATGTAATCTAAAAGGTTTCGTGTTCTTGTCCTTCGAAGAATTGATACTAGATCAATGGTGATCGACGAGAGTTAGGGCTTTCTTGATGAAATTAGGGTTTCATCTCTTAACCCTTGTTCTTTCGAGGATACCATTATATTCTAGCCTCTAGCAATTTCAAGAAACGATCGGAACTCCCCAATCTCGAGCGATGTCGATCAAGAAAGCATCGCAACGAATTGGGTCGTCGATTCTTGAACTTGCTAGGGTTTACAAACTCGTGGGATTCAAGAATCGATTGCAAATTTGTTACATCATCATACTAAAGATCGTTTCGACTCCTTAACAAGCGGAGTTTTATTCACACATCACAACACAGAAAAGATTTACGAATTGTAAAGAATTCATGATGCAGAAATTAAAGAAAACAAGATAAAAGAATATCACCTTTATTTAGCTCAACAATTTTGATTACATTTGTTTCAAGAACTATAAAAAGAAGAATCTAGATTGTTGATCGGGCGTCGCTCGGCTTCGTGAGTCGTGGATCGGCTCGGATCGCTTGCTCTGTTGAAGATCGGCTCCGCTCCAAAAGGTTGTAAGGCTCCTTGCTTAATGGGTACTCGGGATTCTTGATTTCAATTGGAATTAGGGTTAGGGTTTCCTACAAGCTTTCTCACTAAACTTGAGGAGGAAGGAGATGAAGAAAGAGATAGATTGGGGATAGATTCACTAATTGGATGAATAATTCCCAAGGTTGAATAATGTGGGGATAATGAGCCTAGGGTCTTATTTATAGAGCTCCCAAACCCTAGGTTTAGGTTTGAATTAGAAGTTTCCCTCCCAAAGTTTGTTGAAAGAGTTTGTTAGGAACTAGCTTAGGGTTTAAGCTAGGGTTTAGGGAAAGTTCTAGAATGATTAGGCTAGTTTAGTGAAGCTCAAGGTGTTTGCTGATCTGGTAGAAGTCTCTGGAGTCTTCTGGAAGTAGGAGTGCATTTCTAAACTGTAGGAGCTGATACAGGAATTTTGCACCAAAAATGAGGAGATGATCCCCTATAACCGCCGCGGATCCGCGGCCTAAGCAAGCCCATGCCGCGGATCCGCGGCCATGTAGGAGGTTTGGGCTGTGTGCTTTCTGGAGTGGTCTTCTACTGCTATTTGGAGTTTTATATGATATGCTGAATTATGATTGCTCCTTTGGATTGATACCAGATTTGCATTTAGTGAGTTTACGTATCTTTCGAGCGGTGTAATGATCGAGCAAGCTTCTCTTTTCCTGCACAGACTTCGAAACACGGGTTGCGATATATAGAAAATATGCGATGCCATGCAATGCAGTCAATTTCCCTAGAAATGCCGGTTTTAAGATCTAGTACATGTAATCTGATAATCTGTGATAGATTTTCTAATATGTGAAATACGGATAACGAACACTTCTATATGAATGCAAATGATGAGGAAATTGCCGGCTAAAATATGCAATATTTTCGACTGATCAAATACCCCCAAACTTAATTTCGATCGTCTCGAGCGAATGTTTTATTAAAAAGAGAAGGAGAAAATAAAGAAAGAGAAAAACTAACTAGCACACTTTCGTAGGCAACACGATTGCACTGAGCACGTGCAACAAGCCTTTAAACCTCTAGGTGTCCCTAGTAGGAGGAGTGTTGTCTCCTGAGGGTTTTCAGCGGATTGCACCCACAAAATCCAATAATAAAAGTAAGATCATGAATATTATATTTAAAGAAAAGAATCGTAAAAGAAAGACTTTGAAAATTAGGGTTTCCAACTAAGCTAGCTTTTCGGTTGTCATGAGCCCTATCTTAATGGTCATGAAAAGATGTTAGAAATCACGTCCTTCCTCAATAAAATATCGTCTTATTCTTCATTCCTATCTTTCTTCCAAACATCGATCATATAACCCTGCGTGTGTGTAAAGACATCCCTACACCCGGAGAATTCAATTCAAGCTATCATACTCTTGCCCATCAACCTCAGTATTTTTTTTTTTTCCGATGAGCTCACACACTTTCATGCGACCGTTAATACTTCTTGAGGTACTAACCGACCGATTACTCATGTGCTTGCTTATTTGGTGTATTTTCCTAATCTTGCACCACCTTAGGTATAGCAGTGACTCCCAGACCAGTTGGCCTTAGGGCACTAGATGAAGAGGCACCCTCGCTATATATTTTTTTATTTCCTTCGGTGATAACAAAACCAGTGTCCATTTTTCTCACCACTTTCTTCATTTTTTCATACTTTTGGTTTTAAGACAAGAGCATTTCAAGGTATCCTCTACTATCCCAGGCTTCAAGACGTGTGTAAGTGCGAATAGCAGGGTAGCAACGTTCAAAATGTTTGGCTTCCAGAATAGAAACTATTTTTCAGACTTATTTTTATCCTCAGATTAGTGACGTCCTTCATCTTACTAACCCTTGGGACAACGGCTCATAACTACTTATTACTAGTTCGTATAAGAAAACTTCTAATTTTCTTAGTTTTCTAAAATTTTTCTAATCTCATGGATGTAACTTTTCACTATCTAAACTTTCATTATCTTATTTATGTACAAAAAAGTGTAAATATTAAAATTATTTTTCTATTTGAAATTTTTTTAAATTTTTATGGGTTTTGAAAATTTTTCAATTTTTATAGATTTTTTTTTTTAAAAGAAATGTTTTGTGCTTATGCAGATGATATGCAAATGATGCAAAAATAAGCACAAACCTCCCCCAAACTTGTTTTCAACAGTGTCCTCACTGTTGCCAAATGCTATACCTACAAAACTGTAAATCTGGGGGGAATTATTAGTGGGGGCAAAATATACAAGTGAAGAACTTCCCCCAAACTTACTTTTTTCACTCACCTTCATTCCAAAAATATGATGCAGTGATATACTGGACATGAAGGTGAGACGGAGTATTTTTAATCCAAATAAACTGGCTCTTGTAAGAACAAGAACTCCTCCGTGGGGTCAGTGGAATAATACGGCTTTAATCTATGTCCATTTACTTTGAAAACAGTGCCGTTTTTAACATTTTCAACTTCTACCGCCCCGTGCGGGTATACAGACCGCACAACAAAAGGTCCCTTCCATCGAGATCGGAGCTTACCCGCGTGAAGGTGTAATCGTGAATCATAAAGAAGGACTTGTTGACCAGGTAAAAATGTTTTCCTTAAAATGCTTTTATCGTGAAAAACCTTAGTCCTATTCTTTGTGATTACAGCATTATCATAAGCTTCATCGCGGAGTTCGCTTAGCTCGTTAAGTTGCAGCTTCCGAAAGTTGCAAGCAAGGTTTAGATCAAAATTTATTTCCTTTATAGCCCACAATGCTTTATGCTCTATCTCGACAGGTAAATGACATACTTTTCCAAACACTATCCTATATGGAGACATTCCTAGGTCGGTCTTATATGCAGTCCTGAATGCCCAAAGAGCATCCGTCAATTTGGTCGACCAGTCTTTTCTATTTTTAGCAACAGTTTTCTCCAGGATAAGTTTGATTTGTCTGTTTGAGATTTCAGCCTGCCCGCTTGTTTGGGGATGATAGGGTGTAGAAAGTCGGTGGTTGATTGAGTATTTTCGCATCAGAGCCTCGAAAGACCTGTTGCAGAAATGTGTCCCATTATCGCTAATAATAGCGCGTGGGTGTCCAAATCGCGAGAAGATATTCTCTTTCAAGAACTTAATGACAACTTTCTTGTCATTAGTGCGACATGGAATGGCTTCTACCCATTTGGAGACATAATCAACCGCCAGCAATATGTACAGATTCCCAAAGGAGTTGGGAAAAGGACCCATAAAATCAATGCCCCAAACATCAAACATTTCAACAACCAGAATGGGTTGCTGAGGCATTTCATTCCTCTGGGATATTCTACCCGTATACTGACATTGTGTACAGGTTTTGCAATACTCAAATGCGTCCTTGAATAAGTTTGGCCAATAAAATCCACATTGCAAAACCTTTTCCGCTGTCTTTCTAGGACCAAAGTGACCCCCACAGGCCTGATCATGACAAAATGAAAGAACACTCTTGAACTCTTCATTCGGGACACACCGGCGAATGATCTCATCAGGACAATATTTAAACAAATAGGGCTCGTCCCAGTAAAAGTGTTTTACTTGGGAAAGAAAACGATATTTGTCCTGTTTTGACCAATCGCTCAGTATCAGTCCCGTGGCATGATAGTTCACAATATCCCTGAACCATGGTTCAGTGGATATGCTCAAGAGTTGTTCGTCAGGAAACGAGTCATTAATCAGTAGGGTCACAGGGGAAGAAACGATGCGTGAAAGGTGGTCAGCTACTACGTTTTCACATCCTTTCTTATCTTTGATAACAAGATCGAATTCTTGTAACAGAAGGATCCAACGTATTAGTCGATCTTTTTCATCTTTCTTCGCCAGAAGATGTTTTAAAGCGGAATGGTCAGTATACACAACTATAGGAGAGCCAATTAAGTAAGGCCTGAATTTTTCTAATGCAAATACAACCGCTAAAAGTTCCTTTTCGGTGGTTGTATAATTGATTTGCGCATCATTCAAGGTCTTACTAGCATAGTAAATCACGTGTGGCATCTTTTCGATGTGCTGTCCTAAGACTGCACCTACTGCAAAATCAGATGCGTCACACATCAGCTCAAAGGGGTAGTCCCAATTTGGTGATGATAAAACGGGGGTTGAAGTGAGTGAGTGTTTAAGTGAGTCGAAAGCTGTCTCGCAATCCGAGTCAAAATGGAAGGTCGTATCCTTGGCCAGGAGTAGAGTTAAAGGTCTAGCAATTTTGCTAAAATCCTTAATGAATCTCCTATAAAAGCCCGCATGGCCAAGGAAAGAGCGAATATCTTTGACGCTTTTGGGATGAGGGAGGTTTTGAATGACATCTACTTTAGCTCTGTCAACCTCAATGCCTTTCTGTGAAATGACATGTCCAAGTACTATTCCTTCTTGGACCATAAAATGGCATTTTTCCCAGTTTAATGTCAAGTTCTTCTCTTTGCAACGAGTAAGAACAGCGTCAAGATTCGCTAGGCAATCAGAAAAAGAGTCTCCAAAAATCGAGAAATCGTCCATAAAGATCCCCAAAAAATTCTCTACCATATCAGAGAATATCCCCATCATACACCGCTGAAAGGTAGCGGGAGCATTGCATAACCCAAAGGGCATGCGACTGTAAGCAAAGGTACCAAAAGGACAAGTAAAAGTGGTTTTATCTTGATCCTTTCTGGCGATGGGGACCTGATTGTAGCCTGAGTATCCGTCCATAAAACAATAGTACTCTCGTCCCGCTAAGCGTTCCAGCATTTGATCAATAAATGGTAGAGGAAAATGATCTTTCCTCGTGGCAGCGTTGAGTTTTCTATAATCGATGCATACACGCCACCCACTTTGGGCGCGTGTCTGAATCAACTCATTCGCCACATTTGTGATAACTGTGATGCCGGATTTCTTAGGAACGACATGTATAGGACTTACCCACTGGCTATCGGAGATGGAGTATATAATACCATTATCTAAGCATTTGACGATCTCTTTCATGACAGCTTCCTTCATGACGGGATTCAACCGTCTCTGTGGTTCTCGGGTCGGTCTGGCATCATCCATCACATGTATATGATGTTCAACTATCAAGGGACTAATCCCTTTGATGTCCGCCATACTCCAACCAAATGCCTCTTTGTTAGATCTCAATACCGATAAAAGTGCATTCTCTTGCTCTGATGCAAGAGAAGCGGAAATGATAACCGGTAATGACTCGTTCTCACCAGGATATGCATATTTAAGGTGAGAAGGTAAAACCTTGAGCTCTAATTCAGGCGGAGAAATGATAGAAGGAAGGGTCATAGATTGATTTTTGGATCTACAAAGAAGCTCAGAGCCTGTGAAAGATACAGACTCGGGTGGAGAAAAGTCAGAAGTGCAGGACTCATGTGTAGGTAAAGTGTCCTCACTAAGATCTTGTGCAAAGTCAAACAGAGATGTGGTAATGTCATCGAGATCAGTAAAGCAAAGATCCTCAGCTCCACAACTATCGGGAGCGATCTCATGGACAGAGCACACATCTAAAATATGAGCAGAGGGTTCTGATGGCTGACTTCCAACTCTATAGATGTTTAGTTCAATGGTCATATTTCCAAATGATAAGTTCATTGAACCATTTCTACAGTTTATAACAGCGTTGGAAGTGGCAAGGAAAGGACGACCCAGAATCACCGGAATTTGGCCCCGGGGGTTTGCTACAGGATGTGTGTCGAGTACAATGAAGTCTACAGGGAAAACAAATTCCCCGACCTTTATCAACACATCCTCTAATTCACCCCTTGGTTTGGTGATAGATCGGTCTGCCATCTGGAGAGTGCAATGAGCAGGTTTCAGCTCTCCAATCCCTAATTGCTCATAGACAGAATAAGGGAGCAGGTTAACACTCGCGCCAAGGTCTAAAAGAGCACGATTTATGTTTTTACCCCCAATCGAAATCGATATGGTAGGACAACCTGGGTCCTTTCTTTTCTTTGGAAGCTGGGGTATAAACGCAGTGCTGATATTATTAGACATAAAGACCTTCTTCGGCACTTGAGTCTTCCTCTTCCTAGTGCACAAGTCCTTAAGAATTTTCGCATAAGCGGGGACTTGTTGAATCGCATCTAGGAGAGGGATATTGATGTTAACCTGTTTGAACATTTCTATTATTTTCTCCATATGAGGACTCGTTCTATTTGCCCTTAACCGATTCGGGTAAGGTGCTTTCGCAATAAGCGCAGGGTCCATCATAGGAGAAGGAAAGGGGGGTAGACGAGGTCCCAAAGGAGGTGTGGGGACCGTCTGTGGAGAACTATAAGGGTTGTGTGAAGGTGTCGAGCCTAAAGGAAAATGGAGAATAGGCTCACGAGAAGGTGGTTTGGTAGAAGAAGAAGGATCAGAAGGAGAAGTGTGTGTGTGTGGAAAGGACTCAGCCGGGGTGTTGATATGATTTTCAGTATTATCAATACCTTCCCCGACATTATTATTCAGCACTCTTCCCGATCTCAACGTTGTGATGGCATTTACATTGTAATGCCCAGGATTCTGTAGGGGTTGGGAGGGAAGTTTCCCTTTTTCTCTCACACTCATTTCGGCTTTGAGGCGTGCGATTTCAACTTCCATCGATTTGATACTCTCAGCTTGGGACGCTGAGTTTTTCTTTATCTCACTGACAGAAGATCTAACCTCAGTCGAAACCTCTATGAAATTTGACAAAAGTGATTTCATGGTTTGAGTGAATTGAGAGAACTCGTCAGAACAGGACTGCATAGGATTAGACTGTGCGGGAGTGTTGCCCTGATTTTGGAAATTTTGTGACTGGTAGGGGTGCTGAGTGAGTTGAAGGGGTTGCTGTTGTGGTGGAGGAAGAGCCCTTTGAAATTGATTCGTGTTTGGAACCGTGTTTTGAGATTGATTTTGGTTCCAAGCAAAATTCGGGTGGTTCCTCCAACCCTGATTGTACGTGGAAGAATATGGATCGTTTCGAGGTCTTTGAAATGCGGCATTAGAATGCTCGTGATCTTGAAACGCAGAGTTTAATGGACATTCTTCCGTTAAATGTGACGGATCAGAACAGCACCCACAAACAGTTTTGGGGAGTGACACTAGGTTTAGGGAGGCTGCTGCAAATTTGTGTTCCATAGCGTCGAGCTTCTTTTGCATTGCTGCCATTTCAGCTCGAACACCTATGGACACATCTATTTGGTGTACGCCACCCCTATTCAATGGTTGGGTTCCACTCTCCCACTGTAGTGACTTTTCAGCGAACTCTTCTAAGTATCGCCAAGCTTCCCTATCATCCTTAGTCATAAATGTACCTTGACACATGTTTTCAAGGCTCTGTTTAGTGTTAGGGTTACTGCCCTCATATATGATTCGGCAAAGCTCCCATCTCGGGATGCCGTGATGAGGACATTGAACCAATAGATCCTTGAAACGTTCAAAGTATTTAGAGAATGGTTCAGCAGGGAGCTGGGCAAATTGGTTCAGTTCGCTACGGATTCGAGCTGTCTTTTGGTGTGGGTAGAATTTCTTAAGGAATGCAGCGACGAATTCTTCCCAATTCGTAATAGAATGTGCGGTAGTGTTATATAGCCACTTCTCGGCTATATCGCACAATGTAAATGGAAGAATTCGTAGACGCATCGCATCCACTGAAAGTTGTGACGTACCCATCATTGCGCATACGTTTTCAAATTTGGTAATGAAAACGTAAGCGTCCTCAGTCTCGAGTCCGTGGTATTTGGGTAAAAGATTGATATACTGGGGCTTAATCTCAAAGTTATCCCCATTGGCTGGTGGTGTGGATAAGCAGGTCGAAAGAGGACCTCTATGTGGATAGCATCTTTCCTGGAGAGAAATGTGGGGAGGATTCTGCACACCAACAGACAGCGGCAGATTAGGGTTAAAGAAGTTTGATGGATTCGGATCCATCGGTGTGGGTGTGGTAGTAGGTAAAGAAAAGGTAAATGGAGAAATATCGACTTCGGAGTCGATAAAAGGTACGCGGACTAAACGGGCACTAGAATCCCGTGTCCAGCCTATCTTGCACTAAAAAGGGTTAGTACAAGTGGCACTGTTGACTTATAATTAGGGGTAAATGAATGCGGTGTTTGCTTTTGAAAAAGAGACGGATTTTTGAAAAAATGATGCGACAAAACAAATGCAGCACACAAACCCTAGAATCTAGTGGTCACCTAGGTCCGGCTCTAGACCGCTCCTAACTGCCAAAAGACAAGTCGCAGGATAGAATCCTCCACTGCCTCTTTGTCCCCCTGTGGCCGGATAAGTGCCAGGTAAGTGGAAAGGTACTCCACTACGTAAGTAGTGGGCCTAATTAAAAACCACTAGCCTTAGACACACTCGCCTTAGGCACCATAAGAAAACGCGGATAAGCAATGAATTACCCACGGCCTTCTCTTGTCCTAATTGAGCGCGACAGTCCTTAGAGTCTTCTCTAGATTTCTTTTAGTTAATGAGGGTAATGCGGATGCAAGTTTTGCGATTTTCGGGGCCTAGGAAGGGTAATGAAATCCCCACCTAATTTGGATTTGGCCGTGCCCCTTAAATTTCCGTATTAGAATGCAAACAACCAAGAAATCAAAATCACACACAATTTTAATTTTGCTTTTGCGGCGCTGCGATTATTTGCAAAGAATCCTGCAGCAAAGTGTTAGTTGGAGCTAAAAAAGGAGAGGGGAGAGAGCAAGAAAGTTACCTGCTGAAAGTTGGTACAGAGATCCCTCTGAGGGACCGCGGTTCCGCCGCAAGTAGCTACTTAGGCCGCGCTTCCGCGCTTAAAATGTGGGTTCACTTCACAAGATTTCAACAGCTTCTTGCTGTTGCTTCCCTCAGCTCTCTGGTACTCTCCAAACAATTTTATCACAGCACAGAATGCTCCAGATCACCTTGCAATCAATCACAACACACGTATAAGAGTTTGTACGAATTTTGATTTTAAGAAGTAGAACGTAATAATTCTTTCACTTCAAACTAAAAATGTAAATGAATTAGCGCGATCCCCGGCAACGGCGCCATTTTGATTGATCGTTTTTCCCGTTGTGTAGTATGTAGAAAACTTGTAAAGAACTTCACAACCAAAAAAATATTTTGACCGCAATCAAACTACGGTGTCGGATGTAGTTTGTAGTGAGTGCGGATCGTCCACAGGGATTGCACGATTCACTTGTATTTTGATACGTTTGAAATGAAATGTTAAGCAACGATAAACGAAAACATGATTCAAGAATGATTTGTATTCGAGTGTCACTATTCTTTATTCAAGAATCAAGAAACTATAAACAATCAAGAATCGGTGTTTTGATAATATTTCTAATCAACAATCAAGAATATAAGAGAGGCTCGTAGGAATCGATCGGATCTTTAGACGTGATGTAATCTAAAAGGTTTCGTGTTCTTGTCCTTCGAAGAATTGATACTAGATCAATGGTGAT
Organism: Agapanthus africanus; assembly: GCA_030015575.1. Taxonomy (NCBI): domain Eukaryota; kingdom Viridiplantae; phylum Streptophyta; class Magnoliopsida; order Asparagales; family Amaryllidaceae; genus Agapanthus; species Agapanthus africanus. Next base: position 176,042,278 of record CM057349.1, read on the forward strand.
CGACGAGAGTTAGGGCTTTCTTGATGAAATTAGGGTTTCATCTCTTAACCCTTGTTCTTTCGAGGATACCATTATATTCTAGCCTCTAGCAATTTCAAGAAACGATCGGAACTCCCCAATCTCGAGCGATGTCGATCAAGAAAGCATCGCAACGAATTGGGTCGTCGATTCTTGAACTTGCTAGGGTTTACAAACTCGTGGGATTCAAGAATCGATTGCAAATTTGTTACATCATCATACTAAAGATCGTTTCGACTCCTTAACAAGCGGAGTTTTATTCACACATTACAACACAGAAAAGATTTACGAATTGTAATGAATTCATGATGCAGAAATTAAAGAAAACAAGATAAAAGAATATCACCTTTATTTAGCTCAACAATTTTGATTACATTTGCTTCAAGAACTACAAGAAGAAGAATCTAGATTGTTGATCGGGCGTCGCTCGGCATCGTGAGTCGTGGATCGGCTCGGATCGCTTGCTCTGTTGAAGATCGGCTCCGCTCCTAAAGGTTGTAAGGCTCCTTGCTTAATGGGTACTCGGGATTCTTGATTTCAATTGGAATTAGGGTTAGGGTTTCCTACAAGCTTTCTCACTAAACTTGAGGAGGAAGGAGATGAAGAAAGAGATAGATTGGGGATAGATTCACTAATTGGATGAATAATTCCCAAGGTTGAATAATGTGGGGATAATGAGCCTAGGGTCTTATTTATAGTGCTCCCAAACCCTAGGTTTAGGTTTGAATTAGAAGTTTCCCTCCTAAAGTTTGTTGAAAGAGTTTGTTAGGAACTAGCTTAGGGTTTAAGCTAGGGTTTAGGGAAAGTTCTAGAATGATTAGGCTAGTTTAGTGAAGCTCAAGGTGTTTGCTGATCTGGTAGAAGTCTCTGGAGTCTTCTGGAAGTAGGAGTGCATTTCTAAACTGTAGGAGCTGATACAGGAATTTTGCACCAAAAATGAGGAGATGATCCCCTGTAACCGCCGCGGATCCGCGGCCTAAGCAAGCCCATGCCGCGGATCCGCGGCCATGTAGGAGGTTTGGGCTGTGTGCTTTCTGGAGTGGTCTTCTACTGCTATTTGGAGCTTTATATGATATGCTGAATTGTGATTGCTCCTTTGGATTGGTACTAGATTTGCATTTAGTGAGTTTACGTATCTTTCGAGCGGTGTAATGATCGAGCAAGCTTCTCTTTTCCTGCACAGACTTCGAAACACGGGTTACGATATATAGAAAATATGCGATGCGATGCCATGCAATGCAGTCAATTTCCCTAGAAATGCCGGTTTTATGGTCTAGTACATGTAATCTGATAATCTGTGATAGATTTTCTAATATGTGAAATACGGATACCGAACACTTCTATATGAATGCAAATGATAAGGAAATTGCCGGCTAAACTATGCAATATTTTCGACTGATCAAGCGTCGATATTTGTATATTGTGACTTGTATCGTTTTAGGATATGTAATCTTATGCTTGGTGTTGTGCAAATATAGGATCGGTCGGGGAAACATCGGACACGGCGCGTAAAGGCAAGGCGGTGGTCGGATCGGATTAGCGAGGCATTCAGGTGAGTAGATGTATTCATCTATGGGAGAATCGTCTGGATGGCGCAAGGCGCCCCCTAGTTAGGTTTACCCTACTTCTTGCAAGATTTATATTGTTAGTTAGCTTATCCCTTTATGTACATTGCATACCCTTATAGCTAACCGTATAATAGATTGCATGGACATTCATCTACACTTCTGCGATATCACTTCGTAGGACAGGAACACCATTACCATTGGCATCTGTTGCACGCGCACTATTCATATGACATACACGCCTTTGGTAATTGCCATGCCACGTGCACTATAGAACCTGTTTAACTTAATATCGCCATTTGCATTCATACATTGTTAGTTATGTATATGCCCTAGAGGCCATTGTTGTACATATAATGTATATTATAATGGATGCTTGGTTATATATAGAGATGACTTTCTTGCTCGTCATGATAGTATGCTATTTGGTTTCACTTTATCTTAACATGTTGACTTGTATTGGTTTACTGTTTTACTCTCACATGTTGATAAAGCCCTTAGGGTTTGTACTCGACTACTGGGACTATGATGAGATCATACTAGTGGGGCCGCGGTAGTCGATGAGTACATCCTATAACTGTTCCTAGTCGAGGGTATATCGAGACAGGGCATCGATACACCAGAGTAGACTAGCGTATACGCATCTTGACCCATATGATGGGCGATGGATGATCCCATATCCATCGGTGTTAGACATCAGAGATGGTGTACGGGTGCTCAGTGGAGACTGGGTACACTGGACGGACTCGCCGAGAACTCCCAGATGGTGATATACCACACGTCAGATGGCAGTTCTCCGGTGACACAGGTACAGGGTAGTCTGAAGACCCGAGATCGTCATAGAGTCTTGTGTGATTCCCACTGTGCTTTGATTTCCACCTTACCACGTCCAAGAGGGCGTGCAAAACGGTGGCTTTTGGGTACAGTCCTGAATCACATGGAGGCAATGAGCGATAGGAGGGGATTCGTCTTTCCCGGTATAGGGAGTTGATGTTGTGCTGTGTTCGATTGGCTATAACTGGAAGTCCCTGGCCAGGGCTGATATAGAGATTTACTGGTAAGTTTACTAGTAGTTTCTCGACCCGTTATGAGCCATACATCGACACGACTTATCGGTTACTGGGGTCTGACGTATACCACCCCTAGACTTGATATGCGACATATCAGACGAACAGACCGGACTGTACGGGAGTGTTACTGATCGGATTCACAGGAGAACGCACAGGCTAGCTTGTTGATCTTCTGATCGCTCAATACCTAGGTGGCTGTTACGTTTAGCTGACCGCTTGCAGCTTGTGGGTGTTTGATATGATCATCACCTGCTACCGGCGTATTGACGATTCTTTAGAGTCCTACACAGAGGTTTCTTGGCTCAGGCGAAACGGAGTAGTGGCGCATATGTGATATGCGCAGGAGCGTGAATAATGCGATATGGGATACCGTATTATATTCTCGCGATATATGCATATGAACCGGGTCATCGGATCAAGTGTTGATTCGATGAATCGGTACATGATATATTAGTCGGTTATATTCGATATAGCCGGATCGTCGGATCAAGTGTTGATTCGATGATTTAATATATAATAATATATATATGATATATTATTATATTAACTAATATTGGCTTGCTTTATTATTTCATTTTCTCAGTGGGTGATACATTGATATATATGCGATATATGTTAATTGTATTATTTTCTTTTGTTGCAAATATATAATATATATGTGATATATATTATTGTGACATGATATGATTAATTGTTAAACATGTTTAAGGATGATTAATTGAGGTTAGGGTTTGATTAGGGTTAGTAGCTTCAAGTTCCTTCTAGAAGCTTTCTTGTTTTGTCATTCTTAAGATATTTAGAATGACACATTCATTTAACCCAACCAAACCCTAACTCTAGTTAACTCTCTACTCATTCTTATCCATTCATCCTTGACCATGGTTATATATCAATCATATGATTTATATTTCTATTCATCACAAAAGAAAAAGATTATCATTATCTTTCCATTATCATCTTCTTGCTTCTTCATGAAAGCTTGCTAGTTTTTCTTAAGTGATGAAAATAAATTGAGAAAATGATTTAAAAAGAAAGCAAAATCACTACTCTCTCATCCTCATCTCATCTAGCCCATGGGATTAGTGTTTTCTACTCTTTTGAGTGAGAAAGCTTGAGTCGAAGCAACATCAAGGTAGATCATCGGAGATTTGGAATACTTCGAGCTAGCATGGATCGTTCGAGTCGTGGAGCCTCTCATGAGTCCGGGAGATCGTGGATCGCGGCAAAGGGACTTCTACTCGGAGCTTGTGAAGTGAAGGAGCGGACTACAAAGGTTGTAATCCCTCACACTTAGATAAAAGTTATCTTATTGCATGTTAAACCCTAATAATCTAGCAAAGATCCCGGCTTTGGGTTGTTCGGCACGTCTAAAATTTAATCCGGGCATGTTTGATGCCTTTTGAACCTTCACAAGAGTGCCTAGGAACCCTACAGTGGTATCAGAGCCTAGCTAGAGCATTAGGCGATGTGTTTACGAAGTTAAAACTCCGATCGAACCCGAAACGGACAAAATGGACCCCTCTCTGGAAATTTTTTAAATTTTGGGATTTTTCAGAATTAAAAATATGTAAAAATATCAGCAGGGAATTCTAAGAATTACCCTGAAACACGTGCCCATAATTCGACCAACCAAGCGCGGAAGCGCGGCAGAACCATGGTCGTCGCGGCGGATCCGCGGCGGAACTGTTGAATTGGGACACGTGGCTTCATGGTATAGACCGTAGGCACTTGCTGATTATTCTGGATATTTTTAATCTGCTCCAGGTGTTTAAAATTCTGGGGTTTGTTTTGTAATTGTAGACTCGATCGGAATATTTAAGTTCGTATTTCTTTCTGGATATTTAGAAACTGTTAAACTAGTTGAACGGATATCATTAACTTACTGTTTCCCGGTACGGCAAATTTTCAAGTGTTGAAATTTATTCGGGTTTAAATCTTTCGGAAAATTGTACAAGTTAAGCGGTGGACCCTCTAGAAGACAACAAACCTTAACTCGATTCTGTGACCGTCTTGAACTGCCTTTTGAACTTTCGGGTTTGGGGCAGTACGGCGTGCCACATGTGAGGCGTTGGCTTGGCCCTTCTACGGCTGGATCACCGGTACTGTGACATATTCTGGGATTATTTGAACTCCGCTCAAGAGTTGAGCACTTTGGGAAATTTTGGGTGTTTGATTATCTGTTCGGAAAGTTTAATACTGTATATTTATCTGGAATGTGATACAATATGTGGAATTCATAGAGTTAGGCATGAAATGCGGAATATGTGATATTTCGGATTTACGATGTCTAAAGTGATTGTGGATTCCAAATATTGTAGTTTTACACTTTCTTTTCTGTGACCGTAAGCGTAGTATGTGGTGTATCGCCGGCTTCGTTGCTATACATCAACGACAATCGGGATACGCATACTTGCTTACGTTGATGATATGAGATATTATGTGTTGCTGTGATATGTTATATTGGATCGTCGCGTTCTGAATAGCCGGGGGTTTTATGTGAGATGAGGGTTTTTATTTTCATTCATGTAAAATTCATTTGTAATGTAATATTCTTTTATTTGGGGCACTTCCTGGTTGCGGTTGCTGTCACCAGTGTATATTATTTACTTTTCCGCATTAGGTAGACCCAAGGTGGGGAGCACAAGTAACCGGGTTCTAGGGTCCAGTGGGAGGCCATCTCGAGGAGTCGAGACCGGGTCTCCTAACCCTAGAATTGGCAGTGTTACTTGCCGCTCTCGTAGGGGTCTTGGGATGTGGGTTTGGCTATTCGTCGCGACCGTGGAATCCGTGTTTTATACAGGCTCGTATTGAAAACACGGACGTCCTAGTATATCCAATATTTCATATATGTTCTTCTGCTGCAATGTTCTGTGATGAGATCATATTACTGCCTGAGACGAATGCCTATTATATATATATGCTGATATATAAATATTACTGCTTTCGTTTCTTCTGTGATGCTTAGGAAGCATAAGCTGATGGGATTTTTATTAATGAGATTAATAAAAGAAAAGAAACCTAAAGATGTTGTAGAATCAAAAACTTTATAAAAAGGGTAGCTACAGTTTTACTTTGCACAGTGATATATACGATATATCCTGCACCTTATTCGATGAGGAAAGGACCGAGATCCCTTCACCGGGAGTGACTCCTTTAGCAAAACTGGCAGATGCTACAAAACTCGGTTTCTCTTTTGATTGCTTTTAGTGTTTTGCTTTGCACAGCGGTATATATGATATATCCTGCACCTTATTCGATGAGGAAAGGGCCGACGATCCCTTCACCGGGAGTGACCCCTTTAGCGAAACTAAGAAAAGCCTCAAAAACACTCCTTTTTCAAAAACTACTCGATTCTACGACAACATCAAGTTCATTACGCTCAGGGTTTTCTGAAAAACCTGCGTAGCCCTCCGACATTTCAGATAGGTAATACTTAGTATTCGTGCTGCGTTTGTTGGCTTTCGTCAAGGCGTAGTGTGCGGTAGCTAATTATTACTTATCTGTTACATATGATGAGATTGGGTTAGGGTAGTCGTACGGCTTTGTTGGCTTTCGTCAAGGGACGTACGGCTGGGTTTAATTCAATCAAGAAATGTTCGGGTTGAACTTGACTAACGGACTATGATTTGTTGGCTTTCGTCAAGGTCATAGAACGTTAGGGGCAAAATATTATCGGGAATTTCAAGTGTTGAAATTTGCAATGAGATTGCATACCTCCTATGAGATAGTTGGATCCCGATACCCTCTGCGAGTAAGTGTTACTCCTGGGAGAGTTTTACACAGGACAATTAGTCATTCAAGTAGGTGTCTAGAAAAGTGTTAACGAGGTTACGCCTCTGGGAAAACGAGGTTTACATTAATTAGGTCCGTGCGAGAGCACGGGGAACCTCCCTCAAAGTACCGACACTGATCTGGCTGAAAGATTGACGAAATTGTAAGGTGTAATTAATCCCGGCTAATCTTACCTTTTAGGGTTTTAAGGTAGATTTGATAAAACCAGTGGGAGACATCCTGATTAGATAAGATAATAACCAATCTAATCTTGCAAGAGCATACGCTAAAGTGTTTTCTTCTCTCTCTCTCCAGGTAGCGACCATTTCAGGCCATAATCAAGATAATAATATGGATGTATTGACTAAACCTTATTATTGTACTGAGCAAGGGAACGTTAGACCCGTTCTTTCTTATAAGAGTTATAAGACTGAACAGGAAACAGGAGAATATCTGGATTCTCACGCCGCCCAAAAGAACATACATGATGATGCATCTTCTTCGGGTGTGTTAGTTATTGAGAACTGTTTCTCAGTTCACCCTACGTCCTGGGTATTAGATACCGGATCAGGATCCCACATATGTAAATTGTTACATGGGCTACGGAAAGGTAGAGAACTGGGAAAAGGTGATCATTCCGTTCAAGTAGGGAACGGTGCAGGTATTGTAGCCAAAGCTGTTGGCGAATATCACCTTGTATTACCAAGTCGTAATACACTGATTCTAAATGAGTGTTATTATATACCGAACATGATGTGCAACATTATATCAGTTTCTTTATTGAGTAAAGAGGGATATAATTTTGTAGTACAGGATAATGTTATGAACATATTCCTAGATCAAAAGTTGATTGCATCAGGCTCGTTACATAATGGCATATTCATTCTAAATCAGAATACAGTCCTGAATATACAAAACACACACAAGAGGAAAAGTTCGGATATGAACGAATCCTACTTGTGGCATTGTAGACTTGGTCATATCAATGCGACACGACTGGCTAAGTTACATAAAGATGGTTATTTGAATCCGTTTGAATTATCATCTTATGATACTTGCCATTCATGTCTCAAAGGAAAAATGACCAAAGCTCCGTTTAGTGGACACGGAGAAAGAGTTACCGAACTCTTAGGACTGGTACATAGTGATGTATGCGGTCCGATGTCTACGCATGCCAGGAACGGTTCTTCCTACTTCATTACATTCACTGACGATCTCTCTAGATACGGACATGTGTTCCTGTTGAAACACAAGTCTGAAGCTTTTGAGAAATTCAGAGAATATAAGCACGAAGTAGAGAACCAAACGGGCAAAAGTATTAAGATTCTTCGATCTGATCGAGGAGGTGAATACTTAAGCGGTGAGTTTTTAGATTATCTAAAAGAGAATGGGATTCTCTCTCAGTTTACTCCTCCTTATACACCACAGCACAACGGTGTATCGGAACGGAGGAATCGCACCCTATTAGATATGGTGCGCTCTATGATGAGCGAGGCTGAGTTACCTAATTCCTTCTGGGGGTATGCGCTTGAGACAGCCATACACCTATTGAATATGGTTCCTACCAAATCAGTGCCTACCACTCCGTATGAGATATGGAAAGGGAAGAGACCATCTCTTAAGTATATTAAGATATGGGGTTGTCCAGCCTATGTCAAAAGACAAAATCCGGACAAACTCGAGGCAAGATCTGTCTTATGTAAGTTTGTGGGATATCCCAAGAACTCACAAGGGTATATCTTCTACCACACTGAGGAACAAAATGTGTTTGTTTCTAAACATGCCATCTTTTTGGAAAAGGAATTTCTTGCAAAAGAAATTAATGGCAATGAGGTAGAACTGGAAGAGGTTCCAGCAGAACAAACTACAACAGATGATTTAATAGAACCAGAGGATTCAGGAGTACCCGACGAACCCCAGCCTCTCCGCCGATCTAGTAGGGTTTCTCGTCCACCTGAGAGATACTACGGTTTTCTCATTGATGGTGGAAGCGAGGATTGCATCATGGATGATGATGAACCGACTAGTTTCGAGCAGGCCATCACGAGTGGTGACTCTGTGAAATGGCTGGATGCAATGCGATCTGAGATGGAATCCATGTACACCAACAAAGTATGGACTTTGGAAAATGCTCCTGAAGGGGTAAAACCCATTGGGAGCAAGTGGATCTTTAAAAGGAAATTTGGTGTAGATGGAAAAGTTGAGACTTTCAAAGCTAGACTGGTAGCGAAGGGTTTTCGTCAACGACCAGGTGTGGATTATGACGAAACCTTTTCTCCAGTAGCTATGCTTAAGTCCATCCGGATCTTACTTGCCATTGCTGCATACCATGACTACGAAATCTGGCAAATGGATGTTAAGACCGCCTTTCTAAACGGTGATTTAGAAGAGTGCGTGTACATGACTCAGCCAGAGGGCTTCGTAGATAGTGGGAGCAGCGGAAAGGTGTGCAAGCTGCTTAAATCCATTTATGGGTTAAAGCAAGCATCGCGGAGTTGGAACATCTGTTTTGATGTTGTAGTCAAAGAGTTTGACTTCATCAAAAATATAGATGAACCTTGTATCTATAAGAAGGTGGCAGAGGGTAAGGTAGTCTTCCTCGTATTGTACGTGGATGACATACTCTTGATAGGAAATGATATTCCTATGCTGCAATCAGTCAAGCTCTTCTTATCACAGAGATTCTCAATGAATGATCTAGGTGATGCCTCCTGCATATTGGGAATCATGATCTATAGAGATAGATCTAAACGGATACTGGGATTGTCCCAATCCAGGTACATTGATACCATACTAAAGAGGTTTAGTATGGAAGAATCCAAGCATGGGAACCAACCCACGATCTCTGGACTCACTCTCTCCAAAGAGATGTCTCCCAAGACTGATTTGGAGAGAGCTCGCATGCAAGGGATACCCTATGCTTCGGCAGTAGGCTCTATCATGTATGCGATGCTATGTACCAGACCCGATGTAGCATACTCACTAAGTGTAGTGAGTCGGTATCAAGCGGATCCAGGAGAGAGTCATTGGACAGCTGTGAAGAACATTCTCAAGTACTTGCGAAGGACTAAGGAGATGTTCTTGGTGTATGGTAACGGAGAACTCCAGGTGGAGTCCTTTACCGATTCCTGCTTCCAAAGTGATAAGGACGACTCTAAGTCGCATTCGGGTTTTGTCTTTACCCTCAATGGAGGGGCGGTATGTTGGAAGAGTTCCAAACAGGATACCGTTGCAGACTCGTCGATGGAGGCTGAATACATCGCTGCCAACGATGCTGCCAAAGAAGCTGTCTGGATCAAGAAGTTCATTAGTGAACTTGGTGTGGTTCCATCCATTGAGCATCCAATACCTCTGTATTGCGATAACAATGGAGCTGTGGCTTTAGCCAAGGAACCCAGGTCCCATCAAAAGTCCAGACATATTCTGAGGCGGTATCACCTGATCAGGGAGATAGTTGATCGCCGGGAGATCGAGGTCAGGAGAGTAGACACGAAGGACAACACTGCGGATCCATTCACGAAGGCTATTCCCCAGATACAGTTTGAGAGATTATTCGGGATGCTAGGTATGAGATACTACAGCAGATGGCCTTAGTGCAAGTGGGAGATTGTTAGTTATGTATATGCCCTAGAGGCCATTGTTGTACATATGATGTATATTATAATGGATGCTTGGTTATATATAGAGATGACTTTCTTGCTCGTCATGATAGTATGCTATTTGGTTTCACTTTATCTTAACATGTTGACTTGTATTGGTTTACTGTTTTACTCTCACATGTTGATAAAGCCCTTAGGGTTTGTACTCGACTACTGGGACTATGATGAGATCATACTAGTGGGGCCGCGGTAGTCGATGAGTACATCCTATAACTGTTCCTAGTCGAGGGTATATCGAGACAGGGCATCGATACACCAGAGTAGACTAGCGTATACGCATCTTGACCCATATGATGGGCGATGGATGATCCCATATCCATCGGTGTTAGACATCAGAGATGGTGTACGGGTGCTCAGTGGAGACTGGGTACACTGGACGGACTCGCCGAGAACTCCCAGATGGTGATATACCACACGCCAGATGGCAGTTCTCCGGTGACACAGGTACAGGGTAGTATGAAGACCCGAGATCGTCATAGAGTCTTGTGTGATTCCCACTGTGCTTTGATTTCCACCTTACCACGTCCAAGAGGGTGTGCAAAATGGTGGCTTTTGGGTACAGTCCCGAATCACATGGAGGCAATGAGCGATAGGAGGGGATTCGTCTCTCCCGGTATAGGGAGTTGATGTTGTGCTGTGTTCGATTGGCTATAACTGGAAGTCCCTGGCCAGGGCTGATATAGAGATTTACTGGTAAGTGTTACTAGTAGTTTCTCGACCCGTTATGAGCCATACATCGACACGACTTATCGGTTACTGGGGTCTGACGTATACCACCCCTAGACTTGATATGCGACATATCAGACGAACAGACCGGACTGTACGGGAGTGTTACTGATCGGATTCACAGGAGAACGCACAGGCTAGCTTGTTGATCTTCTGATCGCTCAATACCTAGATGGCTGTTACGTTTAGCTGACCGCTTGCAGCTTGTGGGTGTTTGATATGATCATCACCTGCTACCGGCGTATTGACGATTCTTTAGAGTCCTACACAGAGGTTTCTTGGCTCAGGCGAAACGGAGTAGTGGCGCATATGTGATATGCGCAGGAGCGTGAATAATGCGATATGGGATACCGTATTATATTCTCGCGATATATGGATATGAACCGGGTCATCGGATCAAGTGTTGATTCGATGAATCGGTACATGATATATTAGTCGGTTATATTCGATATAGCCGGATCGTCGGATCAAGTGTTGATTCGATGATTTAATATATAATAATATATATATGATATATTATTATATTAACTAATATTGGCTTGCTTTATTATTTCATTTTCTCAGTGGGTGATACATTGATATATATGCGATATATGTTAATTGTATTATTTTCTTTTGTTGCAAATATATAATATATATGTGATATATATTATTGTGACATGATATGATTAATTGTTAAACATGTTTAAGGATGATTAATTGAGGTTAGGGTTTGATTAGGGTTAGTAGCTTCAAGTTCCTTCTAGAAGCTTTCTTGTTTTGTCATTCTTAAGATATTTAGAATGACACATTCATTTAACCCAACCAAACCCTAACTCTAGTTAACTCTCTACTCATTCTTATCCATTCATCCTTGACCATGGTTATATATCAATCATATGATTTATATTTCTATTCATCACAAAAGAAAAAGATTATCATTATCTTTCCATTATCATCTTCTTGCTTCTTCATGAAAGCTTGCTAGTTTTTCTTAAGTGATGAAAATAAATTGAGAAAATGATTTAAAAAGAAAGCAAAATCACTACTCTCTCATCCTCATCTCATCTAGCCCATGGGATTAGTGTGTTCTACTCTTTTGAGTGAGAAAGCTTGAGTCGAAGCAACTTCAAGGTAGATCATCGGAGATTTGGAATACTTCGAGCTAGTATGGATCGTTCGAGTCGTGGAGCCTCTCATGAGTCCGGGAGATCGTGGATCGCGGCAAAGGGACTTCTACTCGGAGCTTATGAAGTGAAGGAGCGGACTACAAAGGTTGTAATCCCTCACACTTAGATAAAAGTTATCTTATTGCATGTTAAACCCTAATAATCTAGCAAAGATCCCGGCTTTGGGTTGTTCGGCACGTCTAAAATTTAATCCGGGCATGTTTGATGCCTTTTGAACCTTCACAAGAGTGCCTAGGAACCCTACATACATGATATATGAAATTGCATAGCATGCATATACCTCGCATTATCATCATACTTACATAGATTTCTTGCCAAAATTCACCTCATATACATTGATATCATAGACATTTATCATATATAACATGTGAACATTATGATTTTCTTGAGGATTTCAGTATTGCTGCGATTTCTGGATTTTTGGGGAAAACCGCAAGAATTTAACAAAAGATTATATTTATCATTTTTAAAAACAAAGTTGCGGTTTTCTCGTGATGTATGTGTCGTCCACCATGAGTTTTCATGTTTTCTGTTGGATTTCGAGACCCGATTCGAGGAGTGGATGAACCGTCTCGGGTACATGGTGGGCCCGGTATGGTACCCCGGGGCAAGAAGATCGAGTTGTAGACGATGAGCCTGGCAGGGGAAGACTACCTACCGGTGATGTCTGGCGCGGCGGATATCCGGAGGATACCGACCGTTGTCGTGAGATTTGATGATATGGGCCGATCCGGACCGACGGAGCCCGATATTTGAGATATTGTTACAGAGAGATATTGAGACAGATATGATTTCATATTTGGTGTCGATACTTGACACGGGTTTTCAGATGATTTCTTGATGGTACTTAGCTATTATACAGATACTCATTTTCTAAAGTTAAGAATGCAGTACCCTTAGCATTTAAAACACTTAAAGAGTTAGTAATGACATTGCATACATGTCCATGCATACTAGAGATATTATATCACATATGGACATACATGTTGTGACGCATTGCGTGCATTCTTACGATTGCCTTACTAGATGTTATATTCTACTCACGAGCTGGCAACTCACCCCCGTTGTGCCATAGTGTCTTGCAGGTCGGACTCATCAGTCTTGTAGCGGCGGCTATCTTATCATCAGTTCCTTTTGCTCAGACTCGCGACATCGCCCGTAGGTGGGTTGCGAGCACACTTTATTTCTTTTTGCTCTATCATTGTATCTAGTATTCTCCATCTACCACTTTCTATTTGTATATGCGACCTAGTGATGAGACTGAGAGATTTGTATATGTGGTTTCTTTTGGGTCGAGCTCACTTGAGCCGACGTTGTGTTTTCTGATATTTTGCATTTCTTTTATGTTCTTTTCTTGATATTACTTATATATTGCGTGTGGTTATGATCCGCCTTGGGCGAAGAGCTAGCTCCCGCTTGGGGATGCCATTTATGATTACAGATTATATATATCTTGTTGTACCCATTTTGGGGGATAGGAAATACAGGGGAGACTCTGCCGAAATATTCGGGAATTTTTGATGTTTTAAAAAGGGATTCTATGCAACTTAATTGATTTAAAAACCGTTTTCATTAAAGGTTTTCCTTCACTCTCTTTTGATTTTGGTTTAGATTTTTCTGGGCTTTGGCTGACTTAGGTTACGGTACGCCTTTAGACGTCTCGTAATCTAAGTGCCAGTCACGTTCCGTACTTTCGGGTCGTGACAAAGTTGGTATCAGAGCGTAGGTTTTACTTATCTGAGTGTAGGACGACCTTGGTAGATGGAGTAGGTGACTTAAGCAGAGTGGCGTGGCGTGGGTATGATCCGCGGCATACTTACGATACGGTACTCCGCCTAAGTGACCTTAGGACATAATTGCTTGTATTTCCCTTCTTGATTCCTTGCATTCCTTGATTCAATTGCAATGTTCTTATCAGTCCCGTTTCTTATTCTAGCTTCGATGCCGCCAAAGACTACGAGAGCTCAGCGGGCTGCCGCTAGGGATGAGATTCGAGCGGGCTCGTCTGAGGCGAGGATCGAGCGGGAGGATACGCCTACCCATCAGGGCCATACTGATCCGTCTTATCCTGATCGTATTGCCAGATTAGAGGCCGGCATGCAAGAGTTGCGACAGATGATGGGATCTTTAGTTGAGTCCAGCCGGGCACAGAGATCCGAGGACGTTCCTTCCACTGCACAGACCACGATTGTACCTGCTGCACAGATGGTCACTCCTGCTTCTACTACGGAGACTATCCCTGTTTCACTACAGGAGTTCATGAGATTGAGACCTCCAGCTTTTACCGGTACAGATGCGACAGATGACCCACAGGCATTTCTTGATAGGATGGCTCGGATTTGCCGTTCGTTGAGGTGTCTGATGATAGATTGGTGGAGTTTGGGAGTTTTCGTCTGGAGGGTCTTGCCCAGACATGGTACGATTCAGTAGAGAGAGGCCGAGCTGCAGGTCTACCTTCTATGACCTGGGACGAGTTTACAGCTGCATTTCTTGCCCGTTTCCTTCCGAAGAGTGTCCGAGATGCTCGAGCCCGTAGTTTTGAGTCTTTGCGCAAGACTCCTGGGATGACGGTGTCGGAGTATGATATACAGTTTACCCAGTTGTCTCGATATGCTCCGTACCTAGTAGACACGGAAGAGAAGAGAATAAAGAGGTTTGTGCGAGGGCTTGATACACAACTTTTCCTTGCCATCGGCACCCAGCACTTTGATACATACGCAGCCGCGATGGACGCAGCCTTACTTTTAGAGGAGCGTATTTCTGAGACACCGGTTGTTTCTGGGCCGAAGAGGATCCGTACTGGTACGCCAGCTCAGCGGCAGATGGGTAGACACCGCGACAGATTATTTCCAGGAGATGGTGGAGGCCGAGGATTGAGACGAGGTCAGTTATTTGGTTCATATCCACAGACCCAACAGTCATCGCTAGGATGTTTTCGGTGTGGGCGTCAGTACCACCGTATCAGAGACTGTACCATGTGGCGCCGGGGCGCGGCGACAGTCCCGCATGTGACCTTACCACCCTCACCACCTCCTCAGAGAGTTCTACTTCCTACTCCTGATGATGCTCCACGCCAGCCAGATGCTTCTAGAGGCCGTGGGCATGGCGGTCCGGTTCAGAGAGGACGAGGCGACAGAGGCAGAGGCCGAGGTAGAGGCAGAGGACAGCCAGCTATTAGTGGTGGACAGGCCCGAGTGTTTGCGTTGACTCCTCAAGATGCACAGGCATCCAATGCCGTCGTGACAGGTACTCTGCCAGTATGTTCTTTTGATGCACGGGTATTATTTGATCCAGGCTCCACACATTCCTATGTATCCACGTACTTTGCACCGACGTTGGGCCGAGATTCTTCTCCGTTAGATCAGCCGCTTGTCGTTATTACCCCGGTAGGTGAGTCGTTTGTTGCTCGTTTTGTGTACCGATCATGTTCCGTTCGTATCGGGGAGAGAGATTCTTCAGTTGATTTGATTCTCCTAGATATGCTAGACTTTGACGTCCGTCTTGGTATGGACTGGCTAGCCACCTGTTATGCATCCGTGAACTGCCGTGAGAAAGCAGTCAGATTCAGTTTTCCTGGTGAGCCGGTTCTTGTTATTCAGGGAGATCGTGGCGTTACCCTTCCCAGCTTGATTTCTTATCTTCGCGCCGGTCAGCTCTTAAGGAAAAAGGTGTCAGGGATTCTTAGCTTATGTTTGTGATACTAGTTCCACAGAGGTTCCGTTGGACCAGGTTCCTGTTGTGAGAGAGTTCCCTGATGTATTTCCCGACGAGCTGCCTGGTCTGCCACCAGAGCGCGAGATTGAGTTCTGTATTGACTTGATCCCCGGCACGGGGCCTATCTCTATACCGCCTTATCGGATGGCCCCGGTGGAGCTGAGAGAGCTGAAGGATCAGTTACAGGACTTGCTGGACAAAGGGCTTATCCGACCGAGTGTGTCACCTTGGGGTGCTCCTGTCTTGTTTGTTAAGAAGAAGGACGGGAGTATGCACTTATGCATTGATTATCGTCAGCTGAACCGGGTTACTGTGCGGAACAGATATCCTCTACCCCGCATTGATGACTTATTCGATCAGCTCCAGGGTGCAGAGTTTTTCTCGAAGGTTGATTTACGGTCTGGTTATCACCAGTTGCGGGTTCGGAAGGAGGATATTCCGAAGACCGCTTTCCGTACTCGATATGGTCATTATGAGTTCTTGGTGATGTCGTTCGGGCTCATCAATGCCCCGGCAGCATTATGGACTTGATGAACCGTGTATTCAGGCCGTATCTCGATCAGTTCATCATTGTGTTCATTGACGACATCTTGGTTTATTCTCGGAGCCGGGAGGAGCATGAGAAGCACTTGCGTATCACATTGCAGATGCTTTGAGTAGGAGGCCCGGAGGTAGCTTATTTTGTTTGAGCGCGGTACAGATGCAGTCGACGGCGGATTGGCAGGTTTTATTTGACAGCAGGGTGCAGTTCGAGTTTACTCATACAGGGGGACAGCTGGCCCATTTCAGAGCATGCCCACAATTACTTGATCGTATCCGTGAGGCACAGTCCGGCGATGCCCGTATTTTAGAGATTATTGAGCAGATTCGGCTGGGCAGAGTTTCTGAGTTCGTAATTGATGATCAGGGGATACTTCGATTTGGGACTCGACTGTGCGTACCAAATTCTGAGGGACTGAGGCGTGATATCCTTGAGGAGGCACATAGATCAGTATACAGTGTTCATCCAGGTTCCACTAAGATGTGCCGTGATTTGAGAGAGGTTCACTAGTGGGACGGGATGAAGAAGGATGTTACAGACTTTTTGTCGAGATACCTGACTTGTCAGCAAGTCAAGGCCGAGCACCAGAGGCCAGCTGGCGAGTTACAGCCTTTGCCCATCCCTGAGTGGAAGTGGGAATAGGTCTCCATGGACTTCATTATGGGTCTACCCAGGACCAGTCGAGGGTATGACTCTATTTGGGTGATTGTGGATCTACTGACGAAAGCGGCTCACTTCCTGCCAGTGAAGACCACTTTTGGATTTTCTCAGTACGCCCAGGTTTATATTGATGAGATAGTGCGACTGCATAGTGTTCCGACTTGCATCGTGTCCGACCGGGGCACCCAGTTTACCAGCCGATTGTGGCAGAAACTCCAGGAAGCTTTGGGCACCCGATTGAGTTTTAGCACAGCCTTTCATCCGCAGACTGACGGTCAGTCGGAGCGTACTATTCAGACTCTTGAGGACATGCTCAGAGCTTGTGTTTTAGATTTTGGTGGTAGCTGGAATCGTCATTTGCCCTTGATCGAGTTCTCCTACAATAATAGCTTCCGGGAGACGATTCAGATGGCACCTTTCGAGGCTTTATATGGGAGGAGATGTCGATCGCCTGTATGTTGGACAGAGCTCAGGGAGAGCAGTATTTTGGGGCCGTAGATTGTACAGGAGATGACCGAGAAGATACAGCTGATTCGGGACAGGATGAGAGCGGCACAGAGTAGGCAGAAATCATATGCTGACAGGCGCCGTCGCCGATTCGAGTTCGCTGTTGGTGATCATGTTTTCCTGAAGGTCTCTCCGATGAAGGGTGTGATGAGATTTGGGCGGAAATGGAAGCTGAGTCCTAGATATGTTGGTCCCTTCGAGATCCTAGAGCGTGTTGGTCCAGTCGCTTATCGGTTAGCTCTTCCGCCCAGCTTCCCCGATGTTCACCCCGTATTCCATGTCTCGATGCTCCGCAAGTACCTTCATGATCCTTCCCATGCGATTCAGCACCAGACGATCCAGCTAGAGCGTGATCTTTCTTTCACCGAGCAGCCGGTGGTCATTCTGGATCGGCAGATGAAGAAATTGAGGTCGAAGGTTATACCGTCCGTCAAGGTCCTTTGGCGTGGCCCAAACAGCGAGGAGGTCACCTGGGAGACCGAGGTCGAGATGAAGAAGAGATATCCCCATCTTTTTGAAGGTACGCGTAGTTAAATTCTAAATTCGGGGACCGAATTTTTTTAGGGGGGGAAGATTGTAACCCTTCGAAAATCGTTTAGGCAGTTTTTCGGTAATCGGCTAATTTTTCAGCTTTTTCCATAAAAAGTCAAAATAGGTATTTTTCTTTGTAGACCAAATTATACAAAATTTAGATAAGATATTACTATAATTTTGTCACTAAATGTCACTTATAATTTTCTAGTTAAATAAATTTTTTTCGTAATTAATTATTTTTTTATTATTTTAAGCTTTTAAAAATACATTTAATTAGTGATAAATACAAATTTAATTAGGTAAATTACACACTTAGGAAACTTTATAAACTAAAATTTAGTGTTAATAAAATTTTGTCAAGACTTTTCAAAGTTTTTGTTCTATGGTTTAAAATTTTATTCAAAAATGACTTTAAAAGGGTTTTTTTTGTGAAAAGTTGATGTGATAGTCATTAATTGAGCTTGGGAAAGGCTTTTTGTGTAGAATTTTCTACACCATTCACACACACACACCCTCCCCAATACCAGGTCGAGCTCAACCTGAGCAAACCCCATTTCCCTCTCTCTTTCTTGCTTCAAAGATCATGAAAAAATCATCAAAATCCACCGAAATCAACACATTTCTTCACAAATTCAAACCATAATCCTATTCCACCTCTTTCCAACCCTAATTTGCTTTAAAATAAGGTGAAAGGAGGCATCTTTCAAGGTCAAGTGCAAGTTAGGGTTCACTTGTAAGGTATAAATCCTAAACTAGTTGTTAAATTTGTAGTTTAAATAAGCTAAATTAGTATTTTAAAGTGTTAATTTCATTGTAATGGTTGGTTTTCGAAAATTCAAGAGTGGTGTTGATGCCCTAATTAGGGTTTGTTATAGGATAAGTGGGTTTAAGTCAGGGTAGTGGTTATCTAGTTGGTTAGAATGGTTGTTTGTGCGATGTAGCGATCGCTACACCGTTAAACCGCGACAATTGCATCGATATTTCTACGTCAATGCTTACTAGTTTTTCTATAATTTTAAGAGGTGATGTTATAGTTAGGGTTTGAAGTTGAATAAGTGTGTTTAGGTTAGTATTGTGGCCATCTAGTGTATTAGGTCGGATATTTGTGCGATGTTGCGATCGCGATATCGTTAATTCGCGATGTTTGCTTTGAAATCGGCATGCTAATTGCTTACTAGTTTTTCTAAAATTTTAGGAGGTGATCTAATCATGTTATTTAGGTGATATAATTAGCTTCGTATAAGACTATTAGAGTGCGTGAATGCATGGTCTTGTCTAGCCGGGTTTTAGTTTGGTCGATTGCCCCGAAATAACGATTCTAGTTAAGATTTAGCGATTTTCGTGTGTTTTCCCGCGCACCGAGTGCACGTTATGTTTAATTCGAGAGCGTCGATATTTGTATATTGTGACTTGTATCGTTTTAGGATATGTAATCTTATGCTTGGTGTTGTGCAAATATAGGATCGGTCGGGGAAACATCGGACACGGCGCGTAAAGGCAAGGCGGTGGTCGGATCGGATTAGCGAGGCATTCGGGTGAGTAGATGTATTCATCTATGGGAGAATCGTCTGGATGGCGCAAGGCGCCCCCTAGTTAGGATTACCCTACTTCTTGCAAGATTTATATTGTTAGTTAGCTTATCCCTTTATGTACATTGCATACCCTTATAGCTAACCGTATAATAGATTGCATGGACATTCATCTACACTTCTGCGATATCACTTCGTAGGACACGAACACCATTACCATTGGCATCTGTTGCACGCGCACTATTCATATGACACACACGCCTTTGGTAATTGCCATGCCACGTGCACTATAGAACCTGTTTAACTTAATATCGCCATTTGCATTCATACATGATATATGAAATTGCATAGCATGCATATACCTCGCATTATCATCATACTTACATAGATTTCTAGCCAAAATTCACCTCATATACATTGATATCATAGACATTTATCATATATAACATGTGAACATTATGATTTTCTTGAGGATTTCAGTATTGCTGCGATATCTGGATTTTTGGGGAAAACCGCAAGAATTTAACAAAAGCTTATATTTATCATTTTTAACAACAAAGTTGCGGTTTTCTCGTGATGTATGTGTCGTCCACCATGAGTTTTCATGTTTTCTGTTGGATTTCGAGACCCGATTCGAGGAGTGGATGAACCGTCTCGGGTAGATGGTGGGCCCGGTATGGTACCCCGGGGCAAGAAGATCGAGTTGTAGACGATGAGCCTGGCAGGGGAAGACTACCTACCGGTGATGTCTGGCGCGGCGGATATCCGGAGGATACCGACCGTTGTCGTGAGATTTGATGATATGGGCCGATCCGGACCGACGGAGCCCGATATTTGAGATATTGTTACAGAGAGATATTGAGACAGATATGATTTCATATTTGGTGTCGATGCTTGACACGGGTTTTCAGATGATTTCTTGATGGTACTTAACTATTATACAGATATTCATTTTCTAAAGTTAAGAATGCAGTACCCTTAGCATTTAAAACACTTAAAGAGTTAGTAATGACATTGCATACATGTCCATGCATACTAGAGATATTATATCACATATGGACATACATGTTGTGACGCATTGCGTGCATTCTTACGATTGCCTTACTAGATGTTATATTCTACTCACGAGCTGGCAACTCACCCCCGTTGTGCCATAGTGTCTTGCAGGTCGGACTCATCAGACTTGTAGCGGCGGCTATCTTATCATCAGTTCCTTTTGCTCAGACTCGCGACATTGCCCGTAGGTGGGTTGCGAGCACACTTTATTTCTTTTTGCTCTATCATTGTATCTAGTATTCTCCATCTACCACTTTCTATTTGTATATGCGACCTAGTGATGAGACTGAGAGATTTGTATATGTGGTTTCTTTTGGGTCGAGCTCACTTGAGCCGACGTTGTGTTTTCTGATATTTTGCATTTCTTTTATGCTCTTTTCTTGATATTACTTATATATTGCGTGTGGTTGTGATCCGCCTTGGGCGAAGAGCTAGCTCCCGCTTGGGGATGCCATTTATGATTACAGATTATATATATCTTGTTGTACCCATTTTGGGGGATAGAAAATACAGGGGAGACTCTGCCGAAATTTTCGGGAATTTTTGATGTTTTAAAAAGGGATTCTATGCAACTTAATTGATTTAAAAACCGTTTTCATTAAAGGTTTTCCTTCACTCTCTTTTGATTTTGGTTTAGATTTTTCTGGGCTTTGGCTGACTTAGGTTACGGTACGCCTTTAGACGTCTCGTAATCTAAGTGCCAGTCACGTTCCGTACTTTCGGGTCGTGACAAGTAACCTGAAAGAGAAGGAAGTTCTCAAAACCATTACTATCAACTGAATACCTCACACAAGTATCTACTGTAAGTCGATGTACTACACCCCAATAATTGTGGGGTGGCGGAATTTTCAAAAACGAACTTGTTTAGTGAACGAACATCGACTAACCGCTTGAATCGAAGCTAAACTATAAATAACCAAACACAAAGTGTTTCTAAACTACTGTGTTTAGGGATTATACCTAATGAACCAACTCCTTCGTCTTTACGAACTCCTTATCCTCCTCGGCCTTCTCTTTCTAGTAGACGATCCACCCGAGAGCAAAACTCCAAGCTTAGCCTCTAAACTTGAGGCAACTAACCTTGTTGGATTGCTAATCAAAGAAGATAGATTGAGATAGAGTGATGGTTATGGATTGTTTAGTCTAATTAATCCTAGATCTCAACACATGAGGGGTGAGGATTAGTCTTTTTAAGAGAGAGAGCTTGAGGAGAGAGAATGTGTAGATTATAATGAGATGAGATTATTGAGTATCATGATAAATATGAAGCATTCTTATTTATGAAGAAAAGAATAATACATGATGAATAAGTATGCTTCACAATTATCTAATGGTGATTCATTATCATGAGTCATTAAGCATTTATGATGCTTTAATGATATGAATGAATCACCCTCATGACTCATTAATCTCATTCATTGCATATGACACCTAAACCTCCTTAGTCACCACTTCTAGAAGCTTCTCGCACAATTACGAGAACGCCCCTCCAATCCGCAAAAATACGGAAAAACTTTAGACTGTAAAAATCCAATAACCGGATACCAGTAACTGGCTTAAACCAAAGCCGGCTGGTAAAAACTGTCCGAAAGTCGTACGCGCGTAAACGCACGTATGCGTCCGAACCCTTGTCGTAAAACCATACGATCTCTATATCGTTTCGCCTGGAATAGGAAACTCTCTGTGTGGGACTCTAGAGACTCGACTACTACGCTGGCAGTGGGTTTAACCACAAACCGCAAGCGGCACTAGCTGTACGTAACGGTCCCCAGGTAGTTGTCGATAAGAAGGACGATGAGGAAACCCATCCGAACTCCTACTGATTCTGATGTGACAATCTCCATACAGTCCGGTCCGTTCGTCTCAGACTATCGCATATCCGGCCTAGGGGGCGGCAAGCGTCAGTCCCCTAATAGCGGTATAAGTCGTGTCGGAGGGAAGCCCATTACACCCTGAGAAACTACTGGAACCTACCAGCAAATCTCGCTTGCCCTGGCCAGGGACTTTGCGTAATGGCTCTCTGACACAGCGCGATATCAACTCCCAATACCGGGAGGGACGAATCCTGTCTAACCGCTACTTCCTCCAAGCGCTCGGGACTGCACCCAACTGTTACCTGTTTGCACGACTCCTTTCAGCCGTGGTAGGGTAGCAGTCTAAGAACAGTGGGACACACTCGAGGCGAAGTAGCAGTGTCAAGTCTGCGGACTATGCTGTACTCATGTCACCTGGGAACTGAAAACTGACGATGGGTATAATACCAACCAATCAGTTCCTCGGCGAGTCCTGTCCGGTGTACCCGTAACCTTACGAGCACCTGTATACTATCTCCAGTACGGCGTACTGATGGCTGTGGGACAGACCATTTCCCCAACTGGGATGAGAAGCGTATACACTTAGTCTACTCCGGAATATAGATGCCCTATCTCGACAATCCAACGACCAGGGACCTGTATAGGATGTTGCTTACAGACTACCCAGCCCCCACTAGTGTGACTGCCATCACGACGCTGGTAGTCAAGCAAAGATCCTATGGGCTCTACTAATATGTATAAGTGATACGTCACAAGAAACATATGCACATATTAAAGTAGACATAAACCAAGTAGCATACTACCATTTTTAGCAAGACTGTATATATAACTGTGAATATCCTAAGCTTCCATTAAGTAATATACAATCTAGTATGATACAATAATGGCCTCTAGGGCATATACACTAACAATCTCCCACTTGCACTAGGGCCATGAGCTGGCATATCGTAGACCTATCATCTCGAATAGCCTCTCGAACTGCGTCTGAGGAATGGCCTTTGTGAATGGATCAGCAACGTTATCCTCCGTCTTTACTCTCTTCACCTCGATCTCCTGGCGATCTATGATCTTCCTGATCAGGTGATACCGCCTTAAGATGTGTCTGGACTTCTGATGGGACCTGGGTTCCTTCGCTAAAGCTATAGCGCCGTTGTTGTCACAATACAGAGGTATTGGACCAACACTGGTAGGAACCACTTGAAGTTCTGTGAGGAACTTCTTCATCCAGACTGCTTCTTTTGCGGCATCGCAAGTAGCTATGTACTCTGCTTCCATCGTTGAGTCAGCAACGGTCTCCTGTTTGGAACTCTTCCAACAGACCGCCCCTCCATTGAGGGTAAAGACATAACCCGACATGGATTTGGAGTCATCTTTGTCACTCTGGAAGTCGGAGTCGGCAAAGGCCTCTAACTGGAGGTCTTTTCCGCCATACACCAAGAACATTTCCTTAGTCCTCCTCAGGTACTTGAGAATGTTCTTTACTGCTATCCAGTGCTTCTCCCCTGGGTTTGCTTGATACCGGCTTACTACGCTCAATGCGTATGCTACATCCGGTCTGGTACATAACATCGCATACATTATAGAGCCTACCGCAGAAGCATAGGGTATAATCGACATGCGATCCCTTTCCAAATCAGTCTTGGGAGACATCTCTTTGGAGAGGGTGATTCCGTGACAAGCCGGTAGGTTACCGCGCTTAGAATCATCCATACTGAATCTTTTCACTATGGTGTCTATGTACCTGGACTGTGAAAATCCCAATATCCTTTTTGATCTATCACGATAGATCCGGATCCCTAGAATGTAGGTGGCATCACCCAGGTCTTTCATGGAGAATTTATGTGACAAGAATCTTTTGACTGACTGTAACATAGGAATATCATTTCCTATTAGGAGAATGTCATCCACGTACAAGACGAGGAATACTACAGCTCTCCCTACAATCTTACTGTATATGCATGGTTCATCTGGATTTTTGATAAAGTCAAATTCTTTGACAGCATCATCAAAACAGATGTTCCAACTCCGCGATGCCTGCTTTAGTCCATAAATGGATTTAAGCAGCTTGCATACTTTACCGCTGCTCCCACTCTGAATGAATCCTTCTGGCTGATCCATATAGACGCTTTCTTCCAAATTACCATTTAGAAAGGCCGTCTTTACGTCCATCTGCCAGATTTCATAATCGTGGAAGGCAGCAATAGCAAGAAGGACCCGAATAGATTTAAGCATAGCCACTGGAGAAAAGGTTTCGTCATAGTACAAACCAGGTCTTTGACGGAAACCCTTTGCAACAAGTCTAGCCTTATAGGTTTCAACCTGTCCATCTACACCAATCTTCTTTCTGAAGATCCACTTGCATCCTACGGGTTTCACCCCATCTGGAGCAGTGTCCAAAGTCCATACTTTGTTAGTGTACATGGACTCCATTTCGGTCCGCATTGCATCTAGCCATTTTACTGAGTCACCGCTCTGAATGGCTTGCTGGAAGCTAGTAGGCTCATCGTAATCAATAGTGCAATCCTCTCTATCCCCGTCTATGAGAAAACCGTAGTATCTCTCGGGCGGATGAGATTGCCTACTACTCCTGCGGAGTGGCGTTGGGATGTCCTGTTCTTCTTGAACTTCTGGTTCTACCAAACTTTCAGTAGTAGTTTGTGTTTCTGGAATTTCTTCCAGTTCTATTTCGCTCCCACTAGTTCCTTTTTCTAAAAACTGATATTCTAGAAAATGGGTATTACGAGAAACAAAAACCTTTTGTTCCTCTGCGTAATAGAATAAATATCCCCTGGAGTTCTTTGGATATCCCACAAACTTACATAGTACTGATCGTGCCTCGAGTTTGTCCGCATGCTGCTTTTTAACATAATCCGGACATCCCCAAATCTTTAGATACTGAAGATAGGGTTTCTTCCCACTCCACATCTGATATGGTGTGGTAGGCACAGTCTTGGTGGGAACCTGGTTCAAAAGATATGCAGCTGATTCTAGTGCATATCGCCAGAATGATCGCGGTAACTCAGCGTTACTCATCATGGAACGAACCATATCCAATAGGGTTCGATTCCTCCTTTCTGATACACCGTTATGTTGTGGTGTGTATGGAGGAGTAAGCTGAGAGAGAATTCCATTCTCTTTTAAGTAACCCAGGAACTCGGCACTTAAGTATTCACCACCTCGATCAGATCTCAGTGTCTTTATACTTTTGCCTGTTTGTTTTTCCACTTCATTCTTGTATTCTTGGAATTTCTCAAAGGCCTCCGATTTATGCTTCATTAAGAAGACATATCCATACCTAGAGAAATCATCCGTAAAAGTAATGAAGTAGGAATAACCACCTCGCGCATGTGTAGACATTGGACCGCACACGTCACTGTGTACGAGTCCTAAGAGCTCGCTTGCTCTTACTCCGTGTCCAGTGAACGGAGATTTTGTCATCTTTCCTTTGAGACAAGATTCACAAGTAGCATAAGATTGATATTCGAACGGATTCAAATATCCTTCTTTATGTAACTTAGTCAAGCTTCTCTCATTGATGTGACCTAGTCTACAATGCCATAAGAAAGCCTGATTTATTTCTGGAGACTTTCTTTTAAGATTGTTCTGGACACAGAAAATCTGAGCTTGATTTAATACGTATATTCCGTTTTCTAATGTACCTGACCCAATCAAATCTTGATTTAGGTGGATGTGAACCACATCTCTTGTAAAAGCAAAATCATATCCTTCCTTAGAAAGTAAGGGTACAGATATGATATTACAAGTCGTACCTGGTACATAAAAACAGTTACGTAGAATCAATATCTGCCCAGTTGTCATTCCAAGATGATATTCCCCTACGGATTCAGCGTCCATGCTCATTCCGTTAGCAACTGTGAGGGTCATATCACCTATCCCGATAACCCTACGATTTCTCAGAGCCTGTAATGAATTACAGATGTGAGTTCCTGATCCGGTATCCAATACCCAGGAAGTAGGGTTAACTGACATACAGTTCTCTATCATAAACACACCCGAAGTCGAAGCCACAACATGCTTCGTATCCTGGCTACTGGCTTCTAAAGCCCTGCAATCACTCTGCCAATGCCCAATCCCATAGCAATAGGAATGTCCCTCAATAGGGTGGTCCAGCTTGTCATAGGCAATGGACATCTGGACAGACTTTTGCCAGTCATATAAGTCAGATTCAGTCAAATTATTATCTAGATGTAACCTATGTGTGGTCATAGGGTCGCTGCAATTTAAGAGAGAGAAGAAGATAACAATTAGCATGATGCTGTTGCAAGTTTAGAATGGTTTAATTTATCTAAACAGGATGGCTCCTACTGTTTCTCGAATCCTTCCTCAAACCATAAAAGAAGAATTAGCCAGGACTATTCTCACCGTACAATACTTGCTTAACCGTTCAGCCAGGCCAGTGTCGATACTTTGAGGGAGGTTTTCCAACGCTTTCGCGAAGTTCCTTAATTAAATAACCTCTTTTCTCTGGGGGCGTAACCCCGCTGACACCTTTCTAGGCACCTACTTGGTTTATAGCATTGATCGTTAAGTGACGAATCTCCTGATAAGTAGTATATACTCACTGTAGGATCGGGATCCAAGATATCATCGTATGATAATGTTGAAGGAATCCTACCAACATTCATCAAACTCCAAAATGGTATGCTCCTCTCTGCAAATTTCAGTTTCTTTAGAAATTCCCGATGTGGATTTTTGCCTTATGCTCTTATGACTTTGACTAAGGGCCAAATATGTCATAAGTCACATGTCAAGTTCTACCCATCATTATACAGGTTAATTTGAACCCACCCGTACATACTCTTGACTAAGGGCCAAGAAAAGTAATACGACTGTTCCAAAACAACGCATCTATCTATGCAACAAATGAATACCCTAGCAGCTACCAAGCACTATGTTTTGACTAAGGGCCAAATATACATAGCTTGAATACTACTGAATACCCAAATGAAATGACGGAGGGCTACGAATGGTTTTGGCAAAACCGTGAACGTAGTGAACTTGATATAATCGAAGGAACCTGATAGCTTTTAAAAGGAGTGGTTAAGTCTCCGCATTTAAAAAAATCTGCTTTTTAAAATTAACCGAGTGGTTTCTTTTAAACTGTTCCAACGATTTAAACTTTGGTTTGTTTTTCTTTGCATTATAGATAATGCGTCCCATCATTAACCTATCATTGCAGAAAACAACGAAAATACAACGTCCTCTTATGCCATCCGCATTCGCCACGGGGTCCCGTCATCACCCGTTAGGTTACTTAACTAACGACAGAGCAGGGGCTGGGCTAGCGCGGGTGTAAAACATAAGTGACGTCTAAATAGCTATCATATATATATATATTTTACATTCGTCTGACGCAATGATATACATTCCAGAACACAGATGAACTTAATTGGATTTGCAAGCAATCCGTATTTCTTTTGAGCCTGCAAGAAAAGACGGATAACACAGTTGTGATGAATAGCCATTACCCCACCCTCGACCCCTACGGGTACGGCAAACTACCCACCCGGCAGTTTGTTTACCCCACCTTGGGTCAGTCCTAGGAGCAAAAACAGTAAAATGAAATAATACAACGGTGGCTACAACCGCAACCTGGATGTGCCCCGCAAAATAATATTACAACAAATTACATTTACAACAAATGAATTAAATAATAACCCATTGCAAAACCCCGGCTATACACCACAACAGTCCAATTACAGTTCATATGCACAAACAGATAAAACCATTACAGAAATGTGCAACCCCCTGCCAACCGATATACTAGCAGTTAGGGAAGGTTTACGAACACATTTATCAATCACAGATATAATCCAATATGCAAATACTGTACAATTTCGATCGATTAAACGCATTTAACATTGCTCCAAAAACTGCTCTGTAAAACTGAAACCTGAGCAAATATTAAATATCCCAGAAAATCCCAAATAACACAGAGAACCAGCACAGGAAATTTGAGTTCCTGACTCGGCAACTCGGCGGCGGAAGCGCGGCGGATCGGTGCGATCCGCCGCGGTTCCGCGGCCGCGTTGCCGATTCAGGAGCTCAAATTTCTTGGGTGTTCTTCTGGTGTCTTTTCAAGCTCTCTGAACTTCCCTGAAAAATTTTTGGACTTCATTTAAATTTCGACAGAAAACTAATATTTTTAGGGTTTTCCGGCTTCGTTTTTCCGCTCGAAATTCGTACAAATTTGCAATAAAGTAATTTATTGTTTAGCGAGGATCTGATACCACTGTAAGTCGATGTACTACACCCCAATACTTGTGGGGAGGCGGAATTTTCAAAAACGAACTTGTTTAGTGAACGAACATCGACTAACCGCTTGAATCGAAGCTAAACTATAAATAACCAAACACAAAGTGTTTCTAAACTACTGTGTTTAGGGATTATACCTAATGAACCAACTCCTTCGTCTTTACGAACTCCTTATCCTCCTCGGCCTTCTCTTTGTAGTAGACGATCCACCCGAGAGCAAAACTCCAAGCTTAGCCTCTAAACTTGAGGCAACTAACCTTCTTGTATTGCTAATCAAAGAAGATAGATTGAGATAGAGTGATGGTTATGGATTGTTTAGTCTAACTAATCCTAGATCTCAACACATGAGGGGTGAGGATTAGTCTTTTTAAGAGAGAGAGCTTGAGGAGAGAGAATTTGTAGATTATAATGAGATGAGATTATTGAGTATCATGATAAATATGAAGCATTCTTATTTATGAAGAAAAGAGTAATACATGATGAATAAGCATGCTTCACAAATAACTAATGGTGATTCATTATCATGAGTCATGAAGCATTTATGATGCTTTAATGATATGAATGAATCACCCTCATGACTCATTAATCTCATTCATTGCATATGACACCTAAACCTCCTTAGTCACCACTTCTAGAAGCTTCTCGCACAATTACGAGAACGCCCCTCCAATCCGCAAAAATACGGAAAAACTTTAGACTGTAAAAATCCAATAACCGGATACCAGTAACTGGCTTAAACCAAAGCCGGCTGGTAAAAACTGTCCGAAAGTCGTACGCGCGTAAACGCACGTATGCGTCCGAACCCTTGTCGTAAAACCATACGATCTCTATATCGTTTCTCCTGGAATAGGAAACTCTCTGTGTGGGACTCTAGAGACTCGACTACTACGCTGGCAGTGGGTTTAACCACAGACCGCAAGCGGCACTAGCTGTACGTAACGGTCCCCAGGTAGTTGTCGATAAGAAGGCCGATGAGGAAACCCATCCGAACTCCTACTGAGTCTGATATGACAATCTCCATACAGTCCGGTCCGTTCATCTCAGACTATCGCATATCCGGCCTAGGGGGCGGCAAGCGTCAGTCCCCTAATAGCGGTATAAGTCGTGTCGGAGGGAAGCCCATTACACCCTGAGAAACTACTGAAACCTACCAGCAAATCTCGCTTGCCCTGGCCAGGGACTTTGCGTAATGGCTCTCTGACACAGCGCGATATCAACTCCCAATACCGGGAGGGACGAATCCTGTCTAACCACCACTGCCTCCAAGCGCTCGGGACTGCACCCAACTGTTACCTGTTTGCACGACTCCTTTCAGCCGTGGTAGGGTAGCAGTCTAAGAACAGTGGGACACACTCGAGGCGAAGTAGCAGTGTCAAGTCTGCGGACTATGCTGTACTCATGTCACCTGGGAACTGAAAACTGACGATGGGTATAATACCAACCAATCAGTTCCTCGGCGAGTCCTGTCCGGTGTACCCGTAACCTTACGAGCACCTGTATACTATCTCCAGTACGGCGTACTGATGGCTGTGGGACAGACCATTTCCCCAACTGGGATGAGAAGCGTATACACTTAGTCTACTCCGGAATATCGATGCCCTATCTCGACAATCCAACGACCAAGGACCTGTATAGGATGTTGCTTACAGACTACCCAGCCCCCACTAGTGTGACTGCCATCACGACGCTGGTAGTCAAGCAAAGATCCTATGGGCTCTACTAATATGTATAAGTGATACGTCACAAGAAACATATGCACATATTAAAGTAGACATAAACCAAGTAGCATACTACCATTTTTAGCAAGACTGTATATATAACTGTGAATATCCCAAGCTTCCATTAAGTAATATACAATCTAGTATGATACAATAATGGCCTCTAGGGCATATACACTAACATCTACATATTCGATCACCTTGAAGAATACCGATACTTGCGACACGTGGTTCTCTACTTGATTCTTGTACTTATAACTTCTTGTCATGACCCGAAATTCGACTCGTGACCGGCACATAACCACGCAACGTATACAGGCGTAACGCGACTAAGTAAGCCGAACCCAGAAATCAAAACCCTTTAAAAGTAGTGAGTGTTGAAAACTTTTGATTAAAACATTTGGGGAAAACCTTAAGTACTTTAATAATATCTTTAAAGTTTAAGTTATTATCGTAAAAATTTTGGCATCATTTTCTTTGTAAAAACTAACCCTGAAATCGGGTACAAAACAAGATATGAGTAAAAATGATATACAATGAAATAAATAATAACAATATAGTACAGCATCCTAAACGGGAGCAATCACGCCCAACGGCGGAAACCATCACCACAAGAGTAATATACGACGCCGTAGCGAAGAAATGAGCAATAAGTAAAAATATCACACAATACTAAAACTGCATATATAAAGTCGGCTCCCACGAGCTCGATACCAAAATACAAATAATATACCTCATCGTCCTCACCCTGTCGCTAAGTCAAATACCTATAAAGGTAGATGGAGAGTACTAGATACAAAAGTGTCTACAATGTAAACAACCAGATACCTCAACCCACCTAACAGCAAAACAGCTCTCGCACCAACTGTAGTGGTATCTGTAGCCAAAAGGATGCAAAAGACAGCTTGCCGCGACTACTCTGAGGGGTAACCTGCAAATACTGTGCCACAACGGGGGTGGTTGCTAACTCGTAAATAGAGATAACATATAAAGGTAATCGCGAGCATGCACGTACTGCGCTACTCTATCATATGCCAGCAGATGACAACTATATGCGGTAAGCAGTATGTGCAATAATCATGCAAGTGCTCGGTCATGTAAAATAACTACAGGATGAGATACATAATAATAAATGCTGAGCATGGGATGAAATAACATCCACACGGAATCTCAACGTGGAAAAATAATCGGTGCCCATCAATGCACCCAAATCCCAATAAACTCACGCGCCGGCACTCCCATCGGCCCTCAAATCCTGTAAATCTCAGAGAATCACGAATGCCCAACATCGGCACTCAAATATCAAAAATACTCGTGTCCAGCATCGACACGAAAATCCTTATATATCGGGCTCCGTCAGTCCGGATCAGCCCACGGGCTCCGTCTGCGGTATCGGCCCTCGGCCCCGGCAGTACGGTGTTAGTTATATGTATGCCTTAGAGGCCATTACTGTACATGAGATGTATATTGTAGTGGATGCTGGGACATATATAGGTAGGACTTTCTTGCTCGACATGATAGTATGCTATCTGGTTGCTTTTTATCTTAACATGTATACTTACTGTCTCTCTGTTACGTGTTGATAAAGCCCTTAGGATGTATACTCGACTTGCAGGACTATGATGTAGATCATACTAGTGGGGCCTGGTTAGTCCATGAGTACATCCTTCAATGTTCCTAGTCGTGGGAATATTGAGACGGGGCATCGATATTCCAGAGTAGACTAGCGTATATATTCTCGACCCATGTGATGGGCGATGGATGATCCCATATCCATTGGTGTTTGACATCAGAGATGGTATGCGGGTGCTCAGTGGTGACTGGGTACACTGAACGGACTCGCCGAGGACTCCTAGATAGTATTATACCTCACGTCAGATGGCAGTTCTCTGGGGACACTGGTACAGCTTAGTCTGTTGACCCGAGATCTTCATAGAGTCTTGTGTGTCTCCCACTGTGCTTTGATTTCCACTCGACCACGGCTCTACTGAGTCGTGCAAACAGGTGGTTTTTGGGTACAGTCCCGATTCACATGGAGGCAATGAGCGATAGGAGGGGATTCGTCTCTCCCGGTATTGGGGGTTGATGTTGCGCTATGCTCGACTGGCCATAACTGGAAATCCCTGGCCAGGTTGCACTGATTTACTGGTAAGTGTTATCAGTAGTTTTATGCTTGTTATGGACCTTACATCGGCATGACTTATCAAGCAACTGGGGTCTGACGTTTACCACCCCTAGGCGAGATATGCGACAAATCAGACGAACAGACCGGACTGTGCGGTAAGTGTTACTGGTTGGATTCACAGGAGTGTGAGCAGGCTTGCTCATTGATCTTCTGATTGCTCAATACCCGGGTGGCCGTTACGTTTAGCAGACCGCTTGCGGCTTGTGGGTGTTTGATATGATCATCACCTACTACCGGCGTATTGACGAGTCTTTAGAGTCCTACACAGGGGTTTCCTGGCTCAAGCGAAACGAAATAGGAGTGCATATGAGATATGTGCAGGACCGAGAATAATACCAGTATGTGATACTGAATTCTATTCTCGCGATTTGCATCATCGGACGGTTATATGAGATATAGCCGGGTTACCGAATCAAGTGTTGATTTGATACATTGATACACTAGATATTAGTCGGTTATATGCAATATGACCGGATCGTTAAATCAAGTGTTGATTTAATGATTTAATGTATATTTATATATTTGATATATTGAAAGGTTAGCCTACCACCTCATGAAGGGTTTGGAAGCATCACATGAACCAAAGGTGAAGTCTTTAGGGTGCTAAGTTAACAAGCATCGGATCGTTCGTAGAAAAATTAGGGTTTCTAAAATTATCACATCACCATATGAAAGAAAGGCTAGGGTTTTGAGAGTACAACCTTTGTAGCTCCCTACGCTAGACTCCTCGTCTACATGGGGTTCGAAAAAGCTCTGCTTGAACTCCTCGAGGTCACCGATGATCCACCCAGAGTCTGCTTTGTCCAAGCTTGCAACTTTATCCGATCAAGTGAACGAAATGAAGCTAACACTCTAAACAAGTTGGCTAAACTTGTGTAGAATGATGTTGTGGTTCTTATTCTCACTTCAAAATCCAATCTTGATGAGTATATTGCTCACTACAAAAAACTAGAGAGCAAAATGAGAGAAGAAGAAGAAGATGATGGCAATTTGAGAAGAAGATAAGTTCAACTCTTAGAAAGAAAATAGAAAATATATCAATATATATTTTTTATCTCTCATCTCAAACCATGGTTGAATCATTATTGTACTTGAGTTAAAAACTAAAAGGAAGAGTAAACCATGGTTAAATGGTGGGTGAGAAAGGTTAGGTCAAGAAGAGTGTAGAAACAATCCAAAACTAACCCTTTTCTTTTTCCTTTTTTTTTTAGCTTAAATACAATAATATTCCAAATAAAAAACCCATGGTATGAGTCTTATATTGCCACCATTTTCTTTGTATAAGCAACCATAATTGATGATGTATGTATGTATGTATGTATGCACATCCATATGTGCATGAATCTATAAAGAAAGTATACATGCATGCATACATCCATCATACTCAAGAAAGGAATTCAAGTGAGAAGATAATGGTTAAATGATAAATCAACACTTGATTTATCAATCCGGCCATATCACATATGATCCCTACCAAAAGCAAGCCGCCCGATCAATATACGGTATCCTATACGCGCATTTTAATCGGGTCCATGCGCATATCGCATACGCGCACCACAACGTTTGGCCTGGACTAGGAAACTCCTTTGTGGGACTCTGAGACTCGTCAATACGCCGGCAGTGGGTGATGATCATATCAAGCACCCCCAAGCCACAAGCGGTCAGCTAAATGTAACGGCCACCCGGGTATTGAACGATCAGAAGAGAACAAGCGAACCTGCTACAACTCCCGTCGAGCAAACCGGCAACACTTCCCGTACAGTCCGGTCTCCTCGTCTGATATGTCGCATATCAAATCTAGGGGTGGTAAAAGTCAGACCCCGATAACCGATAAGTCATGCCGATGTGAGGCTCATAACGGGTCGAGAAACTACTGGAAACACTTACCGGTAAATCTCTAACCAGCCCTGGCCAGGGACTTCCCTGTTACGGCCAATCGAGCACAGTGCAACATCAACCCCCAATACCGGGAGAGACGAAACCCCTCCTATCGCTAATTGCCTCCATGTGACTCGGGACTGTACCCAAAAACCACCGTTTTGCACGCCCTCATGGACGTGGTAAGGTGGAAATCAAAGCAAAGTAGGAATCACACAAGACTCTATGACGATCTCGGGTCTACAGACTAACCTGCACAAGTGTCACCTGAGAACTGCCATCTAACGTGAGGTATAATACCATCTGGGAGTTCTCGGCGAGTCCGTCCAGTGTACCCAGTCTCCATTGAGCACCCGTATACCATCTCTATTGTCAAACACCAATGGATATGGGATCATACATCGCCCATCTCATGGGTCGAGAAGCGTATACGCTAGTCTACACTGGTATATTGATGCCCCGTCTCGATACACCCATGACTAGGGACCTTGAAGGATGTACTTATGGAC
Organism: Agapanthus africanus; assembly: GCA_030015575.1. Lineage (NCBI taxonomy): Eukaryota > Viridiplantae > Streptophyta > Magnoliopsida > Asparagales > Amaryllidaceae > Agapanthus > Agapanthus africanus. Next base: position 176,077,177 of record CM057349.1, read on the forward strand.
TACCATGTCCCCACTAGTATGATCCGCATCATAGTCCAGGTTGTCAAGTACACATCCTAAGGGCTTTATCAACATGTAACTATAAGACAGTATAAAGAGACAAGTATGCATGTTAAGATAAAGAGTAACCAGATAGCATACTATCATATCGAGCAAGAAAGTCATCTCTATATATGTCCAAGCATCTAATATAATATACATCATCTGTACAATACTGGCCTCTAGGGCATACATACAACTAACAATCTCCTACTTGCACTAGGGCCAGCTGCTGTAGTATCGCATACCGAGCGTCCCGAAGAGTCTCTCAAACTGTATCTGGGGAATGGCCTTCGTGAGTGGATCCGCTGTGTTGTTCTTCGTGTCAACCCTCCTGACCTCGATCTCCCGGCGATCAACTATCTCCCGGATCAGGTGATACTGCCTAAGAATATGCATGGATCGCTGATGGGACCTGGGTTCCTTGGCCAAAGCCACCGCTCCATTGTTATCGCAATACAAAGGTATTGGATGCTCAATGGATGGAACCACTCCAAGTTCAGTAATGAACTTCTTGATCCAGACAGCCTCTTTGACAGCATCGTTGGCAGCGATGTATTCAGCCTCCATCGTCGAGTCTGCCACGGTTTCCTTCTTGGAACTCTTCCAGCTAACCGCCCCTCCGTAAAGGGTAAAGACAAATCCCGACTGTGACTTAGAGTCGTCCTTATCACTCTGGAAGCTCGAATCGGTAAAGGACTCTACTTGGAGTTCTCCGTTACCATACACCAAGAGCATCTCCTTAGTCCTTCGTAAGTACTTGAGAATGCTCTTCACAGCTGTCCAGTGACTCTCTCCAGGATCAGCTTGATACCTGCTCACTACACTTAGTGAGTATGCTACATCGGGTCTGGTACATAGCATCGCGTACATGATAGAGCCTACAGCCGAAGCATAGGGTATCCCTTGCATGCGAGCGCTTTCCAAATCAGTCTTGGGAGACATCTCTTTGGAGAGAGAGACTCCAGAGATTGTGGGTAAGTTCCCACACTTGGATTCTTCCATACTAAACCTCTTTAGTATGGTGTCAATGTACCTGGATTGGGACAATCCCAATATCCGTTTGGATCTATCTCTATAGATCCTGATTCCTAATATGCAGGAAGCATCACAAAGATCTTTCATTGAGAATCTTTGTGATAAGAAGAGCTTGACCGATTGCAGCATAGGAATGTCATTTCCTATCAAGAGTATGTCGTCCATGTACAATACGAGGAAGACAACTTTACTCTCTGCCTCCTTCTTGTAGATACAAGGTTCATCTACGTTTTTGACGAAATCAAACTCTTTGATAACGACGTCAAAGCAGATGTTCCAACTCCGCGATGCTTGCTTTAATCCATAAATGGATTTAAGCAGCTTGCACACCTTCCCGCTGCTCCCACTATCTACGAAGCCCTCTGGCTGAGTCATGTACACGCACTCTTCTAGATCACCGTTTAGAAAGGCGGTCTTAACATCCATTTGCCAGATTTCGTAGTCATGATATGCAGCGATGACAAGCATGATCCGGATGGATTTAAGCATAGCCACTAGAGAAAAGGTCTCGTCATAGTCCGCACCTGGTCTTTGACGAAAACCCTTTGCGAAAAGTCTCCACTTTCCCATCTACACCAAGTTTTTTCTTGAAGATCCACTTGCTCCCAATGGGTTTTACCCCTTCTGGAGCATCTTCCAAAGTCCATACTTTGTTGGTGTACAAGGATTCCATTTCGGACTGCATAGCATCCAGCCATTTCACTGAGTCCCCACTCGTGATGGCCTGCTCGAAGCTAGTTGGGTCATCATCCTCCATGATGCAATCCTCGTTCCCACCATCCATGAGAAAACCGTAGTATCTCTCAGGTTGGTGATGAACCCTACTAGATCGGCGGAGAGGCTAAGGTTCGTTGGGAGCTACTGAATCCTCTGGTTCCACTAAATCTTCTGTTGTGGTTTGTTCAGCTGGAATCTCTTCCAGTTCTACCTCAGAGCCACTAATCTCTTTTGTAAGAAATTCCTTTTCTAAAAAGGTGGCATGTTGAGCAACAAATACTCTTTGTTCCTCACTGTGGTAGAAGATATATCCTCGCGAATGCTTGGGATATCCAACAAATTTACACAAAACAGATCTTGCCTCGAGTTTGTCCGGTTTTTGTCTTTTGACATAGGCCGGGCAACCCCATATCTTTATAAAATTAAGATATGGTCTCTTCCCCTCCCATATCTCATATGGGGTGGTAGGCACAAATTTGGTAGGAACCCTATTCAGTAGGTATGCTGCTGTTTCCAGTGCATATCCCCAGAAGGAAATAGGTAACTCAGCTACACTCATCATAGAGCGCACCATATCTAATAGGGTGCGGTTCCTCCGTTCTGATACACCGTTGTGCTGTAGTGTATATGGAGGAGTCAGCTGAGAGAGAATCCCATTCTCTTTTAGGAAGTCCAGGAATTCAATGCTCAAGTATTCACCTCCTCGATCAGATCGTGGGATTTTAATACTTTTTCCGGTTTGGTTCTCGACTTCTTGTTTATATTCTCTAAATTTCTCAAAAGCTTCTGATTTGTGTTTCATCAGGAACACATACCCGAACCTAGAGAGATCGTCAGTGAATGTGATGAAGTACAAAGAACCATCCCTGGCATGTGTAGACATGGGACCGCATACATCACTATGTATCAGTCTCAAGAGTTCAGTAACTCTTTCTCCGTGTCCCGTAAACGGAGTTTTGGTCATCTTGCCTTTGAGACATGACTGGCAAGTGTCATAAGATGAAAATTCAAACGGATTCAAATATCCATCTTTATGTAACTTAGCTAGTCTTGTCGCATTGATGTGACCCAGTCTACAATGCCACAAGAAGGATTCGTTTAGTTCTGAACTCTGCCTCTTGTGTGTGTTTGTTATACTCAGAACTGTTGATTGATTTAGAACATAAATGCCATTGCATAACGTGCCTGATCCAACCAACTTTTGGTTACGGAAAATGTTCATAACATTATCCTGTAATGCAAAATTATATCCCTCTTTACTCAACAAAGAAACGGATATAATGTTGCATATCAGGTTCGGCATGTAATAGCATTCGTTCAGAATCAATGTATTACCAGTCGGTAATGCAAGGTGATATTCCCCGACATTCTTAGCTGCAACAATTGCACCATTTCCAACTCTTATGTTTTTATCACCTTCTCCAAGTTCTCTACCTTTTCTAAGCCCATGTAACTGATTACATATATGGGATCCTGACCCGGTATCTAATACCCAAGACGTAGGGCAAATGGAGAAACAGTTCTCTGTAACGAACACACCCGAAGAAAATGCATCAACATGTACTTTCTTCATTCGGGTGGCATAGGAATCCTGGTATTCCTCTATATCATGTTCAGTCCTATAACTCTTATAAGAAAGAACGGAACCAACGTTCCCCAGCACAGTATAACATGCGGGTTCAGTCAATACATCCATATTATTATCTTGATTAAGGCATGACATGGTCACTACCTGGAGAGAGAGAGAAGAAAACACTTTAGCGTATTCTCTTGCAAGATCAGATTGGTTATTATCTTATCTAATCAGGATGGCTCCCACTATTTTTATCAAATCTTCTTTCAAACCCTAAAAGGAAAGACTAGCCGGGATTAATTACACCCTACAACTTCGCCGATCTTTCAGCCAGGCCAGTGTCGGTATTTTGAGGGAGGTTCCCCGTGCTTTCGCACGGACCTAATTAAAGTAAACCTCGTTTTCCCTGAGGCGTAACCTCGTTGACACTTTTCTAGACACCTACTTGATTGGCTAATTATCCTGTGTAAAACTCTCCCAGGAGTAACAATTACTCGCAGTGGGTATCGGGATCCAACTATCTCATAGAAGGTATGCAATCTCATTGCAAATTTCAACACTTGAAATTCCCGATAATATTTTGCCCCAAGCATCCTATGACCTTGACGGAGGTCAACAAACCACAGGGTGCAAGTCAAGTTCAACCCGTCATTTCTTGATTGAATCAAACCCACCCGCACGACCCTTGACGGAGGTCAACAAGGTCGTACGACTACCCTAATCCAATCTGCATCACATGCATAAGCAGATAAATACTAGTTAGCTACCGCACACTACGCCTTGACGGAGGTCAACAAACGTAGCACGAATACTAAGTAGGATTTATCTGAAATGACGGAGGGCCACGACAGGTTTTTCTGAAAACCTATTGCGTAATGAATTTGATTTCGTTGTAGAATCGAATGAATTTTGAAATGGAGTGTTCTTGAGGCTTTTCTAGTTTTGCTAAAGGGGTCACTCCCGGTGAAGGGATCGTCGGCCCTTTCCTCGTCGAATGAGGTGCGGGATATATCATATATATCACTATGCAAAGCAGAAACTATAGAAGCAATCAAAAGACAAACCGAGTGTGTAGCATCTGCCAGTTATTGCTAAAGGGGTCACCCCCGGTGAAGGGATCTCGGCCCTTTCCTCATCGAATAAGGTGTAGGGTATATCATATATACCGCTATGCAAAACAAAACTGTAGCTACCCTTTTTATTTGAAAATTTGATTCTACAACATCTTTTAGGTTTCTTTTCTTTCATTAATCACATTAATGAATTCCCATCATTTAATTCACCTAAACATCACAGATAAATACGACGTACACTTATGCCATCCGCATTCGCCTCGATGTCCCCTCGTGCACCGTTAGGTTAGGTAACTAGCGGCAGAGCAGGGCAGGGCTAGCGCGGGTGTAAAACATAAGTAACGCCTATATAATATATCATATATACTATATACTGTATCCATCACAGAACAAATCTAATGATCACATCACAGATATCGCAGCAGAAACATAGATATAATGTGGGATATACTAGGACGTCCGTTTTTAGTATTTAGCCAATAATAGAAAATACGGATTCCACAGTCGCGATAAATAGCCAAGCCCACACCCTGGACCCCTACGAGAGCGGAAAGCGACCCTACCAATTCTGGAGTTTAGGAGACCCGGTCTCGACTCCTCGAGATGGCCTCCCACTGAACCCCAGAACCCGGTCACCTGTGCTCCCCTCCTTGGGTCCATCCTAATGCGGAAAAGTAAATAATATACAACACTGGTGACACAACCTCAACCCGGAAGTGCCCCAAAGAAAAGAATATTACATTACATTTGAATTTACATGAATGAAAATATAAAACTCTTATCTCACATAAAAAAAACCCGGCTATTCAATTGCGACAATCCTGCACATCATAGCTCAGCAACACATAATATCTCATATCATCAACGTAAGTAAGTATGCATAGACCGATTGTCGTCGACGTATAGCAACGACAATCGGTAAATACATACTACACTTACGGTCACAGAAAAGAAAGTGTAAAACTGCAATATATGGAATTCACATTCTCTTTAGACATCGTAAATGCGAAGTATCACATACCTCGTATTTCATGTCTTATAATATGAATTCCACACATTACATCTCATTCCAGATAATTAGACGGTATTAAAGTTTTCGAACGAATGATCAAATATCCAAAATTCCCTAAACCTCAACACTTGAGCGGAGTTCAAAAACCCGGAGTGTGACACAGTGGTAGCGGTCCAGCCGTAGAAGGGTCAAGCCAACGCCTCACATGTGGCACGCCGTGCTGCCCCAAACCCTAAGGTTCAAAAGGCAGTTCAAGACGGTCACATAATCGAGTTAAGGTTTGTTGTCTTCTAGAGGGTCCACCACAAACAAACTTGCACGTATTTCCGAAAGATTTTAAACCCCGTGAAAAGTGAGCAAATGATACTCGTTCAAATACTTCAATACATTCTAATTTATCCGGAAAAGAAATGAAATGAAAATTCCGATCGAATCGTCGAGTCCAAAACCATCTCCAGAATTTTCAACAGTATATTCAGATTAAACATACTCAAAACGATGTACAAGAAGTTTAAGGAGTTATGCAAAAACGAAGCCATGAAGCCACTATATGGCCGCGGAGCCACGGCGTAAGCCAAGATTTGCCGCGGTTCCGCGGCGGTTTGTTCAGATCATGGGTTCGTATTTCACAGTATTTCTTATATTTTCCTGCTGTATTTTTTAAGTATTTTTAATTCTGAAAATAACCAGATTTTAAAAAATGTCTAGAGAGCATTCTAAAAGGCCGTATTTCGGTTCGATCGGAGTTTTAACTTCGTAAAATAGTCGTCTAATGTTCTAGGTTGGCTCTGATACCAATGAAAGGTTAGCCTAACACCTCATGAAGGGTTTGGAAGCATCACATGAACCAAAGGTGGAGTCTTTAGGGTGCTAACTTAACAAGCATCGGATCGTTCCTAGAAAAATTAGGGTTTCTAAAATTATCACATCACCATATGAAAGAAAGGCTAGGGTTTTGAGAGTACAACCTTTGTAGCTCCCTACGCTAGACTCCTCGGCTACTTGGGGTTTGAAAAAGCTCCGCTTGAACTCCTCGAGGTCAACGATGATCCACCCGGAGTCCGCTTTCTCCAAGCTTGCAACTTTATCCGATCAAGTGAACGAAATGAAGCTAACACTCTAAACAAGTTGGCTAAACTTGTGTAGAATGATGTTGTGGTTCTTATTCTCACTTCAAAATCCAATCTTGATGAGTATATTGCTCACTACAAAAAACTAGAGAGCAAAATGAGAGAGGAAGAAGAAGATGATGGCAATTTGAGAAGAAGATAAGTTCAACTCTTAGAAAGAAAATAGAAAATATATCAATATATATTTTTTATCTCTCATGTCAAACCATGGTTGAATCATTATTGTACTTGAGTTAAAAACTAAAAGGAAGAGTAAACCATGGTTAAATGGTGGGTGAGAAAGGTTAGGTCAAGAAGAGTATAGAAACAATCCAAAACTAACCCTTTTGTTTTTCCTTTTGTTTTTAGCTTAAATATAATAATATTCCAAATAAAAAACCCATGGTGTGAGTCTTATACTGCTACCATTTTCTTTGTATAAGCAACCATAATTGATGATGTATGTATGTATGTATGTATGCACATCCATATGTGCATGAATCTATAAAGAAAGTATACATGCATGCATACATCCATCATACTCAAGAAAGGATTTCAAGTGAGAAGCTAATGGTTAAACGATAAATCAACACTTGATTTATCAATCCAGCCATATCACATATGACCCCTACCAAAAGCAAGCCGCCCGATCAATATACGGTATCCTATACGCGTATTTTAATCGGGTCCATGCGCGTATCGCATACGCGCACCACAACGTTTCGCCTGGACTAGGAAACTCCTTTGTGGGACTCTGCGACTCGTCAATACGCCGGCAGTGGGTGATGATCATATCAAGCACCCCCAAGCCGCAAGCGGTCAGCTAAACATAACGGCCACCCGGGTATTGAACGATCAGTAGAGAACAAGCGAACCTTCTACAACTCCCGTCGAGCCAACCGGCAACACTTCCCGTACAGTCCGGTCTCCTCGTCTGATATGTCGCATATCAAATCTATGGGTGGTAAACGTCAGACCCCAATAACCGATAAGTCGTGCGGATGTGAGTCTCATAACGGGTCGAGAAACTACTGGTAACACTTACCGGTAAATCTCTAATCAGCCCTGGCCAGGGACTTCCATGTTGCGGCCAATCGAGCACAGTGCAACATCAACCCCCAATACCGGAAGAGACGAAACCCCTCCTATCGCTCATTGCTTCCATGAGACTCGGGACTGTACCCAAAAACCACCGTTTTGCACGCCCTCATGGATGTGGTAAGGTGGAAATCAAAGCACAGTGGGAATCACACAAGACTCTATGACGATCTCGGGTCTACAGACTAACCTGCACAAGTGTAACCTGAGAACTGCCATCTGACAATAGAGATGGTATACGGGTGATCAGTGGAGACTGGGTACACTGGACGGACTCGCCGAGAACTCCCAGATGTTATTATACGGGAGTTGTAGCAGCTTCGCTTGTTCTCTTCTGATCGTTCAATACCCGGGTGGCCGTTACGTTTAGCTGACCGCTTGCGGCTTGGGGGTGCTTGATACATCTCATGGGTCCATCCATTGCCCATCTCATGGGTCGAGAAGCGTATACGCTAGTTTACACTGGTATATCGATGCCCCGTCTCGATACACCCACGACTAGGGACCTTGAAGGATGTACTTATAGACTACCATGTCTCCACTAGTATGATCCGCATCATAGTCCACGTAGTCAAGTACACATCCTAAGGGCTTTATCAACATGTAACTATAAGACAGTATAAAGAGACAAGTATGCATGTTAAGATAAAGAGCAACCAGATAGCATACTATCATATCGAGCAAGAAAGTCATCTCTATATATGTCCAAGCATCCAATATAATATATATCATATGTACAATACTGGCCTCTAGGGCATACATACAACTAACATATATTACTTTACATTAAGTAGTATTAGCTCTGTCACGACCCGAAAGTACGGAACATGACTGGCACTTAGGCTATGAACGTCTCAAGGCGTACGTATTCTAAGTAAGCCGAGCCCAGAAATCCAAACCAAGAAAAGGAGTAGAGAGTAGGAAGAACCATATCAAAACATCCTGTGTGCAACATAATATACAACGCCTAAAGGCGAGGATCACAACAGAAATGAAACTCAACCAGCAAGAACCCAAGGAAATATAACACGCGTCTCTAAGGTCGAAAGAATAACATCACTGGTCTCTATCTTAAATAAATACATGTTTGGTTGATGGAACTTCTAGATACAACTGAAATATAATATACAAAGTATAATGATGGGTATGATACAATAACCCACCTACTAGCAAGTCACCTGAAAGAAGATGTGCCCGCAAAGCCGTAATGAAATCCGTACGGCAACACCTGCAAGAAACTGGGGCACAACGGGGGTGAGTTGCCAACTCGTGAGTAGAAAAAGATCTACGAAAAGAAAATCGCATGTATGACGCAATCCTAGGTCATACGATCAATATATAAATAATTCTCAAATATAAATAACCAGCAATCTCTAACCATGGCTAGTGTAAATATCTAACCCAAGTGTAAACCCATGTGTCTGTGCCAGTGCATCAGGTGGCAATATATCATATGCATGATGTATGAATGCATGAAACAGAATGCATGTACAGAAGAGAACTGCTTTCATAAATTTGTGAGATTTCTGTATTTAAAAATGAGGTATCATAATGAAATCAGCATAAAACAGTGCCTAGCATCGGCACAAAACATAAATCTCAATATCTCGATATCTCTGTATCACAATCTCTGTACCTCAATATCTCAAATCTCAATGTCTCAATCATAATATCCAGGGCGCCTTCAGTCCAGATCGGCCCCTACCATCCATCTCATGACTACGACGGTATCCTCCGGATATCCAACGTGTCGGGTAATATCACCGGTCGGTCGTGCTCCCCTGCCAGGCTCAACGCCATCTCCTGCGATCTTCTTGCCCCGGGGTACCGCACCGGGCCCACCATGTACCCGAAACGGTTCATCCGCCTCCTCGAATCGGGTCTCGAAATCCATCGGCAAAACTCATGGTGGACGACTCATACAACATGGGAAAACCGCATTTTTATTAAAAAGAGAAAGCAGTTTATATGTATGTTTTTGCGGTTTTCCTCCAAATCCAGAAAATCTCATAGAAACCCGAATCCAAATCATCAATAGCATGTGAAATCATGAATATAAGCATGAGAATCCATGAATGCAGCATATAATGAATAACAGTATGCATGAAGTGACAAGTGATAGCTACAATGTTAAGCTAACATATAAAGCAAGCATACTAAAATCATGTCACTACTAGCTAGCAAGCTAAATCAAGCAATAATATTTTCTAAGTGTTCGTGACATGGCAATTACCGATGAAGATGCGTGTGCGACAGCAAATAAGTGTACGTGGTACATACGCATCATCGGTAATGGTGCTGGTGTCCTATCACCAGGATATCAATAATAGAATATGAATCACAACAGTATGCGATGCAGAGCAACAATAATAATATGCCAGAGCTGAAATACTAAACACCATGATCGCTAAACTGCATCTGAAGTCATAAGAGACACATAGCTACACCACTACAAGGCTGAGCTAAAGCTAACAGTAGGTAAGGGAAACCGCCTAACCTCTGAGTCGATACATATATATATATATACACATATATAGTCGGTGATCCCGCCTCGATCATATCACATCCGATACCATATCTCTATAATCGGTTATTCCCAAGTCAAGTAGGCGGATCAAACATCAAAATATAGCTCGTACGTGAATCCGTCGTACGACATCCCCAAATCTGGGTACGGGTCAATATCACATCCGTCATATCATTCATCTGGTATTTTCTGTATTAAATATCATTATCTGGGTACTGACCTATGTCTAGTACAATGCTAATATCATTACTATGTTCAAGCTCTGACTACTGATCAACAGTTTAATATAAATCGATATTAGCATCATATATCATCACAAGGGTATACATCGCCCAAGGCGGCCTATCACAAGTATCCCGCCAAATCATATCATATCACATCTCATAACATAATCACGTGTCAATCATTATATATTTATGTCACCATTCCTATGGCATCATCATCCCCAAAATCCTCTAAGGCATCAAGACGTACCTCAATTATGAGTTTTATCATATCACCTATATCATAATCTTAGATCGAACTCATCGACTCATATCAATCCCATGTATCATCCTCAAATCCGTATGTGAACACATAATCCCAAACTCAAGTGAACACATATCTATATAGAACCCCATAACCACATAGGAAATGAGGATGTATGCAAGTATGTATGTGTGTGTATGTAGGTGTAGTGCACCCACTACCCTAGGGTTTCGTAACCATTTACCAATCCAATATACCAATATCCAAATAAACATCAATAATTATCACAATTAACATAAAATGATTGTTAGTGTGTATACGCATCCGTATACATCACTACGGACTGCGGGGGTGCTATACGCCATCCACCCGACTTCTCCCCGTAGATATAAATCTACTCACATTGATATGTGTGCCGGTGCCGATGTCGCCATTTGCATCTCCAACGCCTCGATGCCACGTGGGGTACCGACAAAGATATCACACGCTAAAACACATGAAAATCACATCGGAACCCAAAATGGTGCACGCTACGCCCATAGGTAAAAACCTGTGACCTTGTGTGCAAACACTGCCAATATCCACTGTCGTTGACGTCCAAACGCCACCCGACAGAAACGAATCATCGAATACCAAAATCCATACGAAAACACGTCGTAAATCATACTCCAACTCATGAAATTCAACTCAGATTTTACCCTAACAGGAAACAGTCAAAACAAGATATACCGGGGGTCAATTTTACATGAAAAAGGGGCTGTGCACGCAAAACGAGGAAGTTTTACACTGCTCTGGCTGCAAATTGCGGCCAGGGGGATTAAATTTGCGGCCGGGACTTTGAGATGAGGGCTAGGGCTTTGGCTAGTGGTTCCAGGGTGCCTGCACAGCTCACTGACAAGTCAATTTTTCCCTAGGAGGTCCCGGGTGAAAGCAAGTCTCAGAAAGGTCTCAAAATCGACTAAAACGCTAAAATACGCCAAGTCGAATAACTCTGGTAAATACTAGGAATCTGGAGTAATATTGGTTGCAATGGTCTCAAAAACACCTAATAAGGTCATACCAATCATCAAAACCAACACTTGGTCAAGTCTCACTCAATTTTGCCTAAACTAGCACAATGTCACAAATAAAACAGTAAACTTTCAGATATATAACCTAAACTGAGCAAGAACCGAGTTGGGTTGTGAGATTATACCTCAAGGAATCCTAGAACGAAGGAGAAGGGAAGGATGAAGGAAGGAGGAGGGGTGGTTGCTGCTGAAGTTCCTTCTTGAGGCTGATCTCCTGAGTAGTTGTTGGTGCTGATGTTGCATCTGCTGCTTGCAATCTCCTTTGTTTTCCTTTTTGCTGTTGCAGCAGCTGTGCAGGGGCTGAGGTTGTTTATTGGTGGTGAATGAAGTGTAGTAGTTGTGGTTTGATGATGGTGTTGTGGGGTGTTAGTTGGAATAAGGTTGTTGCTGCTGTGGCTGATAATATGTGCTGCTGATAAATGGAGCTGATGTGTTGATATGGGGCTGAATATGAGCTGAGTTGATGCATGGTTTCAGCAGCTGATGTGGCTGCAGGTGTAGGGGTGGCTGATGTGAAGAAATTGGGGCTGAAAGTGTTGATGTTGGTTGATGCTTTGGTGGCTGAAGTGATGATATTGGGGCTGATGTGTTGTATTGGGGGCTGATAGGTTACATCAGCTGCTGTTGCAGCTGATGTGGCTGTTGCTTTTGTTTGGGCTAAGGTGGTGCTTGATGTCTTGGCTGATGTTACATGCTGATGGTGGCTGAAAGTATGCTGATAATGCTTGATATGGGGCTGATGTGGTGTATCAGCTAATAGGTTGATATGGGGCTGAAGTGTTGGTATGGGGCTGATGTATTGGGTTGTTGTTGCTATATAGGGTTGTTGCTGCAGCAGCAAATGTAAGGGGCTGTTTGGTTGTGGTTGTTTTTGTTGATGCAGGGTGTTGTGTTGTATACTTGATGGTGGGGTGTGAGAGAGTGAGAGATGTGAGTGTGTAAGACAAGAAAAGGTGTTGAGGTGAGAAGCCTTGAAATGAAATGGTGTGTCATAACTTCATAGCCTCCTCTCTCTCTCTCTCAAGGTCAACTAACCCTAATCACCCTTAACCAAACTAAAGCCCTTAATTAAGCCAATTAACCTAACCAAATGGTGCAACCCACCATGGTCATCTCAACATGGTTCAACCTTAAGCCACCATGAGTCCAAAACATGAGACAAGTGTAACAAGTGTAGAAAATGTTATGTGCACAATTTTGCACAAAAATCCAATTAGCGATTTTTAATCGCGATAAACATTACAATAGCATATAATCCATCACAAAAACTGTAAAATGACATATTTCCACAAAAGAACCTATTTTAGAATTTCCACAATTTTCTCCGGAATTTTCACCATTTATCGTTATTTAATTATACCGACTATCAAAATATTCATTAAAAATTAATATTAACATATGAAAATTCCCAGAATTATATTTTTTTTTGAAATGTTACAAGCTCACTAAAGATTTGTTTTCTCATTAGTTTGTGCACATTGTTTATATATGATATATGCAAGTGTACATATTTATATCATGCTTGATGATACATACAAGTTGGGTGTATGAGACTTAAACCAAATCAAGGTTAAATTAGGGTTTACTAATTTCCTAACAAGTAACAAAAGAGATGAGACTTTGATCAAAGTTATCAAGCTTCATGAAGCTTGAAGAAACATTGACAAAGTCAACTCTTTTTTCATTTCCTTAGGATATTAGTTAACCCAACCCTTAACCTAATACTTTGGTTAATTCTCTACATGAGTTAAGCATGAGGGCTTAACTCAACCATGGTGCCATAATTAAAAGGATAAGTTTTCATTTGGATTCGTATTCTTTATTCTTTTCTTCTTCTTCTTCTTCATCAAGCTTCATCAAAAGCTTGCTAGCTCCAATGGTGCCATGAGAAAAAGTGTGAGAAAAACAATTCTAAAGTGAGCCCACTTCCTATTTCTTCATACTCTACTACTTGCCATGTAGTATAGGGTGTTCTCTTCATAAAGTTCTTGACCAAGTGAAGGAATAGCTTGAGTTTGAGTCTCCCCGACGTAGATCATCTTCGGCCTCGAAGTCAACGACCTAGCCCGCTCATTTCTCCGATGAAACAAACGCTAGAGTCCGGGATCCCGATGATCGTAGCGAAGGGACGTCAACACGGAGCTTTAGAAGTGAAGGACCGGATCTACAAAGGTTGTAATCCCTTTCACTTTAGCAAAGTGGTTTGATTGCTTTTCTTTTTCGCCTTACCTCCAGTAATCGATCTAGATTAGGGTTGTTCGGCACATAAAAATTTGAATTGGACATGGTTGATGCCTTGTAGAACCTCTTGAGTGTGCCTAGGAACCCTACAGTGGTATCAGAGCATACCTAGAGCTTTAGGCGAAGTGTAAACGAAGTTAGAAACCCGATCGAACCCCGAAACCCTAATCGATACCCCTCTCTGTACATTTTCTGAAATTGTGATTTTTGGTGAATTAAAAATACTCAAAAAATTCAGCAGGGTTTTCTAAGAATTACTGTGCACCACGTGACCACAATTTGATCAAGGCGCCGCGGAACCGCGGCCGTACCCTATGTCACGCGGCGGTTCCGCGGCCATAATGTGGCTTCTCACTTTACTGTTTGCACCGTAATGTCTTTATTTAATTGCTGTGTTTTCTGGGAATTTTTAATTTATACTCAAGAGTTGAGTTTTCTGGGTTGTATTGGGGACTCGATGATTCGATCGGATTATTTAACTTTGTTTGTTTTTCCGGGTATTTTTAGAACATGTTAAAAAGTTCGACCGGATATAAATACCCACTTTTTCCCCTGCCGGGAAATTTCCAAGTGTTGGATTTTTCCGAAATTTAAGGATGTTCTAAGTAGTGCAAGTAACGCGATGGACCCTCTAGAAGACAACAAACCTTAACTCGATTATGTGACCGTCTTAAATTGCCTTTTGAACCTTAGGGTTTTGGGCAGTACGGCGTGCCACATGTGAGGCGTTGGCTTGACCCTTCTACCGCTGGACCGTTGGTACTGTGGCATGAAGTGGATGTTTTTAAACTTATTTCAAGTGTTGAGCTTTTCGAGAAAACTTGGGTGTTTGATTGTTCGATCGGAAAGTTTAACATTTTCTATTTATCAGGAATGTAATACAATATTTGGAATCCACAAGTAGTTATGAGATAACTAATTTGAATGTTATAAATCTAGCAGTTTAGTCTCACTTGATCGGTTGCCACGGAATTTTGATGTGATCCAAATTCCGTCGCAATCACGTTCCATACGCGGATACTCGCTGGGTAAACTTAATAGAAAGCTACACCCCATAGCCCCAACCAAGTGACTGTAGGAGAACCCCGTCGCCGAAAGCATCCGTTCGGGTGCTTGCGGCAGCGGTGTTCCACCTTAGTGCACTTCGTCGACGGTATCAGGGGTGCGGCCATCTACTGAAGTTTGCGACGAGCATTCGTTCAGCATGTCGGGAATCTTGTTGAATTGCCCGACTTGATATTGAAAAGAGTTTTCGATAATGAGACTAAAATGCGGGGTTTGTAATTGTTAGGCATGCGATGTCTAAGGAGGTTGCGGATTCCAACTGTTGTAGTTTTACACTTTCTTTTCTGTGACCGTAAGTGTAGTATGTAGTTGTATCACCGGTTTTCGTTGCTGTATGTCGATGACAATCGGTGTATGCATATTTACTTACGTTGATGACATGTGATGTTATGTGTTGCTGGATATGTTATATTGGATCGTCGTGTTTGAATAGCCGGGGTTTTTTTATGTGAGTTGAGAGTTTTTCATTTTCATTCATGTAAAATTCTATGTACGTAATATTCTTTTATTGGGGCACTTCCGGGTTGAGGATGATGTCACCATTGTATAGTATTTTCTTTTCGGCATTAGGACAGACCCAAGGAGGGGAGCACAAGTAACCGGGTTCTAGGGTCCAATGGGAGACCATCTCGAGGAGTCGAGTCCGGGTCTCCTAACTCTAGAATTGGTAGGGTTGCGTGCCACTCTCGTAGGGGTCTACGGGTGCGGGATTGGCTATTCATCACGACCGTGGAATCCGTGTTTTATACAGGCTCAAAATAAAACACGGACGTCCTAGTATATCCAATATTTCATATGTTGTTTTCTGCTGCGTTATCTGTGATATGATCATGTGATATGTTCAAATAGATATTGTATATAGTACATATGATATATTATATAGACATTGCTTATGTTTTACACCCGCGCTAGCCCTGCCCCGCTCTGCCGTTAGTTACCTAACCTAACGGTGCAGACGGGATATCGAGGCGAATGCGGATGGCATAAGCGTACGTTGTATTTATCTGTGATATTTAGGTGGACATAAATGATGGGACATTCATTAATGAGATTAATGAAAGAAAAAAAACCTAAAAGATGTTGTGTAATCGGATTTCAAAAATTAGGTAGCTCTAGTTGTTGCTTTGCATAGCGGTGTTCCTTGTAGAACATCCAGCACCTTATTCGATGAGGAAAGAGCCGACGAACCCTTCACCGGGAGTGACCTCTTTAGAAATAATTAGCAGATGCTACAACCTTCGGTTTGTCTTTTGACTGCTTTTCTAGTTCTTGCTTTGCATAGTGGTATTGTGAAATATCCTGCACCCTATTCGATGAGGAAAGGGCCGACGATCCCTTCACCGGGAGTGACCCCTTTAGCAAAACTAGAAAAGCCTAAAAAACACTCCATTTAAAAACCATTTGATTCTGCAACGCGATCAAGTTCAGAGCGTTAAAGGTTTTCTTAAAAACCATCCGCAACCCTCCGTCATTTTATGAAGTAGAGTACTTAGTATTCGTGCTGTGTTTGTTGACCATAGTCAAGGCACAGTGTACGGTAGCTAAGTGATGTCTTCCTACACCGCATATGATGCAATTAGTTGGGACAGTCGCGTGACTTTGTTGACCTTGGTTAAGGGTCATGTGGGTGGGTCTAATTAATCACGAAATGACGGGTAGAACTTGATTAGTGCTTATGATTTGTTGACCATAGTTAAGGTCATAAGTGCTAGGGGTAAAAACCTTTATCGGGAGTTTTAAGTGTTGAAATTTGCAATGAGATTGCATACCTTCTATATGATAGTTGGATCCCGATACCCACTGCGAGTAATTGTTACTCCTGGGAGAGTTTTGCACTTTACAATTAGCCGATCAAGTAGATGTCTAGAAAGGTGTCAACGGGGCTACACCCCTGGGAAAACGAGGTTTATTTTAATTAGGTCCGTGCGATAGCACGGGGAACCTCCCTCAAAGTACCGGCACTGGCCTGGCTGAAAGATTGGCGAACTTGTAGAGTCTAATTAATCCCGGTTAGTCTTTCCTTTTAAGTTTTGAAGGAAGATTTGATAAAAACAGTGGGAGCCATCCTGATTAGATAAAATATATAACCAATCTAATCTTGCAAGAGCGCATGCAGAGTGTTTTCTTCTCTCTCTCTCCAGGTAGCGACCATGTCACGCCTTAATCAAGATAATAATATGGATATATTGACCGAACTCGCTTGTTATACTGAGCTGGGGAACGTTGGCCCTGCTCCAACTTATAATTGTTATAAGACCGAGTAGGAAATAGGGGAATACCAGGATTCCCATGCCGCCCAAACGAAGAAAGTGCATGAGATGCATCTCCTTCGGGTGCGTTCATTACAAAGAACTGTTTCTCAGTATCCTCTGCGTCCTGGGTATTTGATACCGGATCAGGATCCCAGATATGTAATCTGTTACATGAGCTATAGAAAGGTAGAGAACTGAGTGTTGGAGATAGTGCCTTCAGAGTCAATTATTGGATCACAGGCACGTGATTGCAATGATTGAGGGAGGACCTATTCCGGTAGGAAGTCTTACTCAAGAAGATAGTATGCTATCTGGTATATCTTTATCATCATGTACTGCTTTAGGTGACCTTACAGGTCGCTATTACACGTTGATAGAGCCCCTAGGATTCTTGCTTGACTGCCAGCAATCATATACGTGGGAGCTGGTAGTCTATAAGCACATCCTTAAAAGGTCCCTAGTCGTGGGAGTTTCGAGACAGGGCATCGATACTCCAGAGTAGACTAGTGTATACAGTCGAGACCCCGACGAGGGGCGGTGGCCGGTCTCACAAGCTACTGGTGTCAGTTGGTTCACCTAAGATGTATACAGGTGCTCATTGGGTTATGAGTACACCGGACAGGACTCGCCGGGAACATGCTAGTTGGTCTTATACCTGACGTCAGATAGCAGTTCCCTGGTGACATGTGTACAGGTTAGTTCATCGACCTGAGGATCGTCATTTGTCTCGTGTGAGTTCCCACTGTACTTTGATTACTACCCTACCACGCTCAAAGGAGACGTGCAAACAGGTTTTAGTTGGGTACAGTCCCAAGCCACATGGAGGCAGTGAGCGGATCTTCAGGGGTTCGTCTCTCCCGGTATTGGGGGTGAGGTCGCGCTGTGTCTAGGAGAGCCATTACACAAAGCCCTCGGCAGAAGCAGGAGATTTACTGGTAGGTATTCCAGTAGTATCTCAGGGTGTTCTGGGCTACACTCCGACACGACTTGTACCTCTTTTGGGGGTCTGACTTTTACCAACCCCCTAGGCCCGCCATGCGATGCTCATAGATGAACGGACCGGACTGTACGGATATTGTCACTGACAGGCTCTGTAGGGTGTCAGGATGAGTTCGCTCATCGACATCCCTTTTGGTCAATACCTGGTAGCCCGTTACGTATAAGCTAATACCTCTGACGTGCTAGTGGTTAAATCCACAACCAAAGTATTGACGAGTCTTTAGAGTCCCCCACAGACCAGTTTCTCAAGTTTCGGGCGAAACGCTGAAGAGGCCGTATGGAGATATGGCAGGGTTCGATCAGATACGTGCGGTATTGCACGGATCATGATCGAACGGTTTATACTAGCGGGCTTTGGTTTAAGCCGGATCCTAGTATTGTACAGTGTAGATTTTGTCTCATTGCATTTGTATTTCGGTCGGAATACAAATGCGGGTATGTATATACAGTAGCGGGGTTTTCCTGTAATTTATTACGGGATCAGTTTTTTGGAGTTGCCAGTTTGTTTTCCGTTTCGGCCAATTTTCTTTGTATCTTTCATTGGCTGAAGATTGGTGGAGGAGGGCTTATTTGCATTTGTGCAAATAAACATTTTGGAGGGTTGTTTTTGCAAGATGTAGTGTCATGATGATTGCACCATCCCTTGACTTTCTTGATTCATGATGGCTTGAGCTTTTGGAGTAATGATTGGGTTGTTGGAGTATTGGTTTGGTTGATGATCATTTTCTTCTCATCATTTTTCTCTTGCATGATGGATACAACCCCCTTGTTTTTTTTCCTTCACTCCCATTCTTGCATGGCCGGCCAAGCTCTTTGACGGCTGTCCAAAATTGAGGTGGGGATTTTTTGATATCTTTGGCTTTGTAAAATCCCCACATCTCCATCTCAAAAGGTCATCTCGTTTTCCGCCACCATATGGAAACTCCTTTAAACCCAAAGAGACATAGAGTTCTACAGATAACCAACAGCATCCTTGGGCACGTCGACTCGCCAACTTCGTGCCCGAGTTGCCTCGGTCCAGAGGTGGGAGCCCGTAAAAGAAGCCGGCGATGTGGTGCCCTTCCGGCGACCTGGTGGAGACCGGAAATTCTACGGGAGATCGGGACGACGACGAGAAGACCGAAGGACACGGATCGCTCGGTATATCTCTCTACCCCTTCTCTTGTTTAGCTTGGACTAGATTAATGGCCCGATCCAGGACTTTTATGCGCGGTGATGCCGGTTATAAAGTTAAAGTAAATTTTCGTTTCCGCATTCCGGCGTCGGATTGACGGCCGGGACGCCGCCGTGCACTTACACTGGTATCAGAGCCACGCTATTAACCTAGTCTAGCTTGCACTAGTATGTTTAAAGCTTCGATCGAACAAATATTCTAAAACCACATTTTCATGTACATCAGTTCTCTGTCGATTTTATTTTGGCTCAGAAATTTTTTTAGAGAGTTGCAGAATGATGTGCATGGAATTCTAAGACTTCTGTAGAAATTTGATCACGTGAACACACTATACGACCGCGGAACCGCGGCCAAACCCATGCTTGGGCCGCGGTTCCGCCACAATCTTTACTGTTCAGTGTATCAAAATTTTCCAGAGAGTCTCTGTGTTGAAAATAGGGGTTTTGGTATATTCTTTTTGGGCCCAGAATTTCTTTATGTGCTACAGTAGTGCTTGGGGCCCACTTGGGTAAATTTGATCGATCGAATATTTTGAACACAATAGTTCACAATATTTCATTATATCTGCGACCGTGAATGTCACTTGATCGGTAAATCCTGTCTAACTGCTATAGCCCGGTTAGACGGATTTGCGAACGTGACATTCACGTTGATGTTCTGTGTTGTGCTGTGATGTTGCGGATTGGTCATGGAGGATAGCCTGGATGCAATGCTAGTACAGTTTTTGTTGTATTATGTACATTTGATATTGCGGGGCGAGCGTCCGACATGTGGACTGCCGTCACTGCCTTATTGTATATTATTCTTTTGGGGCATGACCGGGGTGAGGTCGATGTACCCGTTGTATGTATATTTTACTTTCTGTACTAGGATTACCCCCACGGAGGGGTGCACGGATAGCCGGGTTCTAGAGGAAAACGGGCCCGCATCTCATGGCATTGAGGCGGAGGGGGCTTTACTCTAGAATTGGCGGGCTATTCGGCGCACTCGTAGGGGGTACAGGTTGACCCAGGAGGGGTGCCCAAGTTATCGGATTCCGTGAAGTGCTGGGTGGTCCATTCACGTTGCTGAAGGGGGCTGCCTCGCTTCAGGTTTTGGCGGGTAACTTGCCGCACCCGTAGGGGTCTAGGATTTCATTGCACAGGCTATCCACACGACCAGGGGAACGTCGGGTTTCAGTAGCGGCTCTGTGAAACCCGGGGATCCCAGATATCTGTATTGTTCTGTGATGCTTATTACATTTCTGTGATGTTGCATTTTATCACGCCTTGAGCGAAATATTATATATTGATATATATACTAGTAGATGTTGTATATGTTTTGCATCCGCGCTAGTCCAGTCCCCGCTCTGTCGTTAGTTAAGTAACCTAACGGGTGATGACGGGACCCAGTGGCGAATGCGGATGGCATATACGTACATCATTATTTTCGTTCTTTTGTGGTGTGATCAATTGATGGGACTGTGTTGATTCGGATCAATGCAAGATAAACAAACCTATTTGATGTTGTTGGAACATTTTTCAAAAAGCTGTTATTGCAAGGGCGTTCTCTTTTGTTTTGCATAGTGGTATTCGGTTATGAATATCCAGCTCCTCAATCGACGAGGCAAGGGCCGAGATCCCTTCACCGGGAGTGACCCCTTGGACCAAAGTTTGCGTCAGGGCAATAACTTCACTATAGCCGATTACTTTTGCTTTGCATCATGGTATTCAGTTGGAATATCCTGCACCTCATTCTACGGGGAAAGAGCCGAGATCCCTTCATCGGGAGTGACCTCTTTAGCAAAGGTTTTCGCCACTATATTTTTATAAAGCTATCAGTTCCTTCAACGATATCAAGTTCATTATGTTAAAGGTTTTCGCCAGAAACCATTCATAGCCCTCCGTCATTTCAGAACGGTAGCACTTAGTATTCATGCTATGTATGTTGGCCTTCGTCAAGGCATAGTGTATGGTAGCTATTTGTTACTTTTCTGCAGCATAGATAGATGCGTTGGTTTGGGACAGTCGTACTACTATTTTAGCCTTCGTCAAGGGTATGTACGGGTGGGTTCAAATTAACCTAGATAATGACGGATAGAACTTGACATGTGACTTATGATATGTTGGCCTTCGTCAAGGTCAAAGAGCATGGGGCAAAAATCACATCGGGAGTTTCTAAAGAAACTGAAACTTGCCAGATATGCGCATACCTTCTGGAGTGTGATAACGTGAGCGGATTCCGTCACGTTATCATGTGATGATAGTTGGATCCCGATTCCCACTGATGAGTTGGTTTACTCCTCGGGGTGATCCCGACTAATTCTTCTTTCAGTTTGGAGGAGAATTTGACGGTACAGTGGGAGGTTTCCTGATTAGATAAAGTGATAACCATTCTGATCTAGGTTAGAGTGGACGCTGAGTGTTTCTTTTCTCTCTCTCTTTGGCAGCGACCATTGACCCGACCCTAGACTATGACTCAGTGACCAAGATTAACCGAACCTTCTTAAACACTGGCTTTTGGATTGTCAGAGTTGCATACCTCATTGCCACTCCTACTTTTACCCTTTTCTCCATGACACCCCGTATTACTACGAACGTCCACTTCCATTGGACAAAACCATCGTATGGTTATATACAAACTCGAAGGAATTTATTCGAGGATGGTTTCCGGTTCTGGAGGAAACGGATAGGACTAATCAGTTGTCTTTTCCTTTTACCTTCTCTCAGGTTGCGAGTACTCCTTGGTTTAGGAGATAGTACACCTATTACGCAAATTGGATAGTCTTCTTCCAAACCTTAGGCTAGTGCCGAACGGTGGGGTATGAAGAAAACCAATTAGCATAACGATGGTGTACAGAAGGTATTAAGTAAAGACATATCAAGGGATTAGTAAGAGGGCAAAGTAAATTGCAACTGATATTCACGACCAAACCAAGTATTTCTTCGCCAATCCTAAAATCACCTTTGTATTTCTCCAGAACACTCCGTATCACTACGAAGATCCACAGTTTATTGGATACTCCATCGTATGGTTATATACGAACTCGAAAAGAACTTGTTCCAGTTCGGGGATGGATTCTGGTTCAGGAAAAATAGGAATAAGGTTTATTCGGTTGTCTTTTATCTTCACCTTCTCTCGCATTGCGAGTACTCCTAGGATTAGGACAGTACACCAATTATGCTTATTGGATAGTCTTCTTCCAAACCATAGGCCGGTGCCGAACGGTAGGGAAGGAAGAAAACCATTTGGCCTAAAGGGGTGTGCAGAAGGTAATGACTAAAGACATATAAAGGGATTTGGAGAGGTGGCAAAGAATTATACGGTTACAGTTGTGAATCTGGATAATGGAAGCGGCATTACTAAGAATACCGGGATACCCCATCGAAACATTTCAATGTTTCAGTTTCACTATGTAATGTTAAAAGAAAACTGATTTCCCGATTAGATACTTACTCCAGAGTATGTATTTACCAGGTATGATTCTCACATCTGTATGGTTTTACAGATGATGAGTGGGAGTAAGTTATTGGGAATTGGGTGATCATCCTCATTATATCGGGATTCGTTGTAATCGGTGATATTTGAGGAAGTCACCTGGGTTGTTTGCCGGACGACAAATATTTGGTTTTGAATATCCGCTGTTGTGCACCAATTTCAAATTGATATATCTGTACGTCTATTTTCATAGAGTGAGATATACCTTTTTGAAATTATGTCTATGACATTTACTTATATCAGTGGATGGTTAGGTAAGGAGCATTAAACAGCGGTGTAATTCTTCATAACCATAGTACAGTTTTCAACCTACGACATACAGGGAATGAGTTATTAGACTCAAGGTACTTATACAGAGTATTGTATGCTGTCCAGCATCCATGAGGACAGAGGGGTTGGTTCTCGTACTATATTCGGTTTACTTATGACTTCTCTAGTTTTTAGACAGGTGTTTCGTAGAAACACAGGGTCCGAATTTTGAGAAGTTATAGGTATATGAATAAAGTAGAGAACCAGGTATTGCAAGTATCGGGATTCTTCAAAGTGATCGAAGATGTAGATACTTGTGTATGGTATTTAGTTGATAGTAATGATTAAGAGAACTTGCTTCTCTTTCAGGTTACTCATAATTGGAAGCATTCCTAAGTTGAGTAACGCTGATCGGCCTCCTTCCATTTAGTGAACATGCACTGGAGACAGCTGCATGATTTGAATCTGGTTCAATTAAATCAGTGCATCTGGTCCTATATTGGATATAGAACAGTTCGTATCTTAACGATATTAAGGTACGGGGAGTTGTCCGGCTTATGCTTAAAACCAGACTCTGGATAACTCAAGGCATGTTTCTGTAATGGCTGTTTGTGGGTTAACCCAGGCTATGACGAGGGTTGACTTTCTACCATCTGGAAGATCAATAGTGATATTGTTCTTGACTCGCCACAGTTTTAATAAAAATTGATTTTTTCAGAAAACAGTAGTGGGAGTATGGTAGAACTGGAAGTGATTCCAGAACCGCAAACGATTACTGAAGATTTGATAGGATCCTAAAGATTCAATCTGGTTTGACATTCCATTGGCCACTCCGCAGATATGGTGGGTAACCTCAGACACCCGAGAGGTACTCCGGTAGCCTCAAGGACGGTGGCAGGGAGGTTCTTGTTTACCCAGACTTTCCATTGCTGTTGTTCCAGACTGTGAGACCCGGCAGGAGGATGAATATAGCGTCATTCTAAACAGGCTTTAGAAGTGCACGTCTATATGACTCTGCCAGAGGGTTGTCGTAGTCAGTGGGAGCAGCTGAAGCATAGTGGACAAGAGGCTTATGTCTATTTATAGACTAAAAAGCAGATATAGCGGAGATAGATCATCTATTTCTGATGTGACAGTCATAGGTTTGACTTCATCAGAATAGGGGATGGATCTGTTAAGAAGGTAGTAGGGTGTGATGTCCTGGTATATTGGATGACATACACAGAGTAGGAAAAGAAATTCCTATACTACAATCGGTTATACATTGGTTGTCACACAGTGGTTTCTCCACATGGGACTTGGATATAATATCAAGACATTCTGGTTACTGGATCTATGGTTTTAGATCTGGATTTGGGTAGTTTCCCAATCAGGGTACATAGACAGCATTCTGAAGGTGTTTTAGAATGGACGACTCAAAGCACGGTAGTGTACCTGCAGGTGATGGAGTCACCCTCTCTAAAGGTGTCTTACATGTTAGTTATATGTATGCCCTAGAGGCCATTACTATACATAGGATGTATATTGTAGTGGATGCTTGGACATATATAGGGAGGACTTTCTTGCTCGACATGATAGTATGCTATCTGGTTGACATTTACCTTAACGTGTACACTGATTGTCTATCTGTTACATGTTGGTAAAGCCCTTAGGATGTGTACTTGACTACCTGGACTATGATGCAGATCATACTAGTGGGGACATGGTAGTCCATAAGCACATCCTTCAAAGTCCCTAGTCGTGGGTGTATCGAGACGGGGCATCGATATACCAGAGTAGACTAGCGTATACCTTCTCGACCCATATAGATGGGCGATGGCTGATCCCATATCCATTGGTGTTTGACATCAGAGATGATATACGGGTGCTCAGTAGAGACTGGGTACACTGGACGGACTCGCCGAGAACTCCCAGATGGTATTATACCTCACGTCAGATGGCAGTTCTCTGGTGACACAGGTACAGAGTAGTCTGTTGACCCGAGATCGTCATAGAGTCTTGTGTGGTTCCCACTGTGCTTTGATTTCCATCTTACCACATCCAAGAGGGCGTGCAAAACGGTGGTTTTTGAGTACAGTCCCGAGTCATATGGAGGCAATGAGCGATAGGAGGGGATTCGTCTCTCCCGGTATAGGGAGTTGATGTTGCGCTGTGTTCGATTGGCTATAACCGGAAATCCCTGGCCAGGGTTGCTGAGATTTACTGGTAAGTGTTACCAGTAGTTTCTCGAACTGTTATAGACCTCATATCAACACGACTTATCGAGCTATTGGGGTCTGACGTTTACCACCCCTAGGCGAGATATGCGACATATCAGACGATCAGACCGGACTGTACGGTAGTGTTACTGGTTGGATTCACTGGAGTGTGAGCGGGCTTGCTCGTCGATCTTCAGATCGCTCAATACCCGGGTGGCCGTTACGTTTAGCAGACCGCTTGCGGCTTGTGGGTGTTTGATATGATCATCACCTGCTGCCGGCGTATTGACGAGTCTTTAGAGTCTTACACAGAGGTTTCCTGGCTCAAGCGAAACGAAATAGGAGCGCATATGAGATATGTGCGGGACCGAGAATAATGCGTGTATGTGATACCGTATTCTATTCTCGCGATGAATGTATCGATATGGTTGTATGCGATATAACCTAGTTATCGAATCAAGTATTGATTCGATAAGCCGATACATTGAATACTAGTCGGTTGTATGCGACGTGACCGGATCGTTAAATCAAGAGTTGATTTAATGATTTAATGCATAATTATATATTTGATATATCACTTTGCATTAACTAGTATCGGTTCACTTTAAATGGATTTTCTCACTCGGGTGTGCGCATTGCATATGCGATATGATTTTTGTGCACTTGATTGTATCATGTTTGATGATACATATCTTTTTTGTTAAGTGTAATGAATTAAACCTAGGTTAAGTAAATGATTAGGGTTTTCTTTTATTCATTCATTTATCTTTTCATTTGCATTTAAAAGATAAATGTGAAAAGGAAAAGAAGTCAAAAATGGTGGCTGCTTTTGTTTTCAACATGAAGCTTCATGAATCTTTCATTAAGTCACCATTTTTGTCTCATCTCCTTAACCCTAACCATTCTTTAACCTTGGTCAATTCTCTACACTTAACTTGAGTTATGTTATGATAAGAATGGATTTATTCTTTTCTTTTCTAATTAATCTTATCATAATTTTCTTCTTCTTCTTCCTTGAACTAAAGAAGAAACCTTCACTTCATCAATGGTGGATTGATGAAGAGTGTGAGAAGTCCAAAACTTAAGTCTACCCACTTCCTATTTCTTCATCCTCTACCTCTTGCCAAGTAGTAGAGTGTGTTTCCTTCACAAGTTCATGGAGCTCGATCTAGTGATGCTTCGACGTAGATCATCTTCGGCACGTCGTCGACGACCCAGCCCGTCCATTCTCCGATGAAGCCGACGCTAGAGCCCGGATTTGATTTGGACAGCGGAGAGGACCTCATCTCGGAGCCGTGGAGGTGGAGGACCGGATCTACAAAGGTTGTATTTCCGTATCTCTTAGTTAAGTGTTAACTAGTTAGCTTTTTCGCCTAGTTTTCTAGCCAACGATCCGTAGTCGGGTCTCTCGGCACCTAGATTTTTTGAAAATGGCATGTTCGATGCCTTGTGAGACCTCTCTAGAGTGCCTAGGAACACTACAGTGGTATCAGAGCCTAGCTAGAGCCTTAGGCGAAGTCCCGACGGAGTTTGAAATCCGAACGAACCCGAAACCCATATTCAAAAATGCTCTCTGTCCAGACTTTAAAAATGTGGATTTTTCAAGATTAAAAATATCCAGAAAATCAAGCAGGGTTTTTTATGAAATACTGTGAAAAACGGAGACTTAACTCCGTCATAACGCCGCGGAACCGCGGCGTAAGCCCACGTGGCGCGGCGGTCCGCGGCCGTTTTATTGACTCGTTGACTCCTGTTTGCACAGTAATTCCTATTTTTATATGCTGAGTTTTCTGGGAATTTTTTAATATGCAGTAAACAGTTGAGCATTTTGGGTTGTATTGGGAATCAAGTATTCGATAGGACAGTCTAATTTTTGTCGGTGTGCTTTTCCGGGTATTTTTAGAATATGTTAAAAAGTTCGACCGGATATAAATACCCAACTTTTCCCCTGTCCGGAAATTTCCAAGTGTTGGATTTTCCGCAGTTTAACGACGTTCTAAGTAGTGCAAGTAACACGATGGTCCCTCTAGAAGACACCAAACCTTAACTCGATTATGTGACCGTCTTGAACTGCCCTTTGAACCTTCGGGTTTGGGGGAGTACGGCGTGCCACATGTGAGGCGTTGGCTTGACCCTTCTACGGCTGGACCGTTGGTACTGAGGCACGAACTGAATGTTGTTAGACTTATTTCATGTGTTGATCTGTATCGGGAAAACTTGGGTGTTCGATTGTTCGATCGGAAAGTTTGACATTTTCTATTTATCTGGAATGGGATACAATAATTGGAATTCACAATAAGTTATGAGATAACTGAATGAATATTATAAACATAGCAGTTTCGTCTCACTTGATCGGTTGCCACGGAATTTTGATGTGATCAAAAGTCCGTCGCAATCACGTAGCGTACGCGGATACTCGCCGGGTAAACTTAATAGACAGCCTCACTCCATAGCCCCGACCAAGTGACTGTAGGAGAACCCCGTCGACGAAAGCATCCGTCCGGGTGCTCGCGGTAGCGGTGTTCCGCCTTGGTGCACTTCGTCGACGGTATCGGGGGTGCAGCCGCCTACTGAAGTTTGCGACGAGCATTCGATCAGGATGTCGGGAATCCTGTTGAATTGCCCGACTTGATATTGAAAAGAGTTTTCGATTTTGAGACTAAAATGCGGGGTTTATAATTGTTAGGCATGCGATGTCTAAGTAATTCATTTGGTCAGGCATGCGATGTCTGAGGTGATTGCGGATTCCAACTGTTGTAGTTTTACACTTTCTTTTCTGTGACCGTAAGTGTAATATGTGATATCGCCGGTTTCGTTGCTATATGTCAACGACAATTGGGATGGACATATTTACTTACGTTAATGACATGTGATGTTATGTGTTGCTGGATATGTTATATTGGATCGTCGTGTTTGAATAGCCGGGGGTTTTTATGTGAGATGAGTGTTTTTCATTTTCATTCATGTAAAAACTTGTATGTAATATTCTTTTATTTGGGGCACTTCCAGGTTGCGGAAGTTGTCACCTTTTGTATATTATTTACTTTTCCGCACTAGGATAGACCCAAGGCGGAGGGCACAAGTAACCGGGTTCTGGAGTCCAGTGGGAGACCAACTCGAGGAGTCGAGTCCGGGTCTCCTAACTCTAAAATTGGTAGGGTTGCTTGCCGCTCTCGTAGGGGTCTAGGGGTGTGGGTTTGGCTATTCATCGCGACCGTGGAATCCGTGTTTTATACTGGCTCGTATTGAAAACACGGACGTCCTAGTATATCCAATATTTCATATGATTCTTCTGCTGCGATATCTGTGATGTGATCATGTGATGTTCTGTGATAGATACACTATATAGTATATATGATATATTATATAGACGTTACTTATGTTTTACACCTGCGCTAGCCCTGCCCTGCTCTGCCGTTAGTTACCTAACCTAACGGTGCACGAGGGGACATCGAGGCGAATGCGGATGGCATAAGTGTACGTCGTATTTATCTGTGATGTTTAGGCACATAAATGATGGGACTTCATTAATGTGATTAATGAAATAAAAGAAACCTAAGATGTTGTAGAATCGAATTTCAAAATAAAACAGGTAGCTACAGTTCTTGCTTTGCACAGCGGTATATATGATATATCCTGCACCTTATTCGATGAGGAAAGGACCGAGATCCCTTCACCGGGAGTGACTCCTTTAGCAATAACTGGCAGATGTTACACACTCGGTTTGTTTTTTGATTGCTTTTGAGTGTTTTTGCTTTGCACAGTGATATATATGATATATCCCGCACCTCATTCGACGAGGAAAGGACCGACGATCCCTTCACCGGGAGTGACTCCTTTAGCAAAACTAGAAAAGCCTCAAAAACACTCCATTTTAAAATCATTTTGATTCTACAACGATATCAAGTTCATTACGCAATAGGTTTTCAGAAAAACCTGTCGTAGCCCTCCGTCATTTCAGATAAGTATTAGTTAGTATTCGTGCTGCGGTTGTTTGGCATGCGTCAAGGCGTAGTGTACGGTAGCTAACTAGTGCTTATCTGCCAGCATATGATGCGATTGGATTAGGGTATTCGTACGGCGTTGTTTGGCAAGCGTCAAGGGTCGTGCGGGTGGGTTTAATTCAATCAAGAAATGTACGGGTTGAACTTGACTAGCAGACTATGGGTTGTTTGGCATGCGTCAAGGTCATAGCGAGCTAGGGGAAAAATATTATCGGGAATTTCAAGTGTTGAAATTTGCAATGAGATTGCATACCTTCTATGAGATAGTTGGATCCCGATACCCGCTGCGAGTAAGAGTTACTCCTAGGAGAGTTTTATACATTACAATTAGCCGATCAAGTAGGTTTCTAGAAAGGTGTCAACGGGGGTACGCCTCTGGGAAAACGAGGTTTACATTAATTAGGTTCGTGCGAAAGCACGGGGGACCTCCCTCAAAGTACCGACACTGGCCTGGCTGAAAGATTGGCGAACTTGTAGTGTGTAATTTATCCCGGCTAGTCTTTCCTTTTAGGGTTTGAAGGAAGATTTGATAAAAAGCAGTGGGAGCCATCCTGATTAGATAAAATAAAAACCAATCTATTCTTGCAAGAGCGCACGCTGAGTGTTTTCTTCTCTCTCTCTCCTGATAGCGACCATATCACGCCTTAATCAAGATAATAAAACGGATTTTTGACCGAACCCGCTTGTTATACTGAGCTGGGGAACGTTGGTCCCGCTCCAACTTATAATTGTTATAAGACAGAGCAGGAAATTGGGGATTACCAGAATTCCCGTGCCGCCCAAACGAAGAGAGTGCATGCTGATGCATCATCTTCGGGTGTGTTCATTACAGAGAACTGTTTCTCAGTATCCTTTACGTCCTGGGTATGTGATACCAGATCAGGATCCCAGATATGTAATCTGTTACATAGGGCTACAGAAAGGTAAAAAACTGAGAACGGGTGATAAGTTTCATGAGGCAGAAAACGGGGCAAGTGTTGCAGCCAAGTCTGTTGGTCACTGTCACCCTGTATTACCAATACATTGATTCTGAATGAATGTTATTAGATACCGAACCTGATATACAAAATCATATCAGTCTCTTTATCAGTAAAGAAATGATAAAATTTTGTATTGTTGGATAATGTTTTGAACATTTCCTATATCAAAAGTTGATCGGTTCAGGCACGTTATCTAAAAGCATTGATGTTCTAAATCAAACTACAGTTCCTTGTATACGGAACACACACAAGAGGAAGAGTTCAGAAATGAACGGATCCTTCTTGAGGCATTGTAGACTAGGTCATATCAATGCGACCCGACTGGCTGAAGTTACATTTAGATGCATATTTAAATTAGTTTGAATTTACATCTTATGAAACTTGCGAGTCATGTCACAAAGATAAAATGACCTCAGCTCTGTTTATTGGAAACAGAGAAAGAGTTAGTGAACTCTTGGGATGATACATGTTGATGTATGTAAGGTCCCCTGTCTACACTTGCTAAGACCGGTTCTTTATACTTCATTACATTCTCTGATAATCTCTCAAGATTCAGATATATGTTCCTGTTGAAACACAAGTCAGAACCTTTTGAGATATTCACAGAATATAAGTTAGAAGTAGAGAACCAATACGGGTATAAGTATTATGTCCTATGATGAGATCAAGGAGGAGAATACTTGAGCACGGAAATACTGGACTATTCTAAAGGAGAATGAGATTCTCTCTCAGCATTACTCCTCTGTATACACCATAGCACGATGGTATATCAGGGCGGAGCAATCACACCCTATATGATAAGGTGTGCTCTATGATGAGTACTACTGAGTTACCTATTTCCTTTTTGGGAGTTATGCACTTGAGAAGCTGCATACCTATTGAATAGGGTTCGAATCAAATCAGTTGCCTACCATTTCATATGTGTATGGAAAGGGAAGAGCCCATGTCTTAAGCTAGTTAAGATTTGGGGTTGACCGGCCTATGTCTGAAAGCAAAATCCGGACAAGCTCGAGGCAAAGTCTGTAATGTAGAACTGGAAAGGTTCCAGCTATACAAACAACAGCAGATGATTTGGTAGAACCAAAGGATTCAGTAGATTCCAACGAACCTCAGCCTCTCCGCCGATTTAGTAGGGTTTCTCACCCACCTGAGAGTTACTTCGGTTTCTCTATGACAGTGGGAGCGAGGATTGCATCATGAGATGATGACCCAACTAACTTCGAGCTGGCCATCAGGAGTAAGACTCTGTAAGAATGGCTGGATGTTTATCGATCTGAGATGGAATCCTTATACACCAACAAAGTATGGACTTTGGTTGCTATATCTGAAGGGTTAAATCCCCATCAGGAGCAGGTATATCTTGAGAAGATTACTTGGTGTACATGGAAAAGTTGAGACTTTCAAAGCTAGACTTGTTAAAAGTTTGCATCATTGACCAGGTGTGAATAATGATGAAACCTTCTTCAAGTAGCTATGCTTAAGTCCATCCAGATCCTACTTGCCACGGCTACATACCATGACTACGATATCTGGCGGTTGGGTGCCATGACTGCTTTTCTAAATATTGATTTAGAAGAGAACGTCTGTAAGTACACAGCCAGAGGGCTTCGTAAACAGTGGGAGCAGCGGAAACGTGAACAAGATGTTTTATGTGATAAAGCAGGCATCGCGGAGTTGGAACATCTTTTTTGATGAGTTAGTCAAACAGTTTGATATCATCAAAATGGTAGATGAACCTTGTATAAACAAAAAGGTAGTAGGGAGTATGGTGACGATCCTCGTAGAGTATGTGGATGGCATACTCTTGATAGGGAAGGAGTTTCCTATGCTACGCTCGGTCAATCTCCGCTTAACACTAGGATTCTCCATATAGGATCAAAGTGATACCTACTAAATTCTGGATTTTGGATCTATGAGATAGATTTAATTGGATGTTAGGATTCTCACTAGTTGTAGTGAGATGGTATCAATTGATCCTGGGGAAAATCACTGGAAGTGTTCCAGGGTGATAAAGACGACTGAATGTCAGTCACAGGCATTGTCTTTACCCTCAGTGGAGGGACGGTATGTTGGAAGAGTTCCAAGCTAGATACCGTGACATACTAGAAGATAAAGGCAGGATACATCGCTACTTAAGATGCTACCAAGGAGGATGTTTGGGTGTATATTGGTTCATGAGATGAACTACGTTCCAACCATTGTGAGATAATGGAGTTGTGGCTTATGCCAAGGAACGCCGGTCCCATCAGTGATCCAGATATATTCTAAGGCAGTGTCACCTCATCATGGAGATGTTTGATCTCCAGGGAGATCGAGGTTAGGAGAGTAGACTCAGAGGACAACACAGCGGATCCACTCACAAAGGCCTGTTCCCAGAGAGAGATTTTTATGGGATGGTTGAGTATGAGATACTACAACCACTGCTACAGATGGCCCTAGTGCAAGTGGGAGATTGTTAGTTATATGTATGCCCTAGAGGCCATTACTATACATAGGATGTATATTGTAGTGGATGCTTGGACATATATAGGGAGGACTTTCTTGCTCGACATGATAGTATGCTATCTGGTTGACATTTACCTTAATGTGTACACTGATTGTCTCTCTGTTACATGTTGGTAAAGCCCTTAGGATGTGTACTTGACTACCTGGACTATGATGCAGATCATACTAGTGGGGACATGGTAGTCCATAAGCACATCCTTCAAAGTTCCTAGTCGTGGGTGTATCGAGACGGGGCATCGATATACCAGAGTAGACTAGCGTATACCTTCTCGACCCATACAGATGGGCGATGGATGATCCCATATCCATTGGTGTTTGACATCAGAGATGATATACGGGTGCTCAGTAGAGACTGGGTACACTGGACGGACTCGCCGAGAACTCCCAGATGGTATTATACCTCACGTCAGATGGCAGTTCTCTGGTGACACTGGTACAGAGTAGTCTGTTGACCCGAGATCGTCATAGAGTCTTGTGTGGTTCCCACTGTGCTTTGATTTCCATCTTACCACGTCCAAGAGGGCGTGCAAAACGGTGGTTTTTGAGTACAGTCCCGAGTCATATGGAGGCAATGAGCGATAGGAGGGGATTCGTCTCTCCCGGTATAGGGAGTTGATGTTGCGCTGTGTTCGATTGGCTATAACCGGAAATCCCTGGCCAAGGTTGCTGAGATTTACTGGTAAGTGTTACCGGTAGTTTCTCGAACTGTTATAGACCTCATATCAACACGACTTATCGAGCTATTGGGGTCTGACGTTTACCACCCCTAGGCGAGATATGCGACATATCAGATGATCAGACCGGACTGTACGGTAGTGTTACTGGTTGGATTCACTGGAGTGTGAGCGGGCTTGCTCGTCGATCTTCAGATCGCTCAATACCCGGGTGGCCGTTACGTTTAGCAGACCGCTTGCGGCTTGTAGGTGTTTGATATGATCATCACCTGCTGCCGGCGTATTGACGAGTCTTTAGAGTCCTACATAGAGGTTTCCTGGCTCAAGCGAAACGAAATAGGAGCGCATATGAGATATGTGCGGGACCGAGAATAATGCGTGTATGTGATACCGTATTCTATTCTCGCGATGAATGTATCGATATGGTTGTATGCGATATAACCTAGTTATCGAATCAAGTATTGATTCGATAAGCCGATACATTGAATACTAGTCGGTTGTATGCGACGTGACCGGATCGTTAAATCAAGAGTTGATTTAATGCATAATTATATATTTGATATATCACTTTGCATTAACTAGTATCGGTTCACTTTAAATGGATTTTCTCACTCGGGTGTGCGCATTGCATATGCGATATGATTTTTGTGCACTTGATTGTATCATGTTTGATGATACATATCTTTTTTGTTAAGTGTAATGAATTAAACCTAGGTTAAGTAAATGATTAGGGTTTTCTTTTATTCATTCATTTATCTTTTCATTTGCATTTAAAAGATAAATGAGAAAAGGAAAAGAAGTCAAAAATGGTGGCTAGTTTTGTTTTCAACATGAAGCTTCATGAAGCTTTCATTAAGTCACCATTTTTGTCTCATCTCCTTAACCCTAACCATTCTTTAACCTTGGTCAATTCTCTACACTTAACTTGAGTTATGTTATGATAAGAATGGATTTATTCTTTTCTTTTCTAATTAATCTTATCATAATTTTCTTCTTCTTCTTCCTTGAACTAAAGAAGAAACCTTCACTTCATCAATGGTGGATTGATGAAGAGTGTGAGAAATCCAAAACTAAAGTCTACCCACTTACTATTTCTTCATCCTCTACCTCTTGCCAAGTAGTAGAGTGTGTTTCCTTCACAAGTTTTCAAGACTTGGTGAAGGTGGAGCTCGATCTAGTGATGCTTCGACGTAGATCATCTTCGGCACGTCGTCGACGACCCAGCCCGTCCATTCTCCGATGAAGCCGACGCTAGAGCCCGGATTTGATTTGGACAGTGGAGAGGACCTCATCTAGGAGCCGTGGAGGTGGAGGACCGGATCTACAAAGGTTGTATTTCCGTATATCTTAGTTAAGTGTTAACTAGTTAGCTTTTTCGCCTAGTTTTCTAGCCAACGATCCATAGTCGGGTCTCTCGGCACCTAGATTTTTTGAAAATGGCATGTTCGATGCCTTGTGAGACCTCTCTAGAGTGCCTAGGAACCCTACATTACAGACTAAAGTGGAAAGGGATGTGCAAGATTGGCGGATCAATTGCTTAGGCAATTGAGTCAATCATAAGATGTCAAGTACCACACCAGATGTTGTTTTTGCAGTAGATGCAAGAAGTTGACATTAATCCAATCTTGGAGAAACAATCGGAAGCAGTTTTAGAACATAAGTGGATGTTCTAGGGATATGATAACAACAGCCTCATTCGGGAGACAGTTATCATTCCAGGCTTCCAATGTGACCTGGATGACAGAGAGGTTGTCAGAGTTTTAGTTTTCCTTCTGACGAGGGGCAGTATTTTGGACAGGTGGTCCAAGGGGATACTGAGGGAGGCATGGCGCAGGATACTGATTGAGTTCAGTTGACGATACAGTCTAAGAAGTTTGGATTTGGAGTTCATTTATGAGCTAGGTCCCATCAGATATCCAGACACATTCTAAGACAAGTATTGCTCATTTCGGGAGATGGCTTTCTCCGCGAACATGAGATATAGAGAGACATAGAAGGAAACATCAAGGCGGATCCACTCACTGAGGCTATTCCTCGAACGCAATAGTTTCGCAAACGGGCTTTGTGAGACTGACTAGTAGAGGAGTTGGGTGCTCGGTATCACACGGGCTGTGAGTATGCGACATCGCAATAATTAGCCTTGAGTGCAAGTGGGAGATTGTTGGAGATAGCGCCCTCAGAGTCAATTATTGGATCACAGGCACGTGATTGCAATGATTGAGGGAGGACCTATTCCAGTAGGACAGTCTTACTCAAGATGAAAGTATGCTATCTGGTTTATCTTTATCATCGTGTACTGCTTTAGGTGACCTTACATGTCACTATTACACGTTGATAGAGCCCCTAGGATTCTTGCTTGACTTCCAGCAGCATGAGGGCGATCATATACGTGGGAGCTGGTTGTCTATAAGCACATCCTTAAAAGGTCCCTAATCGTGGGAGTTTCGAGACAGGGCATCGATACTCCAGAGTAGACTAGTATATACAGTCGAGACCCCAACGAGGGGCGGTGGCCGGTCTCACAAGCCACTGGTGTCAGTTGGTTCACCTAAGATGTATACAGGTGCTCATTGGGTTATGAGTACACCGGATAGGACTCGCCGGGAACATGCTAGTTGGTCTTATACCTGACGTCAGATAGCAGTTCCCTGGTGACATGTGTACAGGTTAGTTCATCGACCTAAGGATCGTCATTTGTCTCGTGTGAGTTCCCACTGTACTTTGATTACTACCCTACCACGCTCAAAGGAAACGTGCAAACAGGTTTTAGTTGGGTACAGTCCCGAGCCACATGGAGGCAGTGAGCGGATCTTCAGGGGTTCGTCTCTCCCGGTATTGGGGGTGAGGTCGCGCTGTGTCTAGGAGAGCCATTACATAAAGGCCTCGACCGAGGCAGGAGAGTTACTGGTAGGTATTCCATTAGTATCTCAGGGTGTTCTGGGCTACACTCCGACACGACTTGTACCGCTTTTGGGGGTCTGACTTTTACCAACCCCCTAGGCCCGCCATGCGATGCTCATAGATGAACGGACCGGACTGTACGGATATTGTCACTGACAGGCTCAGTAGGGTGTCAGGATGAGTTCGCTCATCGACGTCCCTTTTGGTCAATACCTGGTAGCCCGTTACGTATAGGCTAATACCTCTGACGTGCTAGTAGTTAAATCCACAACCAAAGTATTGACGAGTCTTTAGAGTCCCCCACAGACCAGTTTCTTAAGTTTCGGGCGAAACGCTGAAGAGGCCGTATGGAGATATTGTCACGACCCGAGTATTTCGACTCGTGACCGGCACTTAACCACGGTACGTCTACAGGCGTAACGCGACTAAGTAAGCCAAACCCAGAAATCAAAACCATAAAAAAATAGTGAGTGTTGAAAACATTTAGTTGAAGCATTTAGAAAACCATAAATAATTCAATAAGTTCCTTTAAAGTTACTTAATCATTTAAATAATTTTGGCAGCATTTCCTTTGTAAAAGTAGCCCTGAGACCGGGTACAAAACAGGATATAAATGAAATGAAATGTAAATGAAAAGAAACATCCCTAAACGGGAGCAATCACGCCCAACGGCGGAAACCAACATCACAAGAGTAATATACGACGTCGTAGCGAAGAATAAGCAATAAGTAAACATCACAGAAAATAACTGCATATAAAACAGTCGGCTCCCACGAGCTCGACACCAGAATACAAAATATACATCATCGTCCTCCTACGAGCTCGACACCAGAAAACCACTGTAGGGTTCCTAGGCACTCTTGTGAAGGTTCAAAAGGCATCAAACATGCCCGGATTAAATTTTAGACGTGCCGAACAACCCAAAGCCGGGATCTTTGCTAGATTATTAGGGTTTAACATGCAAGATGATAACTTTTATCTAAGTGTGAGGGATTACAACCTTTGTAGTCCGCTCCTTCGCTTCACAAGCTCCGAGTAGAAGTCCCTTTGCCGCGATCCACGATCTCCCGGACTCATGAGAGGCTCCACGACTCGAACGATCCATTCTAGCTTGTCGTATTCCAAATCTCCGATGATCTACCTTGAAGTTGCTACGACTCAAGCTTTCTCACTCTTAAAGAAGTGAACACACTAATCCCATGGGCTAGATGAGATGAGTATGAGGGAGTAGTAATTTTGCTTTCCTTTTATATCATTTTCTCATATTTTATCATCACTTAAGGATTTTCAAGAGAGCTTCTTCAAGAGAGAAGAAGAAGAAGATAATGGATAATGATAATATGAATTAATCATTTTGTGATGAATAGAAAATAAAGTATATGATTGATATGTAAACCATGGTCAAGGATGAATGGATAAGAATGAGTAGAGAGTCAACTAGAGTTAGGGTTTGGTTGGGTTAAATGAATGTGTCATTCTAAATATCTTAAGAATGACAAAAGAAGAAAGCTTCTAGAAGATGCATGAAGCTACTAACCCTAATCAAACCCTAATCTCAATTAATCATCCTTAAACATGTTTAACAATTAATCGTATCATGTCACAATAATATATATCACATATATATTATATATTTGCAACAAAAGAAAATAATACAATTAACATATATCGCATATATATCAATGTATCATCCACTGAGAAAATGAAATAATAAAGCAAGCCAATATTAGTTAATATAATAATATATCATATATATTATTATATATTAAATCATCGAATCAACACTTGATCCGACGATCCGGCTATATCAAATATAACCGACTAATATATCATGTACCGATTCATCGAATCAACGCTTGATCCGATGTCCCGGTTCATATCTAAATATCGTGAGAATATAATACGGTATCCCATATCGCATTATTCTCGGTCCTGCACATATCACATATGTGCCTCTACTCCGTTTCGCCTGAGCCAAGAAACCTCTGTGTAGGACTCTAAAGAATCGTCAATATGCCGGTAGCAGGTGATGATCACATCAAACACCCACAAGCTGCAAGCGGTCAGCTAAACGTAACAGCCACCCAGGTATTGAGCGATCAGAAGATCAACAAGCTAGCCTGTACGTTCTCCTGTGAATCCAACCAGTAACACTCCCGTACAGTCCGGTCTGTTCGTCTGATATGTCGCATATCAAGTCTAGGGGTGGTATACGTCAGACCCCAGTAACCGATAAGTCGTGTCGATGTGTGGCTCATAACGGGTCGAGAAACTACTAGTAACACTTACCAGTAAATCTCTATATCAGCCCTGGCCAGGGACTTCCAGTTATAGCCAATCGAACACAGCACAACATCAACTCCTTATACCGGGAGAGACGAATCCCCTCCTATCGCTCATTGCCTCCATGTGATTCGGGACTGTACCCAAAAGCCACCGTTTTGCACGCCCTCTTGGACGTGGTAAGGTGGAAATCAAAGCACAGTGGGTATCACACAAGACTCTATGACGATCTCGGGTCTACAGACTACCCTGTACCAGTGTCACCGGAGAACTGCTATCTGACGTGTGGTATATCACCATCTGGGAGTTCTCGGCGAGTCCGTCCAGTGTACCCAGTCTCCACTGAGCACCCGTACACCATCTCTGATGTCTAACACCGATGGATATGGGATCATCCATCGCCCATCATATGGGTCGAGATGCGTATACGCTAGTCTACTCTGGTGTATCGATGCCCTGTCTCGATATACCCTCGACTAGGAACAGTTATAGGATGTACTCATCGACTACCGCGGCCCCACTAGTATGATCTCATCATAGTCCCAGTAGTCGAGTACAGATCCTAAGGGCTTTAT
The DNA here is from genome assembly GCA_030015575.1 of Agapanthus africanus. Classification (NCBI taxonomy): domain Eukaryota; kingdom Viridiplantae; phylum Streptophyta; class Magnoliopsida; order Asparagales; family Amaryllidaceae; genus Agapanthus; species Agapanthus africanus. Next base: position 176,116,478 of record CM057349.1, read on the forward strand.
CAACATGTGAGAGTAAAACAGTAAACCAATACAAGTCAACATGTTAAGATAAAGTGAAACCAAATAGCATACTATCATGACGAGCAAGAAAGTCATCTCTATATATAACCAAGCATCCATTATAATATACATCATATGTACAACAATGGCCTCTAGGGCATATACATAACTAACAATCTCCCACTTGCACTAAGGCCAGCTGCTGTAGTATCTCATACCTAGCATCCCGAATAATCTCTCAAACTGTATCTGGGGAATAGCCTTCGTGAATGGATCCGCAGTGTTGTCCTTCGTATCTACTCTCCTGACCTCGATCTCCCGGCGATCAACTATCTCCCTGATCAGGTGATACCGCCTCAGAATATGTCTGGACTTTTGATGGGATCTGGGTTCCTTGGCCAAAGCCACAGCTCCATTGTTATCGCAATACAGAGGTATTGGATGCTCAATGGATGGAACCACTCCAAGTTCAGTAATGAACTTCTTGATCCAGACAGCCTCTTTGGCAGCATTGTTGGCAGCGATGTATTCAGCCTCCATCGTTGAGTCTGCAACGGTATCCTGTTTGGAACTCTTCCAACATACCGTCCCTCCATTGAGGGTAAAGACAAAACCGGAATGCGACTTAGAGTCGTCCTTATCACTTTGGAAGCTGGAATCGGTGAAGGACTCCACCTGGAGTTCTCCGTTACCATACACCAAGAACATCTCCTTAGTCTTTCGTAAGTACTTGAGAATGTTCTTCACAGCTGTCCAGTGACTCTCTCCAGGATCTGCTTGATACCGACTCACTACACTTAGTGAGTATGCTACATCGGGTCTGGTACATAGCATCACATACATGATAGAGCCTACTGCCGAAGCATAGGGTATCCCTTGCATGCGAGCTCTCTCCAGATCAGTCTTGGGAGACATCTCTTTGGAGAGAGTGAGTCCAGAGATTGTGGGTTGGTTCCCACGTTTGGATTCTTCCATACTAAACCTCTTTAGTATGGTGTCAATGTACCTGGATTGGGACAATCCCAGTATCCGTTTAGATCTATCTCTATAGATCATGATTCCCAATATGCAGGAGGCATCACCTAGATCTTTCATTGAGAATCTCTGTGATAAGAAGAGCTTGACTGATTGCAGCATAGGAATATCATTTCCTATCAAGAGTATGTCATCCATGTACAATACGAGGAAGACAACCTTACCCTCTGCTACCTTCTTATAGATACAAGGTTCATCTATATTTTTGATGAAGTCAAACTCTTTGACTACAACATCAAAACAGATGTTCCAACTCCGCGATGCTTGCTTTAACCCATAAATGGATTTAAGCAGCTTGCACACCTTTCCGCTGCTCCCACTATCTACGAAGCCCTCTGGCTGAGTCATGTACACGCTCTCTTCTAAATCACCGTTTAGAAAGGCGGTCTTAACATCCATTTGCCAGATTTCGTAGTCATGGTATGCAGCAATGGCAAGTAAGATCCGGATGGACTTAAGCATAGCCACTGGAGAAAAGGTTTCGTCATAGTCCACACCTGGTCGTTGACGAAATCCCTTTGCTATAAGTCTAGCTTTGAAAGTCTCAACTTTTCCATCTACACCAAATTTCTTTTTAAAGATCCACTTGCTGCCAATGGGTTTTACCCCTTCAGGAGCAATTTCCAAAGTCCATACTTTGTTGGTGTACATGGATTCCATCTCAGATCGCATTGCATCCAGCCATTTCACAGAGTCACCACTCGTGATGGCCTGCTCGAAACTAGTCGGTTCATCATCATCCATGATGCAGGCCTCGCTTCCACCATCAATGAGAAAACCGTAGTATCTCTCAGGTGGACGAGAAACCCTGCTAGATCGGCGGAGAGGCTGGGGTTCGTCGGGTACTACTGAATCCTCTGGTTCCAATAAATCATCTGCCGTAGTTTGTGTTGCTGGAACCTCTTCCAGTTCTACCTCAATGCTACTGTTCTGTTTCATAAGAAAACCTTTTTCTAAGAAAGTGGCATGTCGAGAAACAAACACCTTTTGTTCCTCGGGGTGGTAGAAGATATACCCTTTTGAGTTCTTGGGATATCCTACAAACTTACATAAGACAGATCTTGCCTCGAGTTTGTCCGGATTTTGTCTTTTGACATAGGCCGGACAACCCCATATCTTAATGTAATTAAGATGTGGTCTCTTCCCTTTCCATATCTCATATGGAGTGGTAGGCACAGATTTGGTAGGAACTCTATTCAACAGGTCTATGGCTGTCTCAAGCGCATACCCCCAAAAAGAAATAGGTAACTCAGCTGTACTCATCATCGAGCGCACCATATCTAATAGGGTGCGATTTCTTCGCTCAGATACACCGTTGTGCTGTGGTGTATAAGGAGGAGTAAGCTGAGAGAGAATCCCATTCTCTTTTAGATAATCTAGGAACTCACTGCTTAAGTATTCACCTCCTCGATCAGATCGAAGAATCTTAATACTTTTGCCCGTTTGATTCTCTACTTCGTGCTTATAATCTCTGAATTTCTCAAAAGCTTCAGACTTGTGTTTCATCAGGAACACATATCCGAATCTTGAGAGATCGTCAGTGAATGTAATGAAGTAGGAAGAACCGTCCCTGGCATGCGTAGACATGGGACCGCATACATCACTATGTACCAGTCCTAAGAGTTCGGTAACTCTTTCTCCGTGTCCACTAAACGGAGCTTTGGTCATTTTTCCTTTGAGACATGAATGGCAAGTATCATAAGATGATAATTCGAACGGATTCAAATAACCATCTTTATGTAACTTAGCCAGTCGTGTCGCATTGATATGACCAAGTCTACAATGCCACAAGTAGGATTCGTTCACATCTGAACTTTTCCTCTTGTGTGTGTTTTGTATATTCAGGACTGTATTCTGATTTAGAATGAATATGCCATTATGTAACGAGCCTGATGCAATCAACTTTTGATTTAGGAATATGTTCATAACATTATCCTGTACTACAAAATTATATCCCTCTTTACTCAATAAAGAAATTGATATAATGTTGCACATCATGTTCGGTATATAATAACACTCATTCAGAATCAGTATATTACGACTTGGTAATACAAGGTGATATTCGCCAACTGCTTTGGCTACAATACTTGCACCGTTCCCTACTTGAACGGAATGATCACCTTTTCCCAGTTCTCTACCTTTTCGTAGCCCATGTAACAATTTACATATGTGGGATCCTGATCCGGTATCTAATACCCAGGACGTAGGGTGAACTGAGAAACAGTTCTCAATAACTAACATACCCGAAGAAGATGCATCAATATGCATGTTCTTTTGGGCGGCGTGAGAATCCAGATATTCTTCTATTTCCTGTTCAGTCTTATAACTCTTATAAGAAAGAACGGGTCCAACATTCCCTAGCTCAGTACAATAATTGGGTTCAGTCAATACATCCATATTATTATCTTGATTATGGCCTGACATGGTCGCTACCTGGAGAGAGAGAGAAGAAAACACTTTAGCGTATGCTCTTGCAAGATTAGATTGGTTATTATCTTATCTAATCAGGATGTCTCCCACTGTTTTTATAAAATCTACCTTAAAACCCTAAAAGGTAAGATTAGCCGGGATTAATTACACCTTACAATTTCGTCAATCTTTCAGCCAGATCAGTGTCGGTACTTTGAGGGAGGTTCCCCGTGCTCCCGCACGGACCTAATTAAAGTAAACCTCGTTTTCCCAGAGGCGTAACCTCGTTAACACTTTTCTAGACACCTACTTGAATGACTAATTGTCCTGTGTAAAACTCTCCCAGGAGTAACTCTTACTCGCAGTGAGTATCGGGATCCAACTATCTCATAGAAGGTATGCAATCTCATTGCAAATTTCAACGCTTGAAATTCCCGATAAAGCTTTTACCCCTAGTGTGCTATGACCTTGACGCATGCCAAACAACCCATAGTCCACTAGTCAAGTTCTACCCGTACATTTCGTGATTGAATTAAACCCGCCCGTACGACCCTTGACGCATGCCAAACAACGCCGTACGAATACCCTAATCCAATCGCATCTCATGCTGCAGATAAGTAATAATCAGCTACCGTACACTACGCCTTGACGCATGCCAAACTACCGTAGCACGAATACTAAGGATTACTTATCTGAAATGACGGAGGGCTACGCAGGTTTTTCTGAAAACCCTGAGCGTAATGAACTTGATATCGTCGTAGAATCGAGTAGTTTTTGAAAAGGAGTGTTTTTGAGGCTTTTCTTAGTTTCGCTAAAGGGGTCACTCCCGGTGAAGGGATCGTCGGCCCTTTCCTCATCGAATAAGGTGCAGGATATATCATATATACCGCTATGCAAAGCAAAACACTTAAAGCAATCAAAAGACAAACCGCGTTTTGTAGCATCTGCCAGTTTTGCTAAAGGAGTCACTCCCGGTGAAGGGATCTCGGTCCTTTCCTCATCGAATAAGGTGCTGGATATATCGTACATATCACTGTGCAAAGCAAAACTGTAGCTATGCTTTTTATAAAGTTTTGATTCTACAACATCTTTAGGTTTCTTTTCTTTTATTAATCTCATTAATAAAAATCCCATCAGCTTATGCTTCCTAAGCATCACAGAAGAAACGAAAGCAGTAATATTTATATATCAGCATATATATATAGTATAAGCATTCGTCTCAGGCAGTAATATGATCTCATCACAGAACATTGCAGCAGAAGATCATATATGAAATATTGGATATACTAGGACGTCCGTGTTTTCAATACGAGCCTGTATAAAACACGGATTCCACGGTCGCGACGAATAGCCAAACCCACATCCCAAGACCCCTACGAGAGCGGCAAGTAACACTACCAATTCTAGGGTTAGGAGACCCGGTCTCGACTCCTCGAGATGGCCTCCCACTGGACCCTAGAACCCGGTTACTTGTGCTCCCCTCCTTGGGTCTACCTAATGCGGAAAAGTAAATAATATACACTGGTGACAGCAACCGCAACCTGGAAGTGCCCCAAATAAAAGAATATTACATTACAAATGAATTTTACATGAATGAAAATAAAAACCCTCATCTCACATAAAACCCCCGGCTATTCAGAACGCGACGATCCAATATAACATATCACAGCAACACATAATATCTCATATCATCATAGTAAGTAAATATGCGCATCCCAATTGTCGTTGACATATAGCAACGAAACCGGCGATATCACATATTACACTTACGGTCACAGAAAAGAAAGTGTAAAACTACAATATTTGAAATCCACAATCACTTTAGACATCGTAAATCCGAAATATCACATACTTCGTATTTCATGCCTAACTCTATGAATTCCACATATTGTATCACATTCCAGATAAATAAACAGTATTAAACTTTTCGAACAGATAATCAAACACCCAAAATTTCCTAAACTGCTCAACACTTGAGCGGGGTTCAAATAATCCCAGAATATGTCACAGTACCGGTGATCCAGCCGTAGAAGGGTCAAGCCAACGCCTCACATGTGGCACGCCGTACTGCCCCAAACCCGAAGGTTCAAAAGGCAGTTCAAGACGGTCACATAATCGAGTTAAGGTTTGTGTCTTCTAGAGGGTCCACCGCTTAACTTGTACAATTTTTCCAAAAGATTTAAACCCGAATAAATTTCAACACTTGAAAATTTGCCGTACCGGGAAACAGTAAGTTAATGATATCCGTTCAAATAGTTTAACAGTTTCTAAATATCCGGAAAGAAATACGAATTTAAATATTCCGATCGAATCTACGATTAAAAAATAAACCCCAGATTTTATCAACACCTGAAACAGAATAAAAATACCCAGAAGCATCAGCAAGCACCTACGGTCATTACCAGAAAAGCCACGTGTCATAATCCTATCAATACGCCGCGGAACCGCCGCGCAAGCCATGCTTGCGCCGCGCTTCCGCGGCCGTTTAATCGAATTGGTGGCTCGGGCTTCTTGGTAATTCTTAGAATTCCCTGCTGATTTTTTTATATATTTTTAATTCTGAAAAATCCCAAAATTTAAAAAATTTCCAGAGAGGGGTCAAGTTTCGGCGTTTCGGGTTCGATCGGAGTTTTAACTTCGTAAACACATCGCCTAATGCTCTAGCTAAGCTCTGATACCACTGTAGGGTTCCTAGGCACTCTTGTGAAGGTTCAAAAGGCATCAAACATGCCCGGATTAAATTTTAGACGTGCCGAACAACCCAAAGCCGGGATCTTTGCTAGATTATTAGGGTTTAACATGCAAGATGATAACTTTTATCTAAGTGTGAGGGATTACAACCTTTGTAGTCCGCTCCTTCGCTTCACAAGCTCCGAGTAGAAGTCCCTTTGCCGCGATCCACGATCTCCCGGACATATGAGAGGCTCCACGACTCGAACGATCCATTCTAGCTTGTCGTATTCCAAATCTCCGATGATCTACCTTGAAGTTGCTACGACTCAAGCTTTCTCACTCTTAAAGAAGTGAACACACTAATCCCATGGGCTAGATGAGATGAGTATGAGGGAGTAGTAATTTTGCTTTCCTTTTATATCATTTTCTCATATTTTATCATCACTTAAGGATTTTCAAGAGAGCTTCTTCAAGAGAGAAGAAGAAGAAGATAATGGATAATGATAATATGAATTAATCCTTTTGTGATGAATAGAAAATAAAGTATATGATTGATATGTAAACCATGGTCAAGGATGAATGGATAAGAATGAGTAGAGAGTTAACTAGAGTTAGGGTTTGGTTGGGTTAAATGAATGTGTCATTCTAAATATCTTAAGAATGACAAAAGAAGAAAGCTTCTAGAAGATGCATGAAGCTACTAACCATAATCAAACCCTAATTTCAATTAATCATCCTTAAACATGTTTAACAATTAATCATATCATGTCACAATAATATATATCACGTCACAATAATATATATCACATATATATTATATATTTGCAACAAAAGAAAATAATACAATTAACATATATCGCATATATATCAATGTATCATCCACTGAGAAAATGAAATAATAAAGCAAGCCAATATTAGTTAATATAATAATATATCATATATATTATTATATATTAAATCATCGAATCAACACTTGATCCGACGATCCGGCTATATCAAATATAACCGACTAATATATCATGTACCGATTCATCGAATCAACGCTTGATCCGATGTCCCGGTTCATATCTAAATATCGCGAGAATATAATACGGTATCCCATATCGCATTATTCTCGGTCCTGCACATATCACATATGTGCCTCTACTCCGTTTCGCCTGAGCCAAGAAACCTCTGTGTAGGACTCTAAAGAATCGTCAATACGCCGGTAGCAGGTGATGATCACATCAAACACCCACAAGCTGCAAGCGGTCAGCTAAACGTAACAGCCACCCAGGTATTGAGCGATCAGAAGATCAACAAGCTAGCATGTGCGTTCTCCTGTGAATCCAACCAGTAACACTCCCGTACAGTCCGGTCTGTTCGTCTGATATGTCGCATATCAAGTCTAGGGGTGGTATACGTCAGACCCCAGTAACCGATAAGTCGTGTCGATGTGTGGCTCATAACGGGTTGAGAAACTACTAGTAACACTTACCAGTAAATCTCTATATCATCCCTGGCCAGGGACTTCCAGTTATAGCCAATCGAACACAGCACAACATCAACTCCCTATACCGGGAGAGACGAATCCCCTCCTATCGCTCATTGCCTCGATGTGATTCGGGACTGTACCCAAAAGCCACCATTTTGCATGCCCTCTTGGACGTGGTAAGGTGGAAATCAAAGCACAGTGGGTATCACACAAGACTCTATGACGATCTCGGGTCTACAGACTACCCTGTACCAGTGTCACCGGAGAACTGCCATCTGACGTGTGGTATATCACCATCTGGGAGTTCTCGGCGAGTCCGTCCAGTGTACCCAGTCTCCACTGAGCACCCGTACACCATCTCTGATGTCTAACACCGATGGATATGGGATCATCCATCGCCCATCATATGGGTCGAGATGCGTATACGCTAGTCTACTCTGGTGTATCGATGCCCTGTCTCAATATACCCTCGACTAGGAACAGTTATAGGATGTACTCATCGACTACCGCGGCCCCACTAGTATGATCTCATCATAGTCCCAGTAGTCGAGTACAGATCTTAAGGGCTTTATCAACATGTGAGAGTAAAACAGTAAACCAATACAAGTCAACATTTTAAGATAAAGTGAAACCAAACAGCATACTATCATGACGAGCAAGAAAGTCATCTCTATATATAACCAAGCATCCATTATAATATACATCATATGTACAACAATGGCCTCTAGGGCATATACATAACTAACACATAAGTGGTAGATGGAGAGTACAAGATGCAAAAAGGGATACAATAAAAGTAATCAGATACCACAACCCACCTAAATGCAAAACAGCTCTCACTGCAACTGTAGTGGTATCTGTAGCCAAAAGATGCGAAAGACAGCCTGCCGTGACTATGCTGAGGGCAACCTGCAAATACTGTGGCACAACGGTGGTGAGTTGCCAACTCGTGAATAGAGATAACAAATAAAGGTAATCGCGAGCATGCACGTACTGCGCTATTCTAACAATGCCAGCAGATGATATCAATGCGTGATAAGCAGTATGTGCAATAACCATGCAGATGCTCTATCAGGTAAAATAACTACAGGATGAGATATATGGTAATCAATGCTGAGCATGGGATAAACAACATCTACACGGAATATCAACGTGGAAAACAATCGGTGCCCACAACTGCACCCAAATCCTAAATAACCCAGGCACCGGCACACCCATCGGCCCTCAAATCCTGTAAACCTCTGAGAAATCACGAGTGCCCAACATCGGCACCCAAAACCTCATAAAATACTCGTGTGCAGCATCGACACGCAAAACCTCAAATATCGGGCTCCGTCAGTCCGGATCAGCCCACGGGCTCGTCTGCGGTATCGGCCCTCGGCCCCGGCAGTACGGATCATCCCGCATCCATCTCTCGACTCTGGCCAGTATCCTCCAGGAAACTTCCAGGTCCAACCAATCACCGGTAGGTACTTGCCTGCCTCCAGGCTCAATCGGCAAAACCCATCGATCATCTCGCCGAGGGGAACCATACCGGGCCCACCACGAACCCGCAGATGGATCATCCACTCCTCGAATCGGGTTTCAAGCACACGTCTCAGCACCGAGAAAACGCGTGGTGGACGCACCAAAATATCATATCACGAGGAACCGGGTTTTCAAATAGTGCATCTTTTCTTAAAAATCCCACGGTCCTCAAAACCAGAAATCACATGAAAATCCAACACCAAGAAATAAATCCAATGCGAGGTGCTACGTACATCAATCCATGATATAGGTATAAGGGAAAACCGCTTTTAAAATTTGTTCCGTTTTTAAAGATATCATGCAGCTCCCAATTTCCATGACAGTCATATCGAAAAATCATAACCAATCATATGTAAGATGAACTACAGCAATATAATCATGGCAGTTCTACAGTGAGTGTGTCATGGCAATTACTAACGGTGTGTGTGTCGCATGTAAATTAGTGCCCGTGCAACGTAAACCGTTAGTAATAGTGCACTGTTCTATCAGTTCTAAGCATATATATATATATATATATATATATATATGTAGCAGGGAATGCAATATGCGATGACAGTCTATGGGGTACATGCAACATTTAATAATAAAGTCCTATCAGCCCTGACGCATAACGCCATGCGGGCGATATCCCCGTAGATGTGAAATCTACTCACCGAGTCTCGCGCTAAGTGTAGCCGACGGCTTGCTTGCCCTTCTTCGCTGCGTCCGTCTCACTCACCGGCGAACCTAGAATCACATAACATATATCACACATAAGCTAAAATTCACAAAACGTGAAATTACGATACAATTAGAAACCCGTGTCGTAAACCAATCGCGCGTGTGCGCGATACGCTAAAACGTGTGATCACGCGCCTGAAACTACCCCGACGCGTCGCGATACGCAAAAACCCCAAACCCACTCACGTATCACACGTGTCGCGAAGGTTTAGAAAAACGGCAAAACAGGTATTTGGTCCCAGATTTCTATACAGAGCTAAACTTACAAAAATATATATATCACAGCACCCTACACACTAGCAGACACCTACAGAACCAAACCCTAACCCAAACCCTACCCATCTGGCCGCAAATTGCGGCCAGAATGAATTAATTGGCGGCCACAAGATGGAATTTGGGGGTCGGGTTAAATCTGGGGTATCAGCACCTATCCAGTATACTGCAGTCTTCTCAATTTCATTCAGAACTCATCGGGTCAATAGCAGTTTCCAGAAAACTCAGTTTTGCACAAATACGACGAATTTGCATCAATTAGGGAACTGGTGGTATTTTAGTGCAATTGGGGGTTAAGCTAGGTTAATATGGTCTCAACAATCCACTAACAACCTACTGAAACCAATTCACACCACATTAGCACAAGGTTCCCACTAAACACCTCATATCGCACTAAAACGCACTAAAAACCACTAACCGAAGCAAAACTACACTAATCAAGCAAACTAGGGAATAAGTTTAGGAAATATACCTCATACTTAACCCTAGCGAGCTGAAGGAAGAAGAAGAGGTGCAGGGAAGAGGCTGTGGTTGCTGCTATGAGGCTGTTGCTGCTGCTACTACTGCTCTCTACTGCTGCTGCTACTGCTTCTGGCTGCTGCTGCTTCTGGAACTGCTGCTGTGCTGCTTGTTTCTGCTGGTGTTTGAAGAGGTAAGTGTGGGTGTGTGGGGGTGTGAGTGTGTGAGGTTGAGAGAAAAAACAAAAGAGTTCAGAGGAAAACAAATCATCACTCCAAATGTCACCCCTCCTCGCTCTCTCTCTCTTCATTAATGGTAAGCATGGGCTAAGCCATGATGCACACTCCCTCTCTCTCATAAGTCAACACCCAAAAAAAAATTTCAAATTAAAGCAACTCTTATTTAACCAATTAAACTCAATTAAAACCCAAAAGGCTTAATCCTCAAGATTTACCCACCATGGTCACTCATCATGGTAAATACTCATTTAAAAATCCTAGTTTACATGCACATGTGTGTGCAAGCCTAGGAAAATTTTAGAAAAATATTTATTAAATTAGGAAAAATATTTAAAACATAATTTGGTAAACTTTTTTATTAAAAACCCAATAATTAAATATAATTAGTCACTAAACACATCCTAAGGTGTTACAATCTCTCCCCCTTAATGAAATTCGTCCCCGAATTTCAAAATCGAACTACACGTACCTTTGAAAAGATGGGTGTACGTCTTCATCATCTCGCTTTCGGTCTCCCAAGTGACCTCCTCACGGTTCTGACCACGCCAAAGTACCTTAACTGATGGGATGTCCTTCGATCTCAATTTCTTCACTTGTCGATCCAAGATCATCACCGGCTGCTCTGCATAGGAAAGGTCGCGCTCAAGCAGGATCGTCGGGTGCTGAATCGCATGTGAAGGATCATGAAGATATCTACAGAGCATCGAAACGTGAAATACGGGGTGCACATCTGGAAAACTGGGCGGAAGGGCTAATCGGTATGCTACTGCACCAACACGCTCGAGGATCTCGAAGGGGCCCACATACCTGGGACTGAGCTTCCCCTTCTTCCCAAACCTCATCACACCTTTCATAGGGGAGACCCTCAAGAAAACATGATCACCAACAGAAAACTCAAGCCTGCGCCGCCGACGGTCCGCATAAGATCTCTTCCTACTCTGCGCTGCTCTTATCCTATCGCGAATCAACTGGATCTTCGCGGTCGTCTCCTCAACAATCTGTGGCCCTAAGATACTGTTCTTACTGAGCTCTGTCCAACAGGCGGGCGATCTGCATCTCCTCCCATAAAGAGCCTCAAACGGTGCCATCTGAATGGTCTCCTGGTAGCTGTTATTGTAGGAGAACTCTACTAAGGGTAAGTGATGATCCCAGCTACCTCCGAAATCTAATACACACGCTCTGAGCATGTCCTCGAGAGTTTGAATAGTCCGCTCTGACTGTCCGTCGGTCTGCGGATGAAATGCTGTGCTGAAACTCAAGCGAGTGCCCAAAGCCTCCTGAAGCCTCAGCCATAATCGGCTGGTAAACTGGGTGCCTCTGTCGGACACAATACATGTCGGGACTCCATATAGTCGCACAATCTCGTCGATATAGATCTGGGCATACTGAGTAAATCCGAATGTCGTCTTCACTGGTAGGAAGTGAGCCGCCTTCGTTAAACGATCCACGATCACCCAGATGGAGTCATACCTTCGACTAGTCCTGGGTAGACCCACAACGAAATCCTTCGAAATCTGCTCCCATTTCCACTCCGGAATGGGTAACGGTTGTAGCTCTCCCGCAGGCCTCTGGTGCTCAGCCTTGACTTGCTGACAAGTCAGGTATCTCGACACAAAATTTGCGATGTCCCTCTTCATTCCGTCCCACCAATAAACATCTCTCATATCATGATACATCTTGGTGGAACCGGGATGGACGCTGTACACCGATCGATGTGCCTCCTCAAGAATCTCGCGTCGCAGTCCCTCTGCATCTGGTACGCACAATCTAACTCCAAATCGTAGTACCCCCTGATCATCGATCACGAACTCGGAAAATCTGCCCTGTCCAATCTGTGCCATGATCTCTGAACATCGGTCATCACTCCGCTGTGCCTCATGTATGTGGTCAAGTAACTGTGGGCGTGCACGAACATGCGCGATCTGTCCTCCGGTCGGCGTGAACTCAAACTGTACTCGGCTGTCGCATAATATCTGCCAATCTGCCGTCGACTGACCCTGTACTGCGCTCAAACAAGATAGACTACCCCCGGGCCTCCTACTCAAAGCATCCGCCACCACGTTTGCCTTGCCCGGGTGATATAAGATCTCGCAATCGTAATCCTTCACTAACTCCATCCATCGGCGCTGTCGAAGGTTCAGGTCCCGCTGCTGAAATATGTATTTTAGACTCTTGTGATCCGTGAATATCTGGCACGACTCGCCGTATAGGTAATGTCGCCAGATCTTAAGTGCAAAGACCACTGCAGCGATTTCCAAGTCGTGAGTGGGGTAGTTTTGTTCATGTTTCTTCAATTGTCGCGAAGCATACGCGATCACCCTGTCGTGCTGCATCAAAACGCACCCGAGCCCCGCTCGAGAGGCATCACAATAGACCACAAACCCGCCTGAGCCTGAAGGTAATGATAACACCGGTGCCGTCGTCTGCCGAGTCCGCAACTGCTGAAAACTGTGCTCGCACTCCTCCGTCCAATCGAAATGGACTCCCTTCCGGGTCAACCCGGTCAAAAGGGTAGCAATACTGGAGAAGTCCTGCACAAATCGCCTGTAGTAACCGGCCAACCCCAAAAAGCTGCGAATCTCCGTAACCGATGTGGGTCTGGGCCAACGCTGAACGGCCTCGATCTTCCTCGAGTCTACACATATACCGTCTCGTGAAATCACATGCCCCAAGAAGTCTACGCTGTCCAGCCAAAAAGCACACTTGGAGAATTTCGCATAAAGCTGGTGCTCCCTCAAAGTCTGCAGTGTAATCCGCAGGTGCTGCTCGTGCTCCTCACTACTCCGGGAATACACCAAGATATCGTCAATGAACACGATAATGAACAGATCCAAATATGGCCGGAAAATACGGTTCATCAAGTCCATGAATGCTGCTGGCGCGTTAGTGAGTCCGAACGACATCACCAAAAACTCATAATGGCCGTAGCGCGTACGGAAAGCTGTCCTGGGAATGTCCTCCTGTCTAACCCGCAGCTGATGATATCCCGATCATAAATCGATCCTCGAAAAGTACCCTGCCCCCTGATGCTGGTCGAACAAATCGTCGATGCGCGGCAAAGGATACCTGTTCCGCACTGTCACCCTGTTCAGCTGGCGGTAGTTGATACACAGACGCAAACTGCCGTCCTTCTTCTTAACGAACAGGACTGGAGCACCCCAAGGAGAAACACTGGGTCGAATAAGTCCCTTGTCCAGCAAATCTTGCAACTGACCCTTCAACTCTCGAAGTTCCGCCGGGGCCATCCGATAAGGCGGTATGGAAATAGGCCCCGTTCCAGGAACTAAATCAATACAGAAAGAAATGTCGCGCTCGGGCGGTAGCCCAGGAAGCCCGTCAGGGAACACATCAGGGAACTCGCTAACAGTCGGAACCTGATCCAATGGAACCTGCGTAGCACTAGCATCGCAAACATAGGCGAGAAATCCCTGACATCCCTTCCTCAAAAGCTGTCCAGCGCGAAAAGAAGAAATCACACTGTGAGGGGCGGCACCACGGTCCCCCAACACAACAAAAGCCGACTCACCGGGAAAACAAAATCTAACTGTCTTTTCACGGCAGTCCACAGAAGCATAGCACGTGGCTAACCAATCCATGCCCAAAAGAACGTCGAAGACCAACATCTCAAGAAGGATCAAGTCGACAGGCAACTCCCTCTCGCCAATACAGACGGTACAGGATCGGAACACGTGCCTAGCAACAAACGACTCTCCCACAGGAGTGGTCACAACAAGCGTCTGATCGAGCAAACCGGACTCTCTACCCAAACTCGGCACGAAGTGTGTGGATACGTACGAGTGCGTGGATCCGGGATCGAACAAAACGTGTGCATCAACTGAACATACTGGAAGGATACCTGAAACCACCGCATTAGACGCCTGCGCGTCCTGATGCGTCAAAGCAAAAACCCGCGCCTGTCCACCACCTGCGACTGACTGCCCTCTGCCTCGGTCATCTTGCCCTCTCTGAGCAACTCCTCCACGTCCACGACCTCTCTGTGTATGAGTCTGGCGTGGAGCAACGGTAGGTACAACAGGCAACGTCCTCTGGGGTGGTGAAGGTGGTAAGGTAACATGCGGAGCTGCCGCCTCCCTCCGGTGTATCTCAAGACAATCTCTAACGAGGTGAAGTAGACCGCCGTACCTAAAGCAACCCCGCGGCGACTGCTGACTCTCCTGGGGATACGAACTAAACATCTGGCCTCGTCCCGAATCTCTACTACCCCTCGTACCAGAACGATACCTGTCGCGGCGTCTGAATGACTGCCTCCGTCCGGAAATACTGGTACGAACTCTCTTCGGCTCTGGAACTACCAAAGTCTCAGCCAGGTGCTCCTCGACTACTAGGGCTGCGTCTACAGCTGTTGCATAGGTCTGGTAGTGTTGCGCGATGATCGCGAGGAACAGTGGTGTAAGCAAGCCTCGAACAAATCTCCTGACTCGCAACCCTTCGGTAGCCACTAAATATGGGGCATAGACTGCTAGCTCTGTAAACAGCACGTCATACTCTGCCACTGTCATCACTGGCGTCTGGCAAAAGGACTCAAATCTGCGTGCTCGGGCATCCCTAACACTCTGCGGAAGGAAACGGGCTAGAAATATGGTCACGAACTCCGTCCAGGTCATAGGAGGAAGACCTGCTGCTCTGCCCTTCTCAACTGAATCACACCACTTCTGCGCAAGACCCTCCAGGCGAAAACTCGCGTACTCAACCCATCTCGCATCTGCGCATCTGAGGGAACGGCATATCCGGGCCATCCTGTCGATGAAAGACTGTGGGTCCTCGGCTGTATCGGTGCCTGTGAAGACCGGAGGCTTCAGCCTCATGAATTCTGATAACGATACTGTGATCACCTCCGTGGCTGCAGGGGCAACTGGCTGTACGGTAGGTACCATCGCGGTCTCTCGAATGGGTGGAGCTACCTCTGGTCGCTGCGCTCGAAGCATCTCAACTAGCGATCCTATCATCTGTCGCATCTCCTGCATGCTAGATCCCACCGTCTGGCGCATCTCCTGCATACCAGCCCCTAGCGTGGCGATCTGATCTGTCACGGCAGGAACAGCCTGCTCGGGCACAACCGGTGTACTGCCCGTATCAGTCCTCGTCTCGGACGAGTCAACACGAATCTCGGCCCTCGCGGCCGCTCTCTGTGCCCTCGTAGTCTTAGGCGGCATAATGGCTGAAAGAAAATTTGGATTCGATAAGAACACGGAAATCGAATTGCAAGAATGTATGTAATCAAGGAGGAATTTAAATCAACAAGTCCTAAGGTCGCGTAGGCGGAGTATCGTGTCGTTAGTATGCCGCGGAACATACACACGCTACGCTACCCTGCTGCAGCTACCTACTCTATCATACCCGGGTCATCCTATACTCCGAAGGTAAAACCTACGCTCTGATACCAACTTTGTCACGACCCGAGTATTTCGACTCGTGACCGGCACTTATCCACGGTACGTCTACAGGCGTAACGCGACTAAGTAAGCCGAACCCAGAAATCAAAACCATAAAAAAATAGTGAGTGTTGAAAACATTTAGTTGAAGCATTTAGAAAACCTTAAATAATTCAATAAGTTCCTTTAAAGTTACTTAATCATTTAAATAATTTTGGCAGCATTTCCTTTGTAAAAGTAGCCCCGAGACCGGGTACAAAACAGGATATAAATGAAATGAAATGTAAATGAAAAGAAACATCCCCAAACGGGAGCAATCATGCCCAACGGCGGAAACCAACATCACAAGAGTAATATACGACGCCGTAGCGAAGAATAAGCAATAAGTAAACATCACAGAAAATAACTGCATATAAAACAGTCGGCTCCCACGAGCTCGACACCAGAATAAAAAATATACATCATCGTCCTCACACAATATCTAAGTCCAGTACATAAGTGGTAGATGGAGAGTACTAGATGCAAAAAGGGATACAATAAAAGTAATCAGATACCACAACCCACCTAAATGCAAAACAGCTCTCACTGCAACTGTAGTGGTATCTGTAGCCAAAAGATACGAAAGACAGCCTGCCGCGACTATGCTGAGGGCAACCTGCAAATACTGTGGCACAACGGAGGTGAGTTGCCAACTCGTGAATAGAGATAACATATAAAGGTAATCGCGAGCATGCACGTACTGCGCTATTCTAACAATGCCAGCAGATGATATCAATGCGTGATAAGCAGTACGTGCAATAACCATGCAGATGCTCTATCAGGTAAAATAACTACAGGATGAGATATATGGTAATCAATGCTGAGCATGGGATAAACAACATCTACACGGAATATCAACGTGGAAAACAATCGGTGCCCAGAACTGCACCCAAATCCCAAATAACCCAGGCGCCGGCACACCCATCGGCCCTCAAATCCTGTAAACCTCTGAGAAATCATGAGTGCCCAACATCGGCACCCAAAACCTCATAAAATACTCGTGTCCAGCATCGACACGCAAAACCTCAAATATCGGGCTCCGTCAGTCCGGATCAGCCCACGGGCTCGTCTGCGGTATCGGCCCTCGGCCCCGGCAGTACGGATCATCCCGCATCCATCTCTCGACTCTGGCCAGTATCCTCCGGGCAACTGCCAGGTCCAACCAATCACCGGTAGGTACTCGCCCGCCTCCAGGCTCAATCGGCAAAACCCATCGATCATCTCGCCGAGGGGAACCATACCGGGCCCACCACGAACCCGCAGACGGATCATCCACTCCTCGAATCGAGTTTCAAGCACACGTCTCAGCACCGAGAAAATGCGTGGTGGACGCACCAAAATATCATATCACGAGGAACCGGGTTTTCAAATAGTGCATCTTTTCTTAAAAATCCCACGGTCCTCAAAACCAGAAATCACATGAAAATCCAACACCAAAAAATAAATCCAATGCGAGGTGCTACGTACATCAATCCATGATATAGGTATAAGGGAAAACCGCTTTTAAAATTTGTTCCGTTTTTAAAGATATCATGCAGCTCCCAATTTCCATGACAGTCATATCGAAAAATCATAACCAATCATATATAAGATGAACTACAGCAATATAATCATGGCAGTTCTACAGTGAGTGTGTCATGGCAATTACTAACGGTGTGTGTGTAGCATGTAAATTAGTGCCCGTGCAATGTAAACCGTTAGTAATAGTGCAGTGTTCTATCAGTTCTAAGCATATATATATATATATGTATATATATATATATATATATATATATATATATATATAGCAGGGAATGCAATATGCGATGACAGTCTATGGGGTACATGCAACATATAATAATAAAGTCCTATCAGCCCTGACGCATAACGCCATGCGGGCGATATCCCCGTAGATGTGAAATCTACTCACCGAGTCTTGCGCTAAGTGTAACCGACGACTTGCTTGACCTTCTTCGCTGCGTACGTCTCACTCACCGGCGAACCTAGAATCACATAACATATATCACACATAAGCTAAAATTCACAAAACGTGAAATTATGATACAATTAGAAACCCGTGTCGTAAACCAATCGCGCGTGTGCGCGATACGCTAAAACGTGTGATCACACGCCTGAAACTACCCCGACACGTCGCGATACGCAAAATCCCCAAACCCACTCACATATCACGCGTGTCGTGAAGGTTTAGAAAAACGGCAAAACAGGTATTTGGTCCCAGATTTCTATACAGAGCTAAACTTACAAAAATATATATATCACAGCACCCTACACACTAGCAGACACCTACAGAACCAAACCCTAACCCAAACCCTACCCATCTGGCCGTAAATTGCGGCCAGAATGAATTAATTGGCGGCCACAAGATGGAATTTCGGGGTCGGGTTAAATCTGGGGTATCAGCACCTATCCACTATACTGCAGTCTTCTCAATTTCATTCAGAACTCATCGGGTCAAAAGCAGTTTCCAGAAAACTCAGTTTTGCACAAATACGATGAATTTGCATTAATTAGGGAACTGGTGGTATTTTAGTGCAATTGGGGGTTAAGCTAGGTTAATATGGTCTCAACAACCCACTAACAACCTACTGAAACCAATTCACACCACATTAGCACAAGGTTCCCACTAAACACCTCATATCGCACTAAAACGCACTAAAAACCACTAACCGAAGCAAAACTACACTAATCAAGCAAACTAGGGAATAAGTTTAGGAAATATACCTCATACTTAACCCTAGGGAGCTGAAGGAAGAAGAAGAGGTGCAGGGAAGAGGCTGTGGTTGCTGCTGTGAGGCTGTTGCTGCTGCTACTACTGCTCTCTACTGCTGCTGCTACTGCTTCTGGCTGCTGCTGCTTCTGGAACTGCTGCTGTGCTGCTTGTTTCTGCTGGTGTTTGAAGAGGTAAGTGTGGGTGTGTGAGTGTGTGAGGTTCAGAGAAAAAACAAAAGAGTTGAGAGGAAAACAAATCATCACTCCAAAAGTCACCCCTCCTCTCTCTCTCTCTTCATTAATGGAAAGCATGGGCTAAGCCATGATGCACACTCCCTCTCTCTCACAAGTCAACACCCAAAAACAAATTTCAAATTAAAGCAACTCTTATTTAACCAATTAAACTCAATTAAAACCCAAAAGGCTTAATCCTCAAGATTAACCCACCATGGTCACTCATCATGGTAAAAACTCATTTAAAAACCCTAGTTTACATGCACATGTGTGTGCAAGCCTAGGAAAATTTTAGAAAAATATTTATTAAATTAGGAAAAATATTTAAAACACAATTTGGTAAACTTTTTTATTAAAAACCAAATAATTAAATATAATTAGTCAGTAAACACATCCTAAGGTGTTACAGATATGGCAGGGTTCGATCAGATACGTGCGGTATTGCACGGATCATGATCGGGCGGTTTATACTAATGGTCTTTGGTTTAAGCCGGATCCTAGTATTGTACAGTGTAGATTTTGTCTCATTGCATTTGTATTTCGGTCGGAATACAAATGCGAGTATGTATATACAGTAGCGGGGTTTTCCTGTAATTTATTACGGGATCAGTTTTTTGGAGTTGCCTGTTTGTTTTCCGTTTCGGCCAATTTTCTTGTATCTTTCATTGGCTGAAGATTGGTGGAGGAGGGCTTATTTGCATTTGTGCAAATAAACATTTTGGAGGGTTGTTTTTGCAAGATGTAGTGTCATGATGATTGCACCATCCCTTGACTTTCTTGATTCATGATGGCTTGACCTTTTGGACTAATGATTGGGTTGTTGGAGTATTGGTTTGGTTGATGATCATTTTCTTCTCATCATTTTTCTCTTGCATGATGGATACAACCCCCTTGTTTTTTTTCCCTCACTCCCATTCTTGCATGGCCGGCCAAGCTCTTTGAAGGCTGTCCAAAATTGAGGTGGGGATTTTTTGATATCTTTGGCTTTGTAAAATCCCCACATCTCCATCTCAAAAGTTCATCTCTTTTTCCTCCACCATATGGCAACTCCTTTAAACCCCAAAGAGACATAGAGTTCTACAGATAACCTACATCATCCTTGGGCACGTCGACTCGCCAACTTCGTGCCCGAGTTGCCTCGGTCCAGAGGTGGGCGCCCGTAAAAGAAGCCGGCGATGTGGTGCCCTTCCGGCGACGTGGTGGAGACCGGACATTCCGAGGGATATCGGGACGACGACGAGAAGACCGAAGGACATGGATCGCTCGGTATATCTCTCTACCCCTTCTCTAGTTTAGCTAGGACTAGATTAATGGCCCGATCCGGGACTTTTATGCGCGGTGGTGCCGGTTATAAAGTTAAAGTAAATTTTCGTTTCCACATTCCGGCGTCGGATTGACGGCCGGGGCGCCGTCGTGCACTTACACTGAGAACGGGAAATAAGTTTCATGAGACACAAAACGGTGCAAATGTTGCAGCCAAGTCTGTTGGTCACTATCACCCTGTATAACCAGAATACATTGATTCTGAACGAATGTTATTAGATACCGAACCTGATATACAAAATCTTATCAGTCTCTTTAATAGTAAAGAAAGGATATAATTTTGTATTGTTAGATAATGTTTTGAACATTTCCTATATCAAGAGTTGATCGGTTCAGGCACGTTATCTAAAAGCATTGACGTTCTAAATCAAACTTCAGTTCTTAGTATACAGAACACACACGAGAGGAAGAGTTCAGAAATTAACGAATTCTTCTTGTGGCATTGTAGACTAGGTCATATCAATACGAGCCGACTAGCTAAGTTACATTTAGATGCATATTTAAATCAGTTTAAATTTACATCTTATGAAACTTGCCAGTCATGTCACAAAGATAAGATGACCAAAGCTCTGTTTACTCGAAACAGAGAAAGAGTTAATGAACACTTGGGACTGATACATATTGATGTATGAAGGTCCCCAATCTACATATGCCAGGACTGGTCCTTTGTACTTCCTTATATTCACTGTTGTTCTCTCAAGATTCGGACACATGTTCCTGTTGAAACACATGTCTGAAGCTTTTGAGAAATTCAATGAATATAAGTTAGAAGTAAAGAACAAATACAGGTATAAGTATTATGTCCTATGATAAGATCAGGGAGGAGAATACTTGGGCATGGAATTCTTGGACTATTCTAAAGGAGAATGAGATTCTCTCTCGGTGTTACTCCTCTGAATACACCACAACACAACGGTGTATCGGAGCGGAGCAATTGCACCCTATATGATATGGTGCGCTCTATGATGAGTACTACTGAGTTACCTATTTCCTTTTGGGGGTTGTGCACTTGAGAAGCTGCATACCTATTGAATTGGATTCGAATAAAATCAATGCCTACCACTCCATATGAGATATGGTATGGGAAGAGCCCATCTCTTAAGTAAGTTAAGATTTGGGATTGTCCGGCCTATGTCAAAAGCAAAATCCGGACAAGATCGAGGCAAGGTCAGTTCTGTAGAACTGGAAGTAGTTCCAGCTATACAAACTACAGCTGATGAGTTGACAGAACTAAAGGATCCAATAGTCCCCGACGAACCTCAGCCTCTCCGCCGATCTGGTAGGGTTCCTCAACCGCCTGAGAGATACTTCGGTTTCTCGATGACAGTGGGAGCGAGGAATGCATCATGAGATGATGACCCAACTAGTTTCGAGCAGGCTATCGAGAGTAGGGACTCTGTAAGAATGGCTGGATGCTTAGCTATCTGAGATGGAATCCATGTACACCGACAAAGTATGGACTTTGGATGCTATATCTGAAGGGTTGAATCCCCATCAGGAGCAAGTATATCTTGAGAAGATTGCTTCGTATAGATGGAAAAGTTGAGACTTTCAAAGCTAGACTTGTTGATGGTTTTCATCATCGACCAGGCGAGGATAATGATGAAACCTTTTCCAATACCTATGCTTAAGTCCATCCAGATCCTACTTGCCATTGCTACATACCATGACTACGATATCTCATGGTTGGGTGTCATGACTATTTTTCTAAATACTGATTTAGAAGAGAACGTCTATAAGTACACAGCCAGAGGGCTTCGTTAACAGTGGGAGCAGCGGAAACGTGTGCAAGTTGCTTTACAGAATAAAGCAGGCATCGCGGAGTTGGAACATCTGTTTTGATGTGGTAGTCGAAGAGTTTGAATTCATCAAAATAGTAGATGAACCTTATATATACAAAAATGTAGTAGAGAGTAAGGTGGTGATCCTCGTAGAGTACGTGGATGACACACTCTTGATAGGGAAAGAGTTTCCTATGCTACGCTCGGTCAATCTCCTCTAATCATAAGGATTCTCCATATAGGATCAAAGTGATACCTCCTTAATCCTAGGATTTATATCTATGAGATAGATCTAAATGGATGTTAGGATTCTTACTAGTAGTAGTGAGAACTTATCAATTAATCCTAGGGAGAATCGCTGGAATGGTTCCTGGGTGGTAAGGTCGACTGAATGTCAGTCGCAGGCATTGTCTTTACCCTCAGCAGAGGGACGGTATATTGGAAGAGTTCCAAACTAAGATGCCGTGGCAAACTAGACGATAAAGGCTGGTGACATCGTTATCAAAGATACAACCAAAGAGGCAGTTTGGGTGTAAATTGGTTCATGAGATGAACTAGGTTCCTACCATTATGAGACAATGGAGGTGTGGCTTTGGCCCAGGAACCCTGGTCCCATCAGTGACCCAGACATATTCTGAGGCAGCATCACCTGATCATGGAGATAGTTGATCTCCAGGGTGATCGAGGTTAGGAGAGTAGACTCAGAGGACAACACGGCGGATCCACTCACAAAGACTTTTTCCCAGAGAGAGACTTTTATGGGATGGTTGAGTATGAGATACTGCAACCACTGCTACAGATGGCCGTAGTGCTAGTGGGAGATTGTTAATTATATGTATGCCCTAGAGGCCATTACTGTACATGAGATGTATATTGTAGTGGATGCTGGGACATATATAGGTAGGACTTTCTTGCTCGACATGATAGTACGCTGTCTGGTTGCTCTTTATCTTAACATGTATACTTACTGTCTCTCTGTTACGTGTTGATAAAGTCCTTAGGATGTGTACTCGACTTGCAGGACTATGATGTAGATCATACTAGTGGGGCCTGGGTAGTCCATGAGTACATCCTTCAATGTTCCTAGTCGTAGGAATATCGAGACGGGGCATCGATATTCCAGAGTAGACTAGCGTATATCTTATCGACCCATATGATGGGCGATGGATGATCCCATATCCATTGGTGTTTGACATCAGAGATCGTATGCGGGTGCTCAGTGCTGACTGGGTACACTGAATGGACTCGCTGAGGACTCTCAGATGGTATTATACCTCACGTCAGATGGCAGTTCTCTGGTGACACTGGTACAGCTTAGTCTGTTGACCCGAGATCGTCATATAGTCTTGTGTGTCTCCCACTGTGCTTTGATTTCCACCCTACCACGGCTCAACTGAGTCGTGCAAACAGGTGGTTTTTGGGTACAGTCCCGATTCACATGGAGGTAATAAGCGATAGGAGGGGATTCGTCTCTTCCAGTATTGGGGGTTGATGTTGCGCTATGCTCGACTGGCCATAACTGGAAATCCCTGGCCAGGGTTGCACTGATTTACTGGTAAGTGTTATCAGTAGTTTCATGCTTGTTATGGACCTTACATCGGCATGACTTATCAAGCTACTGGGGTCTGACGTTTACCACCCCTAGGCGAGATATGCGACATATCAGACGAACAGACCGCACTGTGCGGTAAGTGTTACTGGTTGGATTCACAAGAGTGTGAGCAGGCTTGCTCATTGATCTTCTGATCGCTCAATACCCGGGTGGTCGTTACGTTTAGCAGACCGCTTGCGGCTTGTGGGTGTTTGATATGATCATCACCTACTACCGGCGTATTGACGAGTCTTTAGAGCCCTACACAGGGGTTTTCTGGCTCAAGCGAAATGAAATAGGAGCGCATATGAGATATGTGTGGGACCGAGAATAATACCAGTATGTGATACTGTATTCTATTCTTTCGATTTATATCATCGGACGGTTATATGAGATATAGCCGTGTTGCCGAATCAAGTGTTGATTCGATACATTGATACACTAGATATTAGTCGGTTATAAGCAATATGACCGGATCGTTAAATCAAGTGTTGATTTAATGATTTAATGTATAATTATATATTTGATATATTACTTTACATTAACTAGTATTAGCTCACTTAAGATTTGTTTTCTCACTAGTTTGTGCACATTGTTTATATGTGATATATGCAAGTGTACATGTTTGTATCATGCTTGATGATACATACAAGTTGGCTGTATGAGACTTAAACCAAATTAAGGTTTACTAATTTCCTAACAAATAACAAAAGAGATGAGACTTTGGTCAAAGTTATCAAGCTTCATGAAGCTTGAAGAAACATTGACAAAGTCAACTCTTTTGTCATTTCCTTAGGATATTAGTTAACCCGACCCTTAACCTAATACTTTGGTTAATTCTCTACATGAGTTAAGCATGAGGGCTTAACTCAACCATGGTGCCATAATTAAAAGGATAAGTTTTCATTTGGATTCATATTCTTTATTCTTTTCTTCTTCTTCTTCATCAAGCTTCATCAAAAGCTTGCTAGCTCCAATGGTGCCATGAGAAAAAGTGTGAGAAAAAAAAATTCTAAAGTGAGCCCACTTCCTATTTCTTCATCCTCTACTACTTGCCATGTAGTATAGGGTGCTCTCTTCATAAAGTTCTTGACCAAGTGAAGGAATAGCTTGAGTTTGAGTCTCCTCGACGTAGATGATCTTCGGCCTCGAAGTCAACGACCTAGCCCGCTCATTTCTCCGATGAAACCAACGCTAGTGTCACGTCCCGAAAGTACGGAACAAGACCGGCACTTAAACTACGAACGTCTCGAGGCGTACGTAATCTAAGTAAACCGAAACCCCAGAAATCCAAACCAAGAAAAGTAGTAGAGTGAAGGAAAACCAATTTAAAACAAGTAGTTTCAATAGCATAAGCCGAATTATGCGGGTTTCTAAAAACATCAAAAATTTCCTGAAAATTTCGGCAGAGTCTCCTTTGTAAATACTGGCCCCCAAACGGGATACAACATGAATAGTATACGAAATCAATAAAAGGCATCCCCAAGCGGGAGCTAGCTCATCGTCAAACGACGGTCACAACCACACAAGCAATATAATATACAACGCCAACGGCGAGGATCAAAATTCAAAAGGAAACTCAAAACCACAAGAAAACCACAGAAATATAACGCGCGACTCTAAGGTCGAAGGAATAACATCACTGGTCTCTATCTCAAAATAAATACATGTTTGGTTGATGGAACTTCTAGATACAACAGAATAATGATATACAAGATATATAATGGGGGTACGATACAAGTAAACCCACCTACTAGCAAATCACCCGAAGGAAACTATGCCCGTAAAGCCGTAATGAAACCTGTACGGCAAACCTGCAAGAAACTGGGGCACAACGGGGGTGAGTTGCCAACTCGTGAATAGAAAAACATCTACGAAAAGAAATCGGATAAATAACGCAATCCTAGGTCAATGATCATAATATATCCTCAAATATATAACCAGCAACCCATAACAATGGTTAGGGCAAATATCTAACCCAAATGTAATTCCATGTGCCCGTGTCAGTGCCTCAGGTAGCAATGTATGAATGCATGAAACAGAATGTATGTACTGAAGAAAACTGCTTTCATAAATCAGTGAGATTTCTGTATTTTAAAAGTGAGGTACCATAAATGAAATCAGCATAAAACAGTGCCCAGCATCGACACAAAACAAGTGTCCAAATATCTCGATATCTCTGTACCTCAATATCTCAAAATCTCAAAATCTCAATCACAATATCTAGGGCGCCGTCAATCCAGACCGACCCCTACCATCCATCTCAAGACCACGACGGTATCCTCCGGATATCCGACGCGTCGGGAAAAATCACCGGTCGGTAGTGCTCCCCTGCCAGGCTCAACGTCAACAACACGATCCTCTTGCCCCGGGGTACCGCACCGGGCCCACCATGTACCCGAAACGGTTCCTCCACTCCTCGGATCGGGTCTCGAAATCCATCAGCAAACTCATGGTGGACGACTCATACATCATGGGAAAACCGCACTTTTTATTTTAAAAGAGAGAAAAGGTTTATTTATGTTTTTGCGGTTTTCCTCCAAATCCAGAAAATCTCATGGAAATCCGAATCCAAAACCTCAATAACACGTAAAATAGTGAATATATGCATGAGAATCCATGAATGCGGCATAAAAATGAATAACAGTATGCATGAAGTAGCAGGTAATAACTACAATGTCTAAACTAACATATAAGGCAAGTACACTAATATTATGTCAAACTACTAGCTATCAAGCTAAGTTAAGCAATAATATTTTCTAAGGTGTACGTGACATGGCAATTACCGATGAAGATGTGTGTGAGCCGGCAAGTAAGTGTACGTGGTACATACGCATCATCGGTAATGGTGCTGGTGTCCTAACAACATGATATCAATAATGGAGTATGAAACATAATATAAGCATGCGATGCGAAGCGAACCACAATAATGAGCGGGAGCTGAATACTAGACGCAACTATAACTAATCTGCATTAATCTAATATAAGTCCTACAAATGGTGCCTTTTGAAATAACACGAATCATGGGGTTTTGAAAATAGGGGCTACGGTGTTTTTATGAAAAGATACGTCTTTTGAAATATCCGTAGGATCCCTTTGGCTGTCTTTTAAAATACCCACGATTCGTTAGTTTTTGAAATAGGTAAGAATCCAATCTAATCTAACAACTAAACTAAACTAAAGGGCTAAGCTAACAAGCTGGACTACAGGTAAGGAAACCGCCTAACATCCGAGTCGATACATATACATATCTGTATATATATTAGTCGGTGATCCCGCCTCATTAATATCATATCCGATACCATATCTATAATCAGACATCCCAAGTCAAGAGTGCGGATCAATCATCAAAATATAGCTCGTACGTAAATCCGTCGTACGGCATCCCCAAATCTGGGT
This sequence comes from Agapanthus africanus, assembly GCA_030015575.1. Taxonomy (NCBI): domain Eukaryota; kingdom Viridiplantae; phylum Streptophyta; class Magnoliopsida; order Asparagales; family Amaryllidaceae; genus Agapanthus; species Agapanthus africanus. The sequence goes on from CM057349.1 coordinate 176,143,756, forward strand.
ACGGGTCAATATCACATTCATCATACTATTCACCTGGTATCCTCTTTATCAAATATCATGATCGGGGTACTGATCTACGTCTAGTACAATACTGATACCGCCTAAGTATGCATGCACGTGTGTGAAACATTACGTCAAGGACCCGCTACAACGTCATGTCGTATCTCAAATACGAACCCTGCTATATCACCGATCTCACGGCCTCAAATCAAATCTCATCGACTCATCATAAATCCCAAGTACTATCCTCATTATCCATGCATGCGTATATGAATGTACATATGCATAGTCCCATACCCACGCATATATACATATATACACATCCCAATCTACGCACAAGAAAGTTAAGTATGCAAGTCTGTGTGTGCGTATGTGGGTATAACAACTACTCTAGGGTTTCGCAACTAACCCAAAGGTACTCCATGAACACATAAACATAACATGAATGAACATTCTCGTATCATAAGACACCTATATAAACATATATATATGAGCTACACTACGGACTGCGGGGGTGCTATACGCCATCCACCCGACTTCTCCCTGTAGATATAAATCTACTCACTTGGTCCTCACTCGCCGGTGCCGACGTCGCCACGCGCTTGCTTGTCGTCTCGAAGTCCACATGGGGGTACCTACATATCACAACGCATCGTATAGCATTAAAATCGGACTCATGACCAAAACGACACACGAATCCCACATGAGTCAAAACCTATGGTTGCTTTCACAAATCAACCTAAAAACCCTCGACGTCGGTGTACAAACGCTAGACTATCGACAAAAACCCAAATACACTCATTTGCACATTCACGAACACTAATTTTAATATAAAATAGGTTAAAACTCACAAAAACCCCAATTTCACTTAAAAAGTCATTTTTCCGAAAATCTAGCAAGCACAATTCGCCGTTTTTGTACAAAACATGATGTTTTAACAATTCTAGTGACCAAGATGATAACTTAATATCTTAATTATTCCATAGAAACCATTACGTAAATTTTAAACCCACAATTTAATTCGATTTCAAAAACCTAGTTTGCAATATTAACCAATTTTAACAATTTTATAGCAAAAATGAACAGACTACAATCTAGCTTGGATTTTCATGAACTAAAGCATTAAACCACTTAATATAATATTTATAATGACATGAAACCTAAATTTGAATTTTATCTCACAAGAATATAATTATTTAAAAAACCTAGTTTACCAATTATATAATTATCACTTTTAAATCAACAAATATGCAAACTAGCAACTTAAATTTGATTTAGCATAACATTAATATGTCAATTATATCACATAAACTAAATCTCACAACACAAAATACCAATTTGAAATCAAACCCCTCTCTTGAATTTTAAATCATGCACCTAGAACTAATTAAAAACCTAATTAAACAATTAATTAAGCTAACCTAAGCAATTAACAACACATTAAGCAAAAAGGTTAGAATTTATACCCAAATAATTTGAAGCTCCCACAAGCACACTTAGCCACCCAAATTGAAATCTAAATCCCTGGATCCATGCTATGGTAGCCAAGGAAAAATGGGTATAGCTTGGATTTTGAGTTTGCTTTGAATTTGCATGGATTTTTGAAGCATTTTAATGGATTTTTGAGGCAAAATGGTGTGGGATTTTGGTGGAGGGCTGCTGCTGTGGGGGGTTCAGGTTTGGGCTAGAAATGGAGGGGGTTTGGATGAGGGAGGAGAGAGAGTGAGGTGGAGAAAGTAATATCTAGTCAAAGTCCACCCTTTTTCTATCATTTTCCTTTCTTTTCTTTTCTTTTCTTGGTGATTGGAGAGAGAGGGGGGGAGGGCTGTCATGGTGGGGCCGGCCATATGGGGAGGGGAAGAGAGGGTAAGGTGTGGATGTGTGGGTTAGGGAAAAAGATAAATGTATTACCCCAATTCCTATTAACACTAATTTCACCGAAAAAAGCCTTTTTCTTCGATATTTTTCTAAACCGTTTTGGCAAACCATTTCATTTCAAAAACCACATGATAAAATTTTATTTAATGTTTTATGATGCACAAAATTTGTTTCAACTCATTCCAATTTGTAATTTTCCCTAATTAAATGTATTAGTAACGGCTTAAAAAAATATTAAAATAATTAATTTCGGAAAAAATTTCAGAAAATTTGAAATTTCACGAGTGGCTCAATAAACACCTAATACTAGCAATTACATAGCTAGAATATGTATATTTAATTTTATAATAAAGATATTTGCATTTTGACTTTTTACAGAAAACCCCCTTATTTTACCGTTTTTTCGAAATTTCACCGAAACGATTTTTAAAACGTTACAGCTAGAGTCCGGGATCTCGATGATCACAGCGAAGGGACGTCAACACGGAGCTTTAGAAGTGAAGGACCGGATCTACAAAGGTTGTAATCCCTTTCACTTGTAGCAAAGTAGTTTGCTTGCTTTTCTTTTTCTCCTTACCTCTAGTAATCGATCTAGATTAGGGTTGTTCGGCACATAAAAATTTGAATAAAACATGGTTGCTGCCTTGTAGAACCTCTTGAGTGTGCCTAGGAACCCTACATATGGGTCATCCCGCATCCATCTATCGACTCCGGTCAGTATCCTCCGGATAACCGCCAGGTCCAACCAATCACCGGTAGGTACTCGCCACCCTGCCAGGCTCATCGTCTACTCCACGAAAAACATTTCTCGCCTCGGGGAACCATACCGGGTCCACCACGAAACCGCAAAAGGATAATCCAACTCCTCGAATCGGGTTTTAGGCACACGCCTCAGAACCGAGAAAACGCGTGCTGGACACACCAAAATATCATATCAAGAGGAACCGGTTTTCAAATAGTGCATATTTTCTTAAATAATTTCACGGTCCTCAAAACCAGAAATCACGGGAAATCCAAAACCAATATGTAAATCAATGCGATGTGATAGGTGCATCAAGTCGTACTATAAGTAAAAGGGAGAAACCGCTCTTTAAAATTGTTTCAGTTTTTCAAAAGGCATCATGCGGCTCCAAGTTTCTATCAAAATCAGCATATCCATGTAGGTACAGTTTGAATATGCATAAGTATGTAAATGAGTACGTGGTACAAGTATCATAATCATATCGAGTCATTTGTGAGATGAACTACAGTATAATGATCCTGGCAATTCTACAGTGAGAGTGTCATGGAAGTTACTAACGGTGTGTGTGTAACATGCAGATTAGTGCTCGTGCAACATGAACCGTTAGTAGCAGTGCGGTGTTCTATCAATTCTAAGTTCATATACATATAGAAGGAAATGCAGTATGCAACAAATAGTATCCATGAACAGTCAATGTATGTAAATGCAATATGCTGCTACAAGGTCCTATCAGCCCTGACGCATAACGCAATGCGGGCGATTTCCCCGTAGATGTTAAATCTACTCACCGTAGTCTCGCGCTAAGTGTAGCCGACGACTTTCTTCGCCTTCTTCGCGGTATCCGTCGTACTCGCCTGCGAACCTAGAATTTCACCAAATATCACACATAAGCTCAAATCTACAAAAACATGACATTAAAGCCAAACTAGTAACTCGCGTCGCGTAGTAAGCGCGTGCGTGCCCGATACGCTAAAACGTGTGATTACGTGCCTGAAGCTACCCCGACGCATCGTGATACGCTGGAAAACCCTAATCCCACACACGTATCACACGCGTCGTGAAGGTTTAAAATACGAGAAACAGGGTAATTGACCCCAGATTTTGCTACAGGAAGAACTAAATAAAATTGCACATACCATAATTCATCCAATAGCAGCAGACTCCTACCATCCAAACCCCAACCCACAATTCACCCATCTGGCCGCAAATTGCGGCCAGAATGCATTTTCCGGCGGCCTGGGTAGGGAGCTGGGCCCCCGGGCTTCGTGTGTGTAATCTATACCCTATGTACATGCTACAGTAATTACAAAATTGTTCTGAAACAATCGGGGTACAAGCAGATTCAACAGAGCCCAAATCCTAGTTAAAATGTCCATCTTGACACTAAGACGGTACATTATGGTATTTTTATGAAACCTGAAGCAAATCTTGAGTTAAAACCACTTTAATAACACCTCACTAAGCTAAGCAAGCCATAAAAAGGTTAATTTAACAAAAACTTCACTAAATCCCTTCATTAGCACTAAAAATGCATAAAAATGTGATTTTTAGCAACCAAACACACAAGTTATGAAAAGTGGGTAACCTGGTTGAGTTTAATACCTTCAAAAGATCCTAGTGAAACTAAATTTTCAGCCCTTGCCTTCACTTGCACTGATTTGTCACCAAAGTCCCCAAAAGAACCATTTTTCTAAGCTTTAGAGTGAAGAAAATGAGAGGTTTTGTGTAGGGTTTGAGCAAGAATCAAAAGAGAAGTGAAAGGAAGAAGAAGAGATGAAGAAAATGCTATGTTTGCTGCTGCAATTCTGCAGGAAATTCAGAAGAGAGGGAGAGAGAAAAGAGAGAGAGAGAGAATGGTCAAAGTCCACCAATCTCACCTAACCACCATACCTCCCCTTTTCTCATCTAAATTTTGAATTTAAAAGGGGTTTTAATTTGATTTAGTGGGGGAAAATAAGCCATGCAATTAGAAAATAAAATGGTTCATGTTACCCCTTAGAACCTAAGTCATAAAATGCTAAGTGTACATGTGTACACTAACACAAAAAAAATATCAAATTAGGGTAAACTCTACTAAAATATAATTAATAAACGCTTTATATGTATAAACGCTTCACAACACAATTAGCACTAGTTAAAAAGGAAAATAAGATATTCGGGTTTTTATGAAAAACACGCAAAATTGCTAATTACCGTGAAAATATCCTAAACGAATTTCAAAGCGTTACAATCTACCCCCCTTAACGAAATTCGGTCCCCGAATTTAAAAATCTAACAACACGTACCTTCAAAGAGATAGGGATACCTCTTCCTCATCTCGCTCTCGGTCTCCCAAGTGACCTCCTTGCTGCTCGGACTACGCCAAAGTACCTTGATGGACGGTATCTCTTTCGATCTCAATTTCTTCACTTGTCGATCCAAGGTGATCACCGGCTGCTGTGCAAAAGAAAGGTCGCGCTCAAGCTGGATCGTCGGGTGCTGTATTGCATGCGAAGGATCATGAAGATACTTGCGGAGCATCGAAACATGAAATACGGGGTGCACATCTAGAAAACTGGGCGGAAGGGCTAACCGATATGCAACCGCACCAACAGGCTCGAGGATCTTAAAGGGCCCCACATATCTTGGACTAAGCTTCCCCTTCTTCCCAAATCTCATCACACCTTTCATTGAGGAGACCCTCAAGAAAACATGATCACCTATAGAAAACTCAAGTCTGCGCCGACGACAGTCTGCATAAGATCTCTGCCTACTTTGGGCTGCTCTCATCCTATCGCGAATCAACTGGATCTTCGTGGTCGTCTCCTCCATAATCTGTGGCCCTAAGATACTGCTCTCACTAAGCTCTGTCCAACAGGAGGGCGATCTGCATCTCCTCCCATAAAGAGCCACAAATGGTGCCATGTGAATGGTCTCCTGGTAGCTGTTGTTGAAGGAGAACTTTACTAAGGGTAAATGATGATCCCAGCTACCTCCGAAGTCTAGTACGCACGCTCGGAGCATGTCCTCGAGAGTCTGAATAGTCCGCTCTGATTGTCCGTCGGTCTGCGGATGAAATGCTGTGCTGAAACTCTAGCGGGTGCCTAAAGCCTCCTGAAGCCTCTGCCATAGTCGGATGGTAAACTGGGTGCCTCTGTCGGACACGATACACGTCGGAACTCCGTGCAGTCGTACAATCTCGTCGATGTATATCTGGGCATACTGAGCAAATCCAAAAGTCTTCTTCACCGGTAGGAAGTGAGCCGCTTTCGTCAAACGATCCACGATCACCCATATGGAGTCATACCCTCGACTAGTCCTGGGTAGACCCATAATGAAGTCCATAGAAATCTGCTCCCATTTCCACTCTGGAATGGGTAACGGCTGTAGCTCCCCCACGGGCCTCTGGTGCTTGGCCTTGACTTGCTGACAAGTCAGGCATCTCAACACGAAATCTGCAATGTCCCTCTTCATTCCGTCCCACCAGTAAACATCTCTCATGTCATGGTACATCTTGGTGGAACCTGGATGAACACTGTACACCGATCGATGTGCCTCCTCAAGAATCTCACGCCGCAGTCCCTCAGCATCTGGTACACACAGTCTAGTCCCAAATCGCAGTATCCCCTGATCATCGATCACGAACTCGGAAAATCTGCCCTGTCCAATCTGTGCTATGTTCTTTGAACAACGATCATCACTGTACCGTACCTCATGTATACGGTCAAGCAACTGTGGGCGTGCACGTACATGCGCCAGCTGTCCTCCGATCAGCGTATACTCGAACTGCACCCATCAGTCGCATAAAATCTGCCAATCTACCGACGACTGCCTCTGCACTGCGCTCAAACAAGATAGACTACCCCCGGGCCTCCTACTCAAAGCATCAGCCACCACATTAGCCTTACCCGGGTGATACAAGATCTCGCAGTCGTAGTCTTTCACTAACTCCATCCAACGGCGCTGTCTAAGATTTAGGTCTCGCTGCTGAAATATATACTTTAAGCTCTTGTGATCAGTGAATATCTGGCATGACTCGCCATATAGGTAATGTCGCCAGATCTTAAGTGCAAAGACCACTGCAGCCATATCCAAATCGTGAGTGGGGTAGTTCTGTTCATGTTTCTTCAATTGTCGCGAGGCATACGCGATCACCCTGTCATGCTGCATCAATACACATCCTAGCCCCACTCGAGAAGTATCACAATAGACCACAAATTCGCCTGATATTGAAGGCAATGATAACACCGGTGCCGTAATCAGTCGAGTCCGTAACTGCTGAAAATTGTGCTCACACTCCTCCGTCCAATCGAAAGGAACTCCCTTCCGGGTCAACCTGGTCAAAGGTGTAGCAATATGGGAGAAGTCCTGCACGAATCACCTGTAGTAGCCGGCCAGCCCTTGAAAGCTGCGAATCTCCGTAACTGATGTGGGTCTGGGCCAACGCTGAACGGCCTTGATCTTCCTCGGGTCCACACATATGTTAGTGTATATGCCCTAGAGGCCATTACTGTATCATACTAGTTTGTATATTACTTGATGGAAGCTTGGGATATTCACCTTGTATAAACAATCTTGCTCAATATAGTAGTATGCTACTTGGTTTGTTTCTACTTCAATGTGTACTTGTGTTTATTTCAGTATATCACTTATACGCATTAGTGGAGCCCTTAGGATCTTTGCTTGATTACCAGCGTTGTGATGGCAGTCATACTAGTGGGGGCTGGGTAATCTATAAGCACATCCTTATACAGGTCCCTAGTCGCAGGACTATCGAGACAGGGCATCGATACTCCGGAGTAGACTAGCGTATGCGCTTCTCATCCCAGTGTGGGAGATGGTCTGTCCCACAGCCATCAGTACGTCGTACTGGAGATAGTATACGGGTGCTCGTTAGGTTACGAGTACACTGGACAGGACTCGTCGGGAACTGACAGGTTGGTACTATACCTATCGTCAGTTATCAGTTCCCAGGTGACATGAGTACAGCTTAGTCCGCTGACTTGACACTGGCACTTCGCCTCGAGTGTGTTCCCACTGCACTTTGATCACTACCCTACCACGGCTCAAAGGAGTCGTGCAAACAGGTGGTGGTTGGGTGCAGTCCCGAAGCACTTGGAGGCAGTGACGGTTAGACAGGATTCGTCTCTCCCGGTATTGGGGGTTGACATCGCGCTGTGTCTAGGAGAGCCATTACACGAGTAGTCCCTGGCCAGGGCAAGCGAGATATACTGGTAGGTTTCCAGTGTTATCTCAGGGTGTTTTGGGCTTCACTCCGACACGACTTGTACCGCTATTGGGGGACTGACGTTTTACCACCCCCTAGGCCCGACATGCGATGTATCAGACGAACAGACCGGACTGTACGGAGACTGTCACATTCAGACTCAGTAGGAGTTCAGATGGGGTTTCACCTCGTCAGCCTTCTTGTCGGCATCTACCTGGGGACCGTTACGCACAGCTAGTGCCGCTTGCGGTCTGTGGTTAAACCCACTGCCAGCGTAGTGTCGAGTCTTTAGAGTCCCACACAGAGGGTATTCGCCTCTGGGCAAAACTGAGTAGAGGTCGCATGGTTTTGCGACAGGGTTCGTTCTCATCCGCGCACTTGTGCACGTTTGGAGTCCGTACGGATATTACTGGCTGGCTCTGGTTTGAGTCAGATGCCGGTATATGTTTTGGGGTTGCTTTTATCTCAGTATTCATGTTCCTCGGAACAAGGATGCAGGTGTGTATGCACGGTTATTTGAGGAAGAGGAAGATGACTTTCATTAGGGTTTCGGAACGGGTGCGTATGCACAGTTGACAGTCGTCTTTTTCCAAACCCTAATGGATTTGTATTATATCAATTAATAATATATAATAAAATGAAATTGTGTCATGGTTGGTTTTTGTTGACTTGTTGACCATAGTTGACTTGTTGACCATGGTTGAAGTTTTGACCATCATCATTACAAAAGAAAGATGCTCTTTGATTCTAGCAAATTCATTTAATGTTTGAAATGATAATGGTCATTCTAAAACTTTCCATCAACCTTTTCATTTTCCTTATTATTATTATTGATAATTCTTTTTCTTTTGCATTATGGTTGCAAGAAAGAAAAAGGATAGCTCATTCTATCATATTCATTCTCTCTCTTCACTTCATCTTCTTTTTCCTCTAGCTAAAGAGAAACCTTCTCATGTGTTGAGAATCATTCTCTTTAAAAAGAAAAGCACCCCTTAGACTCTCTCTACTCATTCTAGGTTCAAGGTTTGGCAAGCCGGAAACCCTAGTTCACTCAAAGATCGAGGAAGAGCCCAAAGGTCGAACCTTCGAGATGGATCCATCTTCGACGGAAGAAGGCGACAAGAAGAGAACCATCAACCTCTACAAAAGTTTGAAGAAGAAGGAGTTCAAGTTTAGGTATAACCATCCTCATCCGAGTAGCTAACTTTCTTTAGCTTGTATGCTAGTTTTAGTTTAGCTAAAGATCCCGACTTTGCTTAGTCCATGTTGCCCCTTGCGCTAAAAATTTGATTTTTATACCGTTTCCGCCTCCCCGTAAGAACCGGGGGTCGCAACGTGGACTTACAGTGGTATCAGAGCCTAACTAAACTTAAACTAGCTTAGTAGTGAAGTGTAACGAAGTTCGGAACCGAAAAAAATCACAAAACCGGAAATACAAAACCCTAAGTTTCTGTTGAAATTTTTTCTGCTCTAAATGAAAAACTTTATACTTGTAAATTCGGCTCAGGGTTTTGTGTGAACACCCAAGAAAAACGATGCAGTGATTCGTTCAAACCGCCGCGCTTCCGCCGCACGAGGTAGGCATGTGCCGCGGAAGCGCCGCGGTTTGTCGTCTTCTGTGCATCGTTTTTCGTGCAGTGTGTGTCTGTGTTGGTTTTGGGATTTTTTAAATATATTATATGTACCCAGATTTTCCAGAACTGGAATTCACTTTTGGGGTCCTATAATTCCGTATTTTTTCCGAACTTCACTGCACTTTGACTATGATGGTTATATCTGTGATTCTTGCATGTATTGAACGTCGGCAAATCGCTATAAGACGATTAGTCGGGGTTATACATGATCTGTGTTTGATATTGGAATGTGTATATGAATGTATTGGACTGTCGCGGGTGAATAGCCGGGGTGGATGTGAGATGAGCTTTTGTTTTTCCTTTCATTCATTGTAAATGTAAATTGATGTAATTATAGTATTTGTTTGGCCGCACAACCGGGTCGGGGTTGTAGCCGTCATTGTATAATTCCTTTTACTGTTTTTGCTCCTAGGATAGACCCATGGAGGGGGTGCACAAACTGCCGAGTACGGCGGGTAGTTTGCCGCACCCGTAGGGGTCTTGGGTGGGGTATTTGGCTTTTCACCGCGACTGTGTTATCCGTTTTTCGTTCCAGGCTCGAAAGGATTGTGGATTGCTAGTATATCCAATGTATTCATCTGTGATCTGTAATGTCTATCATTGCTTTCTATTTAGGCGTTGCTTATGTTTTACAGCCGCGCTAGCCCAGCCCCCGCTCCGTCGTTAGTTAAGTAACCTAACGAGTGATGACGGGACCCCGTGGCGAATGCGAATGGCATAAGCGTACGTCATATTTTGGTTGTTTTCTGCAATGGTAGGAATTAAATGATGGGACGCATTAAAAGTACTAATGCAAGAATATCACGCATTAAAAGAACTAATGCAAGATAATAAACCAAGCTAAAATCGTTGGAACACTTTCGAAAAACCACTCGGTTCTTTTCAAAACTAACTTTTAAACGCGGAGATTGAGCCACTCCTTCTAAAAGCTATCTCGTTCCATCGATTATATCAAGTTCACTACGTTCACGGTTTTACCAAAACCATTCGTAGCCCTCCGTCGTTTCACATGAATAGTCAATAGTATTCAAGCTGTGTTTGTTGGCCAAAGTCAAGGCATAGTGATTGGTAGCTATTGGGTATTCATGTGCAGCATAGATAGATGCGTTGGTTTGGAACAGTCGTACTGCCTTGTTGGCCAAAGTCAAGGGTAGGTACGGGTGGATTCAAATTAACCTGGAGAACGACGGGTAGAACTTGACATGTGACTTATGATTTGTTGGCCAAAGTCAAGGTCATAAGAGCATGGGGCAAAAATCCACATCGGGAGTTTCATAAGTACTGAAACTTGCTAGATTTGCATACCATTTGGAGTGTGGTGATTCTGGTAGGATTCCTTCAGTTTCGTCACGCGATGATATTTGGATCCCGATCCTACTGTGAGTATATGCTACTCCTCGGGAAATTTCTCACTAAACGATCAATGCTATAAACCTAGTAGGTGCCTAGAAAGGTGTTAGCGGGGCTACGCCCCCAGGGAAAAGAGGTTATTTAATTAAGGAACTTCGCGAAAGCGTTGGAAAACCTCCCTCGAAGTACCAACACTGGCCTGGCTGAACGGTTAAGCAAGTATTGTGCGGTGGGATTGATCCCGGCTAATTCTTCCTTTGTGGTTTGAGGAGGGATTCGAGAGACAGTGGGAGCCATCATGTTTAGACAAATTAAAAACCATTCTAAACTTGCAAGAGCATCGTGCTAAAGTGTTTCTTCTCTCCCCCCTGCAGCGACCAAATTCGAAATGACTGGACTTAAGTTACTTCTAGATAAAAACATATTGACAGGGCCAAACTACAAAGATTGGCTCAGGAATGTCAAATTGGCAATCTCTTACGACAAGCTGGGGTATCTTCTTACCACCAAAGCTCCCCCCGTCCCAGGTCCCACCTCCAGCGTCGCGGATAAGGAAATCCGTAAGACTTGGGAGATTGACAGCGCGAAGGCCAGATGCCTCGTACTTGCCTCGATGGACAACGACCATCAGAGGAGGCACGAGAATATGGATTTGGAATCCATATTTCTTCATACAAAAGAACTGTATGGAGAGCAGTCTCGTATCGCAAGATACGAAGTGTCGAAGAAGTTATTTTCGACAAAGTTGGCCGTCGGATCATCGGTAGCGGACCACGTGCTTAAGATGATTGGCTACACTGAGGAGCTCGCGGAACTTGGGACCACGTTGGACAGTGAACTCTATACGGATATAATTCTCCAGTCCCTTCCATCCACTTACGCCCAGTTCATACTGAACTTCAACTTACAAGAAAAGGAAGTTGAACTTTCAGAACTCCTCAACCTGCTGAGGAGCGCAGAGGGCACCCTACAGAAGGGTAGGGAAACACCCGCTTTGTTTGTAGGAGGATCTTCTTCCTCTAGGTCCAAGGCGAAAGCCAAGGGAAAGAGGAAGAAAGCCCCCGCCAAACCAAGAGGCGGTGTTAGTAAAGTGTGTGCGAAGGGAAAGGAAAAGGCAACAAAGATTGCGGGGAAGCTTGTTGGAAAGGAAGAGTGCTTCTATTGTCATAAGAGTGGACACTGGAAGAAAGATTGCAGGGCTTGGAAAGCCAGGACACAGGAACTGAAGCAGGTTGCAGCTTCAGCTTCAGGTGTGTATGTTATTGAAAACTGTCTTTCTATAAACTCTACTTCCTGGGTATTGGATACCGGATCAGGATCTCATATCTGTAATTCTTTGCAGGCGTTGAGAAACCGTAGTGTTTTGAAGGCAGGTGACATGACCCTCAGAGTTGCAAACGGAGCTAGCATGGACGCTAAAGCCGTGGGGGACTATCACCTGGGAATGTCAGATGGGCATGTTTTGGTTTTGCGTAATTGCTTTTTTGTACCCAACGCAACTTGTAATATCATTTCTGTATCTTTGGTTTCTAAAGAAGGTTATGAATTTGCGTTTGTAAGTAATGTTGTAAACATTCACCTTAATCAAGTTCTGATTGGGTCAGGTACACTGAGCAATGGTATATACGTATTGAACCAACCACAGATTTTCAATGTCCAGAATACACATAAAAGAAAGTCACCAGATATTAATCAGGCTTTCTTATGGCATTGTAGACTGGGTCACATCAATGAGACACGGTTGACTAAGTTACATAAAGAAGGATACTTGGATCCGTTCGAGTATCAGTCTTATGCCACTTGTGAATCTTGTCTCATGGGAAAGATGACAAAGACTCCGTTCACTGGACACGGAGAAAGAGCGAGCGAGCTCTTGGGACTCGTACACAGCGACGTGTGCGGTCCAATGTCTACACATGCTCGAAGCGGTTACTCTTACTTCATTACTTTTACGGATGATTTTTCAAGGTACGGTTATGTCTTCTTAATGAAACATAAGTCCGAGGCTTTTGAAAAGTTCCAGGAATATAAGAATGAAGTAGAGAAACAGACCGGCAAAAGTATCAAGATTCTAAGATCGGATCGAGGTGGAGAATACTTAAGTGCCGAGTTCCTAAATTACTTAAAAGAGAATGGGATTCTCTCTCAGCTTACTCCTCCATACACTCCGCAGCACAACGGTGTATCGGAGAGACGGAACCGAACCCTATTGGATATGGTACGGTCCATGATGAGTAACGCTGAGTTACCGCGATCATTCTGGGGGTATGCGCTAGAATCAGCTGCGTACCTTTTGAACCGAGTTCCTACTAAGACTGTGCCTACTACACCATATGAGATGTGGAGTGGGAAGAGACCCTATCTTAAGCACATTAAGACATGGGGATGTCCAGCTTTTGTTAAAAAGCAGCATGCGGACAAGATCGAGGCACGCTCAGTACAGTGTAAGTTCGTGGGATATCCAAAGAACTCCAAGGGATATTTCTTCTACTGTGAAGAGGAACAAAAAGTTCTTGTTTCTCGTCATGCCTACTTCTTGGAAACTGAGTTTTTGGAAAACCAGATAAGTGGGAGCACAGTAGAACTGGAAGAAATTCCAGAACCACGAGCTATTACTGAAAGCTTAGAGGAACCAGAGGGTTCAAAAGAACAGGACATTCCTACGCCGCTCCGCAGGAGTAGTAGGCAGTCTCATCCGCCCGAGAGATACTGCGGTTTTCTCATAGACGGGGATCGAGAGGATTGCATCATAGATTATGATGAGCCTACTAGCTTCCAGCAGGCCGTTCAGAGCGTTGACTCGGTAAAATGGCTGGATGCAATGCGGACCGAAATGGAGTCCATGTACACCAACAAAGTATGGACGTTGGACATTGCTCCAGACGGGGTAAAACCCGTAGGATGCAAGTGGATCTTCAAAAGGAAGATTGGTGTAGATGGACAGGTTGAGACCTATAAAGCTAGACTTGTAGCAAAAGGTTTCCGTCAAAGACCTGGCTTGGACTATGACGAAACCTTTTCTCCAGTGGCTATGCTGAAATCCATTCGGATCCTTCTTGCCATTGCTGCCTTCCACGATTATGAGATTTGGCAGATGGACGTAAAAACCGCTTTTCTAAATGGAAGTTTAGAGGAGTGTGTCTATATGGATCAGCCAGAGGGTTTCATTCAGAGTGGGAGCAGCGGAAAGGTGTGCAAGTTGCTTAGGTCCATCTATGGACTAAAGCAGGCATCGCGGAGTTGGAACATCTGTTTTGATGAGACGGTCAAGGAATTTGACTTTATCAAAAATCCAGATGAACCATGCATCTATAGTAGATTTGTAGCGAGAACTGTAGTATTCCTTGTTTTATACGTGGATGACATTCTCTTAATAGGAAATGACATTCCTATGCTACAATCTGTCAAGGGTTTCTTGTCACACAGGTTCTCCATGAAAGACCTGGGTGATGCCTCTTACATCCTGGGGGTCCGGATCCATCGTGATAGATCCAAAAGGATATTAGGACTTTCACAGTCCAGGTACATTGACACCGTACTGAAAAGATTCAGTATGGAAGATTCCAAGCGCGGTAACCTACCGGCTTGTCACGGGATCACCCTCTCTAAAGAGATGTTTCCCAAGACTGATTTGGAGAGGGATCGCATGTCTATTATACCCTACGCTTCTGCGGTAGGCTCTATAATGTATGCGATGTTGTGTACCAGACCGGATGTAGCTTATGCACTGAGTGTAGTAAGCCGGTATCAGTCAAACCCTGTGGAGAAACATTGGATAGCAGTAAAGAACATTCTCAAGTACCTGAGAAGGACTAAGGAGATGTTCTTGGTGTATGGCGGAAAAGACCTCCAAATCGAGGCCTTTGCTGACTCCAGCTTCCAGAGTGACAAGGATGATTCCAAGTCCATGTCGGGTTTTGTCTTTACCCTCAATGGAGGGGCGGTGTGTTGGAAGAGTTCCAAACAGGAAACCGTTGCAGACTCGACTATGGAAGCGGAATACATCGCTGCATCTGATGCCGCAAAAGAAGCTGTCTGGATGAGGAAGTTCTTGAAAGAACTTCAGGTGGTTCCGTCCATTGTTGACCCAATACCTCTGTATTGCGACAACAACGGGGCTATAGCTTTAGCGAAGGAACCCAGGTCCCATCAGAGATCCAGGCACATCTTGAGGCGGTATCACCTGATCAGGGAGATCGTGGATCGCAAGGAGATCGAGGTTCGGAAGGTTGCTTCAGAAGAAAACACTGCAGATCCATTCACCAAGGCCTTACCCCAGACTCAGTTCGAGCGGCTGATCGAGATGATAGGTCTTCGGTACGCCAGTTCATGGCCTTAGTGCAAGTGGGAGATTGTTAGTGTATATGCCCTAGAAGCCATTACTGTATCATACTAGTTTGTATATTACTTGATGGAAGCTTGGGATATTCACCTTGTATAAACAATCTTGCTCAATATAGTAGTATGCTACTTGGTTTGTTTCTACTTCAATGTGTACTTGTGTTTATTTCAGTATATCACTTATACGCATTAGTGGAGCCCTTAGGATCTTTGCTTGATTACCAGCGTTGTGATGGCAGTCACACTAGTGGGGGCTGGGTAATCTATAAGCACATCCTTATACAGGTCCCTAGTCGCAGGACTATCGAGACAGGGCATCGATACTCCGGAGTAGACTAGCGTATGCGCTTCTCATCCCAGTGTGGGAGATGGTCTGTCCCACAGCCATCAGTACGTCGTACTGGAGATAGTATACGGGTGCTCGTTAGGTTACGAGTACACTGGACAGGACTCGTCGGGAACTGACAGGTTGGTACTATACCTATCGTCAGTTATCAGTTCCCAGGTGACATGAGTACAGCTTAGTCCGCTGACTTGACACTGGCACTTCGCCTCGAGTGTGTTCCCACTGCACTTTGATCACTACCCTACCACGGCTCAAAGGAGTCGTGCAAACAGGTGGTGGTTGGGTGCAGTCCCGAAGCACTTGGAGGCAGTGACGGTTAGACAGGATTCGTCTCTCCCGGTATTGGGGGTTGACATCGCGCTGTGTCTAGGAGAGCCATTACACGAGTAGTCCCTGGCCAGGGCAAGCGAGATATACTGGTAGGTTTCCAGTGTTATCTCAGGGTGTTTTGGGCTTCACTCCGACACGACTTGTACCGCTATTGGGGGACTGACGTTTTACCACCCCCTAGGCCCGACATGCGATGTATCAGACGAACAGACCGGACTGTACGGAGACTGTCACATTCAGACTCAGTAGGAGTTCAGATGGGGTTTCACCTCGTCAGCCTTCTTGTCGGCATCTACCTGGGGACCGTTACGCACAGCTAGTGCCGCTTGCGGTCTGTGGTTAAACCCACTGCCAGCGTAGTGTCGAGTCTTTAGAGTCCCACACAGAGGGTATTCGCCTCTGGGCAAAACTGAGTAGAGGTCGCATGGTTTTGCGACAGGGTTCGTTCTCATCCGCGCACTTGTGCACGTTTGGAGTCCGGACGGATATTACTGGCTGGCTCTGGTTTGAGTCAGATGCCGGTATATGTTTTGGGGTTGCTTTTATCTCAGTATTCATGTTCCTCGGAACAAGGATGCAGGTGTGTATGCACGGTTATTTGAGGAAGAGGAAGAGGAAGATGACTTTCATTAGGGTTTCGGAACGGGTGCGTATGCACAGTTGACAGTCGTCTTTTTCCAAACCCTAATGGATTTGTATTATATCAATTAATAATATATAATAAAATGAAATTGTGTCATGGTTGGTTTTTGTTGACTTGTTGACCATGGTTGACTTGTTGACCATGGTTGAAGTTTTGACCATCATCATTACAAAAGAAAGATGCTCTTTGATTCTAGCAAATTCATTTAATGTTTGAAATGATAATGGTCATTCTAAAACTTTCCATCAACCTTTTCATTTTCATTATTATTATTATTGATAATTCTTTTTCTTTTGCATTATGGTTGCAAGAAAGAAAAAGGATAGCTCATTCTATCATATTCATTCTCTCTCTTCACTTCATCTTCTTCTTCCTCTAGCTAAAGAGAAACCTTCTCATGTGTTGAGAATCCTTCTCTTTAAAAAGAAAAGCACCCCTTAGACTCTCTCTACTCATTCTAGGTTCAAGGTTTGGCAAGCCGGAAACCCTAGTTCACTCAAAGATCGAGGAAGAGCCCAAAGGTCGAACCTTCGAGGTGGATCCATCTTCGACGGAAGAAGGCGACAAGAAGAGAACCATCAACCTCTACAAAAGTTTGAAGAAGAAGGAGTTCAAGTTTAGGTATAACCATCCTCATCCGAGTAGCTAACTTTCTTTAGCTTGTATGCTAGTTTTAGTTTAGCTAAAGATCCCGACTTTGCTTAGTCCATGTTGCCCCTTGCGCTAAAAATTTGATTTTTATACCGTTTCCGCCTCCCCGTAAGAACCGGGGGTCGCAACGTGGACTTACAACATATACCATCTCGTGTAATCACGTGACCCAAGAAGTCTATGCTGTCCAGCCAGAATGCGCACTTAGAGAATTTTGTGAAAAGCTGGTGCTCCCTCAAAGTCTGCAGTGTAATCTGCAGGTGCTGCTCGTGCTCCTCTCTACTCCGGGAATATACCAGAATATCGTCAATGAATACTATGATGATCAGATCAAGATACGGCCGGAAAATACGGTTCATCAAGTCCATGAATGCTGCTGGCGCGTTGGTGAGTCCGAACGACATCACCAAAAACTCATAATGGCCTTAGCGCGTGCGGAAAGCTGTCCTCAGAACGTCCTCCTGTCGAACCCGCAGCTGATGGTAGCCTGATCGTAAATCGATCCTCGAAAAGTATCTTTCCCCCTAAAGCTGGTCGAACAAATCGTCGATGCGTGGCAAAGGATACCTGTTCCGCACTGTAACCCGGTTCAGCTGGCGGTAGTCGATACACAGACGCAAACTGCCATCCTTCTTCTTAACGAACAGGACTGGAGCACCCCAAGGAGAAACACTGGGTCGAATAAGTCCCTTATCCAGCAAATCTTGCAACTGGCCCTTCAACTCTCTAAGTTCCATCGGGGCCATCCGATAAGGCGGTATGGAAATAGGCCCCGTACCGGGAATCAAATCAATACAGAAAGAAATATCACGCTCAGGCGGTAGCCCAGGAAGCTCATCAGGGAACACGTCAGGAAACTCGCTAACAATCGGAACTTGATCCAACGGAACCTCTGTAGCTCTAGTATCGCAAACATAGGCGAGAAATCCCTGACATCCCTTCCTCAAAAGCTGTCCAGCGCGAAAAGAAGAAATCAAGCTGTGAGGGGCGGCCTCACGGTCCCCCAGCAAAACAAAAGTGGACTCGCCGGGAAAACAAAATCTAACTGTCTTCTCGCGGCAGTCCATAGACGCATAGCACGTGGCTAACCAATCCATGCCCAAAAGAACGTCGAAGTCCAACATCTCAAGAAGGATCAAGTCGACAGGCAACTCTCTCTCGCCAATACGGACGATACAGGATCGGAACACGTGCCTAGGAACAAACGACTCTCCCACGGGAGTGGTCACAATAAGCGGTTGATCAAGCAAACCGGGCTCTCTACCCAAACTCGGCACAAAAAGTGTGGATACGTACGAGTGCGTGGATCCGGGATCAAACAACATGTGTGCATCAACAGAACATACTGGAAGGATACCTGAGACCACCGCATTGGACGCCTGCGCGTCCTGATGCGTCAAAGCAAAAACTCGCGCATGTCCTCCACCTGTGACTGACTGTCCTCTGCCTCGGTCACCCCGTCCTCTCTGAGCAAATAGTCCATGCCCACGACCTCTCCAACCATGAGTCTGACGCGGAGCAACAGTAGGTACAACAGGCAATTGTTAGTTATATGTATGCCCTAGAGGCCATTACTGTACATTGGATGTATATTATAGTGGATGCTGGGACATATATAGGTAGGACTTTCTTGCTCGACATGATAGTACGCTATCTGGTTGCTCTTTATCTTAACGTGTATACTTTCTGTCTCTCTGTTACATGTTGATAAAGCCCTTAGGATGTGTGCTCGACTTCCAGGACTGTGATGCAGATCATACTAGTGGGGCCTGGATAGTCCATGAGTACATCCTTCAATGTTCCTAGTCGAGGGAATATCGAGACGGGGCATCGATATTCCAGAGTAGACTAGCGTATATCTTCTCGACCCATGTGATGGGCGATGGATGATCCCATATCCATTGGTGTTTGACATCAGAGATGGTATACGGGTGCTCAGTGGAGACTGGGTACACTGAATGGACTCGCCGAGAACTCCCAGATGGTATTATACCTCACGTCAGATGGCAGTTCTCTGGTGACACTGGTACAGCTTAGTCTGTTGACCCGAGATCGTCATAGAGTCTTGTGTGTCTCCCACTGTGCTTTTATTTCCACCCTACCACGGCTCTACCGAGTCGTGAAAAAATGTGGTTTTTGGGTACAGTCCCGATTCACATGGAGGCAATGAGCGACAGGAGGGGATTCGTCTCTCCCGATATTGGGGGTTGATGTTGCGCAATGCACGACTGGCCATAACAGGAAATCCCTGTCCAGGGTTGCAGTGATATACTGGTAAGAGTTATCAGTAGTTTCACGATAGTTATGGACCCTACGTCGGCATGACTTATCGAGCTATTGGGGTCTGACGTTTACCACCCCTAGGCGAGATATGCGACATATCAGACGAACAGACCGGACTGTACGGTAAGTGTTACTGGTTGGATTCACAGGAGTGTGAGCGGGCTTGCTCGTCGATCTTCTAATCGCTCAATACCCGGGTGGCCGTTACGTTTAGCAGACCGCTTGCGGCTTGTGGGTGTTTGATATGATCATCATCTGCTGCCGGCGTATTGACGAGTCTTTAGAGTCCTACACAGAGGTTTCCTGGCTCAAGCGAAACGAAGTAGGAGCACATATGGGATATGTGCGGGACCGAGAATAATGCGTGTATGTGATACCGTATTTCACTCTCGCGATGTATGTGTCGAATGGTTGTATGAGATATAACCTGGTTATCGAATCAAGGATTGATTCGATAAGCCGATACATTGGATACTAGCCGGTTATATGCGACATGACCGGATCATTGAATCAAGTGTTGATTCAATGATTTAATGTATAATTATATATTTGATATATTACTTTACATCAACTAGTATTGGTTCACTTTAAATGGATTTTCTCACTTGAATTGTGCAAGTTGTATATGTGATATACATTTGTGCACATGATTGTATCATGTTTGATGATACATGTTTACTTGGTTAAGTGCAAAGAATTAAACCATGGTTAAGTTTATGATTAGGGTTTTCTTTTTTCTTACTTATTTATTTATTTATTTATTTTTGGAAAAGATGAGAAAAGAATGGTTGCTATTTTTGTTTTTAGTTGAAGATTCTTGAAGCTTCGAATTAGTCCACCATTCTTGTCTTATACTAACCCTAACCATTCAAGTTAACCATGGTCCATTATCTACAATTAACCAAGGGTTAATATATGATAAGTATTGATTTATTTATCCAATTATTCAAGACTTATCATAACTTCTTCTTCTTCTTCATCTTCTTCTTCCATGAAGAAAGCTTGCTACATCAATGGCAAGTGATGAAAAAGTGTGAGAAATCCAATTCTAAAGTGAACCCACTTCCTATTTCTTCATCCTCTACCTCTTGCCAAGTAGTATAGGGTGTTTCCTTCACAAGTTTTTATAGCTTGGTGACGGTGGAGCTTGATCTAGTGATGCCTCGACGTAGATCATCTTCGGCACGTTGTCGACGACCTAGCCCGCCTTTTTCTCCGATGAAACCACCGTGAGAGTCATGGTTCGATTTGGACTGCGGAGAGGACTTCATCACGGAGCCTAGGAGGTGGAGGACCGGATCTACAAAGGTTGTAGCCCCTTCCCTTTAGCTATATTTCCGTTTACTTGCTTGCATCGCCTATATATCTAGTTGACGATCCGTATTAGGGTTTGTAGGCACCCGTAAATTTTGATTTGTGCATGTTTGATCACTTGTGAGACTCCATTAGAGTGCCTAGGAACCCTACAGTGGTATCAGAGCCTAGCTAGAGCCTTAGGCGATGCGTAGACGGAGTTAGAAGTCCGATCGACCCAAAACCCCGACTTTAAAATGCTCTATGGACAATTCTGTAAAATGTGGATTTTTGTAGATTAAAAATATGCAGAAAAATCAGCAGGGGATTGTATGGGTTACTGAAAAATTCGATGCCCTAATTCCTTAAAGACGCCGCTGATCCGCGGCATGAGCATGCTCATGCGGCGGTTCCGCGGCAGTTTTGTCTTGTTGTGCATCGAAGTTTGCACAGTAATTCTTAGTAAGAAGTGCTGGTTTTCCTGGGAATAATTTAATATTTATTCCAGAGTTTTATTTTCTGGGTTGTATTGGGAACTCAGTGTATCGATCGGATTGTCTAATTTTGTCAGTGTGTTTTTCCGGGTATTTTAGAATATGTTAAAAAGTTCGACCGGATATAAATACCCACTTTTTCCCCTGCCGGGAAATTTCCAATTGTTGGATTTTTCCGTAGTTTAACGACGTTCTAAGTAGTGCAAGTAAAGCGATGGTCCCTCTATAAGACAACAAACCTTAACTCGATTATGTGACCGTCTTGAACTGCCCTTTGAACCTTCGGGTTTGGGGCAGTACGGCGTGCCACATGTGAGGCGTTGGCTTGACCCTTCTACGGCTGGACCGTTGGTACTGAGGCACGAACTGAACGTTTTTAGACTTGTTTCATGTGTTTATCTGTATCGGGAAAACTTGGGTGTTCGAATGTTCGATCGGAAAGTTTAACATTTTCTAATTATCTGGAATGCGATACAATAATTGGAATTCACAATAAGTTATGAGATAACTGAATGAATGTTATAAACGTAGCACTTTAGTCTCACTTGATCGGTTGCCACGGAATTTCGATGTGATCAAAAGTCCGTCGCAATCACGTAGCATACGCGGATACTCACCGGGTAAACTCAATAGACAGCCTCATCCCATAGCCCCGACCAAGTGACTGTAGGAGAACCCCGTCGACGAAAGCATCCGTTCGGGTGCTCGCGGTAGCGGTGTTCCGCCTTGGTGCACTTCGTCGACGGCATCGGGGGTGCGGCCGCCTACTAAAGTTTGCGACGAGCATTCGATCAGGATGTCGGGAATCTTGTTGAATTGCCCGACTTGGTATTGAAAAGTGTTTTCGATAATGAGACTAAAATGCGGGGTTTATAATTGTTAGGCATGCGATGTCTAAGGAATTCATTTGATTAGGCATGCGATGTCTAAAGAGATTGCGGATTCCAACTGTTGTAGTTTTACACTTTCTTTTCTGTGACCGTAAGTGTAATATGTGATATCGCCGGTTTCGTTGCTATATGTCAACGACAATTGGGATGCGCATTTTACGTACGTTGATGACATGTGATGTTATGTGTTGCTGGATATGTTATATTGGATCGTCGTGTTTGAATAGCCGGGGGGATTTTATGTGAGATGAGTGTTTTTCATTTTCATTCATGTAAAAACTTGTATGTAATATTCTTTTATTGGGGCACTTCCAGGTTGCGGAAGATGTCGCCGTTGATGTATATTATTTACTTTTCCGCATTAGGATAGACCCAAGGAGGGGAGCACAAGTAACCGGGTTCTGGGGTCCAGAGGGAGACCATCTCGAGGAGTCGAGTCCGGGTCTCCTAACCCTAGAATTGGTAGGGTTGCTTGCCGCTCTCGTAGGGGTCTTGGGGTGTGGGATTGGCTATTCATCACGACCGTGGAATCCGTGTTTTATATTGGCTCGTATTGAAAACACGGACGTCCTAGTATATCCAATATTTCATATGTTTCTTCTGCTGTGATTTATCTATGATCATGTGATGTTCTGTGACAGATATTGTATATAGTATATATGATATATTATATAAACGTTGCTTATGTTTTACACCCGCGCTAGCCCTGCCCCGCTCTGCCGTTAGTTACCTAACCTAACGGTGCAGACGGGACATCGAGGCGAATGCGGATGGCATAAGCGTACGTTATACTTATCTGTGATGTTTAGGTGGACTTAAATGATGGGATATTCATTAATGAGAT
This sequence comes from Agapanthus africanus, assembly GCA_030015575.1. Taxonomy (NCBI): domain Eukaryota; kingdom Viridiplantae; phylum Streptophyta; class Magnoliopsida; order Asparagales; family Amaryllidaceae; genus Agapanthus; species Agapanthus africanus. Next base: position 176,166,681 of record CM057349.1, read on the forward strand.
TAATGAAAGAAAATAAACCTAATTCATGTTGTGGAATCGAATTTCAAAATAAAAACAGGTAGCTACAGTTCTTGCTATGCATCGTGGTGTTCATTATAGAACATCCTACACCTTATTCAATGAGGAAAGGACCGAGATCCCTTCACCGGGAGTGACTCCATTAGCAATAACTGGCAGATGCTACAACCTTCGGTTTGTCTTTGATCGCTTCTATAGTTTCCGCTTTGCACAGTGATATATATGATATATCCCGCACCTCATTCGACGAGGAAAGGGCCGACGATCCCTTCACCGGGAGTGACCCCTTTAGCAAAACTAGAAAAGCTTCAAAAACATTCCATTTAAAAACTATTTGATTCCGCAACGAGATCAAGTTCAAAGCGTTAAAGGTTTTCATAAAAACCATTCGCAACCCTCCGTCATTTTAGGAAGTAGAGTACTTAGTATTCGTGCTGTGTTTGTTGACCATAGTCAAGGCACAGTGTACGGTAGCTAAGTGATGTCTTCCTACACCGTATATGATGCGATTAGTTAGGACAGTCGCGTGACTTTGTTGACCTTAGTTAAGGGTCATGTGGGTGGGTCTAATTAATCACGAAATGACGGGTAGAACTTGACTAGTACTTATGATTTGTTGACCTTAGTTAAGGTCATAAGTGCTAGGGGTAAAAACCATTATCGGGAGTTTCAAGTGTTGAAACTTGCAATGAGATTGCATACCTTCTATATGATAGTTAGATCCCGATACCCACTGCGAGTAATTGTTACTCCTGGGAGAGTTTTGTACTTTGCAATTAGCCTATCAAGTAGGTGTCTAGAAAGGTGTCAATGGGGTTACGCCTCTGGGAAAACGAGGTTTACATTAATTAGGTCCGTGCGAAAGAACGGGGAACCTCCCTCAAAGTACCGACACTGGCCTGGCTGAAAGATTGGCAAACTTGTAGAGTGTAATTAATCCCGGCTAGTTTTTCCTTTTAAGGTTTGAAGGAAGATTTGATAAAAACAGTGGGAGCCATCCTGATTAGATAAAATATATAACCAATCTGATCTTGCAAGAGCGCACGCAGAGTGTTTTCTTCTCTCTCTCTCTCCAGGTAGCGACCATATCACGCCTTAATCAAGATAATAATATGGATGTATTGACCGAACCCGCTTGTTATACTGAGCTGGGGAACGTTGGTCCCGCTCCAACTTATAATCATTATAAGATAGAGCAGGAAATTGGGGAATACCAGATTTCCCATGCCGCCCAAACGAAGAAAGTGCATATGATGCATCTCCTTCGGGTGTGTTCATTACAAAGAACTGTTTCTCAGTATCCTCTGTATCCTGGGTATATGATACCGGATCAGGATCCCAGATATGTAATCTGTTACATAGGGCTACAAAAAGGTAGAAAAACTGAGAACGAGTGATAAGTTTCATGAGACAGAAAACGGGGCAAATGTTGCAGCCAAGTCTGTTGGTCACTGTCACCCTGTATTACGAATACATTGATTCTGAACAAATGCTATTAGATACCGAACCTGATATACAAAATCATATCAGTCTCTTTATTAGTAAAGAATGGATATAATTTTGTATTGATGGATAATGTTTTGAACATTTCCTATATCAAAAGTTGATCAATTCAGGCACGTTATCTAAAAGCATTGACGTTCTAAATCAAACCACAGTTCCTAGTATACACAACACACACAAGAGGAAGAGTTCAGAAATGAACATATCCTTCTTAAGGTATTGTAGACTAGGTCATATCAATGCGACCCGACTAGCTGAAGTTACATTTAGATGCATATTTAAATCAGTTTGAATTTACATCTTGTGAAACTTGCCAGTCATGTCACAAAGATATAATGACACCGGCTCTGTTTACTGGAAGCAGAGAAAGAGTTAATGAACTCTTGGGACTGATACATGATGATGTATGTAAAGTCTCATGTCTACACATGCCAGGACTGGTTCTTTGTACTTCATTGTATTCTCTGATAATCTCTCAAGATTCAGTCATATGTTCCTGTTGAAACATAAGTCTAAAGCTTTTGAGGTATTCACAGAATATAAGTTAGAAGTGGAGAACCAAAATACGGGTATAAGTATTATGTCCTATGATAAGATCAGGGAGGAGAATACTTATGCATGGCATTCCTGGACTATTCTAAAAGAAAATGAGATTCTCTCTCAGCATTTCTCCTCCGTATAAACCATAGCACGATGGTATATCGGGGCGGAGCAATCACACCCTATATGATAAGGTGTGCTCTATGATGAGTACTACTGAGTTACCTATTTCCTTTTGGGGTTATGCGCTTGAGAAGCTGCGTATCTATTGAATTAGGTTCGAATCAAATCAGTTGCCTACCGCTTCATATGTGATATGGAAAGGGAAGAGCCCATGTCTTAAGCTAGTTAACATTTGGGGTTGACCGGCCTATGTCTAAAAGCAAAATCCGGACAAGCTCAAGGCAAGGTCTGTAATGTAGAACTGGAAATGTTCCAGCTATACAAACTGCAGCTGATGATTTGACAGAACCAAAGGATTCAATAGTTCCCGACGAACCTCAGCCTCTCCGCCGATCTAGCAGGGCTCCTCACCTGCTTGAGAGATACTTCGGTTTCTCGATGACAGTGGGAGCAAGGATTGCATCATGAGATGATGACCCAACTAGTTTCGAGCAGGCCATCGAGAGTAGGGACTCTGTAAGAATGGCTGGATGCTTAGCGATCTGAGATGGAATCCATATACACCAACAAAGTATGGACTTTGATTGCGATATCTGAAGGGTTAAATCCCCATCAGGAGCAAGTATATCTTGAGAAGATTACTTGGTGTAGATGGAAAGGTTGAGACTTTCAAAGCTAGACTTGTTAAAGGTTTTCGTCATCGACCAGGTACGGATAATGATGAAACCTTTTCCAGGGACTATGCTTAAGTCCATCCAGATCCTACTTGCCACTGCTACATACCATAACTGTGATATCTGGTGGTTGGGTGCCATGACTAATTTTCTAAATAATGATTTAGAAGAGAATGTCTATAAGAACACAGCCAGAGGGCTACGTAAACAGTGGGAGCAGCGGAAACGTGTGCAAGATGTTTTATGTGATGAAGCAGGCATCGCGGAGTTGGAACATCTGTTTTGATGTGGTAGTCAAAGTATTTGACTTCATCAAAATAGTAAATGAACCTTGTATATACAAAACGGTAGTAGAGAGTAAGGTGGTTATCCTCGTATTGTACGTGGACAACATACTCTTGATAGGAAAAGAGTTTCCTATGCTACGATCGGTCGATCTCCTATTATCACAAAGATTCTCCAATAGGATCAAAGTGATACCTCCTAAAATCCTGAGTTTTCATCTATGAGATAGATGTAATTGGATGCTAGGATTCTCACTAGATGCAGTGAGATGGTATCAATCGATCCTGGGGAGAATAACTGGAAGGGTTCCAGGGTGATAAAGACGACTGAATGTCAGTCACAGGCATTGTCTTTACCCTCAGTAAAGGGACGGTATATTGGAAGAGTTCCAAGCTAGATACCGTGGCAAACTAGACGATAAAGGCTGGTAACATCGCTATTAAAGATACTACCAAAGAGGCAGTTTGGGTGTATATTGGTTCATAAGATGAACTAGGTTCCTGCCATTGTATGACAATGGAAGTGTGGTTTTGGCCCTGGAACCCTGGTCCCATTAGTGACCCAGACATATTCTGAGGCAGCGTCACCTGATCATGGAGATAGTTAATCTCCAGGATGACCGAGGTTAGGAGAGTAGACTCAGAGGACAACACGGCGGATCTACACACGAAGGCCTTTTCCCAAAGAGAGACTTTTAGGGGATGGTTGAGTATGTGATACTGCAACCCCTGCTACAGATGGCTCTAGTGCAAGTGGGAGATTGTTAGTTATATGTATGCCCTAGAGGCCATTACTGTACATTGGATGTATATTGTAGTGGATGCTGGGACATATATAGGTAGGACTTTCTTGCTCGACATGATAGTATGCTATCTGGTTGCTCTTTATCTTAACGTGTATACTTTCTGTCTCTCTGTTACATGTTGATAAAGCCCTTAGGATGTGTACTCGACTTCCAGGACTGTGATGCAGATCATACTAGTGGGGCCTGGATAGTCCATGAGTACATCCTTCAATATTCCTAGTCGAGGGAATATCGAGACGGGGCATCGATATTCCAGAGTAGACTAGCGTATATCTTCTCGACCCATGTGATGGGCGATGGATGATCCCATATCCATTGGTGTTTGACATCAGAGATGGTATACGGGTGCTCAGTGGAGACTGGGTACACTGAACGGACTCGCCGAGAACTCCCAGATGGTATTATACCTCACGTCAGATGGCAGTTCTCTGGTGACACTGGTATAGCTTAGTCTGTTGACCCGAGATCGTCATAGAGACTTGTGTGTCTCCCACTGTGCTTTGATTTCCACCCTACCACGGCTCTACTGAGTCATGCAAACAGGTGGTTTTTAGGTACAGTCCCGATTCACATGGAGGCAATGAGCGACAGGAGGGGATTCGTCTCTCCCGGAATTAGGGGTTGATGTTGCGCAATGCACGACTGGCCATAACAGGAAATCCCTGGCCAGGGTTGTAGTGATATACTGGTAAGAGTTATCAGTAGTTTCACGATAGTTATGGACCCTACGTCGGCATGACTTATCGAGCTATTGGGGTCTGACGTTTACCACCCCTAGGCGAGATATGCGACATATCAGACGAACAGACCGGACTGTACGGTAAGTGTTACTGGTTGGATTCACAGGAGTGTGAGCGGGCTTGCTCGTCGATCCTCTGATCGCTCAATACCCGGGTGGCCGTTACGTTTAGCAGACCGCTTGCGGCTTGTGGGTGTTTGATATGATCATCATCTGCTGCCGGCGTATTGACGAGTCTTTAGAGTCCTACACAGAGGTTTCCTGGCTCAAGCGAAACGAGTAGGAGCGCATATGGGATATGTGCGGGACCGAGAATAATGCGTGTATGTGATACCGTATTTCACTCTCGCGATGTATGTGTCGAATGGTTGTATGAGATATAACCTGGTTATCGAATCAAGGATTGATTCGATAAGCCGATACATTGGATACTAGCCGGTTATATGCGACATGACCGGATCATTGAATCAAGTGTTGATTCAATGATTTAATGTATAATTATATATTTGATATATTAATTTACATCAACTAGTATTGGTTCACTTTAAATGGATTTTCTCACTTGAATTGTGCAAGTTGTATATGTGATATACATTTGTGCACATGATTGTATCATGTTTGATGATACATGTTTACTTGGTTAAGTGCAAAGAATTAAACCATGGTTAAGTTTATGATTAGGGTTTTCTTTTTTCTTACTTATTATATTTATTTATTTATTTTTGGAAAAGATGAGAAAAGAATGGTTGCTATTTTTGTTTTTAGTTGAAGATTCTTGAAGCTTTGAATTAGTCCACCATTCTTGTCTTATACTTAACCCTAACCATTCAAGTTAACCATGGTCCATTCTCTACAATTAACCAAGGGTTAATATATGATAAGTATTGATTTATTTATCTAATTATTCAAGACTTATCATAACTTCTTCTTCTTCATCATCTTCTTCTTCCATTAAGAAAGCTTGCTACATCAATGGCAAGTGATGAAAAAGTGTGAGAAATCCAATTCAAAAGTGAACCCACTTCCTATTTCTTCATCCTCTACCTCTTGCCAAGTAGTATAGGGTGTTTCCTTCACAAGTTTTCATGGCTTGGTGAAGGTGGAGCTTGATCTAGTGATGCCTCGACGTAGATCATCTTCGGCACGTTGTCGACGACCTAGCCCGCCTTTTTCTCCGATGAAACCACCGTGAGAGTCATGGTTCGATTTGGACAGCGGAGAGGACTTCATCACGGAGCCTAGGAGGTGGAGGACCGGATCTACAAAGGTTGTAGCCCCTTCCCTTTAGCTATATTTCCGTTTACTTGCTTGCATCGCCTATATATCTGGTTGACGATCCGTATTAGGGTTTGTAGGCACCCGTAAAATTTGATTTGTGCATATTTGATCACTTGTGAGACTCCATTAGAGTGCCTAGGAACCCTACAGCAACTCCCTCTGGGGTGGTGAAGGTGGTATGGTGACATGCGGTGCAGCTGCTTCCCTCCGGTGTATCTCAGGACAATCTCTAACGAGGTGGAGTAGACTGCCGCATCTAAAGCACCCCTGCGACGACTGCTGACTCTCCCGTGGATACAAACTAAACATCTGGCCCCGTCCTGAATCTCTGCCACTCCTCGTACCTGAACGGTACCTGTCGCGGTGTCTGAATATCTATCTCCGTGCTGATATACCAGTACGAACTCTCTTCGGCTCTGGAACTACCGAAATCTCAGCAAGGCGCTCCTCGACTAATTGGGCTGCGTCTACAGCTGCTGCATATGTCTCGTAATGCTGTGTGCTGATCGCAAGGAACAGTGGTGTAAGCAAGCCTTGGACAAATCTCTTGACTCGCATCTCTTCAGTAGCCACTTGGTACGGAGCATAAACTGATAGTTCGATGAACAGCACATCATACTCTGCTACTCACATCTCCGGAGTCTAGCGTAATGACTCGAACCTGCGTGCTCTAGCATCTCTGACACTCGGTGGAAGAAAGTGGGCAAGGAATAGCGCCACAAACTCTGTCCAGGTCATAGGAGGAAGACCTGTTGCTCTGCCCTTCTCTACTGATTCGCACTATTTCTGCACAAGACCTTCCAGGAGAAAGCTCGCGAACTCTACCCATCTCGCATCTGCGCATCTAGGTGAACGACATATCCAAGCCATCCTATCAATGAAAGACTGTGGGTCCTCGGCTGCATCAGTGCCTGTGATGACCGGAGGCATCAGCCTCATAAACTCTGATAACGATATTGTAATCACCTCCGTGGCTGCAGGGGCAACTGCCTGCACCGTAGGTACCATCGCGGTCCCTGCAACGGGTGGAACTACCTCTGGTCGCTGCGCTTGAAGTGTCTCAACTAGTGATCCAATCATCTGGTGCATCTTCTGCATACTGGATCCCACCGTCTGGCGCATCTCCTGCATACCAGCCCCTAACATGACGATCTGATCTGTCGTAGGAGGAAAAGCCTTCTCGGGCACAACCGGTGTACTACCCGGATCAGTCGTCGTCTCGGAAAAGTCAACTCGAATCTCGGCCCTCGCGGCCGCTCTCTGCGCCCTCGTAGTCTTTGGCGGCATAATGGATGAAAAGGAAACAGGATTCGATGAGGATACGGAAATCGAATCGCAAGGATGTATATACTCAAGAAGGAATTTAAATCAATAAGTCCTAAGGTCGGTTAGGAGGAGTACCGTGACGTGAGTATGCCGCGGAATATACACACGCTACGCCACTCTGCTTCAGCTACCTACTCCATCATACCAGGGTCATCCTACACTCCAAAAGGTAAAACCTACGCTTTGATACCAACTTTGTCAAGACACGAAATTCGACTCGTGACCGGCACTTAACCACGCAACGTCTACAGGTGTAACGCGACTTAGTAAGCCAAACCTAGAAATCAAAACCCTTTAAAAGTAGTGAGTGTTGAAAACTTTTGATTTAAACATTTGGGGAAAACCTTAAGTAGTTTAATAATATCTTTAAAGTTTAAGTTATTATCTTAAAATTTTTTGCATCATTTTCTTTGTAAAAACTAACTCCGAAATCGGGTACAAAACAAGATTTGAGTAAAAATGATATACAATGAAATAAATAATAACAATATAGTACAACATCCAAAACGGGAGCAATTACGCCCAACGGCGGAAACAATCACCACAAGAGTAATATACGACGCCGTAGCGAAGAAATGAGCAATAAGTAAAAATATCACAGAATACTAAAACTGTATATATAAATTCGGCTCCCACGAGCTCGACACCAGAATACAAATAATATACCTCATCATCCTCACCCTGTCTCTAAGTCAAATACATATAAAGGTAGATGGAGAATACTAGATACAAAAGTGTGTACAATGTAAATAACCAGATACCACAACCTACCTAACAGCAAAACAGCTCTCGCACCAACTGTAGTGGTATCTGTAGCCAAAAGGATGCAAAAGACAGCCTGCCGCGACTACTCTGAGGCGTAACCTGCAAATACTGTGGCACAACGGGGGTGAGTTGCCAACTCGTGAATAGAGATAACATTTAAAGGTCGCGAGCATGCACGTTCTGCGCTACTCTATCATATGCCAGCAGATGACATCTATATGCGGTAAGCAGTATGTGCAATAATCATGCAACTGCTCGGTCAAGTAAAATAACTACCGGATGAGATACATAATAATAAATGCTGAGCATGGGATGAAATAACATCTACACGGAATGTCAACATGGAAAAATAATCGGTGCCCATCAATGCTCCCAAATCATAATAAACTCAGGCGCCGGCACTCCCATCGGCCCTCAAATCCTGTAAATCTCAGAGAATCACGAATGCCCAATATCGTCACTCAAATATCATAAATACTCGTGTCCAGCATCGACACGCAAATCCTCATATATCGGGCTCCGTCAGTCCGGATCAGCCCAGGGGCTCCGTTTGCGGTATCGGCCTTCGGCCCCTGCAGTACGGGTCATCCTGTATCCATCTATCGACTCCGGTCAGTATCCTCCGGATAACCGCCAGGTCCAACCAATCACCGGTAGATACTCGCCACCCAGCCAGGCTCATCGTCTACTCCACGAAAAACATTTCTCGCCCCGGGGAACCATACCGGGTCCACCACAAACCCGCAAACGGATCATCCAACTCCTCGAATCGGGTTTCAGGTACACGCCTCAGAACCGAGAAAACGCGTGGTGTACACTCCAAAATATCATATCAAGAGGAACCGGTTTTCAAATAGTGCATATTTTCTTAAATAATTCCACGGTCCTCAAAACCAGAAATCACAGGAAATCCAAAACCAATATGTAAATCAATGCGATGTGATAGGTGCATCAAGTCGTACTATAAGTAAAAGGGAGAAACCGCTCTTTGAAATAGTTTCAGTTTTTCAAAAGGCATCATGCGGCTCCCAGTTTCTATCAAAATCAGCATATCCAGGTAGGTACAGTTTGAATATTCATAAGTATGTAAATGAGTACGTGGTACAAGTATCATAATCATATCGAGTCATTTGTGAGATGAACTACAATATAATGATCAAGGCAATTCTACAGTGAGAGTGTCATGGAAGTTATTAATGGTGTGTGTGTAACATGCAGATTAGTGCTCGTGCAACATGAACCGTTAGTAACAGTGCGGTGTTCTATAAATTCTAAGTTCATATACATATAGTAGGGAATGCAGTACGCAACAAATTGTATCCATGAACAGTCAATGTATGTAAATGCAATATGCTGCTACAAGGTCCTATCAGCCCTGACGCATAACGCCATGCGGGCGATTTCCCTGTAGACGTCAAATCCACCCACCGTAGTCTCGCGCTAAGTGTAGCCGACGACTTGCTTCCCCTTCTTCGCGGCGTCCGTCGTACTCGCCTGCGAACCTAGAATTTCACCAAATATCACACATAAGCTCAAATCTACAAAAACACGACGTTAAAGCCAAACTAGTAACTCGCGTGGCAAATTAAGCGCGTGCATGCGCGATACGCTAAAACGTGTGATTACGCGCCAGAAGCTACCCCGACGCGTCGCGATACGCTGAAAAACCCCAAACCCACACACGTATCACACGCGTCACGAAGGTTTAAAATACGAGAAATAGGGTAATTGACCCCAGATTTTGCTACAGGAAGAACTAAATAAAATTGCATATACCATAATTCATCAAATAGCAGCAGACTCCTACCATCCAAACCCCAACCCACAATTCACCCATCTGGCCGCAAATTGCGGCCAGAATGCATTTTCCGGCAGCCTGGGTAGGCAGCTGGGCCCCCGGGCTTCGTGTGTGTACTCTATACCCTATGTTCATGCTACAGTAATTACAAAATTGTTCTGTAACAATCGGGGTACAAGCAGATTCAACAGAGCCCAAATCCTAGTTAAAATGTCCATCTTGACACTAAAACGGAACATTATGGTATTTTTATGAAACCAGAAGCAAATCTTGAGTTAAAACCACTTTAATAACACCTCACTAAGCTAAGCAAGCCATAAAAAGGTTAATTTAACAAAAACATCACTAAATCCCTTCATTAACACTAAAAATACATAAAAATGTGATTTTTAGCTACCAAACACACAAGTTATGAAAATAGGGTAACATGGTTGAGTTTAATACCTTCAAAAGATCCTAGTGAACTAAATTTTCAGCCCTTGCCTTCACTTGTACTGATTTGTCACCAAAGTCCCCAAAAGAACCATTTTTCTAAGCTTTAGAGTGAAGGAAATGAGAGGTTTTGTGTAGGGTTTGAGCAAGAATCAAAAGAGAAGTGAAAAGAAGAAGAAGAGAAAAAGAAAATGCTATGTTTGCTGCTGCAATTCTGGAGGAAATTCAGAAGAGAGGGAGAGAGAAAAGAGAGAGAGAGAGAATGGTCAAAGTCCACCAATCTCACATAACCACCATACCTCCCCTTTTCTCATCTAAATTTTGAATTTAAAAGAGGTTTTGATTTGATTTAGTGGGGGAAAATAAGCCATGCAATTAGAAAATAAAATGGTTCATGTTACCCCTTACTAAGTCATAAAATTCTAAGTGTACATGTGTACACTAACACTAAGAAAATTTCTAATTAGGGTAAACCCGACTAAAATATAATTAATAAACACTATATATATATAAATATATATATATATATATATATATATATATATAAACGCTTCACAACACAATTAGCACCAGTTAAAAAGGAAAATAAGATATTCGGGTTTTTATGAAAAACACACAAAATTACAAATTATCGCGAAAATATCCTAAACGAATTTCAAAGCATTACACTTCTCAAACTTTGACCTTGTATTTTTATGAAACACTTGTCTACAACTTGAGAAGTCACAAGTAAACAGAATATAGTACGATGACCAACCCCTTTGTCCTAATGGACACTGGACAACATACAATACTTTGTATAAGTCTCCTGAGTTGAATAACTCAAACCCTGTGCGTCGTAGGTTGAAAACTGTACTATGGTTAAGAAGAATTACACCGCTGTTTAATACTCCTTACCTAACCATCAACTAATATAGGTAAATTTCATAGACATAATTTCAAAAAGTTATATCTCACTTTATAAAATAAACATAAAGATATATCAGTTTGAAATTGGTGCATAACAACGAATATTCAAAACCAAATATTTGTCATCCGGAAAAAACACAGGCGATTTACTCAAATATCACCAATTACAACGAATCCTAATATAATGAGGATGATCACCTAATTCCCAATAATTTACTCCCACCCATCATCTGTAAAATCATACAGATGTGAGAATCATACCTGGTAAATACATACCCTGGTGTAAGGATCTAATTGGGAAATCAGTTTTCTATTCACAATACACAGTGAAACTGAAACATGAATATGTTTCGAAGGTGTATCCGGGTATTCCTAGTAATGCCTCTTCCATTATCCAGATTCATGACTGTAACTTTATATTTCCTTTCCATCTCTCCAAATCTCTGTATTTGTCTTTACTCATTATCTTCTGTACACCCTCTTAGGCTAAATGGTTTTCTTCCTTCCCTACAGTTCGGCAACAGCCTATGGTTTGGAAGAAGACTATCAAATAAGCATAATAGGTGTACTCTCCTAATTCTAGGAGCACTTGCAACTTGAGAGAAGGTAAAGATAAAAGACAACTGAGTAAACCTTATTCCTATTTCTCCTGAACCAGAATCCATCCTTGAACTGGAACAAGTTCCTTCGAGTTCGTATATAACTATACGATGGATTTATCTAATGGATATGGATGTTCATAGTGATACGGGGTGTTCTTGAGAAATACAAAGGTAAAGTAGGAGTGGTGATGAAATATGTGGTTTGGTCGTGAATGATAGCAGTCGCAATTTATTTTTCCTTCTTTCAAATCTGTTTATTTGTCTTTACTTATTATCTTCTGTACAACACACTTAGGCTAATTAGTTTTCTTCATTTCCTACCTTTCGGCACCTGCCTATGGTTTGGAAGAAGATTATCCAATAAGCGTAATAGGTGTACCCTCTCCTAATCCTAGAAGCCCTAATAACTTGAGAGAAGGCAAAAGGAAAAGGCAACTGAATAGTCCTATTCAATCTCTCCAGAACCAGAATCCATCCTCAAATCTGGAACAAGTTCCTTCGAGTTTGTATGTAATTATAAGATGGATTTATCCAATGTAAGTGGATATTCGTAGTGATACGGGGTGTTCTGAAGAAAAGCAAAGGGTAAAAGAAGGAGTGGCAATGATGTATGCAACTCTGACAATCCAAAAGCCAGTGTTTTAAGAAAGTTCGGTCAACTTGGTTACTGAGTCATAGTCTAGGCTCGGGTCATGGTTGCTGCCAAAGAGAGAGAGAGAGATAAAAGAAACACTCTGCGTGCACTCTAACTTAGATCGGAATGGTTAATCACTTTATCTAATCAGGATGTCTCCCACTGTATCCTCAAATTCTCCTCCAAACCTGAAAGAAGAATTAGTCGGGATCACCCGAGGAGTAAACCAACTCATCAGTGGGAATCGGGATCCAACTATCATCGCATGATAACGTGAAGGAATCCACTCACGTTATCACACTCCAGAAGGTATGCACATTCCTAGCAAGTTTCAGTTTCTTTAGAAACTCCCGATATGATTTTTACCCCATGCTCTTATGACCTTGATGAAGGCCAACATATTATAAGTCACATGTCAAGTTCTACCCATCATTATCTAGGTTAATTTGAACCCACCCGTACATACCCTTGACGAAGGCCAAAATAGTAGTACTACTGTCCCAAACCAACGCATCTATCTATACAACAGAAAAGTAACAAATAGCTACTATACACTATGCCTTGACGAAAGCCAACATATATAGCATGAATACTAAGTGCTACCTGTCTGAAATGACGGAGGGCTACGAATGGTTTTTGGCGAAAAACCTTTAACGTAATGAACCTGATATCGTTGAAGGAACCAGATAGTTTTTTTTTTACAAATATATAGTGACGAAAACCATTGCTAAAGAGGTCACTCCCGGTGAAGGGATCTTGGCTCTTTCCTCGTAGAATGAGGTGCATGATATTCCAACTGAATACTGCGATGCAAAGAAAAAAGTAAACGACTATAGTGAAGTTATTACCCCGACGCAAACCTCTATCCAAGGGGTCACTCCCGATGAAGGGATCTCGGCCCTTGCCTCGTCGAATGAGGTGCCCGATATTCATAACCCAATACCTCTGTACAAAACAAAAGAGAACGTCCTTGTAATAACAACTTTTTGAAAATTGTTCCAACAACATCGAATATGTCTGTTTTCCTTGCATTGATCTGAATCAACGCAGTCCCATCAATAAATCACACCACAAAAGAATGAAAATATGATGTACGTATATGCTATCCGCATTCGCCACTGGGTCCCGTCATCATCCGTTAGGTTACTTAACTAACGACAGAGCGGGGACTGTCCTAGCGCGGGTGTAAAACATATACAATATCTACTAGTATATATATAACAATATATAATAATCGCTCCATGCGTGATAAATGCAACATCACAGAAAAGTAATAAGCATCACAGAACAATACAGATAATCTGGGAGCCCTCGGTTTCCTTTGAGCCGCAACTGAAACCCGAAGTTCCCCTGGTCGTGTGGATAGCTTATGCAATGAAAACCTAGACCCCTACAAGTGCGGCAAGTTACCCGCCAAAACCTGAAGTGAGGCAGTCCCCTTCAGTAAAGTGAATGGACCACCCAGCACTTCACGGAATCCGGTAACTTGAGCACCCATCCTTGGGTCAACCTGTACCCCCTACAAGTGCGGTGAATAGCCCGGCAATTCTAGTGTGAAGCCTGTTGGATATAGTGCCCTCAGAGTCAATTATTGGATCGCAGGCATGTGATTGCAATGATTGAGGGAGGACCTATACCGGTAAGACAGTCTTACTCGAGAGGTTTGTATACTATCCGGTTTGTCTTTATCATCGTGTACATATTTTAGGTGACATTGTAGTTCACTATTACACGTTGATAGAGAATAGTATGCTACCATGGTTTGTCTTTATCATCGTGTACTGCTTTAGGTGACCTTACAGGTCGCTATTACACGTTGATAGAGCCCTTAGGATTCTTGCTTGACTACCAGCAGTATGATGGAGATCATATACGTGAGAGTTGGGTAGTCTATAAGCACATCCTTAAAGTGGTCCTTAGTTGTGGGAGTTTCGAGACTGGGTATCGATACTCCATTAGTAGACTAGTGTATACAGTCGAGACCCCGACGAGGGGCGGTGGCTGGTCTCACAAGCCATTGGTGTCAGTTAAATAACCTAAGATGTATACAGGTGCTCATTGGGTTATGAGTACACCGGACATGACTTGCCGGGAACATGCTAGTTGGTATTATACCTGACGTCAGATAGCAGTTCCATGGTGACATGTGTACAGATTAGTTCATCGACCTGAGATCGTCATTTGTCTCGTATGAGTTCCCACTGTACTTTGATTACTACCCTACCACGGCTCAAATGAGTCATGCAAATAGGTTTTATTTGGGTACAGTCCCGAGCCACATGGAGGCAGTGAGCGAATCGGTAGGGGTTTCGTCTCTCCCGGTATTGGGGGTGAGATCGCGCTGTGTCTAGGAGAGCCATTACACGAAGTCCATGGCCAAGGCAGGAGATTTACTGGTAGGTATTCCAGTAGTATCTCAGGGTGTTCTGGACTACACTCCGACACGACTTGTACCGCTTTTGGGGGTCTGACTTTTACCAACCCCCTAGGCCCACCATGCGATGCTCACAGACGAACGGACCGGACTATACGGATATTGTCACTGACAGGCTCAGTAGGGTGTCAGGATGAGTTCCTTCATCGACCTCCCTTTTGGTCACTGCCTGGTTGCCCGTTACGTACAGCTAGTACCACTGACGTGCTGGTGGTTAAATCCACGGCCAGTGTATTGACGAGTCTTTAGAGTCCCCCATAAACTGTTTCTCAAGTTTCGAACGAAACGTTGTAGAGGCCGTATGATATATGGCAGGGTTCGATCATATACGTGCAGTATTGCACGGATCATGATCGGACGGATCTTACTAGTGGGCTTTGATTTAAGTCGGATCCTAGAATTAGATTTGTTGGATTACTTTAGTCTCATCGCATTCGCATTCAGTCGGAATGCGGATGCAGGTATGTATATACAGGTAAGAGGTATCCTTGTGATCCGTCACGAGTTTACTTTAGATGTTGCCATACCTTTTTATTGTTGCAAACATTTGGATTAAAGTTTGCTAATGGAAATTATGAGCACAAAATCATGATTAAGATCATTAATTGTGACACATGCCCAAGTGATGACTCATGGTCTCTTTTCTTGTGCATGTGTCACATTATAAGATGGATTTGCGAGTTAATTTGATGAGAAGAGAGAAAGGGGCAGCCAAGGGCAAGGTTGGGTCTTGTATTATTCTATTCTTGCTCTCATCATTCTTCTTGCAACAACACAAAAGAAAAGAGAGAGGAAACTCCTTCTTCTTCCTCTTTCTTCTCTAGCTCAAATCTCCATTAATGGAAACACCTCTAATCTCCATCCAAATCAATGGATGCAAGAGACAAAGTGATCACACACATTCTCTACCTCACCTTGGACACATCGGCTAGCACACTTCATGCCCGAGTTGCTTCGGATGAAGCGGGAGCCCGTAAAAAGAATTGATGATGTGGTGCCCTTTCCGACGAGGAGATCGAGACCGGAGTTGCCTCTAGAAGCTTGGGATGGTGGCCAAAGACCGAAGGACACGGATCGATCGGTATAAATTTCTATCCCTTCTTTAGTTGCTAGTTTATAGGTTAATGGTTCGATCCGGGTTTTAAGCATACGATAGTACCGGTTTCTAGTTTTGAAAAAGTTTTCGTTTCCGCATTTTGGCCTCAGAAAGACGGCCGGGGCGCTACCGTAGACTTACAAAGCCCCCTTCTTCTCAAAGCCATGAGATGCGGTCCCGTTGCCCTCTAGAACCCGGCTATCCGTGCACTCCACCATAGGGTAATCCTAGTACAGAAAAGAAAATATATACAACGGTGACATCGACCTCAACCCGGTCGTGCCCCAAAAGAAATAATATACAAACAGGTAATGACGGCAGTCCACATGTCGGACGCTCGCCCCGCGATATCAAATGTATAAATATATCCAAACTGCACTACCATTGCACGCAAGCTATCCACCACGACGAATCCGTAACATCACAGCACAATACAGAACATCAACGTGAATGTCACGTTCGCAAACTCGTCTAAAAGGACATATATCAATTAGACGAGTTATACCGCCCTAATGACATTCACGGTCGCAGATAGTAATGTAAGTACTGTTAAACTAACATATTTAAAATTTTGATCGACAAAACTTCCCAAAGTGGGAACCAAGTTCTAATCCAGTACTCTAAAAAATCTGGGCCCAAACACAAAATATTCCAGAAAGCATAATTCCATAATAAAGAGCCCCAGAAGAAAGATTACGCACATTGGCCCCAAAACGGCGGCGGAACTGCGGCCAACTTGTAGGTTATGCGGTGGTTCTGCGACATTTTGGTGGGTTCAGTTGCTCAATTTTCTTCTGTAGTCTTAAGAAAGCCTGCACGATTTTCTGATATACCAAAATAATTTTTAGACAACTTTAAAAATTCGGCAGAAACATGAAGAATGGAATTGCGGTTTTAGAAAATTCGGTCGATCGATATTTTAAACATGTTAAAACAAGCTAGTATGGGTTAATGGCGTGGCTCTGATACCATGTAAGTCTACGGTAGTGCCCCGGCCGTCAATCCAAGGCCAAACGCGGAACAAAAACTTTTATAAACTGGCGCTAATGCAGTCTTTCACCTGGATCGTTCCATTAACTCTATACTAGCTAACTACAAAGATGTTAGAATGGCTATACCGATCGATCTGTGTCCTTCGGTCTTTAGCCACCTGTCACGATCCGAAAGTATGGAACATGACCGGCACTTAAACTACGAACGTCTCGAGGCGTACGTAATCTAAGTAAACCGAAAACCCAGAAATCCAAACCAAAAAAAAGTAGTAGAGTGCAGGAAAAACCAACTTAAAGCAAGTAGTTTCAATAGCATAAGCCGAATTATGCGGTTTTTAAAAACATCAAAAATTTACTGAAAATTTTGGCAGAGTCTCCTTTGTAAATACTGGCCCCCAAACGGGATACAACATGAATAGTATACGAAATCAAGAAAAAGGCATCCCCAAGCGGGAGCTAGCTCTTCGTCAATCGACGGTCACAACCACACAAGCAATATAATATACAACGCCAACGGCGAGGATCAAAACTCAAAAGGAAACTCAAAACCACCAAATATATAACGAGCGACTCTAAGGTCGAAAGAATAAACAACACTGGTCTCTATCTCAATAAATACATGTTTGGTTGATGGAATTTACTAGATACAACTGAATAATATTATACAAGGTAATATGATGGGTACGATACAAGAAAAACCCACCTACTAGCAAGTCACCCGAATGAAACTGAGACCGCAAAGCCGTAATGAAACCTGTACTGCAAAACCTGCAAGAAACTGGGGCACAACGGTGGTGAGTTGCCAACTCGTGAATAGAAAAACATCTATGCACAGAAATCGCATAAATAACGCAATCCTAGGTCAATGATCATAATATGTCCTCAAATATAGGAATAACACGTAGCCTATAACAAGGCTAAGGTAAATATCTAACCCGAGTGTAATCTCATGTGCCCGTGTCAGTGCCTCAGGTAGCAATATATCATATGAATGAGGTATGAATGCATGAAAACAGAATACATGTAAATGAAGAACTGTTTTCATAAATTAGTGAGATTTCCTTTGTATTTTTAAACTGAGGTATCATAAATGAAATCAGTATCAACAGTGTCTAGCATCGACACAAAACATAAATCTCAATGTCTCGAAATATCAATGTCTCAATCTCAATATTTAGGGCGCCGTCAGTCCAGACCGGCCCCTACCATCCATCTCAAGACCACGACGGTATCTTCCGGATATCCGACGTGTCGGGTAATATCACCGGTAGGTACTGCTCCCCAGCCAGGCTCAACGTCAACACCACATTCCTCTTGCCCCGGGGTACCATACCGGGCCCACCATGTACCCGAAACGGTTCCTCCACTCCTCGAATCGGGTCTCGAAATCCATCAGCAAACTCATGGTGGACGACTCATACATCATGGGAAAACCGCACTTTTTATTTCAAAAGGGAGAAAAGGTTTATTTATGTTTTTGCGGTTTTCCTCCAAATCTAA
Source organism: Agapanthus africanus (assembly GCA_030015575.1). Taxonomy (NCBI): domain Eukaryota; kingdom Viridiplantae; phylum Streptophyta; class Magnoliopsida; order Asparagales; family Amaryllidaceae; genus Agapanthus; species Agapanthus africanus. The sequence goes on from CM057349.1 coordinate 176,185,134, forward strand.
GAAATCACATGAAATTCGAATCCAAGTCATCAATAGCATGTAAACAGTGAATATAGGCATGAGAATCCATGAATGCGACACAACAGTGAATAATAACATGCATGAAGTAGTAGGCAATAACTACAATGTCTAACTAGCATATAAGGCAAGTACACTAATATCATGTCTAAACTATTAGCTAACAACCTATGTCAAATGAAATAGTATTTTCTAAAGTGTTCGTGACATGTCAATTACCGATGAAGATGTGTGTGAGCCGGCAAGTAAGTGTACGTGGTATATACGCGTCATCGGTAATGGTGCTGGTGTCCTAACAGCATGATATTAATAATGCAATAAGAAATTATAATATAAGTATGCGATGCGGAGCGAACAGTAAAAATGAGCGGGAGCTGAATACTAGACGCAACTATAACTAATCTGCACTAATCTAATATAAGTCCTACAAATGGTGCCTTTTGAAATAACACGAATCATGGGGTTTTGAAAATAGGGGCTACGGTGTTTTTAAGAAAAGATACGTTTTTTGAAATATCCGTAGAATCCCTTGACCTGTCTTTTAAAATACGCATGATTCGTAAGCTTTGAAATAGGTAAGAATCGAATCTAATCTAACAACTAAACTAAGCTAAAGGGCTAAGCTAACAAGCTGGACTACAGGTAAGGAAACCGCCTAACGTCTGAGTCGATACATATACATACCTGTATATATATTAGTCGGTGATCCCGCCTCAATAATATCATATCCGATACCATATCTATAATCAGACATCCTAAGTCAAGAGTGCGGATCAATCATCAAGATATAGCTCGTACGTAAATCCGTCGTACGGCATCCTCCAATTCTGGTTACGGGTCAAAATCACATTCATCATACTATTCACCTGGTATCCTCTTTATCAATATTATGATATGGTACTGATCTACGTCTAGTAAAATACTGATATCGCCTAAGCATGCATGCACGTGTGTAAAAACTACGTCAAGGACCCGCTACAACGTCATGTCGTATCTCAAATACGAACCCCGCTATATCACCGATCTCACGGCCTCAAATCAAATCTCATCGACTCATCATAAATCCCAAGTACTATCCTCAAATCCGTATGTGAACACACAGTCCCATACCTATGTGAACACATAACTATATATTCCCGAATAAGCATAAAAGAAAGAAGAAAGTATGCAAGTATGGGTGGGTGTGTGCAAGTGTGGTGCGACCGCTACTCTAGGGTTTCGCGACACTCAATCATCCAAGAACACCAAATATCCATATTTATCATCAATAACTCAAACAATATATAACCAATATATATATATATGTGTATACGTGTCCGTATGCATCACCATGAACTGCGGGGGTGCTATACGCCATCCACCCGACTTCTCCCCGTAGATATAAATCTACTCACCTGGTCCTCGCTCGCCGGTGCCGACCTCGCCACTCGCTTGCTGATCGTCTTGAAGTCTACATGGGGTACCTACATATCATAACGCACCGTATCGCATTAAAACTAAATTCGAAATCGAAACGGCATACGAAAATCAAATCGGCAGGCGTATCACGCATAGGTCCAAACCTATCGCCTACGCATGCAAGAATAGTCAAACCAACCCTCGATGTCGATGTACAAACGTCAAACCATCGAGAAAAATCCAATCACACTCATTTGCACATTCCCGCACACTAATTTTAATATAAACTAGGTTAAAACTCACAAAAACCCCAAATTCACTTTAAAAGCCGTTTTTCCGAAAAACTAGCAAGCAAAATTACCCGTTTTAGTGCAAAACTCGATGTTTAAACAATTCTAGCGGCCATAATACTTATTAAATAACTTAAATAAGTCATAAAAACCATTTCCATAATTTAATCACATAAATTTGCATAATTTCCAAAATCCTAGATTGCAAAAATATCAATTTTAACACTTTTTATTGTAAAATTCACAATTTTACAATTAAACTTGGTTTTGCATATATTAAATGGTTAAACCACTCATGGAAACCTTAATGATGTGCTAAAAATCCTAACTAGATTTTAATCCCACGTTTTTATTTAATTTCTAAAACCTAGTTAGCAATTTAGCATAATTATCACCATTTTTAAACTAACAAATTAGCAACTAGTAACCAAATTAGATTTTGCATTCAATTACATGTTAATCCCCTCATTACAATCATAAGCTAATGATAAAGAACCTAATTTAATTCAAACCCTAGCTTCAATTCAAAATTCCCAATTGAATTTCCAAACATTCAATTAAACCCACAATTTAACACCTAATTAGCTACATTAAGGAATTTATATCAAAAAAATGAATAATGGGTCAAAAGTTATACCTCACAAACCATGATCAAACTTGAATTCTAGACCTCCATTTTGAAATCCTTGCACCAAGATCCATGCTAAAGGAGATGAGGGAAAATGGGTAGGAGGTGGATTTTGATTTGGATTTTTGCTTGATTTTTTGTGGATTTTTCAAGCATTTTTGAAGAACTTTTTTTAAAGAGAAGGAGATGAAGAATGAAGGGCTGTTGGGGTTCAGATTTTGTCCAGAAAATGAGTGGGGGAGGAGGGAGAGGGAGGTGGAGAAAAATGGGGAGAAAGTCAAAGTCAATTCAAGGTCAAAAGTCTAACTAATTTATCCATTTTCTTTTCTTTTCTTTCATTTCTTTTCCTTTGAAATTAAAGTGGGGAAAAAAATGGGGGCTGCTGAATTTAGCTAAGGGGAGAAGTAAGTGGGGGTGTGTGGGTGTGGGCACGGGTGTGGGGTGATGAAAAATGATAAATACAATACCCCAAACATCCATTTACGCTAAAAAAAAGCCTTTTTTCTTCAATAATTTCTAAACCGTTTTGGCAAATGATTTCGTTCCAAAAACCACATGATAAATTTTTATTTAAAGTTTTATGATGCACAAAATTTGTTTCAACTCATTCCAATTTGTAATTTTCCCTAATTAAATGTATTAGTGACGGCTTAAAATAATAATAAAATAATATTTTTTTCAGAAAATTTGAAATTTCACCAGCGGCTCAATAAACACCAAATAATAGCAATTACATAGCTAGAATATGTATATTTAATTTTTATAATAAGATATTTGTATTTTGACTTTTTACAGAAAACCCCTTTATTTTACCGATTTTTCTAAATTTCACCGAAACGATTTTCAAAACGCTACAATCTTCCCCCCTTAAAGAAATTCGGTCCCCGAATTTAAATTCAAACTTCCCCAAATACTAAAACATCTAAGAAAAACCATCAAGTCGTCGGGGCTCCGAAACTGTAAATACATAAAACAAATCGTAGCGCAGTGCATGCGCTTGAAAAAAAAATGAGTATATAACTCAAATCAATACTCCGTCAAGCATCCCGCAATCATCGGAGTCATGGAGAAGACATCAATGCCAAATCCAAATCAAACCAATATGATATAACTCGAAACTATACATGTAAACATCGAATCTATATCTGTAAGTATCTGAAGGAAATGCATGCCAAATCTCTTAAGTCGCTGTGCAACGCGTATAACACTGCACAGTGGCGGACGTCTATCATAAGAAAATAGCTATATACATATATACCTTTGTTTGAAATGTACGTTCCGCCGTTTTGGAAACAATTTAGAAGGGTTTCCTTATTTTAAACATTTCGTGTCATATCAGACACGTAGGTAAATACTGAGGCTATAGCTCGCTTTTTGGAAATCCCTTCAATAACTATCAATGCATGCAAAATATATTCAGGTACTGTCCTCTGACTAGTCCTGCTCAGTACGAAAACATATAGCAATATCATAAAAACGTACTGCTCTATAAGAAATCAATCCCAAAATATGCACATGAATACTACGTGCGTCTGGTGCGTACGGAAATCAAAATCCATGAATGTGCCATACATGCGCACAGAAACAATATCTAAGTGCATCGGGTGTGCACGAAACATCTGTCGTAGGCAACATGTGTGCCTGACAGCAAAATCAAGTGCATCTGACATGCACGAAAAAAATCTCGATTTAGTGCCTCGGGTGTGCACCAAAATCACCTTTCAAAACATGCGCCCAACATGCGCGAAAATCCAAATCAGGTGCATCCATCGTGCACGAAATCATGAAATCCAATATCAAGCGCCGAACGTGCGCAAAATCAATCAGGTGCACAAGGTGCACAAAACAAATATCGAGTATCACAATCGAAATCGAAGTCCAGTGCATCTAAGTACACAAAAGGCGTATCACTGCACTGCAAGCATATATAAACTATACCGAGTGTAGGAACGAAATCGTGTGCATGCATACGAACAAAACCAACTCAACTGTTTAAAACCGTAAAATCACAAACATGTGAAACTAAAGCACGAAAACGATATCAAGTGCAACACTGTGCAAAGATCGTAAATCCTCAATCATCAAAATCAAATCATACGAATAAATCACCCAAAACATCGTAATCAATAATGGCGGAATAGTACTGCTCAAGCGCATCCTCTAAGAATCTCGGCCAACTGTCACGGTCACTAGTGGGACGTCTCGTCGATGATCATGAATTCTGGCCTGCTGGTGTGCGTAACAATGACCACTCCTGGGTCAAGGTCTTCACTGTGAATTACCAATCTTTCGGTCCATCGGCTCATCGGCCTGTCAGGTGTGCTAACGGGGATGATTCCGTTCTGGCACTTCTCTGGTCATCTCTTGGTTAATCATCGCGACCACTCGTAAGACAGCGTATTACTGGCGTCGGCCTCTGGCTCTCTGAATATACGTGACACATCTGATTCTGGGTGCAAGTATCATTGCAGCAGTGTCCTGGAAGGAATCCTGCTCATGGTCTCTTCCATGTCTCGCCTCTGCCAACTGTCCGGAAGTCATCGTCCTTTCCTATATCTGCATCTTGCTCCAGAACGGCTGCATACCCATCGCGACTCCTTCTGGAAGGTATATCCAGTACTCTTCCTCGGCATGCGTATCGCATCTCTGATGTCGGCGGAGTGGAACGTCGTCTTATCCAGATCTTGTACGGACCTCTTTACTCCACTTTCTCTAATGTCGACTGCTTCGGAATCGTCTCATCATGGCTACATGGACTGAGCTCCAACAGCTATCCCCGTATCGGGAGTCTCCCAAGAAATGCATCTCACCACCTAGCATCCGAATTAAGTCGAACCATTCGATCGATTCGTCAAAACCTCATAATCCTCCAAGAGCTCAACATCTTGGTACAGTTTAATAGTATCGAATACATACCACAGCATCGGTGGTCCAGCCGTAGAAGGGCAAACCCAAGCCTCACTAATGGCGCCGTAGAACTGCCGCAAACCCGAAGGTTCAAAGGCTTTCACACGGTCATTAAGTCGAGTTAGGGTTTCATTCTTCTAGAGGGACCATAGAATTGCCTGCATGTCTTTCCGACTACTTTAAACTTGGAATAATAGGTTTCCGACATTCGATCGTCTCTGTCGACCCTCACGTCTCTGCGTGAAGTCGTTTCTAGCTGGAATCAATCTATCTGATGACCTCTCATCGGGTAGGCGAACGAACCACATGTCCTAGTCATTCATCCTCGGGTGACTAGCGACCTTCTATCATCTCTTAGTACAATCTGTACTGCAATAGCTCCAATATATGGGGCGATATCTCGTCGTTCGCAGCAACAACTGGCTCACTCGTCTGCATGCTGAACGGTGCCTTAATCATCAGGAGTAAGCAACACACCAACGGTCATCAAAATCTGGCTGGCCTCTATCATTGGCTCAATCCTCTAGTGTCGATCAGCACCTCCGAGTAACCTCATAAAGGCGATCCGCCAATCGCTCGTGGCGCGGAAACACAGTAAAAAGACACATCTCTGCAATCGTGTGTCGCCGGAATTTCACCCTAGTCAGTCCTCGTTCGTGACGAGCTTGTGCTGACCGCAACTCTAGCCGTAGCTCTCCCTGCCCGTAACCGTAGTAGCAAAACCTAACTGGTACCGATGAGGCTAGATCAGGAAGGAATATAATACTGAACAAGGAAATGTACATCCTAAGGCTTCATAAGTGGAGTAGCGTATCGTAAATATGCCGCGGAACATACCAACGGTACGTCACTCTACTTTAGTCACCTATTCCATCAACCAAGGGTCATCCTACGCTCCGAAGGTAAAACCTAACGCTCTGATACCAACTTTGTCACGATCCGAAAGTATGGAACATGACCGGCACTTAAACTACGAACGTCTCGAGGCGTACGTAATCTAAGTAAACCGAAAACCCAGAAATCCAAACCAAAAAAAAGTAGTAGAGTGCAGGAAAAACCAACTTAAAGCAAGTAGTTTCAATAGCATAAGCCGAATTATGCGGTTTTTAAAAACATCAAAAATTTACTGAAAATTTTGGCAGAGTCTCCTTTGTAAATACTGGCCCCCAAACGGGATACAACATGAATAGTATACGAAATCAAGAAAAAGGCATCCCCAAGCGGGAGCTAGCTCTTCGTCAATCGACGGTCACAACCACACAAGCAATATAATATACAACGCCAACGGCGAGGATCAAAACTCAAAAGGAAACTCAAAACCACCAAATATATAACGAGCGACTCTAAGGTCGAAAGAATAAACAACACTGGTCTCTATCTCAATAAATACATGTTTGGTTGATGGAATTTACTAGATACAACTGAATAATATTATACAAGGTAATATGATGGGTACGATACAAGAAAAACCCACCTACTAGCAAGTCACCCGAATGAAACTGAGCCCGCAAAGCCGTAATGAAACCTGTACTGCAAAACCTGCAAGAAACTGGGGCACAACGGGGGTGAGTTGCCAACTCGTGAATAGAAAAACATCTACGCACAGAAATCGCATAAATAACGCAATCCTAGGTCAATGATCATAATATGTCCTCAAATATAGGAATAACACGTAGCCTATAACAAGGCTAGGGTAAATATCTAACCCGAGTGTAATCTCATGTGCCCGTGTCAGTGCCTCAGGTAGCAATATATCATATGAATGAGGTATGAATGCATGAAAACAGAATACATGTAAATGAAGAACTGTTTTCATAAATTAGTGAGATTTCCTTTGTATTTTTAAACTGAGGTATCATAAATGAAATCAGTATCAACAGTGTCTAGCATCGACACAAAACATAAATCTCAATGTCTCGAAATATCAATGTCTCAATCTCAATATCTAGGGCGCCGTCAGTCCAGACCGGCCCCTACCATCCATCTCAAGACCACGACGGTATCCTCCGGATATCCGACGTGTCGGGTAATATCACCGGTAGGTAGTGCTCCCCAGCCAGGCTCAACGTCAACACCACATTCCTCTTGCCCCGGGGTACCATACCGGGCCCACCATGTACCCGAAACGGTTCCTCCACTCCTCGAATCGGGTCTCGAAATCCATCAGCAAACTCATGGTGGACGACTCATACATCATGGGAAAACCGCACTTTTTATTTCAAAAGGGAGAAAAGGTTTATTTATGTTTTTGCGGTTTTCCTCCAAATCCAAGAAATCTCATGAAATCCGAATCCAAGTCATCAATAGCATGTAAACAGTGAATATAGGCATGAGAATCCATGAATGCGACACAACAGTGAATAATAACATGCATGAAGTAGTAGGCAATAACTACAATGTCTAACTAGCATATAAGGCAAGTACACTAATATCATGTCTAAACTATTAGCTAACAACCTATGTCAAATGAAATAGTATTTTCTAAAGTGTTCGTGACATGTCAATTACCGATGAAGATGTGTGTGAGCCGGCAAGTAAGTGTACGTGGTATATACGCGTCATCGGTAATGGTGCTGGTGTCCTAACAGCATGATATTAATAATGCAATAAGAAATTATAATATAAGTATGCGATGCGGAGCGAACAGTAAAAATGAGCGGGAGCTGAATACTAGACGCAACTATAACTAATCTGCACTAATCTAATATAAGTCCTACAAATGGTGCCTTTTGAAATAACACGAATCATGGGGTTTTGAAAATAGGGGCTACGGTGTTTTTAAGAAAAGATACGTTTTTTGAAATATCCGTAGAATCCCTTGACCTGTCTTTTAAAATACGCATGATTCGTAAGCTTTGAAATAGGTAAGAATCGAATCTAATCTAACAACTAAACTAAGCTAAAGGGCTAAGCTAACAAGCTGGACTACAGGTAAGGAAACCGCCTAACGTCTGAGTCGATACATATACATACCTGTATATATATTAGTCGGCGATCCCGCCTCAATAATATCATATCCGATACCATATTTATAATCAGACATCCCAAGTCAAGAGTGCGGATCAATCATCAAGATATAGCTCGTACGTAAATCCGTCGTACGGCATCCTCCAATTCTGGGTACGAGTCAAAATCACATTCATCATACTATTCACCTGGTATCCTCTTTATCAATATTATGCTCTGGTACTGATCTACGTCTAGTAAAATACTGATATCGCCTAAGTATGCATGCACGTGTGTAAAAACTACGTCAAGGACCCGCTACAACGTCATGTCGTATCTCAAATACGAACCCCGCTATATCACCGATCTCACGGCCTCAAATCAAATCTCATCGACTCATCATAAATCCCAAGTACTATCCTCAAATCCGTATGTGAACACACAGTCCCATACCTATGTGAACACATAACTATATATTCCCGAATAAGCATAAAAGAAAGAAGAAAGTATGCAAGTATGGGTGGGTGTGTGCAAGTGTGGTGCGACCGCTACTCTAGGGTTTCGCGACACTCAATCATCCAAGAACACCAAATATCCATATTTATCATCAATAACTCAAACAATATATAACCAATATATATATATATATATGTGTGTGTGTGTGTATACGTGTCCGTATGCATCACCATGAACTGCGGGGGTGCTATACGCCATCCACCGACATCTCCCCGTAGATATAAATCTACTCACCTGGTCCTCGCTCGCCGGTGCCGACGTCGCCACGCGCTTGCTGGTCGTCTTGAAGTCTACATGGGGTACCTACATATCATAACGCACCGTATCGCATTAAAACTAAATTCGAAATCGAAACGGCATACGAAAATCAAATCGGCAGGCGTATCACGCATAGGTCCAAACCTATCGCCTACGCATGCAAGAATAGTCAAACCAACCCTCGATGTCGATGTACAAACGTCAAACCATCGAGAAAAATCCAATCACACTCATTTGCACATTCCCGCACACTAATTTTAATATAAACTAGGTTAAAACTCACAAAAACCCCAAATTCACTTTAAAAGCCGTTTTTCCGAAAAACTAGCAAGCAAAATTACCCGTTTTAGTGCAAAACTCGATGTCTAAACAATTCTAGCGGCCATAATACTTATTAAATAACTTAAATAAGTCATAAAAACCATTTCCATAATTTAATCACATAAATTTGCATAATTTCCAAAATCCTAGATTGCAAAAATATCAATTTTAACACTTTTTATGGTAAAATTCACAATTTTACAATTAAACTTGGTTTTGCGTATATTAAATGGTTAAACCACTCATGGAAACCTTAATGATGTGCTAAAAATCCTAACTAGATTTTAATCCCACGTTTTTATTTAATTTCTAAAACCTAGTTAGCAATTTAGCATAATTATCACCATTTTTAAACTAACAAATTAGCAACTAGTAACCAAATTAGATTTTGCATTCAATTACATGTTAATCCCCTCATTACAATCATAAGCTAATGATAAAGAACCTAATTTAATTCAAATCCTAGCTTCAATTCAAAATTCCCAATTGAATTTCCAAACATTCAATTAAACCCACAATTTAACACCTAATTAGCTTCATTAAGGAATTTATATCAAAAAAATGAATAATGGGTCAAAATTTATACCTCACAAACCATGATCAAACTTGAATTCTAGACCTCCATTTTGAAATCCTTGCACCAAGATCCATGCTAAAGGAGATGAGGGAAAATGGGTAGGAGGTGGATTTTGATTTGGATTTTTGCTTGATTTTTTATGGATTTTTCAAGCATTTTTGAAGAACTTTTTTTAAAGAGAAGGAGATGAAGAATGAAGGGCTGTTGGGGTTCAGATTTTGGCCAGAAAATGAGTGGGGGAGGAGAGAGAGGGAGGTGGAGAAAAATGGGGAGAAAGTCAAAGTCAATTCAAGGTCAAAAGTCTAACTAATTTATCCATTTTCTTTTCTTTTCTTTCATTTCTTTTCCTTTGAAATTAAAGTGGGGAAAAAAAATGGGGGCTGCTGAATTTAGCTAAGGGGAGAAGTAAGTGGGGGTGTGTGGGTGTGGGCATGGGTGTGGGGTGATGAAAAATGATAAATACAATACCCCAAACATCCATTTACGCTAAAAAAAAGCCTTTTTTCTTCAATAATTTCTAAACCGTTTTGGCAAATGATTTCGTTCCAAAAACCACATGATAAATTTTTATTTAAAGTTTTATGATGCAAAAAATTTGTTTCAACTCATTCCAATTTGTAATTTTGCCTAATTAAATGTATTAGTGACGGCTTAAAATAATAATAAAATAATAATTTTTTCAGAAAATTTGAAATTTCACCAGCGGCTCAATAAACACCAAATAATAGCAATTACATAGCTAGAATATGTATATTTAATTTTTATAATAAGATATTTGTATTTTGACTTTTTACAGAAAACCCCTTTATTTTACCGATTTTTCGAAATTTCACCGAAACGATTTTCAAAACGCTACACCACCATCCTAAGCTCCTTGGGGCTGCTCCAATGAAGTTCGCTCTCCGATCTCGCTCTTCGAAATGGCACCACGTCAAAGATTCATTATACGGGCTCCCGCTTCAAAACTGAAGCAACTCGGACATGATGTTTTCTAGTCGACATGTCCAGGGTGAAGTAGAGATAGTGTGTGATTACTTTGTCTCATAACACCCATGGATTCTCAACTCATGAGAAGGATGGGTGGAGGTTGAAGAAGAAGCCATTGATGAAGAAGTTGTGAGCACAAGAAAAACTAGAGAAGAAAATGGCATTGCTTATCTTGTGTGAGATAAATTGTGGGAGCTCTCATAAAATCTCAAGACCAAACCCAAGCCCTTAGTGGCTGCCCTCCTTCTCTCCACAATTAATCCCACACTATAAATCAATCAAGAAAAAAGACATGGCACAAAAAATTACACCATGAGTCACCAAATTAGCACCTGCCACATTCAATGCTCTAGGACAAAACTTGCACTCACAATTTCCACATATTAAACATTAATCCAAATGTTTAGAACAATAAATAGAATGGCAACTTCTAAAGTAAACTCGTGACAGATCACAAGAATACCCCTCATCTGTATATACATACCCGCATCCGTATTCCGACTGAATACGAATACTACGAGATGAAAGTAATCCAACAATCTAATACTAGGATCCGGCTTAAACCAAAGCCCACTAGTATGATCCGTCCGATCATGATCCGTGCACGAGTGCACGTATATGATCGAACCCTGCCATAAAACCATACAGCCTCTACAACGTTTCGCCCGAACTTGGGAAAACTTTCTGTGGGGGACTCTAAAGACTCATCAATACGCTGGCAGTGGGTTTAACTGTTGGGTTTACCTAGCACCCTATGAAGAGTTTGGAAGCATCACATGTCACAAAGTTCAAGTTTTTATGGTGCTAAGCAAGCATACATAGGATCGATCCTAGAAAATTAAGGTTTCTAAACAATAAATGCAACAAAGACTAGGGTTTCGAGACTACAACCTTTGTAGCTCCCTTCGCTAGACTCTTTGACCTCTTGAGTGTTGGAGGAAGGTTCTCTTGAAGTCTTCTAGCGTCCACGACGATCCACCCGAAGCTCCTAGTCTAAACTTGCAACTTCACTTTTCAAGAGGAGAAATGAAGAGAACACTCTAAACAAGTGGGCTAAACTTGTGTAGAATGATATTGTGGTTCTAATTCTCACTTCAAAAACCTTTCTTGATGTGTGTTTTGCTCACTAGAAGAAACTAGAGAGCAAAGGAAGAAGGAGGAGGAAGATGATGGCTTTTCTTTTGAAGAAGAGAAAAGATTAACCTTAGAAAAGAAATGAAGATATATCTTATATATTTTATTTCTTCTCATCTCAAACCATGGTTAAATGTTTGAGTTATTATTTAATTAGAGTTTAAAACATAGAAGGAAAGTTTAATCCAAGGTTAAGGGTAGGTGAGGATGGTTAGGTTAAAGAAGGATGTAGAAACAAGTCAAGAATTATCCTTTCCTTTATATCTTTTGTTTTAACAAAAAATCAAATAATAATCCATATATTTAACCATGGTGTGAGTCTCATATTGCCATCATTTTCCATGTATAATCAACCATGATAGATGATGTATGTATGTATGTTTGTATGCACATCTATATGTGCATGAAACTAAAAGAAAGATAGCATACATGCATGCATACATCCATCATGAACAAGAAAAGGTTTTAAGTGAGAAAACTAATGGTTAAATGATAAATCAACACTTGATTTATCAATCCGGCCATATCACATATGACCCTACCAAAAGCAACCCGCCCGATCAATATACGGTATCCTGTACGCGCATTTTAATCGGGTCCATGCGCATATCGCATACGCGCACCACAACGTTTCGCCTGGACTAGGTAACTCCTTTGTGGGACTCTAAGACTCGTCAATACGCCGGCAGTGGGTGATGATCATATTAAGCACCCTCAAGCCGCAAGCGGTCAGCTAAACGTAACGGCCACCCGTGTATTGAGCGATCAGAAGAAAATAAGCGAACCTGCTACAACTCCCGTCGAGCCAACCAGCAACACTACCGTACAGTCCGGTCTCTTCATCAGATATGCAGCATATCGAGCTTAGGGATGGTCACGTCGACCCCAATAACTCAATAAGTCGTGCCGGTGAATGGTCTATAACAGATTGAGAAACTACTGATAACACTTATCAGCAAATCTCAGCAGCCCTGGCCAGGGACTTATTGATATAACCAGTCGGGCACAGCACAGCATCAACTCCCAATACCGGGAGAGACGAAACCCCTCCTATCGCTCATCGCCTTCGTGTGTCTTGGGACTGTACCCAACGGCCACCTGTTTGCACGACTCAGTAGAGCCGTGGTAGGGTGGCAATCAAAGTACAGTGGGAGAACACACAAGACTCTATGACGATCTCGGGTCTACAGACTAACCTGTACCAGTGTCACCTGAGAACTGCTATCCGACGATAGATATAATTCCATATAGGAGTTCTCGGTGAGTCCGTCCAGTGTACCCAGTCACCACTGAGCACCCGTATATGATCTTGATGTCAAACATCGATGAATGTGGGAACATTCATCGCCCATCGTATGGGTCTACTATCATATACGCTAGTCTACTCTGGTATATCAATGCCCCGTCTTGATATACCTACGACTAGGGACTTTCCAGGATATGCTTATAGACTACAGATGTCCCACTAGTATGATCTCCATCATAATCAGAGTAATCAAGCCGATATCCTGAGGGTTTTATCAGCATGTATGAATGAATAAAAGCATGATCAAATCAACATGTCAGATAAAGAAGAACCAGATAGCATACTATCATGTCGAGCAAGAATGCATACTGAATATATATATACATGTATAGATACATCCACTATCATATAATGGCCTCTAGGGCATACATATATCCAACAATCTCCCACTTGCACTAAGGCCAGTTATTGGCGTATCTCATACCCAACATCTCAAAAAGTCGCTCATGTTGCGGCTGAGGGAGGGCCTTGGTGAATGGATCCGCGGCGTTATTCTTTGTGTCTACTCTCCTAATCTCGATCTCGCGGCAATCTACAATCTCCCGGATCAGATGAAAACGCCTCAGGATGTGTCTGGACCGCTGATGGGATCTGGGCTCCTTGGCTAACGCCATAGCCCCATTATTATCACAATACAAAGGTATTGGATCAATAATAGTTGGAACTACTCCTAGCTCCGAGACGAATTTCTTCATCCAGACGGCTTCCTTGGCGGCATCATTTGCAGCAATGTACTCAGCTTCCATCGTAGATTCTGCAACGGTATCCTGTTTGGAACTTTTCCAACTCACCGCCCCTCCATTGAGGGTAAATACAAACCCAGAGATAGATTTGCTGTCGTCCATATCGCTCTGGAAGCTCGAATCGGTAAATGCCTCCATTTGGAGATCTCCATTACCATACACCAAGAACAATTCTTTAGTCCTTCGTAAGTACATCAGAATGTTCTTCACAGCTGACCAGCGATTCTCCCCTGGGTTTGATTGATACCTTCTTACAACACTAAGTGCATAAGCTACATCTGGGCGTGTACATAACATCGCATACATTATAGATCTTACTGCCGAAGCATAGGGTATAACACTCATGCGAGCTCTCTCTTCATCGGTCTTTGGGAAAGAATCCTTGGAGAGAGTGACCCCATGGCAAGCGGGTAAGGCACCCCGCTTGGAGTCTTCCATACTAAACCTTTTTAGGATGGTGTTAATGTACCTGGTTTGGGACAATCCAAATAACTTTTTGGATCTATCCCTATAGATCCTTATGCCCAGGATGTATGTGGCATCACCCAGGTCCTTCATGGAGAACCTCAGTGATATGAAAGATTTGACCGACTGTAGTATAGGAATATCATTTCCTATCAGAAGAATGTCATCCACCTACAATACGAGGAATGTGACAGCTCTCCCTACAGCCTTCTTATAAACACAAGGTTCATCTGGATTTTTGATGAAATCAAACTCTTTGATAACATCATCGAAACAGATGTTCCAACTCCGAGATGCCTGCTTTAACCCATATATGGATTTAAGCAATTTACATGCTTTCCCGCTGCTCCCACTGTCAATGAAGCACTCTGGCTGATCCATATAAATGCATTCTTCTAAATTTCCATTTAGAAATGCGGTTTTAACGTCCATCCGCCAGATTTCATAGTCGTAGTGAGCAGCAATAGCAAGTAGGATCCGAATGGATTTAAGCATGGCTACGGGATAAAAAGTCTCGTCATAGTCCAAACCTGGTCTTTGACGAAAACCCTTCGCCACAAGTCTTGCCTTATAGGTCTCTACCTGTCCATCTACACCATTCTTTCTTTTAAAGATCCATTTGCACCACACAGGTTTTACCCTAGGGGGTACAACGTCCAAAGTCCATACTTTGTTGGTGTACATAGACTCCATTTCGGATCTCATGGCATCCAGCCACTTCACAGAGTCTCCACTCGTGATAGCTTGCTGAAAACTGGTAAGATCATCATCATCCATGATGCAGTCTTCTCCGTCACCATCAATGAGGAAACCGTAGTACCTCTCCGGTGGGCGAGAAGTCCTACCAGACCTACAGAGTGGCCGAGGTTCCTCAGTTTCTATTGCAACATCCGGTTCAACAAAATCGTCATTTGTAGTTTGTGTTTCTAGAACCTCTTCTAGATCCACCACCTTGCCATCATTTTTATCTGTGAAAAACTCTTTTTCTAAGAATGTGGCATACTGAGAAACAAACACTTTTTGTTCCTCTTTGTGGTAGAATAGATATCCATAAGAATTCTTTGGATATCCCACAAAGTTACACAAGACTGACCGTGTCTCGAGTTTGTCCGGATTCTGCTTTTTAACATAGGCCGGGCAACCCCAAATCTTAATTCTCTTAAGAGATGGTCTCTTCCCATGCCATATTTCATATGGCGTGGTAGACACGGTTTTGGTTGGAACCCTGTTTAGTAGAAACGCTGCAGTCTCCAATGCATGCCCCCAAAACGAGACGGGTAACTCAGCGTCACTCATCATGGACCGGACCATATCTAATAGGGTCCTATTCCGTCGTTCTGACACACCGTTGTGCTGTGGTGTGTAAGGAGGAGTGAGCTGAGAGAGAATCCCATTCTCTTTTAGGAAGTTTGCAAATTCTGTACTGAGATACTCACCACCTCGATCTGATCGAAGCATCTTGATACTCAAGCCGGTTTGTTTTTCTACTTCTTGTTTATATTCAATGAATTTCTCGAAAGCTTCGGACTTGTGCTTTAATAAAAATACATGACCGAATCTTGAGAAATCGTCAGTGAATGTAATGAAGTATGAAAAACCGCCTCTAGCCTGTGTAGACATTGGCCCGAATACATCACTATGTATGAGGCCTAGGAGCTCAGTAGCTCTTTCTCCGTGTCCGGTAAACGGAGTTTTGGTCATTTTACCCTTGATACAAGACTGGCAAGTCGCATAAGATTTATATTCAAAAGAGTTTAAATATCCATCTTTGTGTAACTTGTTTAGTCTTGTTTCGTTAATATGACCAAGTCTACAGTGCCAAAGAAAAACTTCATTTAATTCTGAAAGTTTTCTTTTATTAGTGTGTTGTATACTGAAAACTGTGTGTTGATTTAGGATATATATTCCGTTATTAAGCGTACCATACCCAACCAACATTTGATTCAGGTGAATGTTCATAACATTGTTCTGCAATACAAAATTATATCCTTCATTGTCTAACAAAGAAACGGATATTATATTACAAAGTATACTAGGTACAAAATAACATGGATTCAAAACCAAAATACATCCAGATGGCAACCCCAAGTGATACTCTCCCACTGCGACTGTATGTACATTGGAACCATTTCCAACGCGGAGAGTATGGTCACCTGTCTTCAAAACTTTGCTATTTCTCAGCCCCTGCATAGAATTGCAAATGTGAGAACCTGAACCGGTATCTAATACCCAGGAAGCAGAGTTTATTGAAAAACAGTTTTCTGTTACAAACGCACCTGAAGCAGAAGCATCCCCATGCTTCTTCTTGAGATTTAAGTACTCCGTGCAGTTGCGCTTCCAATGTCCTGTCTTGTGGCAATGAAAACATTCGCCTTTTCCCGAGTCTCCAGCTTTGGACTTTTTCTTTCTCTTCACCTTTTTAACTCCACCTTTAGGATTGGTGGGCTTCTTCTTTTTCTTTCCCTTGGCCTTAGCTTTCGGGCGAGAAGAGGAAGACTGTCCAACAGTCATAACGGGAGTTTTTGCTGACTTCATAGTGCTCTCTGCACTCCTTAACATGTTAAGGAGTTCAGGGAGTTCCTTCTCCATGCCGTGCATGTTGAAGTTCACTATGAATTGAGCAAAGGTGGAGGGGAGGGACTGCAGAATAATATCTATATATTGTTCATTTTCCATCGTCCATCCAAGGTCCTTAAGCTCTTCTATAAGAGCTATCATCTTCAGAACATGGTCTCCTACTGATGTGCCAGGGGCCATTCGCATCTGAAACAATTTCTTTGATGCTTCGTATCGTAATACGTGGGATTGCTCTCCATACAACTCCTTTGTATGGAGCAATATACCGGGAATGTCCATATCCTCGTGCTGCTTTTGATGTGTGTTATCCATCGATGCAAGCGCGAGGCATTTTACCGTGGCACAGTCAGCGTCCCATGTCATGCGGACTTCAATGTCCGCAACCGAGGATTTTAGACCTGGGACGGGCGGGGCTGAAGCCGTGAGGACATATGATACTTTATCTTAAATCAAGGCTATTTTCAGATTCCTCAGCCAGTCTTTATAATTGGGCCCATTCAGTTTGTTTTTATCTAGTAGAAGCTTGAGTCCAGTCATGGGTATCTGCCATTAAGAGAGAGAAAAGAATACACTCAGCGAAAGCTCTTGAATAGATCAGATTGGTTATTATCTTGTCTAATCGATGTTTCCCACTGCTTTTATCGAGTTTTTTTTTCAAACCTTAAAAAGAAAAACTAGCCAGGATTAATTACAGTCTACAACTTCGCAAACCGTTCAGCTAGGCCAGTGTCGGTACTTGAGGGAGGTTCCTGTTGGAGATAGTGCCCTCAGAGTCAATTATTGGATCACAAGCACGTGATTGCAATGATTGAGGGAGGACCTATCCCGATAGGACAGTCTTACTCGAGATGATAGTACGCTATCTGGTTTACCTTTATCATCGTGTACTGCTTTAGGTGACCTGACAGGTCGCTATTGCACGTTGATAGAGCCCATAGGATTCTTGCTTGACGACCAGCAGTATGAGGGCGATCATATACGTGAGAGCTGGGGTCTACAAGCATATCCTTAAAAGGTCCCTAGTCGTAGGAGTTTCGAGACAGGGCATCGATTCTCCAGAGTAGACTAGTGTATACAGTCGAGACCCCGACGAGGGGCGGTGGCCGGTCTCACAAGCCACTGGTGTCAGTTGGTTCACCTAAGATGTATACAGGTGCTCATTGGGTTATGAGTACACCGGACAGGACTCGCCGGGAACATGCTAGTTGGTCTTATACCTGACGTCAGATAGCAGTTCCCAGGTGACATGTGTACAGGTTAGTTCATCGACCTGGGGATCGTCATTTGTCTCGTGTGAGTTCCCACTGTGCTTTGATTACTACCCTACCACGGCTGAAAGGAGTTGTGCAAACAGGTTTTAGTTGGGTACAGTCCCGAGCCACATGGAGGCAGTGAGCGGATCTTCGGGGGTTCGTCTCTCCCGGTATTGGGGGTGAGGTCGCGCTGTGTCTAGGAGAGCCATTACACGAAGTCCTTGGCCAAGGCAGGAGATTTACTGGTAGGTATTCCAGTAGTATCTCAGGGTGTTCTGGGCTACACTCCGACACGACTTGTACCGCTTTTGGGGGTCTGACTTTTACCCACCCCCTAGGCCCGACATGCGATGCTCATAGACGAACGGACCGGACTGTACGGATATTGTCACTGACAGGCTCAGTAGGGTGTCAGGATGAGTTCGCTCATCGACGTCCCTTTTGGTCAATAGCTGGTGGCCCGTTACGTATTGGCTTATACCTCTGACGTGCTAGTGGTTAAATCCACAGCCATAGTATTGACGAGTCTTTAGAGTCTACCACACTTTCAGTTACTCAAGTTTTCGGGCGAAACGCTGTAGAGGCCGTATGGAGATATGGCAGGGTCCGATCAGATACGTGCGGTATTGCACGGATCAGGATCGGACGGTTTGTACTAGTAGCCGTATAGGAATATGGCAGGGTTCGATCAGATACGTGCGGTATTGCACGGATCAGGATCGAACGGATATTACTAGCCGGCTTTGGTTTAAGCCGGTCCTAGTTTAGTACAGTGTAGATTTTGTCTTTTTGCATTTGTATCCGGACGGAATACAGATGCGGGTGTGTATGCACAGTGTCGGGGTTTTCCTGTAATTTATTACGGGACCAGTTTTCTGGAGTTGCCAGTTTGCATTCCGTTCCGGCCGGTTTTCCTTTGTTCTTTCCCGGCCGGACTTTTCCGATGGAGGGGGTTATTTGCAGTTTGCAAATAACATCTTGTGGAGGGGTTCTTTGCATTTTGCCATGCTCCATCCCTTGCATTTATTAAGGTAAGGATAGGTATGGGTTTGGTGTTGGAAATTGTTATGGGCCGGCCACTGTGTGAGGATGAGTGTGCAGGAGAATTCTTGTTGTGTGTGGATTAATTTATTAAGGAATGATTGAATAATGAGTGTGCAGGAGAATTCTTGTTGTGAGGGAATTAATTTATATATATATATTGGATTAATTTCCTAAGTTTTGAAATGAGTGTGCAGGAGGTTTTTTTTTAGTGGCCGGCCTTATCATGTGAGAGAGGTTAATTTTGGTGGCCCCCCCCATTGTGTGTGCTGTGAAGGAATAATTTCCTTTTCTCCTTGGTATTAATTTATGCAACCTTAACACATTCATTCTCCAGAGAAGGCAGAGATAGCTTGCTTCATTCCAAATTCCAGTGAGCTCCAAAATGGTTTTTGGCCGAGCCCTTCATGGATCTTTGATTAGCCAGAAATCTTTCCTCAAATGAAAAAGTTCATTCCACCTCCATCATTTTATGGCAACTATACAAAACCCCAAAGAGACAACAATTCTACACTATTCTACAGCAAATCTTGGGCGCGTCGGCTAGCCAACTTCGCGCCCGAGTTGCCTCGGTATTGAGGTGGGAGCCCGTAAAAGATACAGGCGATGTGGTGCCCTTCCGGCGAGGAGGCGATGACCGGAGATCCCGCGAGGAGATCGGAGTGGAGATGAAGACCGGAGGACTCGGATCAGTCGGTACATCTCTTCCCTTTCTTGTTAGTAGCTTAGACTTGTTAATGGTTACGATCCGGAGTTTAGTGTGCGGTGGTGCCGGTTTGCAAAGTCCGCAAAAATTAAAGTTTTTCACCGCTTCCGCATTTGGCCGTCGGGTTGACGGCCGGGGCGCCGCCGTGCACTTACAGTAGTATCAGAGCCTCGCCATTAACTTCGTCTAGCTTTGTGTAATGTGTTTTGCATTTCCGATCGATCAAAAAGTTCCAAAACCCGTATTCCCTTCGCATCAGTTTCTGTCGAAATTTTTTGGAGTCTAAAAATTTTTCAGGTGATCTCAGAATGATGTGCAGGGAGTACAAAGAACACAGAAAAAATTTGGTGGCACAATTCGTCCGTACGACCGCGGAAGGGCGGCCAAAACCCCCATTCCGCCGCTCTTCCGCGGCACACTGTTCACATTACTGCACCATTTTTTTTTCAGATGTTTTCTGGGTTTAATATATGGGCTTTGGAATATTAAAGTTGGGCCAATTATTTCTGTGAGTGCTACAGTTTTCTTTGGGGCCCACTTGTTAATTGTTTGATCAATCGGAAAATTTTAAAACACATTTTTCACAGTATTTACATTATATCTGCGACCGTGAATGTCACTCGATCGGTAAATCCGGTCTAACTGCTATAGCCCGGTTAGACGGATTGGCGAACGTGACCTTCACGTTGATGTTCTATGTATTTGCTGTGTTGTTGCGGATCGGTCGTGGGGGATAGCCTGGATGCAATGCTAGTACAGTTTTGTTGTATCATGTACATTTGATATTGCGGGGCGAGCGTCCGACATGTGGACTGCCGTCACTGCCTGTTTGTATTATTCTTTTGGGGCACGACCTGGTTGCGGTCGATGTACCCGGTGTATGTATATTTTACTTTCTGTACTAGGGTTACCCCGCGGAGGGGTGCACGGATAGCCGGGTTCTGGAGGGCAACAAACCCGCATCTCATGGCATTGAGACGGAGGGGGCTTCACTCTAGGATTGGCGGGCTATTCGCCGCACTCGTAGGGGGTACAGGTTGACCCGGGAGGGGTGCCCAAGTTACCGGATTCCGTGAAGTGCTGGGTGGTCCATTCACGGCGCTGAAGGGGGCTGCCTCGCTTCAGGTTTTGGCGGGTGACTTGCCGCGCCCGTAGGGGTCTAGGTTCTCATTGCACAGGCTATCCACACGACCAGGGGAACGTCGGGTTTCAGTAGTGGCTCTGTGAAACCCGGGGATCCCAGATATCTGTATTGTTCTGTGATGCTGTACATTTCTGTGATGTTGCATTTTATTCACGCCTTGAGCGAAATACTATATATTGGTATATATATAAGTAGATGTTGTATATGTTTTTCATCCGCGCTAGTCCAGTCCCCGCTCTGCCGTTAGTTAGCTAACCTAACGGGTGATGACGGGACCCAGTGGCGAATGCGGATGGCATATACGTACGTCAGTATATTTTCGTTCTTTGTGGTGTGATCAATTGATGGGACAGCATTGATTCGGATCAATGCAAGTTAAACAAACCTATTCTGATGTTGTTGGAATACTTTTCAAAAAGCTGTTATTGCAAGGACGTTCATTTCTGTTTTGCATCGTGGTATTCATTTGGAATATCCTGCTCCTCAGTCGACGAGGCAAGGGCCGAGATCCCTTCACCGGGAGTGACCCCTTGGACAGAAGTTTGCGTCAGGGCATTAACTTCACTATAGCCGATTACTTTTGCTTTGCATCATGGTATTCAGTTGGAATATCCTGCACCTCATTCTACGGGGAAAGAGCCGAGATCCCTTCACCGGGAGTGACCTCTTTAGTAAAGGTTTTCGTCACTATATTTTCTAAAAAGCTATCCGTTCCTTCAACGATATCAAGTTCATTACGTTAAAGGTTTTCGCCAGAAACCATTCGTAGCCCTCCGTCGTTTCATATGGGTAGTCAATAGTATTCAAGCTGTGTTTGTTGGCCAAAGTCAAGGCACAGTGTTTGGTAGCTGTTGGTTATTCATATGCAGCAAAGATAGATGCGTTGGTTTGGAACAGTCGTACTGCCTTGTTGGCCAAAGTCAAGGGTATGTACGGGTGGATTCAAATTAACCTGGAGAATGACGGGCAGAACTTGACATGTGACTTATGATTTGTTGGCCAAAGTCAAGGTCATAAGAGCATGGGGCAGAAATCACATCGGGAGTTTCAAAAGAACTAAAACTTGCCAGATATGCGCATACCTTCTGGAGTGTGATACCGTGAGCGGATTCCGTCACGTTATCATGCGATGAGAGTTGGATCCCGATTCCCACTAATGAGTTGGTTTACTCCTCGGGTGACCCCGACTAATTCTTCTTTCAGGTTTGGAGGAGAGTTTGAGGTACAGTGGGAGGTTTCCAGATTAGATAAATTGGTAACCATTCTGATCTTGGTTAGAGTGCACGCTGAGTGTTTCTTTTCTCTCTCTCTGGCAGCGACCATTGACCCGACCCTAAGACTATGACTCAGTGACCAAGTTGACCGAACCTACTTAACACTGGCCTTTGGATTGTCAGAGTTGCGAACCTCATTGCCACTCCTACTTTTACCCTTTTCTCCAGGACACCCCGTATTACTACGAACGTCCACTTCCATTGGACAAAACCATCGTATGGTTAGATACAAACTCGAAAGAATTAATTCGAGGATGGTTTCCGGTTCTGGAGAAAACGGATAGGATTATTCAGTTGTCTTTTCCTTTTACCCTCTCTCAGGTTACGAGTACTCCTTGGTTTAGGGGTAGTACACCTATTACGCAAATTGGATTGTCTTCTTCCAAACCTTAGGCTGGTGCCGACCGGTAGGGAATGAAGAAAACCAATTAGCATAACGATGGTGTGCAGAAGGTATTAAGTTCAGACAAAGCAAGGGATTAGTAAGAGGGCAAAGTAAATTGCAACTCATATTCACGACCAAACCAAATATTTCTTCGCCAATCCTAAATCACCTTTGTATTTCTCCAGGACACTCCGTATCACTATGAAGATCCACAGTTTATTTGGATACTCCATCGTATGGTTATATACGAACTCGAAAGGAACTTGTTCCAGTTCGGGGATGGATTCTGGTCCAGGAGAAATAGGAATAAGGTTTATTCGGTTGTCTTTTATCTTCACCTTCTCTCGCATTGCGAGTGCTCCTAGGACTAGGACAGTACACCCATTATGCTTATTGGATAGTCTTCTTCCAAACCATAGGCTGGTGCCGAACGGTAGGGAAGGAAGAAAACCGATTAGCCTAAAGGGGTGTGCAGAAGGTAATGACTAAAGACATATAAAGGGATTTGGAGAGGTGGCAAAGAATTATGCGGTTATAGTTGTGAATCTGGATAATGGTAGAGGCATTACTAGGAATACCAGGATACCCCATCGAAACATTTCAATGTTTCAGTTCACTGTGTACTGTTAAAAGAAAACTGATTTCCCGATAATATACTTGCTCCAGGGTATGTATTTACCAGGTATGATTCTCACATCTGTATGGTTTTACAGATGATGAGTGGGAGTAAGTTATTGGAAATTGGGTGATCATCCTCATTATATCGGGATTCGTTGTCATCGGTGATATTTGAGGAAATCACCTGGGCTGTTTGCCGGTCGGCAAATATTTGGTTTTGAATATCCGCTTTTATGAACCAATTTCAAATTGATATATCTGTACGTCTATTTTCATAGAGTGAGATATACCTTTCTGAAATTATGTCTACGACATTTACCTATATCAGTGGATGGTTAGGTAAGGAGCATTAAACAGCGGTGTAATTCTTCTTAACCATAAGTACAGTTTTCAACCTACGACACACAGTGAATGAGTTACAGACTCAGGGGACTTATACAGAGTATTGTATGTTGTCCAGGGTCCATCAAGGACAGAGGGGTTGGTCCTCGTACTATATTCGGTTTACTTATGACTTCTCCAGTTTTTAGACAAGTGTTTCGTGGAAACACAGGGTCCGAATTTTGAGAAGTTATAGGTATTTGAATAAAGTAGAGAACCAAGTGTTGCAAGTATTGGGATTCTTCAAGTTGATCGAAGATGTAGATACTTGTGTGTGGTGTTCAGTTGATAGTAATGATTAAGAGAACTTGCTTCTCTTTCAGGTTATTTCATAATTGGAAGTATTCCTAAGTTGAGTAACGCTGATCAGCCTCCTTCCATTTAGTTGACATGCACTGGAGACAGTTGCATGATTTGAATCTGATTTGACATTCCATTAGCCACTCCGCAGATAAGGTGGGTAACTTCAGGCACCCGAGAGGTACTCCGGTAGCCTCAAGGACGGTGACAGGGAAGTTCTTGTTTACCCACACTTGCCATTGCTGTTGTTCCAGGCTGCGAGGCCAGGCAGGAGGATGAGTATAGCGTCGTTCTAAACTAGCTTTAGAAGTGCACGTCTATATGACTCTGCCAGAGGGTTGTCGTAGTCAGTGGGAGCAGCGGAAGCATTGGTGGACATCAGGCTTATGTCTATTTATAGACTAAAGCAGATATAGCGGAGATAGATCATCTGTTTCTGATGTGACAGTCATAGGTTTGACGTCATCAGAGTAGGGGATGGATATGTTGAGAAGGTAGTAGGGTGTGATATCCGGATTTTGGATGACATACACAAAGTAGGAAGTGACATTCCTATACTACGATCGGTTATACTTTGGTCGTCACACAGTGGTTTCTCCACAAGGGACTTGGACATTATATCAGACATACTGGTTACTAGATCTATGGTTTTTAGATCTAGATTTGGGTGGTTTCCCAATCAGGGTACTTTGACAGCATTCTAAGAGTATTTAGAATGGACGACTCCTGGCACGGTAGTGTACCTGCAGGTGATGGAGTCACCCTCTCCAAAGGTGTCTTACAGACTAAAGGGGAGAGGGATGTGCATGATTGGCAGATCACTTGCTTAGGCAATTGAGTCAATCATGAGATGTCAAGTACCACACCAGATGTTGTTCTTGCACTAGATGCAATAAGTTGATATTGATCCAATCCTGGAGAAACAGTCGGAAGCAGTTTTAGAACATAAGTGGCTGTTTTAGGGATATGATAGCGAAAGCCCCATTCGGGAAACAGTTATCATTCCAGGCTTCCAAGGTGACCTGGACGACATGGAGGTTGTCAGAGTTATAGTTTTCCCTCCGACGAGGGGCAGTATTTTGGACAGGTGGTCCAAGGCAATACTGAGGGAGGCATGGCGCAGGATACTGATTAAGTTCAGTTGTCGATACAGTCTAAGAAGTTTGGATTTGGAGTTCATTTATGAGCTCGGTCCCATCAGACATCCAGACACTCTAAGACAGGTATTGCTCATTTCGGGAGATGGCTTTCTCCGCGAACTTGAGAAATAGAGAGACATTGAAAGAAACATCAGAGCGGATCCACTCACTGAGGCTATTCCTCGAACGCAATAGTCTCGCAAACGAGCTTTGTGAGACTGACTTGTAGAGGAGTTGGGTGTTCGGTATCACACGGGCTGTGAGTATGCGACATCGCAATAATTAGCCTTGAGTGCAAGTGGGAGATTGTTGGAGATAGTGCCCTCAGAGTCAATTATTGGATCACAGGCACGTGATTGCAATGATTGAGGGAGGACCTATCCCGATAGGACAGTCTTACTCGAGATGATAGTACGCTATCTGGTTTACCTTTATCATCGTGTACTGCTTTAGGTGACCTGACAGGTCGCTATTGCACGTTGATAGAGCCCCTAGGATTCTTGCTTGACGACCAGCAGTATGAGGGCGATCATATACGTGAGAGCTGGGGTCTACAAGCATATCCTTAAAAGGTCCCTAGTCGTAGGAGTTTCGAGACAGGGCATCGATTCTCCAGAGTAGACTAGTGTATACAGTCGAGACCCCGACGAGGGGCGGTGGCCGGTCTCACAAGCCACTGGTGTCAGTTGGTTCACCTAAGATGTATACAGGTGCTCATTGGGTTATGAGTACACCGGACATGACTCGCCGGGAACATGCTAGTTGGTCTTATACCTGACGTCAGATAGCAGTTCCCAGGTGACATGTGTACAGGTTAGTTCATCGACCTGGGGATCGTCATTTGTCTCGTGTGAGTTCCCACTGTGCTTTGATTACTACCCTACCACGGCTCAAAGGAGTCGTGCAAACAGGTTTTAGTTGGGTACAGTCCCGAGCTACATGGAGGCAGTGAGCGGATCTTCGGGGGTTCGTCTCTCCCGGTATTGGGGGTGAGGTCGCGCTGTGTCTAGGAGAGCCATTACACGAAGTCCTTGGCCAAGGCAGGAGATTTACTGGTAGGTATTCCAGTAGTATCTCAGGGTGTTCTGGGCTACACTCCGACACGACTTGTACCGCTTTTGGGGGTCTGACTTTTACCCACCCCCTAGGCCCGACATGCGATGCTCATAGACGAACGGACCGGACTGTACGGATATTGTCACTGACAGGCTCAGTAGGGTGTCAGGATGAGTTCGCTCATCGACGTCCCTTTTGGTCAATAGCTGGTGGCCCGTTACGTATTGGCTTATACCTCTGACGTGCTAGTGGTTAAATCCACAGCCATAGTATTGACGAGTCTTTAGAGTCTACCACACTTTCAGTTACTCAAGTTTTCGGGCGAAACGCTGTAGAGGCCGTATGGAGATATTGCAGGGTCCGATCAGATACGTGCGGTATTGCACGGATCAGGATCGGACGGTTTGTACTAGTAGCCGTATAGGAATATGGCAGGGTTCGATCAGATACGTGCGGTATTGCACGGATCAGGATCGAACGGATATTACTAGCCGGCTTTGGTTTAAGCCGGTCCTAGTTTAGTACAGTGTAGATTTTGTCTTTTTGCATTTGTATCCGGACGGAATACAGATGCGGGTGTGTATGCACAGTGTCGGGGTTTTCCTGTAATTTATTACGGGACCAGTTTTCTGGAGTTGCCAGTTTGCATTCCGTTCCGGCCGGTTTTCCTTTGTTCTTTCCCGGCCGGACTTTTCCGATGGAGGGGGTTATTTGCAGTTTGCAAATAACATCTTGTGGAGGGGTTCTTTGCATTTTGCCATGCTCCATCCCTTGCATTTATTAAGGTAAGGATAGGTATGGGTTTGGTGTTGGAAATTGTTATGGGCCGGCCACTGTGTGAGGATGAGTGTGCAGGAGAATTCTTGTTGTGTGTGGATTAATTTATTAAGGAATGATTGAATAATGAGTGTGCAGGAGAATTCTTGTTGTGAGGGAATTAATTTATATATATATTGGATTAATTTCCTAAGTTTTGAAATGAGTGTGCAGGAGGTTTTTTTTTAGTGGCCGGCCTTATCATGTGAGAGAGGTTAATTTTGGTGGCCCCCCCCCCCATTGTGTGTGCTGTGAAGGAATAATTTCCTTTTCTCCTTGGTATTAATTTATGCAACCTTAACACATTCATTCTCCAGAGAAGGCAGAGATAGCTTGCTTCATTCCAAATTCCAGTGAGCTCTAAAATGGTTTTTGGCCGAGCCCTTCATGGATCTTTGATCAGCCAGAAATCTTTCCTCAAATGAAAAAGTTCATTCCACCTCCATCATTTTATGGCAACTATACAAAACCCCAAAGAGACAACAATTCTACACTATTCTACAGCAAATCTTGGGCGCGTCGGCTAGCCAACTTCGCGCCCGAGTTGCCTCGGTATTGAGGTGGGAGCCCGTAAAAGATACAGGCGATGTGGTGCCCTTCCGGCGAGGAGGCGATGACCGGAGATCCCGCGAGGAGATCGGAGTGGAGATGAAGACCGGAGGACTCGGATCAGTCGGTACATCTCTTCCCTTTCTTGTTAGTAGCTTAGACTTGTTAATGGTTACGATCCGGAGTTTAGTGCGCGGTGGTGCCGGTTTGCAAAGTCCGCAAAAATTAAAGTTTTTCACCGCTTCCGCATTTGGCCGTCGGGTTGACGGCCGGGGCGCCGCCGTGCACTTACAGTTCCCCGTGCTTTCGCACGGACCTAATTAGAGTAAACCTCGTTTTTCCAGAGGCGGAGCCTTTTAACGCCTTTCTAGACACCTAATGAGTTAGCTGATTGTAAACTGTAAAACTCTCCTAGGAGCAACTATTGCCCACAGTGGGATCGGGATCCAACCATCACATAGAAGGTATGCAATCTCATTGCAAATTTCAACTATTGAAATTCCCGATGTGGTTTTTACCCCTAGTACTTATGACCTTAACTAAGGTCAACAAATCATAAGTACCAGTCAAGTTCTACCCGTCATTTCTTGATTAATTAGACCCACTCATATGACCCTTAACTATGGTCAACAAAGTCATAAGAATGTCCTAATTAATCTGCATCATATGCAATGTAGGAAGACATCACTTAGCTACCGTACACTACGCCTTAACTATAGTCAACAAACGTAGCACGAATACTAAGTACTCTACTTCCTAAAATGACGGAGGGTTGCGGTTGATTTTTGTTGCGCCACGGCAGCGCCCCGGCCGTCTTACTCGAGGCCAAATTGCGGAATCAAAATTTTTCCTTACTCGGAAACCGGCGCTACCGCGGACAAAGAAAACCCGGATCGTTTACCATTAACCTAACTAGCAAACAAGAGATGGGATAAGAAGTATACCAAGAGATCCGAGTCCTCCGGTCTTCTCATCATCGCCCCGATCTCCCGCGGAAATTGTTTGCTCCACATCGTCGCCTCCTCGCCGGAAAGGGCACCACATCGCCTTCGTCTTTTACGGGCTCCCGCCTCAATACCGAGGCAACTCGAGCATGAAGCCGGCAACTCGACATGCTCAAGATTTGCTGTAGGAAGTAGTGTAGAAACTTTGTCTCTTGGAGTTTATGTAGTTGCCATTGATGGATGGAGGAAGAAGTAAAGAAAATTGGTGCTTTCAATTTTCTAGCAAGAAGAAGATGAAATCAACTTTCTCATTCTTTTTCTTTCTCTCTTTCTTTTTCTTCTTCTCTTTCTTTTTCTTCTACTCTCTTTTTTTTTTTTTCATCACCATGAAAGACTTTCTCTTCTCATAAGAAGAAGATGGTGGAGGAATGATCATATGATAGCAAGAGGGAGGTGAGTGTAGGAGCAAGAGAGGGGTGACCACATCCAAGGTCAACAAAACATCAACCATGCTTAAAACACTATTTGCTCCATAACCTTTCACTTCACTTTAAAAAGCAAGTCAAGGTTGAAAGATATGAAATCTATCATAATCAAACTTTATGCAAGAAACCCCCCCACAAAGTGTAATTTGCAAAACTGCAAATTACCCCCTCCATCAGAAAAGTCCGGCCGGGAAAGAACAAAGGAAAACCGGCCGGAACGGAATGCAAACTGGCAACTCCAGAAAACTGGTCCCGTAATAAATTACAGGAAAACCCCGACACTGTGCATACACACCCGCATCTGTATTCCGACCGGATACAAATGCAATGAGACAAAATCTACACTGTACTAAACTAGGACCGGCTTAAACCAAAGCCGGCTAGTAAATCTGTTCGATCCTGATCCGTGCAATACCGCACGTATCTGATCGAACCCTGCCATATAACTATACGGCCACTAGTACAAAGCTGTCCGATCCTGATCCGTGCAATACCGCACGTATCTGATCGGACCCTGCCATATCTCCATACGGCCTCTACAGCGTTTCGCCCGAAAGCTGAGTAACTGAAAGTGTGGTGGACTCTAAAGACTCGTCAATACTATGGCTGTGGATTTAACCACTGGCACGTCAGAGGTATAAGCCAATACGTGACGGGCCACCAGCTATTGACTAAAAGGGACGTCGATGAGGAAGCTCACCCCGACACCCAACTGAGCCTGTCAGTGACAATATCCGTACAGTCCGGTCCGTTCGTCTATGAGTATCGCATGGCGGGCCTAGGGGGTTGGTAAAAGTCAGACCCCCAAAAGCGGTACAAGTCGTGTCGGAGTGTAGCCCAGAACGCCCTGAGATACTACTGGAATACCTACCAGTAAATCTCCTGCCTCGGCCGAGGGCTTTGCGTAATGGCTCTCCTAGACACAGCGCGACCTCACCCCCAATACCGGGAGAGACGAACCCCTGAAGATCCGCTCACTGCCTCCATGTGGCTCGGGACTGTACCCAACTAAAACCTGTTTGCACGACTCCTTTGAGCCGTGGTAGGGTAGTAATCAAAGCACAGTGGGAACTCACACGAGACAAATGACGATCTCAGGTCGATGAACTAACCTGTACACATGTCACCTGGGAACTGCTATCTGACGTCTGGTATAAGACCAACTAGCAGGTTCCCGGCGAGTCCTGTCCGGTGTACTCATAACCCAATGAGCACCTGTATACATCTTAGGTGAACCAACTGACACCAGTGGCTTGTGAGACCGGCCACCGCCCCTCGTCGGGGTCTCGACTGTATACACTAGTCTACTAATGGAGTATCGATGCCCAGTCTCGAAACTCCCACGACTAGGGACCTTTTAAGGATGTGCTTATAGACCACCAGCTCCCACGTATATGATCGCCATCATACTGCTGGCAGTCAAGCAAGAATCCTAGGGGCTCTATCAACGTGTAATAGCGACATGTCAGGTCACCTAAAGCAGTACACGATGATAAAGATAAACCAGATAGCATACTATCATCTCGAGTAAGACTGTCCTACCGGGATAGGTCCTCCCTCAATCATTGCAATCACGTGCCTGTGATCCAATAATTGACTCTGAGGGCACTATCTCCAACAATCTCCCACTTGCACTCAAGGCTAATTATTGCGATGCCGCATACTCACAGCCCGTGTGATACCGAACACCCAACTCCTCTACTAGTCAGTCTCACAAAACCCGTTTACGAAACTATTGCATTCGAGGAATAGCCTCAGTGAGTGGATCCGCTCAGATGTTTCTTTCTATGTCTCTCTATATCTCATGTTCGCGGAGAAAGCCATCTCCCGAAACGAGCAATACCTGTCTTAGAATGTCTGGATGTCTGATGGGACCTAGCTCATAAATGAACTCCAAATCCAAACTTCTTAGACTGTATCAACAACTGAAACTAATCAGTATCCCGCGCCATGCCTCCCTCAGTATTGCCTTGGACCACCTGTCCAAAATACTGCCCCTCGTCAGAGGGAGAACTATAACTCTGACAACCTCCTTTGTCGTCCATGTCACCTTGGAAGCCTGGAGTGATAACCGTCTCCTAAAGGAGGCAGCCGTTATCATATCCCTAGAACATTCACTTATGTTCTAAAACTGCTTCCGACTGTTCCTCCAGGATTGGATCAATATCAACTTATTGCATCTAGTGCAAGAACAACATCTGGTGTGGTACTTGACATCTCATGATTGACTCAATTGCCTAAGCAAGTGATCTGTCAATCATGCACTTCCCTCTCTACTTTAGTCTATAAGACACCTTTAGAGAGGGTGACTCCATTACCTGCAGGTACACTACCATGCCAGGAGTCGTCCATTCTAAATACTCTTAGAATGCTGTCAAGGTACCCTGATTGGGAAACCACCCAAATCTAGATCTAAAACCATAGGTCTAGTAACCAGTATGTCTGATATAATATCCAAGTCCCATGTGGAGAAAACACTGTGTGACGACCAAAGTATAACCGATCGTAGTATAGGAATATCACTTCCTACTACCTTCTCAACAGATCCATCCCTTATTCTGATGACGTCAAACCCATGACTGTCTCATCAGAAACAGATGATCTAACTCCGCTATATCTGCTTTAGTCTATAAATAGACATAAGCATGAAGTCCACCAATGCTTCCGCTGCTCCCACTGACTACGACAACCCTCTGCCAGAGTCATATAGACGTGCACTTCTAAACCTAGTTTAGAACGACGCTATACTCATCCTCCTGCCGGGTCTCGCAGCCTGGAACAACAACAATGGCAAGTGTGGGTAAACAAGAACTTCCCTGTCACCGTCCTTGAGGCTACCGGAGTACCTCTCGGGTGCCTGAAGTTACCCACCTTATCTGCGGAGTGGCCAATGGAATGTCAAATCAGATTGAATCTTTAGGTTCCTTATCAAATCTTCAGTAATCGTTTGTGGTTCTGGAATCACTTCCAGTTCTACCATACTCCCACTACAGTTTTCTGAAAAAAAAAAAAAAAACATTTCTTTTAAAAATGTGGCGAGTCAAGAACAATATCACTATTGATCTTCCAGATGGTAGAAAGTCAACCCTCGTCATAGCCTGGGTCAACCCACAAACAGCCATTACAGAAACGTGCCTTGAGTCATCCGGAGTCTGGTTTTAAGCATAAGCCGGACAACTCCCCGTACCTTAACAATGTCAAGATATGAACTGTTCTATATCCAATATAGAAACAGAGGCACTGATTTAATTGAACCAGATTCAAATCATGCAGCTGTCTCCAGTGCATGTCAACTAAATGGAAGGAGGCCGATCAGCGTTACTCAACTTAGGATTGCTTCCAATTATGAGTAACCTGAAAGAGAAGCAAGTTCTCATTACTATCAACTGAATACCATACACCAGTATCTACATCTTCGATCTCTTTGAAGAATCCCGATACTTGCTACAGCTGGTTCTCTACTGTATTCAAATACCTATAACTCCTCAAAACTTAGACCCTGTGTTTCCACGAAACAGCTGTCTAAAATCTAGAGAAGTCATAAGTAAACCGAATATAGTACGAGGACCAACCCCTCTGTCCTGATGGACACTGGACAACATACAATACTCTGTATAAGTCCGCTGAGTCTAACAACTCTTTCACTGTGTGTCGTAGGTTGAAAACTGTACTTATGGTTAAGAAGAATTACACCGCTGTTTAATGCTCCTTACCTAACCATCCACTGATATAGGTAAATGTCATCGACATAATATCAAAAGGTATATCTCACTCTATGAAAATAGACGTACAGATATATCAATTTGAAATTGGTGCACAACAGCGGATATTCATAACCAAATATTTGCCGACCGGCAAACAGCCCAGGTGATCTCCTCAAATATCACCGATTACAACGAATCCCGATATAATGAGGATGATCACCCAATTCCCAATAACTTACTCCCACTCATCATCTGTAAAACCATACAGATATGAGAATCAAACCTGGTAAATACATACCCTGGAGCAAGTGTCCAATCGGGAAATCAGTTTTCCATTAACAGTACACAGTGAAACTGAAACATTGAAATGTTTCGGTGGGGGTATCCTGGTATTCCTAGTAATGCCTCTTCCATTATCCAGATTCACAACTGTAACCGTATAATTCTTTGCCACCTCTCCAAATCCCTTTATATGTCTTTAGT
The DNA here is from genome assembly GCA_030015575.1 of Agapanthus africanus. Taxonomy (NCBI): domain Eukaryota; kingdom Viridiplantae; phylum Streptophyta; class Magnoliopsida; order Asparagales; family Amaryllidaceae; genus Agapanthus; species Agapanthus africanus. The sequence continues at coordinate 176,218,483 of CM057349.1, forward strand.
CATTACCTTCTGTACACCCCTTTAAGCCAAATGGTTTTCTTCCTTCCCTACCGTTCGGCACCAGCCTATGGTTTGGAAGAAGACTATCCAAAAAGCATAAAGGGTGTACTGTCCTAATCCTAGGAGCACTCGCAACGCGAGAGAAGGTGAAGATAAAAGACACCTGAATGTACTTTATTCCTATTTCTCCTGAACCAGAATCCATCCCCGAACTGGAACAAGTTCCTTTCGAGTTCGTATATGACCATACGATGGAGTATCCAATAAACTGTGGATCTTCGTAGTGATACGGAGTGTCCTGGAGAAATACAAAGGTGATTGGCGAAGAAATACTTGGTTTGGTCGTGAATATCAGTCGCAATTTACTTTGCCCTCTTACTAATCCCTTGCTTTGTCTGAACTTAATACCTTCTGTACACCGTTTTAGGCTAACTGGTTTTCTTCATTCCCTACCGGTCGGCACCAGCCTATGGTTTGGAAGAAGACTATCCAATTTGCGTAATAGGTGTACTACTCCTAAACCAAGGAGTACTCGCAACCTGAGAGAAGGTGAAAAGAAAAGACAACTGAATAATCCTTTCCGTTTTCTCCAGAACCAGAAACCATCCTCGAAGTCCTTCGAGTTCGTATATAACCATACGATGGTTTTGTCCAATGGAAGTGGACGTTCGTAGTAATACGGGGTGTCCTGGAGAAAAGGGTAAAAGTAGGAGTGGCAATGAGGTCTGCAACTCTGACAATCCAAAAGCCTGTGTTAAGAAGGTTCGGTCAACTTGGTCACTGAGTCATAGTCCAGGGTCGGGTCAATGGTCGCTGCCAGAGAGAGAGAAAAGAAACACTCAGCGTGCACTCTAACCTAGATCAGAATGGTTATCACTTTGTCTAATCAGGAAACCTCCCACTGTACCGTCAAATTCTTCTCCAAACCTGAAAGAAGAATTAGTCGGGATCACCCGAGGAGTAAACTAACTCATCAGTGGGAATCGGGATCCAACTCTCATCGCATGATAACGTGACGGAATCCACTCACGTCACCACACTCCAGAAGGTATGCGCATGCCTGGCAAGTTTCAGTTCTTTTGAAACTCCCGATGTGATTTTTACCCCAAGCGGTTTATGACCTTGACTAGGTCAACAAACCATAAACCGCCAGTCAAGTTCAACCCGTCATTATTCTGGATTGCATTAAACCCACCCGTACGTACCCTTGACTAGGTCAACAAGGCCGCACGACTGTCTTAATCAATCCCACTTATGCAACAAACAAGTACCACTCAGCTACCGAACACTACGTCTTGACTAGGTCAACAAACGCAGCACGAATACCAAATAATACCTGTAGGAAATGACGGAGGGCTACGGCTGGTTTTTGGCGAAAAACCTTTAACGTAAAGAACTTGATATCGTTGAAGGAACTGCATAGCCTTTTATAAAATATAGTGACGAAAACCTTTACTAAAGAGGTCACTCCCGGTGAAGGGATCTCGGCTCTTTCCCCGTAGAATGAGGTGCAGGATATTCCAACTGAATACCACGATGCAAAGCAAAAGTAATCGGCTATAGTGAAGTTATTGCCCTGACGCAAACTTCTGTCCAAGGGGTCACTCCCGGTGAAGGGATCTCGGCCCTTGCCTCGTCGACTGAGGAGCAGGATATTCCAAATGAATACCACGATGCAAAACAAAAGTGAACGTCCTTGCAATAACAGCTTTTTGAAAAGTGTTCCAACAACATCAGAATAGGTTTGTTTTAACTTGCATTGATCCGAATCAACGCAGTCCCATCAAATGATCACACCACAAAGAACGAAAATATACTGACGTACGTATATGCCATCCGCATTCGCCACTGGGTCCCGTCATCACTCGTTAGGTTAGCTTACTAACGACAGAGCGGGGACTGGACTAGCGCGGATGAAAAACATATACAACATCTACTAATATATATACCAATATATAGTATTTCGCTCAAGGCGTGAATAAAATGCAACATCACAGAAATGTACAGCATCACAGAACAATACAGATATCTGGAAACCCCGGGTTTCACAGAGCCGCTGCTGAAACCCGACGTTCCCCTGGTCGTGTGGATAGCCTGTGCAATGAAATCCTAGACCCCTACGGGCGCGGCAAGTCACCCGCCAAAACCTGAAGCGAGGCAGCCCCCTTCAGCTCCGTGAATGGACCACCCAGCACTTCACGGAATCCGGTAACTTGGGCACCCCTCCTGGGTCAACCTGTACCCCCTACGAGTGCGGCGAATAGCCTGCCAATTCCAGACTGAAGCCCCCTCCGTCTCAATGCCATGAGATGCGGGCCCATTGCTCTCCAGAACCCGGCTATCCGTGCACCCCACCGCGGGGCAATCCTAGTACAGAAAGTAAAATATACATACACCGGGTACATCGACCGCAACCAGGTCGTGCCCCAAAAGAATAATACAATCAGGCAGTGACGGCAGTCCACATGTCGGACGCTCGCCCCGCAATATCAAATGTACATAATACACCAAAACTGTACTAGCATTGCATCCAGGCTATCCCCCACGACCGATCCGCAACAACACAGCATAAACATAGAACATCAACGTGAAAGTCACGTTCGCAAATCCGTCTAACCGGGCTATAGCAGTTAGACCGGATTTACCGATCGAGTGACATTCACGGTCGCAGATATAATGTAAATACTGTGAAAAATGTGTTTAAAAATTTCCGATTGACCAAAAATTAACAAGTGGGCCCCCAACCAAAACTGTAGCACTCACAGAAAACCTGGGCCCAATTTTAATATTCCAAATACCCTATTTTAATGTAAAAACCTCACTGGAAAATTCTGGTCCAGAGACCAAACTAAACCGCCGCGGAAGAGCGGCGCCAAGGAGGTTTGCGCCGCGCTTCCGCGGTTGATCTACAGTAACTCGTGACCAAAATTTCCCAGATGTCTTATAATGCCATGTACATCATTCTGCAATCACCTGAAAAATTTTTGGACTTCAAAAAATTTCGACAGAAACTGATGTGCAATAAAAATACGGTTTTTGGAAATTTCGGTCGATCGGAAACGCAAACACATCAAACGAAGCTAGGTAAGGTTAATGGCGTGGCTCTGATACCATGTTGCGCCACGGCAGCGCCCCGGCCGTCTTACTCGAGGCCAAATTGCGGAATCAAAATTTTTCCTTACTCGGAAACCGGCGCTACCGCGGACAAAGAAAACCCGGATCGTTTACCATTAACCTAACTAGCAAACAAGAGATGGGATAAGAAGTATACCAAGAGATCCGAGTCCTCCGGTCTTCTCATCATCGCCCCGATCTCCCGCGGAAATTGTTTGCTCCACATCGTCGCCTCCTCGCCGGAAAGGGCACCACATCGCCTTCGTCTTTTACGGGCTCCCGCCTCAATACCGAGGCAACTCGAGCATGAAGCCGGCAACTCGACATGCTCAAGATTTGCTGTAGGAAGTAGTGTAGAAACTTTGTCTCTTGGAGTTTATGTAGTTGCCATTGATGGATGGAGGAAGAAGTAAAGAAAATTGGTGCTTTCAATTTTCTAGCAAGAAGAAGATGAAATCAACTTTCTCATTCTTTTTCTTTCTCTCTTTCTTTTTCTTCTTCTCTTTCTTTTTCTTCTACTCTCTTTTTTTTTTTTTCATCACCATGAAAGACTTTCTCTTCTCATAAGAAGAAGATGGTGGAGGAATGATCATATGATAGCAAGAGGGAGGTGAGTGTAGGAGCAAGAGAGGGGTGACCACATCCAAGGTCAACAAAACATCAACCATGCTTAAAACACTATTTGCTCCATAACCTTTCACTTCACTTTAAAAAGCAAGTCAAGGTTGAAAGATATGAAATCTATCATAATCAAACTTTATGCAAGAAACCCCCCCACAAAGTGTAATTTGCAAAACTGCAAATTACCCCCTCCATCAGAAAAGTCCGGCCGGGAAAGAACAAAGGAAAACCGGCCGGAACGGAATGCAAACTGGCAACTCCAGAAAACTGGTCCCGTAATAAATTACAGGAAAACCCCGACACTGTGCATACACACCCGCATCTGTATTCCGACCGGATACAAATGCAATGAGACAAAATCTACACTGTACTAAACTAGGACCGGCTTAAACCAAAGCCGGCTAGTAAATCTGTTCGATCCTGATCCGTGCAATACCGCACGTATCTGATCGAACCCTGCCATATAACTATACGGCCACTAGTACAAAGCTGTCCGATCCTGATCCGTGCAATACCGCACGTATCTGATCGGACCCTGCCATATCTCCATACGGCCTCTACAGCGTTTCGCCCGAAAGCTGAGTAACTGAAAGTGTGGTGGACTCTAAAGACTCGTCAATACTATGGCTGTGGATTTAACCACTGGCACGTCAGAGGTATAAGCCAATACGTGACGGGCCACCAGCTATTGACTAAAAGGGACGTCGATGAGGAAGCTCACCCCGACACCCAACTGAGCCTGTCAGTGACAATATCCGTACAGTCCGGTCCGTTCGTCTATGAGTATCGCATGGCGGGCCTAGGGGGTTGGTAAAAGTCAGACCCCCAAAAGCGGTACAAGTCGTGTCGGAGTGTAGCCCAGAACGCCCTGAGATACTACTGGAATACCTACCAGTAAATCTCCTGCCTCGGCCGAGGGCTTTGCGTAATGGCTCTCCTAGACACAGCGCGACCTCACCCCCAATACCGGGAGAGACGAACCCCTGAAGATCCGCTCACTGCCTCCATGTGGCTCGGGACTGTACCCAACTAAAACCTGTTTGCACGACTCCTTTGAGCCGTGGTAGGGTAGTAATCAAAGCACAGTGGGAACTCACACGAGACAAATGACGATCTCAGGTCGATGAACTAACCTGTACACATGTCACCTGGGAACTGCTATCTGACGTCTGGTATAAGACCAACTAGCAGGTTCCCGGCGAGTCCTGTCCGGTGTACTCATAACCCAATGAGCACCTGTATACATCTTAGGTGAACCAACTGACACCAGTGGCTTGTGAGACCGGCCACCGCCCCTCGTCGGGGTCTCGACTGTATACACTAGTCTACTAATGGAGTATCGATGCCCAGTCTCGAAACTCCCACGACTAGGGACCTTTTAAGGATGTGCTTATAGACCACCAGCTCCCACGTATATGATCGCCATCATACTGCTGGCAGTCAAGCAAGAATCCTAGGGGCTCTATCAACGTGTAATAGCGACATGTCAGGTCACCTAAAGCAGTACACGATGATAAAGATAAACCAGATAGCATACTATCATCTCGAGTAAGACTGTCCTACCGGGATAGGTCCTCCCTCAATCATTGCAATCACGTGCCTGTGATCCAATAATTGACTCTGAGGGCACTATCTCCAACAATTTTTAAGAAAATCTTTAACGCTTTGAACTTGATATCGTTGTAGAATCAAATGGTTTTCAAAAAGTGCGGCTTAAGCTCCACAGTTTTGAAATATAGCTTTTTCATAAATAGCCGAGTGGTTTTCAAATCCGATTCTACAACATCCTTTTAGGTTTATTTTCTTTACATTAATCACATTAATGTAATCCCATCATTTAAGTCCTTAAGCCAATCACAGAAAAGAAACGAAAATAACACGTACGCTTATGCCATCCGCATTCGCCGCAATGTTCCGTTATGCACCGTTAGGTTACTTAACTAACGGCATACCGGGACGGGACTAGCGCGGGTGTAAAACATAAGCAACGTCTACTATATATCATATATATAATATGTCATTCGTCTCCGATATCACAGAACACAGGCAGCAGAAACATAGATATAATGTGGGATATATTAGGACGTCCGTATTTAGTATTTAGCCAGAATAGAAAATACGGATTCCACAGTCGCGATGAATAGCCAAGCCCACACCCTGGACCCTTACGAGAGCGGCAAGCGACCCTACCAATTCTGGAGTTTAGGAGACCCGGTCTCGACTCCTCGAGATGGCCTCCCACTGAACCCCAGAACCCGGTCACCTGTGCTCCCCTCCTTGGGTCCGTCCTAATGCGGAAAAGTAAATAATATACAACAATGGTGACACAACCTCAACCCGGAAGTGCCCCAAATAAAAGAATATTACATTATATTTGAATTTACATGAATGAAAATGTAAAACTCTCATCTCACATAAAAAAATCCCCGGCTATTCGATCGCGACAATCCTGCACATCATATCTCAGCAACACATAATATCACATATTATCAACGTAAGTAAGTATGCGTATCCCAATTGCCGTTGATGTATAGCAACGAAACCGGCGATATCGAACATACTACACTTACGGTCACATAAAAGAAAGTGTAAAACTACAATATTTGGAATCCACATACACTTTAGATATCATAAATGCGAAATATCACATACTTCGTATTTCATGCCTAAACTATATGAATTCCACATATTGTATCACATTCCTGATAAACAGACAGTATTAAAGTTTTCGAACGAACGATCAAATACCCAACATTCCCTAAAGCTCAACACTTGAGCAGAGTTCAAAAAACCCGGAGTATGACACAGTAGTAGCGGTCCAGCCATAGAAGGGTCAAGCCAACGCCTCACATGTGGCACGCCGTACTGCCCCAAACCCTAAGGTTTAAAGAGCAGTTCAAGATGGTCACATAATCGAGTTATGGTTTGTTGTCTTCTAGAGGGTCCACCACAAAACTTGCACGTATCTCCAAAATATTTAAACCCCGTGAATAGTGAGCAAATGATACTCGTTCGAATACTTCAATACTTTCTAATTTACCCGGAAAAGAAACGAAACGAAAATTCCGATCGATTCGTCGAGTTCAAAACCATCTCCAGAATTACAATACTATATTCAGATTAAACATACCTAAAAACAATATACAAGCAGTTGTCGGAATTACTGTAGAAAAATGAAGCCATCAATCCTCTGTACGGCCGCGGAACCGCGGCCTAAGCAAGTATTTACCGCGGTTCCACGGTGGTTTGTACGGATCATGGGTTCGTTTTTCACAGTATTTCTTATATTTTCCTGCTGTATTTTTTACGTATTTTTAATTCTGAAAAATGTCAGATTTTAAAATTTGTCCAGAGAAGGTCTCGAAAAATCGTATTTTGATCCGATCGGAATTTTTACTTCGTAAAAGTGTCGCCTAATGTTCTAGGTCGGCTCTGATACCAATGTTGGGTTTACCTAGCACCCTATGAAGAGTTTGGAAGCATCACATGTCACAAAGTTCAAGTTTTTATGGTGCTAAGCAAGCATACATAGGATCGATCCTAGAAAATTATGGTTTCTAAACAATAAATGCAACAAAGACTAGGGTTTCGAGACTACAACCTTTGTAGCTCCCTTCGCTAGACTCTTTGGCCTCTTGAGTGTTGGAGGAAGGTTCTCTTGAAGTCTTCTAGCGTCCACGACGATCCACCCGAAGCTCCTAGTCCAAACTTGCAACTTCACTTTTCAAGAGGAGAAATGAAGAGAACACTCTAAACAAGTGGGCTAAACTTGTGTAGAATGATGTTGTGGTTCTAATTCTCACTTTAAAAACCTTTCTTGATGTGTGTTTTGCTCACTAGAAGAAACTAGAGAGCAAAGGAAGAAGGAGGAGGAAGATGATGGCTTTTCTTTTGAAGAAGAGAAAAGATTAACCTTAGAAAAGAAATGAAGATATATCTTATATATTTTATTTCTTCTCATCTCAAACCATGGTTAAATGTTTGAGTTATTATTTAATTAGAGTTTAAAACATAGAAGGAAAGTTTAATCCAAGGTTAAGGGTAGGTGAGGATGGTTAGGTTAAAGAAGGATGTAGAAGCAAGTCAAGAATTATCCTTTCATTTATATCTTTTGTTTTAACAAAAAATCATATAATAATCCATATATTTAACCATGGGGTGAGTCTCATATTGCCATCATTTTCCATGTATAATCAACCAGGATAGATGATGTATGTATGTATGTATCTATGCACATCCATATGTGCATGAAACTAAAAGAAAGATAACATACATGCATGCATACATCCATCATGAACAAGAAAAGGTTTTAAGTGAGAAAACTAATGGTTAAATGATAAATCAACACTTGATTTATCAATCCGGCCATATCACATATGACCCCACCAAAAGCAAGCCGCCCGATCAATATACGGTATCCTATACGCGCATTTTAATCGGGTCCATACGCATATCGCATACGCGCACCACAACGTTTCGCCTGGACTAGGTAACTCCTTTGTAGGACTTTAAGACTCGTCAATACGCCGGCAGTGGGTGATGATCATATCAAGCACCCTCAAGCCCCGTCGAGTCAACCAGCAACACTACCGTACAGTCCGGTCTCTTCGTCAGATATGCTGCATATCGAGCCTAGGGATGGTCACGTCGACCCCAATAACTCAATAAGTCGTGCCGGTGAATGGTCTATAACAGATCGAGAAACTACAGATAACACTTATCAGCAAATCTCAGCAGCCCTGGCCAGGGACTTACTGATATAACCAGTCGGGCACAGCACAGCATCAACTCCCAATACCGGGAGAGACGAAACCCCTCCTATCGCTCACCGCCTTCGTGTGTCTCGGGACTGTACCCAACGGCCATCTGTTTGCACGACTCAGTAAAGCCGTGGTAGGGTGGCAATCAAAGTACAGTGGGAGAACACACAAGACTCTATGACGATCTCGGGTCTACAGACTAACCTGTACCAGTGTCACCTGAGAACTGCTATCCGACGATAGATATAATTCTATATAGGAGTTCTCGGTGAGTCCGTCCAGTGTACCCAGTCACCACTGAGCACCCGTATATGATCTTGATGTCAAACATCGATGAATGTGGGAACATTCATCGCCCATCGTATGGGTCTAGTATCATATACGCTAGTCTACTCTGGTATATCAATGACCCGTCTTGATATACCTACGACTAGGGACTTTCCAGGATATGCTTATAGACTACAGATGTCCCGCTAGTATGATCTCCATCATAATCAGAGTAGTCAAGCCGATATCCTGAGGGCTTTATCAGCATGTATGAATGAATAAAAGCATGATCAAATCAACATGTCAGATAAAGAAGAACCAGATAGCATACTATCATGTCGAGCAAGAATGCATACTGAATATATATATACATGTATAGATACATCCACTATCATATAATGGCCTCTAGGGCATACATATATCCAACGAATCTATTGTGGAACTGGTAACTCATCAGGAAATATGTCGGGAAACTCTCTCACAAAAGGAACCCGGTCCAACGAATCTACTGTGGAACTGGTATCACGAATAAAAGCTAAGAATCCCCGACATCCTCTCCTCAAAAGCCGACGAGCGCAATGGGCATAAATCAAACTATGAGGGGCGGCACTATGGTCCCCCTGCACAACAAGAACTGGCTCGCCCGGAAAACAAAACCTGACTGCCTTCTCACGGCAGTCCAGCAAGTAGCTAGCCAGTCCATGCCAAGGAGAATGTCTATGTCCAACATATCAAGAAGGATCAAGTTAACGGACAAAACACTATCTCCAGTACGAACGGCACACGACCGAAACATATATCGCGCAACAAAAGTCTTTCCAACAGGAGTAGTCATGACAAGCGGCTGATCTAGCAAAGATGACTCTCGGCCCAACCTCGGCATGAAGTCTGTGGAAACATACGAGTGTGTAGACCCCGGATCAAATAAAACATGGGCATCAAAAGAACATACAGAAAGAGTACCTGACACGACTGCATTCGACGCCTGCGCGTCCTGATGAGTCAAAGCAAATACCCGAGACTGCCCCCTACCGGCAACTGGCTAGCCTCCGCCTCTGCCACCCCGTCCTCTTTGAACAAAAGCTCCGTGGCCACGAGCCCTCTGAGAATAAGTATGACGCGGAGCAATAACAGGCGTAAGAGGCAACACTCTCTGAGGTAGAGAAGGTGGTAAGGTAACATGTGGAACCATAGCCTTGCCCTGGCGTACCTCAGTACAATCTCTGACGCGATGATGTGGACTCCCACACCCAAAACATCCAGGCGACGACTGCTGACCCTGTGGGTAAAAACTATATGTCTGGCCCCGTCTCATCCTCCGCCTACCGCACGACCTATAGCGAATCTACTGCGGCTTCTGCCAAACTGCCTCTGTGCTGAAAAATCAGTACGAATTCTCTTCGGTTCCGGGACGACCGAAGTCTCGGAAAGACGCTCCTCAACCAATAGGGCTATGTCCACTGCAGCTGCGTATATATCGAAATGCCGGGCACCGATGGAGAGGAACAACTGGGTAATCAGGCCTCGTACAAATCTTTTGACATGCCTCTCCTCGGTATCTACTAAATATGGAGCATACACCGATAACTGGGTAAACTGAACATCATACTCCACCACTGTCATAACCGGAGTCTGGCGCAACGACTCAAATCTGTGAGCTCTAGCATCTCTAACGCTCTTTGGGAGGAATCAGGCAAGAAACACCATCGTAAACTCAGCCCAGGTCATAGGAGGAAGACCTGCGGCTCGACCTTTCTCTAAAGACTCGCACCAAGTCTGGGCAAGACATTCCAGACGGAAACTAGCAAACTCCACCCATCTCGTGTCGAAGCATCTCAACGAACGACAGATCTGTTAGTGTATATGCCCTAGAGGCCATTACTGTATCATACTAGTTTGTATATTACTTGATGGAAGCTTGGGATATTCACCTTGTATAAACAATCTTGCTCAATATAGTAGTAGGCTACTTGGTTTGTTTCTACTTCAATGTGTACTTGTGTTTATTTCAGTATATCACTTATACGCATTAGTGGAGCCCTTAGGATCTTTGCTTGATTACCAGCGTTGTGATGGCAGTCACACTAGTGGGGGCTGGGTAATCTATAGGCACATCCTTATACAGGTCCCTAGTCGTAGGACTATCGAGACAGGGCATCGATACTCCGGAGTAGACTAGCGTATGCGCTTCTCATCCCAGTGTGGGAGATGGTCTGTCCCACAGCCATCAGTACGTCGTACTGGAAATAGTATACGGGTGCTCGTTGGGTTACGAGTACACTGGACAGGACTCGTCGGGAACTGACAGGTTGGTATTATACCTATCTTCAGTTATCAGTTCCCAGGTGACATGAGTACAGCTTAGTCCGCTGACTTGACACTGGCACTTCGCCTCGAGTGTGTTCCCACTGCACTTTGATCACTACCCTACCACGGCTCAAAGGAGTCGTGCAAACAGGTGGTGATTGGGTGCAGTCCCGAAGCACTTGGAGGCAGTGACGGTTAGACAGGATTCGTCTCTCCCGGTATTGGGGGTTGACATCGCGCTGTGTCTAGGAGAGCCATTACACGAGTAGTCCCTGGCCAGGGCAAGCGAGATATATTGGTAGGTTTCCAGTGTTATCTCAGGGTGTTTTGGGCTTCACTCCGACACGACTTGTACCGCTATTAGGGGACTGACGTTTTACCGCCCCCTAGGCCCGACATGCGATGTATCAGACGAACAGACCGGACTGTACGGAGAATGTCACATTCAGACTCAGTAGGAGTTCAGATGGGGTTTCACCTCGTCAGCCTTCTTGTCGGCATCTACCTGGGGACCGTTATGCACAGCTAGTGCCGCTTGCGGTCTGTGGTTAAACCCACTGCCAGCGTACTGTCGAGTCTTTAGAGTCCCACACAGAGGGTATTCGCCTCTGGGCAAAACAGAGTAGAGGTCGCATGGTTTTGCGACAGGGTTCGTTCTCATCCGCGCACTTGTGCACGTTTGGAGTCCGGACGGATTATACTGGCAGGCTCTGGTTTGAGCCAGATACTGGTATATGTTTTGGGGTTGCTTTTATATCTTGGTATTCTTGTTCCTCGGAACGAGAATGCAGGTGTGTATGCACAGTTGCTTGAGGCGGAGGATGAGGTATTTCATTAGGGTTTCGGAACGGGTGCGTATGCACAGTTGACAGTTATCATTTTCCAAACCCTAATGGATTTATGAATTATCTATTAATAATAGTAATTAAATGAGAATTATGTTATGGTTGATTTTGTTGACTTGTTGACCATGGTTGACTTGTTGACCATGGTTGAATGTTGACCACCATCATGCTTTAAAAGTGCTCCTTGATTCATGCTTATATTTCATTAAATGAAGCATGGTAGTGGTCATTCCAAATTGCCATCAACTATTCTCATTTTGAATTATTATTATTTAGATAATTGTTTTTCTTTTGGCATTATGGTTGCAAGAAAGAAAAACATAGCTCATTATCTTATTTAGCTTCTCTCTCCTCTCTTCATCTTCTTCTTCCTCTAGCAAAAGAGAAACCTTCTCATGTGTTGAGAATCCTTCTCTTTAAAAAGAAAAGCAAACCCTAGTCACTCTCTACTCATTCTAGGTTCAAGGTTTAGCAAGCCGGAAACCCTAGTTCACTCAAAGATCGAGGAAGAGCCCAAAGGTCGAACCTTCGAGGTGTATCCATCTTCGACGGAAGAAGGCGACAAGAAGAGAACCATCAACCTCTACAAGTTTTGAAAAGAAGAAGGAGTTCAAGTTTAGGTATAACCTTCATCCGAGTAGCTAACTTTCTTTAGTGTATTTGCTAGTTTAGTTTAGACACGATCCCGACCTTGTTTAGTCCATGTTGCCTCTTGCGATAAAAATTTGTTTTTTATGCCGTTTCCGCCTCCCCGTAAGCACCGGGGGTCGCAATATGGACTTACAGTGGTATCAGAGCCTAACTAAACTTAAACTAGCTTGGTAGTGAAGTGTAACGAAGTTCGGAACCGGAAAAATCCAAAAACCAAACTTTTACAAAACCCTAGTTTCTGTTAAAAATTTTTCTGGTCAAAACGAGATTTGTTATACACCTAAATTCGGCTCAGGGTTTTGTGTGAACACCCATGAAAAACGATCCATTGATTCATCTAAACAGCCGCGGTTCCGCGGCATGAGGTAGGCATTTGCCGCGGAACCGCCGCCGTTTGTTGTCCTCTCTGCATCGTTTTTCGTGCAGTGTGTCTCTGTGTTGGTTTTGGGATTTTTAAGATATATTATTTGTGCCCAGATTTTCCAGAACAGAAATTCACTTTTGGGGTCCTATAATTCCGTATTTTTTCCGAACTTCACTGCACTTTGGCTATGTTGGTTATAGCTGTGATGTTTGCATGTATTGAACGTCGGCTAATCGCTATAAGTCGATTAGTCGGGGTTATACATGATCTGTGTTTGATATTGGAATGTGTATATGAATGTGTTGGACTGTCGCGGGTGAATAGCCGGGGTGGATGTGAGATGAGCTTTTGTTTTTCTTTCATTCATTGTAAATGTAAATTGATGTAATAATATTATTTGTTTGGCCGCACAACCGGGTCGGGGTTGTAGCCGTCATTGTATAATTCCTTTTACTGTTTTTGCTCCTAGGATAGACCCATGGAGGGGTGCACAAACTGCCGAGTACTTGGCGGGTAGTTTGCCGCACCCGTAGGGGTCTTGGGTGGGGTATTTGGCTATTCACCGCGACCGTGTAATCCGCTTTTCGTTGCAGGCTCGAAAGGATTGCGGATTGCTAGTATATCCAATGTATTCATCTGTGATCTGTAATGTCTATCATTGCTTTCTATTTAGGCGTTGCTTATGTTTTACAGCCGCGCTAGCCCAGCCCCCGCTCTGTCGTTAGTTAAGTAACCTAACGAGTGATGACGGGACCCCGTGGCGAATGCGAATGGCATAAGCGTACGTCATATTTTGGTTGTTTTCTGCAATGGTAGGATTAAATGATGGGACGCATTAAAAGAACTAATGCAAGAATATCACGCATTAAAAGAACTAATGCAAGATAATAAACCAAGTTAAAATCGTTGGAACACTTTCGAAAAACCACTCGGTTCTTTTCAAAACTAACTTTTAAATGCGGAGCTTGAGCCACTCCTTCTAAAAGCTATCTCGTTCCATCGATTATATCAAGTTCACTACGTTCACGGTTTTACCAAAACCATTCGTAGCCCTCCGTCGTTTCGCATGAATAGGAAATAGTATTCAAGCTGTGTATTTTGGCCAAAGTCAAGGCACAGTGATTGGTAGCTATTGGGTGTTCATGTGTAGCATAGATAGATGTGTTGGTTTGGGACAGTCGTGCTGCCATTTTGGCCAAAATCAAGGGTATGTACGGATGGATCCAAATTAACCTGGAAAGTGACGGGTAGAACTTGACATGTGACTTATGATATTTTGGCCAAAGTCAAGGTCATAAGAGCATGGGGCAAAAATCCACATCGGGAGTTTCATAAGTACTGAAACTTGCTAGATTTGCATACCATTTGGAGTGTGATGATTATGGTAGGATTCCTTCATTTTCGTCACGCGATGATATTTGGATCCCGATCCTACTGTGAGTATATGCTACTCCTCGGGAAATTTCTCACTAAACGATAAATGCTATAAACCTAGTAGGTGCCTAGAAAGGTGTTAGCGGGGCTACGCCCCCAGGGAAAAGAGGTTCTTAAATTAAGGAACTTCGCGAAAGCGTTGGAAAACCTCCCTCGAAGTACCGACACTGGCCTGGCTGAACGGTTAAGCAAGTATTGTGCGGTGGGATTGATCCCGGCTAATTCTTCCTTTGTGGTTTGAGGAGGGATTCGAGAGACAGTGGGAGCCATCCTGTTTAGACAAATTAAAAACCATTCTAAACTTGCAAGAGCATCGTGCTAAGTGTTTCTTCTCTCCCCCTGCAGCGACCAAATCGAAATGACTGGACTTAAGTTACTTCTAGATAAAAACATACTGACAGGGCCAAACTACAAAAATTGGCTCAGGAATGTCAAATTGGCAATCACTTACGACAAGCTGGGGTATCTTCTTACCACCAAAGCTCCCCCCGTCCCAGGTCCCACCTCCAGCGTCGCGGATAAGGAAATCCGTAAGACTTGGGAGATTGATTGCGCGAAGGCCAGGTGCCTCGTGCTTGCCTCTATGGACAACGAACATCAGAGGAGGCATGAGAATATGGACCTCGAGTCCATATTTCTCCATACAAAAGAACTGTATGGAGAGCAGTCTCGTATCGCAAGATACGAAGTGTCGAAGAAGTTGTTTTCGACAAAGTTGGCCGTCGGATCATCGGTAGCGGACCACGTGCTTAAGATGATTGGCTACACTGAGGAGCTCGCAGAACTTGGGACCACGTTGGATAGTGAACTCTATACAGATTTAATTCTCCAGTCCCTTCCATCCACTTACGCCCAGTTCATACTGAATTTCAACTTGCAAGAAAAGGAAGTTGAACTTTCAGAACTCCTCAACCTGCTGAGGAGCGCAGAGGGCACCCTACAGAAGGGTAGGGATACACCCGCTTTGTTTGTAGGAGGATCTTCTTCCTCTAGGTCCAAGGCGAAAGCCAAGGGAAAGAGGAAGAAATCCCCTGCCAAACCAAGAGGCGGTGTTAGTAAAGTGGGTACGAAGGGAAAGGAAAAGGCAACAAAGATAGCGGGGAAGCTTGTTGGTAAAGAGGAATGCTTCTATTGTCACAAGAGTGGACACTGGAAGAAAGATTGCAGGGCTTGGAAAGCCAGGACACAGGAACTGAAGCAGGTTGCGGCTTCAGCTTCAGGTGTGTATGTTATTGAAAACTGTCTTTCTATAAACTCTACTTCCTGGGTATTGGATACCGGATCAGGATCTCATATCTGTAATTCTTTGCAGGCGTTGAGAAGCCGTAGGGTTTTGAAGGCAGGTGACATGACCCTCAGAGTTGCGAACGGAGCTAGCATGGATGCTAAAGCCGTGGGGGACTATCACCTGGGAATGTCAGATGGGCATGTTTTGGTTTTGCGTAATTGCTTTTTTGTACCCAACGCAACTTGTAATATCATTTCTGTATCTTTGGTTTCTAAAGAAGGTTATGAATTTGCGTTTGTAAGTAATGTTGTAAACATTCACCTTAATCAAGTTCTGATTGGGTCAGGTACATTGAGCAATGGTATATACGTATTAAACCAACCACAGATTTTCAATGTCCAGAATACACACAAAAGAAAGTCTCCAGATATCAATCAGACTTTCTTATGGCATTGTAGACTAGGTCACATCAATGAGAGAAGGTTGACTAAGTTACATACAGAAGGATATTTGGATCCGTTCGAATATCAATCATATGCCACTTGTCAATCCTGTCTCAAAGGAAAGATGACAAAGACTCCGTTCACTGGACAAGGAGTAAGAGCGAGCGAGCTCTTGGGACTCGTACACAGCGACGTGTGCGGTCCAATGTCTACACATGAGCGAAGCGGTTATTCTTACTTCATTACTTTTACGGATGATTTTTCAAGATACGGTTATGTCTTCTTAATGAAACTTAAGTCCGAAGCTTTTGAAAAATTCCAGGAATTTAAGAATGAAGTAGAAAAAAAAACCGGCAAAAGTATCAAGATTCTAAGATCGGATCGAGGTGGAGAATACTTAAGTGCCGAGTTCCTGAATTATTTAAAAGAGAACGGGATTCTCTCTCAGCTTACTCCTCCATACACTCCGCAACACAACGGTGTATCGGAGAGACGGAACCGAACCCTATTGGATATGGTACGGTCCATGATGAGTAACGCTGAGTTACCGCGATCATTCTGGGGGTATGCACTAGAATCAGCTGCGTATCTTTTGAACCGAGTTCCTACTAAGACTGTGCCTACTACACCATATGAGATGTGGTGTGGGAAGAGACCCCATCTCAGTCACATTAAGACTTGGGGAAGTCCAGCTTTTGTTAAAAAGCAGCATGCGGACAAGCTCGAAGCGCGCTCAGTACTGTGTAAGTTTGTGGGATATCCAAAGAATTCCAAGGGATATCTCTTCTACTACGAAGAGGAACAAAAAGTTCTTGTTTCTCGTCATGCCCACTTTCTAGAACATCAGTTCTTAGAAAAAGAATTAAATGGAAGCGCAGTAGAACTGGAAGAAATTCCAGAACCACAGACTATTACTGAAAGCTTAGTGGAACCAGAGGGTTCAAATGAACAGGACATTCCTACGCCGCTCCGCAGAAGTAGTAGGCAGTCTCATCCGCCCGAGAGATACTACGGTTTTCTGATAGACGGGGATAGAGAGGATTGCATCATAGACTATGATGAGCCTACTAGCTTCCAGCAGGCCGTTCAGAGCGTTTACTCGGTAAAATGGCTGGATGCAATGCGGACCGAAATGGAGTCCATGTACACCAACAAAGTATGGACGTTGGACATTGCTCCAGACGGGGTAAAACCCGTAGGATGCAAGTGGATCTTCAAAAGGAAGATTGGTGTAGATGGACAGGTTGAGACCTATAAAGCTAGACTTGTAGCAAAAGGTTTCCGTCAAAGACCTGGCTTGGACTATGACGAAACCTTTTCTCCAGTGGCTATGCTGAAATCCATTCGGATCCTTCTTGCCATTGCTGCCTTCCACGATTATGAGATTTGGCAGATGGACGTAAAGACCGCTTTTCTAAATGGAAATTTAGAGGAGTGTGTCTATATGGATCAGCTAGAGGGTTTCATTCAGAGTGGGAGCAGCGGAAAGGTGTGCAAGTTGCTTAAGTCCATCTATGGACTAAAGCAGGCATCGCGGAGTTGGAACATCTGTTTTGATGAGACGGTCAAGGAATTTGACTTTATCAAAAATCCAGATGAACCGTGCATCTATAGTAGATTTGTAGCGAGAACTGTGGTATTCCTTGTTTTATACGTGGATGACATTCTCTTAATAGGAAATGACATTCCTATGCTACAATCTGTCAAGGGTTTCTTGTCACACAGGTTCTCCATGAAAGACCTGGGTGATGCCTCTTACATCCTGGGGATCCGGATCCATCGTGATAGATCCAAGAGGATATTAGGACTTTCACAGTCCAGGTACATCGACACCGTACTGAAAAGATTCAGTATGGAAGATTCCAAGCGCGGTAACCTACCGGCTTGTCACGGGATCACCCTCTCTAAAGAGATGTCTCCCAAGACTGATTTGGAGAGGGATCGCATGTCTATTATACCCTACGCTTCTGCGGTAGGCTCTATAATGTATGCGATGTTGTGCACCAGACCGGATGTAGCTTATGCACTGAGTGTAGTAAGCCGGTATCAGTCAAACCCTGGGGAGAAACATTGGATAGCAGTAAAGAACATTCTCAAGTACCTGAGAAGGACTAAGGAGATGTTCTTGGTGTATGGCGGAAAAGACCTCCAGATTGAGGCCTTTGCTGACTCCAGCTTCCAGAGTGACAAGGATGATTCCAAGTCCATGTCGGGTTTTGTCTTTACCCTCAATGGAGGGGCGGTGTGTTGGAAGAGTTCCAAACAGGAAACCGTTGCAGACTCGACTATGGAAGCGGAATACATCGCTGCATCTGATGCCGCAAAAGAAGCTGTCTGGATAAGGAAGTTCTTAAAAGAACTTCAGGTGGTTCCGTCCATTGTTGACCCAGTACCTCTGTATTGCGACAACAACGGGGCTATAGCTTTAGCAAAGGAACCCAGGTCCCATCAGAGATCCAGGCACATCTTGAGGCGGTATCACCTGATCAGGGAGATCGTGGATCGCAAGGAGATCGAGATTCGGAGGGTTGCTTCAGAAGAGAACACTGCAGATCCATTCACCAAGGCCTTACCCCAGACTCAGTTCGAGCGGCTGATCGAGATGATAGGTCTTCGGTATGCCAGTTCATGGCCTTAGTGCAAGTGGGAGATTGTTAATGTATATGCCCTAGAGGCCATTACTGTATCATACTAGTTTGTATATTACTTGATGGAAGCTTGGGATATTCACCTTGTATAAACAATCTTGCTCAATATAGTAGTAGGCTACTTGGTTTGTTTCTACTTCAATGTGTACTTGTGTTTATTTCAGTATATCACTTATACGCATTAGTGGAGCCCTTAGGATCTTTGCTTGATTACCAGCGTTGTGATGGCAGTCACACTAGTGGGGGCTGGGTAATCTATAGGCACATCCTTATACAGGTCCCTAGTCGTAGGACTATCGAGACAGGGCATCGATACTCCGGAGTAGACTAGCGTATGCGCTTCTCATCCCAGTGTGGGAGATGGTCTGTCCCACAGCCATCAGTACGTCGTACTGGAAATAGTATACGGGTGCTCGTTGGGTTACGAGTACACTGGACAGGACTCGTCGGGAACTGACAGGTTGGTATTATACCTATCGTCAGTTATCAGTTCCCAGGTGACATGAGTACAGCTTAGTCCGCTGACTTGACACTGGCACTTCGCCTCGAGTGTGTTCCCACTGCACTTTGATCACTACCCTACCACGGCTCAAAGGAGTCGTGCAAACAGGTGGTGATTGGGTGCAGTCCCGAAGCACTTGGAGGCAGTGACGGTTAGACAGGATTCGTCTCTCCCGGTATTGGGGGTTGACATCGCGCTGTGTCTAGGAGAGCCATTACACGAGTAGTCCCTGGCCAGGGCAAGCGAGATATACTGGTAGGTTTCCAGTGTTATCTCAGGGTGTTTTGGGCTTCACTCCGACACGACTTGTACCGCTATTGGGGGACTGACGTTTTACCGCCCCCTAGGCCCGACATGCGATGTATCAGACGAACAGACCGGACTGTACGGAGAATGTCACATTCAGACTCAGTAGGAGTTCAGATGGGGTTTCACCTCGTCAGCTTTCTTGTCGGCATCTACCTGGGGACCGTTACGCACAGCTAGTGCCGCTTGCGGTCTGTGGTTAAACCCACTGCCAGCGTACTGTCGAGTCTTTAGAGTCCCACACAGAGGGTATTCGCCTCTGGGCAAAACAGAGTAGAGGTCGCATGGTTTTGCGACAGGGTTCGTTCTCATCCGCGCACTTGTGCACGTTTGGAGTCCGGACGGATTATACTGGCAGGCTCTGGTTTGAGCCAGATACTGGTATATGTTTTGGGGTTGCTTTTATATCTTGGTATTCTTGTTCCTCGGAACGAGAATGCAGGTGTGTATGCACAGTTGCTTGAGGCGGAGGATGAGGTATTTCATTAGGGTTTCGGAACGGGTGCGTATGCACAGTTGACAGTTATCATTTTCCAAACCCTAATGGATTTATGAATTATCTATTAATAATAGTAATTAAATGAGAATTATGTTATGGTTGATTTTGTTGACTTGTTGACCATGGTTGACTTGTTGACCATGGTTGAATGTTGACCACCATCATGCTTTAAAAGTCCTCCTTGATTCATGCTTACATTTCATTAAATGAAGCATGGTAGTGGTCATTCCAAATTGCCATCAACTATTCTCATTTTGAATTATTATTATTTAGATAATTGTTTTTCTTTTGGCATTATGGTTGCAAGAAAGAAAAACATAGCTCATTATCTTATTTAGCTTCTCTCTCCTCTCTTCATCTTCTTCTTCCTCTAGCAAAAGAGAAACCTTCTCATGTGTTGAGAATCCTTCTCTTTAAAAAGAAAAGCAAACTCTAGTCACTCTCTACTCATTCTAGGTTCAAGGTTTAGCAAGCCGGAAACCCTAGTTCACTCAAAGATCGAGGAAGAGCCCAAAGGTCGAACCTTCGAGGTGGATCCATCTTCGACGGAAGAAGGCGACAAGAAGAGAACCATCAACCTCTACAAGTTTTGAAAAGAAGAAGGAGTTCAAGTTTAGGTATAACCTTCATCCGAGTAGCTAACTCTCTTTAGTGTATTTGCTAGTTTAGTTTAGACACGATCCCGACCTTGTTTAGTCCATGTTGCCTCTTGCGATAAAAATTTGTTTTTTATGCCGTTTCCGCCTCCCCGTAAGCACCGGGGGTCGCAATATGGACTTACAAGATCCTAGCCATCCGATCGATGAACGAATGTGGATCCTCAGCTGCGTTGGTGCCTGTGAAAACTGGAGGCTTCAGCCTCATAAGCTCAGATAAGGATACGGTGATAACCTCCGTAGCTGCTGGTACGACTGTCGGAATAGTAGGCACCATCACGGTCCCCGTAACCGGTGGGACAACCTCCTATCTCTGTGCTCGACTGGCCTCAACTAACAACCGCATCATCTAGCGCAAATCCTGCATCCGGCCTGTAGCCTAATAATACGATCAGGAGAAGGTGTACTACGATCCGGAGAAGGTGGATCAAACTACTCCTGTAAAATAGGCGTACCGCCCCGGTCAGTCCTCGTCTCGGACGAGCCTGCCCTGACCACGGCTCTCGCGGCAGCTCTCTGCGCCCTTGTAGTCTTCGGCAGCATAGTGGCTGGAATAAGGAAACGTGATTCGATAAGAACATAGAAATCAAATCATAAGGATATATAAGATCAAGGAAGGAATTCAAGCAACATGTCCTAAAGTCACTTAGGCGGAGTACCGTGTCGTAAGTATATCGCGGAACATACACACGCTATGTCAATCTACTTAAGCTACCTACTCTATCATACCAAGGTCATCCTACACTCCGAAAGGTAAAACCTAGCGCTCTAATACCAACTTTGTCATGACCTAATTAGGAACGTGACCAACACTTAAATCTGGCAATGTCTAAAGGCGTAACGTAATCCAAGTAAGCCGACAACCCAGAAATCTAAACCATAAAAAAGTAGAAAGATAGAACATTTAAAAAATTTTGAAACTCTTAAGTTAATTTATTTTTCTTGAAAATTCGGCAGCATCTCCTTTGTAAAAACTAGCTCCAAACGGGTACAAGAATAACATAAATATAAAGCATCCCAAACGGGAGAAACTCATGCCAAAAGGCGGAACACAACCACAACAAGTTCATATAATATATGTATACGACGCCGTAGCGAAGGAATAAGAAATAAGGAAGTGAAACAACATCACAACATAAATAAAACAGCCAACTCAACGAGCTCGACACCCAAAGTCACAAATAATACAATACCGATCCTCTCAAACTCGTCTCTAAGTCAATATACGAGAAAGTGGTGGATGGAGAGTACTAGATACAATAAGATACACAATGAGATCATACGGATAACCGCAAAACCACCCACCTATCCAAAATGACGACCAACAGCAGCGGTACCCGCAGAAGAAGAAAAAGAAATGATAAGCCCTGTCGTGACTATACTGAGGGTCAAACCTGCAAAACACTGTGGCACAACGGGGGTGAGTTGCCAACTCATGAATAGTAAATAACATCGTACAGATAATCACAAGTATGCATGAAAAGCGAAAATCTGAAATATGCAATCTGATGGCATAAACATAACAATACGGATATGCAGTAAAATCATGATCAAGGTACACCACCGGGGTGCAATAACTACGTGAAACATTGCATGTGTAATAAATCCTAAGTATGGAATAACACATAAAACCTCATGTATGAATCATCATTATGGAAAACCGATGTCTATCAACGACACCCCAAATCCCAATATCTCAGGCGCTGCATACTTCGATCGGCCCTTATATATATATATATATATATATATATATATATATATATATCTCATAACTCCAAGACGGCACCCTCCGGACATCCGTCGAGCTCTATACAATCACCGGTAGGTAGTACTCCCTCCGTCGGGCTCACCGCCTATCTATTCGAGTCTTCTTGCCCCGGGGTACCTCATCGGGTCCTCCATGTACCCATAGACGGTGCCTACCGCTCCTCGAATCGGGTATACTCACATCTCAGAACCGAGAAAACTCATGGTGGACGCCTCAAAATATCATATCAAGAGAAACTGCATTTTTTTTATGCTTAATACATCATATTTTCCCTTTTTAATATAATCTCGGTTCTCAAATCTAGAAATCGCATGAAATCAGTAAGTCAATGCATATGTCCATGAAATACGAGATATGCAAATACGGAACAGTAATTTAAGCAATTCAAGGGAAAACCACTCTTTTAAATTATCAAGTTTTCAAAGGTAAATTGCGGTTTCCCAAAATCACCGAAGTCGAAATGCAACATCATAGAAGAGTAAATATATGGCTAGCAATGTATGTATGTAAGTATGATGCAATTCACATGCACAATAGGACGACAATTAATATCTAACTATGAATGATAAAGAAAGCGATGCGATATATGTTATCCATGGTAATTTCTATAGTGTGCGTGTCATAGCAATTACTAACGGTGTGTGTGTGTGCATACAATTTAGTACTCGTGCAACATGAACCGCTAGTAATGGTATAGTTTCCAATCAATACAATGTCAATGTACAATAGGTAATGGGATGTGCATGATGATGTTTATGCACAATCAATGTATATACTAACAACATAGGTTTATATCACTGAATCCAGCCCTCGATGCTTAGCGCCATATGGGCGATTCCCCCGTAGATATTAAATCTACTCGCTGATGATCTCAAGCTAGGTGAATCCAACCACCTCTTTCCCTATCCTTGTAGCGCCCGAAGTCCCCGAAATCGATCCTAATATCGCATCAAAAACATAACAAGTGCAAATTAGAAACTTCCCGATAATACACACAAACAACGCTTAAATCAACGTACCGACTTCCACAAGCTAATAAGTTTTAGCTTAGTGGCGAACGTGTATAGAGACATTCTAAACCAACCCAAGTGCAGTTAGCTATACAAAGTACAAAACCGTGTCGGATATCCGTATCGTGAGTTGCCGAAACACCAGAAACTAGCAAAGTGGTTCCAGATTTTGCCTACTGTCAATATAGGAAAATCAAGCAGTACCAAACACCAAGAATAACCTACAGACACCTAACCTCAAAAACAAAATTTCCCCAGGTGCCTAAAAATCCGACTTCTCCGGATTTCCTCTAGGTCTCGTCGGTTCGACTAGGAGGTTCGGGTTCGGGTTTCAGGTGTACACTCAGGGCTTCTAACACTATACTACTGTATGGCTAGATTTTACCGTAGACTAACTTAGTGATAGCAGATCCCAGAGACACCAAAACATATACAAAAATACGATATTTGCTCAAATCCATAACTTTTGTGTTTTAAAACTGAAACTAATAAGCATACAACTTCATTAGAGCCTAAAAAGGGTATAAAGATCACTACCTCACCAAAACTTGGGAAAAATCCTAGCTTTCCAAGCTCCAAGTCATCACAAGGGCTTTAGCATGAATTGTGAAGGGTTTTGTGAGGTTGGGTTGAAGTTTTGTCTTTGGTTTGTGATGAGATCATATAAATCAAGTGGAGAACTTGATGTGTAGTGAAGGAGGAAAGAGCAACTGAATTTGGAATAATATTTGAGAGAGTGATGTGAGAATGAGAGATATTATGTATGAATTGATTGTATATGTGTTGTGAGGTGAGTGTATGTGAGTGTGAGTGTATGAGGTGAGTGTTTATGAGTGTTATACTCACGCTCCCTCTCATTAAAGCCATTAATGGCAGCCATCCCCCCATGTCTCAAGAGTTCAAACTTTCTTTCTCTTCTATTCCCTTCTATTCTTTTTTTCCTTTCTTTTTAAAAAAAATAAACCTTTGTTTGAAAATTTTAAAATAGATAGACAAGTTAAGATGTAGTATGCTTGTTTAGAGAAAGGTTTAAGTGTGCCATGGCTACATAAGCATGGTTAACACCTCATTAAACCTAATTCAACATGCACATATGTGTGCAAGTATAAAAATAATTAAATAAAATATTAATTAATTAAATAAAATGTGAAGAAAATATTTATTTGTTAAATTTCATTAAAAACTCGTATTATCGCTTAATTAACACTAACCGCATTCTAAAGTGTTACAGCCTGTCATTTAGATATATTGTCCAGTGTCATGCTAATATTGAATTAATATCTAATGCTATTAATGTTTTCGGCAATATACAAACCAAAAACTCGGGCACTGGAAGTGATTGATCATAGCGGCCCAATGCTCGTCAGTCCAATGCGGGGGCTTCATCGCCCATTTCTCCTCATCGGTAGCGGCATTCCTCCATTTTTTGCATACAGAGTGTTTCTGATCACGCTAACTCCCCGACAATATATGAATAATCGGTCTCAGACCACGTATAGAGGCATGAGGAAGTTGTCTATCCACCATACTATGGAGAAGCGCGCCTATAAAGAATTAGGGTCAAACATATATATGCGAAAGTAATAAATGTACGAATGCTTAATTATATAAGCTTACCAAGATCTCATCTAATCCCACTTGCTTCTTATACTCTAAAGTCCTCGACGTCCAGTCCAATGCAACGTAATTGGCTCCATCCTTCAAAAAATGAGGTATGCACTTCTCATTATTGTAGATCGAGGCACAAAATTTCTTCAGTTCTTTCGCCCCGGGTTCAACAAAATCCTTGTTCTCTAAAATGTGCACATCGATCTTCGGGCCGTCTCGAGGAAGAGCCCGTACATCATGCGCCTGTGTAGGGCCCTTCCTACCACGGCCATAGCCCTTGGAACTGGCTCCGAGGTTGTAACATTTCAGAAAATATAAAATATTATCTTTGGAATTTTATATTAAAATAATCTATTTCGCGAAAACTACCCGATTTGCGAAATCGGGGTTTTCGTAAAAATGGTATAAATATATACCAATAATTATGAAATAATTGGAGATTAAAATGATTTATTCATTTAAACATATATTTATTCGATTTGGCATTTTTATAATTAATTATACGGAAGTTTAAATAAAAATTGATTAGTGCACTACTAATCGCGATTAAGCCAAATCTGTTTTTCTCCATTTTTTCATGGCTAGTGCACCATGTCATGTTACATTTTGTTGTATGTTGTTGCATTTGTGTTGTTTTATTGATATTATGTGTATTATTATGAGAAAAAGAGAAAAGGGTTAAAAAGAGAATGATTGGAGAGAGAGAGAGAGTGAGGCATGGACTTGTGAGGGGTGAGAATAAGAGAGAGTGAGGGTGTCACGTCCCGAAAGTACGGAACATGACCGGCACTTAAACTACGAAACGTCTCGAGGCGTACGTAATCTAAGTAAACCGAAAACCCAGAAATCCAAACCAAGAAAAGTTGTAGAGTGTAGGAAACCAATTTAAATCAAGTAGTTTTAATAGCATAGCCGAATTATGCGTTTAAAAAAACATCAAATATTTCCTGAAAATTTCGGCAGAGTCTCCTTTGTAAATACTGGCCCCCAAATGGGATACAACATGAATAGTATACGAAATCAATAAAAAGGCATCCCCAAGCTGGAGCTAGCTCTTCGTCAATCGACGGTCACAACCACACAAGCAATATAATATACAACGCCAAGGGCGAGGATAAAAATTCAAAAGGAAACTCAAAAACCACAAGAAAACCACAAAAATACAACGCGCGACTCTAAGGTCGAGAGAATAAACATCACTGGTCTCTATCTCAAATAAATACATGTTTGGTTGATGGAACTTCTAGATACAACAGAATAATGATATACAAGATATATAATGGGGGTACGATACAAATAAACCCACCTACTAGCAAATCACCCGGAAATGGAAGTAGTGCCAGCAAAGCCGTAATGAAACCTGTACGGCGAAACCTGCAAGAACTGTGGCACAACGGGGGTGAGTTGCCAACTCGTGAATAGAAAAACATCTACGGAAAGAAATCGCATAAATAACGCAACCTAGGTCAAAGATCATAATATATCCTCAAATATATATATAACATGCAACCTATAATAAGGCTAGGGTAAATATCTAACCCGAGTGTAATCTCATGTGCCCGTATCAGTGCCTCAGGTAGCAATATATCATATGAATGAGGTATGAATGCATGGAAACAGAATACATGTAAATGAAGAACTGTATTCATAATTTAGTGAGATTTCCTTTGTATTTTTAAAATGAGGTATCACAATGAAATCAGCATAAAACAGTGCCTAGCATCGGCACAAAACGTAATCCCAATATCTCGATATCTCTGTATCACAGTCTCTGTACCTCAATATCTCGAAATCTCAATGTCTCAATCACAATATCTAGGGCGCCGTCAGTCCAGACTGGCCCCTACCATCCATCTCAAGACCACGACGGTATCCTCCGGATATCCGACGCGTCGGGTAAAATCACCGGTAGGTAGTGCTCCCCTGCCAGGCTCACATCGTCATCATCACGCGCTTCTTGCCCCGGGGTACCTTACCGGGTCCACCATGTACCCGAAACGGTTCATCCGTCTCCTCGAATCGGGTCTCGAAATCCATCAGCAAACTCATGGTGGACGACTCATACATCATGGGAAAAACCGCACTTTTTTTTTATTTAAAAAGAGAGAAATCAATTTATATAAGTTTTGCGGTTTTCCCCCCAAATCCAGAAAATTTCATGGAAATCCGAATCCAAATCATCAATAGCATGTAAAACCATGAATATAGGCATAACAATGAATAACAGTATGCATGAAGTGACAAGTAATAACTACAATGTTAAGCTGGCATATAAGGCAGGTACACTAATATCATGTCAAATTACTAACTAACAAGCTAAGTCAAGAAATAATATTTTTTAAGGTGTACGTGACATGGCAATTACCGATGAAGATGTGTGTGAGCCGGCAAGTAAGTGTACGTGGTACATACGCATCATCGGTAATGGTGCTGGTGTCCTAACAATATGATATCAACATTGCCATAAGAAATTATAACATAAGTATGCGATGCGAAGCGAACCACAATAATAAGCGGGAGCTGAATACTAGACGCAACTGTAACTAACCTGCATTAATCTAATATAAGTCCTACAAATGGTGCCTTTTGAAATAACACGAATCATGGGGTTTTGAAAATATGGGCTACGGTGTTTTTATGAAAAGATACGTCTTTTCAAATATCCGTAGGATCCCTTGGGCTGTCTTTTAAAATACCCACGATTCGTTAGTTTTTGAAATAGGTAAGAATCGAATCTAATCTAACAACTAAACTAAACTAAAGGGCTAAGCTAACAAGCTGGACTACAGGTAGGGAAACCGCCTAACATCTGAGTCGATCCATATACATACCTGTATATATATTAGTCGGTGATCCCGCCTCAATAATATCATATCCGATACCCTATCTACAATCAGACATCCCAAGTCAAGAGTACGGATCAATCATCAAGATATAGCTCGTATGTAAATCCGTCGTACGGCATCCCCAAATCTGGGTACGGGTCAATATCATATTCCTCATGCCATTCCTCTGGTATCCACTTTATTCAAGATCGTAGTCTATGGTACTGACCTATGTCTAGTACAATACTAATATCCTCAAGATACTCATGATCTGACTACTGATCGACAATCTCGTACAAACCGATATCATTAGCGCATATCATCATCAAGGGGTATACATCGCCCAATACGGCCTAGTATCAATATCCTAGCATATCATATCTTATATCACGATCACATGTCGACCATTTTATTAACAACACTATTCACCCGTATCGTCGTCCCAAGATCCGCTATAACAATAGTACGTACCTCAAGTACGAATCCTGCCATATCACCGATATCACAACTACAAAACAAATCTCATCGACTCAGCTCAATCCCAAGTATCATCCTCAAATCCGTATGTGAACACATAGTCCCATACCCATGTGAACACATAACTATAAAGAATCCCATGAGCACATATAAATAGGAATGTGTGCAAGTATGTATGTGTGTATGTGTAGTGCAACACTACCATAGGGTTCGCAACACTAAAATAATCCAACACACCAATATCCATCCTAAATATCGTTATTAATCCCAAATAACATATAATAAATTGTTGGTGTGTATACGCATCCGTATACACCACCACGGACAGCGGGGGTGCTATACGCCATCCACCCGACTTCTCCCCGTAGATACAAATCTACTCACCTGGTCCTCGCTCGCCGGTGCCGACGTCGCCACGCGCTTGCTTGTCGTCTCGAAGTCCATATGGGGTACCTACATATCATAACGCACCGTATCACATTAAAATCCGACTCATGATCAAAACGTCTCACGAATCCCACATAGGTCAAAACCTATGGTTGCTTTCACAAATCGACCCAAAAACCCTCGACGTCGGCGTACAAACGCCAAACCATCGAGAAAAATCCCAACACACTCATTTGTACAATTACAAGCACTAATTATAATATAAAATAGATTAAAATTCACAAGAACCACAATTTCACTTAATAGGTCATTTTTCCGAAAATCTAGCAAGCACAAATCACCGTTTTAGTACAAAACTCGATGTATAAATGAACCTAGCATCCACAATATTCACTAAATAACATAACAAAGTCATATAAACCATTCCTATAATTTATTCTCATCAATTTGCATAAATTCCAAAATCCCAGTTAGCAAAAATATCAATTTTTAACACCTTTTAAAGCAAAATTCACAATTCAACAATTAATCTTGGTTTTGCATAACCTAAGATATTAAACCACTCATAATAACGTTGATGATGTCATAAAAACATAATTACATTTTTAACCCAATTATTTAACCAATTTTAAATAGCTAGTTAGCAAATTAGCGTAATTATCATAATTTTTAAACTAACAATTAACAACTAGCTACTAACTTTGTTTTAACAAGCCATAAGAGCCTAATACATTACACAACCATACACCAATTTCACAAAACCCTAACTTGCATTCAAAGCCTTTCTTGAATTTTATAACTAACAAAATCCAACCCAAACTATACATGAAACTCTAAATTAGCACTAATTTGAAGCCCAAAAAGCAAGTTAAACTCTTAGATTTGGTTTGTATAAAACACTAGATAGCAAAATAGAATAATTAACTTAATAATGGTGTGCTAAAAACCCTAGTTTAACACAAACCATTCTCTTGAAGATCCTAGATGAAAATAGCACCAATATTAACACTAAAACAACTCATTTAAAGAAATCTAACCATAAGAATTTAAATGGGTAAGAATTATACCACTAGATCTAGAGATCTAGCATGAAATTTTGACTCCAAAGATGGCCTCCTAGCATCCAAAATCCATGCAAGAAAGGTTAAGAAGAATGAGTGAAGGATGGGCTTGAAATTGTGAAGTTTAAATGGAATTTTGATGGAATTTTGATGAGTTTAGAAGAAAAATGAGAGGGGAAATTTTAGGGCTGTTTATTGCAGGAATTTCGGATGAGGAGGGAGTGGGGAGAGGTGTGGGGGAGTTGTGGAAAAGAATCCAAGTCAAAGCTCCTCCCAAATTACCATAATACCCCCACCTACTTTACTATATATAAAAACCTTATTTTAACCCATTTCTCACATGATTTAAGGTCAAAAAGAGGGAAATAAAATTCATGGGCTGCTACAATAGTGTGGGGCCAGCCAAGGGGAGTGACGGTGAGTGTGAGAGACTTTACAAAAAAATTCTATGCAAAATGACCCCCCACAATACCATATTTGCAAGTTTTAGTTCAAAATAACTATATTTTTGTTTTCCATAAAATAAATCAATTAAAAATTAAAATAAAATACTAAAAATTTATATTACAACTAGATTTCAATCAACATGATTTTAAGGATAAAAATTATCCCATTTAAATTTGTATTTATCGCCAATTTAATGTATTTTCTTACTGGCTTAAAATAATATTAAAATAATTAATTTCGGAAAAATTTTCAGAAAATTTGAAATTTCACCAGTGGCTCAATAAACACCAAATACTAGCAATTTCATAGCTATAATATGTATATTTAATTTTATAATAAAGATATTTGTATTTTGACTTTTTACAGAAAACCCCCTTATTTTACCGTTTTTTCGAAATTTCACCGAAACGATTTTCAAAACATTACAATCTTCCCCCCTTAATGAAATTCGGTCCCCGAATTTAAATTAAAACTTTCCCCAAATACTAAAATATTTCAGCCAAAACCATCAAATCGCCGGGGCTCCGAAATCATAAATACATAAAACAAATCGTAGCGCAACGAATGTGCATGAAAAATGAGCATATAACTCAAATCAGAACTCCGTCAAGCATCCCGCAATCATCGGAGTCATGGGGAAGCCATCAATACCAAATCCAAAGCAAAACCAATATGATATAATTCGAAACTATACATGTAAAATATATTCAGGTACTGTTCTCTGACTAGTCCTGCTCAGTACGAAAACACATAGCAATATCATAAAAACGTACTGCTCTATAAGAAAAATCAATCCCTAAAATACGCGTATGAATACTACGTGCGTCTTGTGCACACGGAAATCAAAATCCAAATATGTGCCATACATATGCACAGAAACAACATCTAAGTGCATCGGGTGTGCACGAAACATCTGTCATAGGCAACATGTGTGCCTGACAGCAAAATCAGGTGCATCTGACATGCACGAAAAATCTCGATTTAGTGCATCTGGTGTGCACCAAAATCACACTTCAAAACATGCGCCCAACATGCGCGAAAATCCAAATCAGGTGCATCCATCATGCACGAAATTATGAAATCCAATATCAAGTGCCGAACATGCGCAAAATCAAATTAGGTGCACAAGGTGCACAAAACAAATATCGAACATCACCATCGAAATCAAAGTCCAGGGCATCTAAATGCACAACATACGTAACACTGCACTGCAAGCATATATGAACTATACCGCGTGCAAAAACCAAATCGTGTGCGTATATACGCACAAAATCAACTCAAATGTCTAAAACCGTAAAATCGCAAACATGTGAAACCAAGCACGAAAACGATATCAAGTGCAACACTGTGCAAAGATCGTAAATCCTCAATCATCAAAATCAAATCATGCGAATCAATCACCCAAAACATCGAAATCAATAATGGCGGAATAGTACCGCTCAAGTGCATCCTCTAAGAATCTCGGACCAACTGTCACGGTCACTAGTGGGACGTCTCGTCGATGATCATGAACCCTGGCCTGCTGGTGTGCGTAACACGACCACTCCTGGGTCCAAGTCTTCTCATAATTTGTCCCAGAAAGTTCCTGTCGAGGTCTCTCCCAAATCTCGCCTCTGCAGAACTGTCCGAAAGTCATCGTTCCTTACTAGATCTGTTCTCGTTCCAGAACGGCTGCATACTCATCACGACTCCTTCTGGAAGGTAAATCCAAGTACCACGCCTCGGCATGCGCATCGCATTTCTGATGTCGGCGGAGTGGAACGTCATCTCATCTAGATCTGGTACGAACCTCTTTCTTCACTTTTATCTATTGTCGACCGCTTCGGACTCGTCTCGTCGTGGCTGCATGGACTGAGCTCCCACGACTATCCTCGTATCTGGAGTCTCCCAAGAAATGCATCTCACCACCTAGCATCCGAATTAAGTCGAGCCATCCGATCGATTTGTCAAAACCTCATAATCACCCAAGAGCTCAACATCTTGGGCATAGTATAATAGTATCGAGTACATACCACAGCATCGGTGGTCCAGCCGTAGAAGGGCAAACCCAAGCCTCACTAATGGCGCCGCAGAACTGCCGCAAACCCGAAGGTTCAAAGGCTTTCACACGGTCATTAAGTCGAGTTAGGGTTTCATTCTTCTAGAGGGACCATAGAATTTCCTGCATGTCCTTCCGATTACTTTAAACTTGGAATAGTAGGTTTCTGACATTCGATCGTCTCTGTCGACTCTCAACGTCTCCGCGTGAAGTCGTCTCTAGCTGGAATCAATTTATCTGATGACCTCTCATCGGGGTAGCGAACGAACCACATGTCCTAGTCATTCATCCTCGGTGACTAGCGACCTTCTATCATCTCTTAGTACAACCTTGTACTGCAATAGCTCCCACATCTGGGGCGATATCCCGTCGTTCGCTGCAACAACTGGCTCACTCGTCCGCACGCTGAACAGTGCCTCAATCATCATGAGTAAGTAATATACCAATGGTCATCAAAATCTGGCTGGCCTCTGTCAGTGGCTCAATCCTCTAGTGCTGATCGGCACATCCAAGTAATCTCATATAGCGATCCATCCAACACTCGTGGCGCGAAAGCACAATCAAAAGACACATCTCTACAATCGTGTGTCACCGGAATTATGCTCTGGTCAGTCCTCGTTCGTAACGAGCTCGTGCTGACCGCAACTCTAGCCGTAGCTCTCCCTTCCCGTAATCGTGGCAGCAAACCATAACTGGTACCGATGAGGCTAGATCAGTAATGAATATAATACAGAGCAAAGAAATGTACATCCTAAGGCTCCTTAAGTGGAGTGGCGTGTCGTAAGTATGCCGCGGAACATACCCAGGGTACGTCACTCTACTCTAGTCATCTATTCCATCAACCAAGGGTCATCCTATGCTCCGAAGGTAAAACCTAACGCTCTGATACCAACTTTGTCACGTCCCGAAAGTACGGAACATGACCGGCACTTAAACTACGAAACGTCTCGAGGCGTACGTAATCTAAGTAAACCGAAAACCCAGAAATCCAAACCAAGAAAAGTAGTAGAGTGAAGGAAAACCAATTTAAATCAAGTAGTTTTAATAGCATAGCCGAATTATGCGTTTAAAAAAACATCAAATATTTCCTGAAAATTTCGGCAGAGTCTCCTTTGTAAATACTGGCCCCTAAATGGGATACAACATGAATAGTATACGAAATCAATAAACAGGCAACCCTAAGCGGGAGCTAGCTCTTCGTCAATCGACGGTCACAACCACACAAGCAATATAATATACAACGCCAAGGGCGAGGATCAAAATTCAAAAGGAAACTCAAAAACCACAAGAAAACCACAGAAATACAACGCGCGACTCTAAGGTCGAGAGAATAAACATCACTGGTCTCTATCTCAAATAAATACATGTTTGGTTGATGGAACTTCTAGATACAACAAAATAATGATATACAAGATATATAATGGCGGTACGATACAAATAAACCCACCTACTAGCAAATCACCCGGAAATGGAAGTAGTGCCAGCAAAGCCGTAATGAAACCTGTACGGCGAAACCTGCAAGAACTGTGGCACAACGGGGGTGAGTTGCCAACTCGTGAATAGAAAAACATCTACGGAAAGAAATCGCATAAATAACGCAACCTAGGTCAAAGATCATAATATATCCTCAATTATATATATAACATTCAACCTATAATAAGGCTAGGGTAAATATCTAACCCGAGTGTAATCTCATATGCCCGTGTCCGTGCCTCAGATAGCAATATATCATATGAATGAGGTATGAATGCATGGAAACAGAATACATGTAAATGAAGAACTGTTTTCATAATTTAGTGAGATTTACTTTGTATTTTTAAAATGAGGTATCACAATGAAATCAGCATAAAACAGTGCCTAGCATCGGCACAAAACGTAATCCCAATATCTCGATATCTCTGTATCACAGTCTCTGTACCTCAATATCTCGAAATCTCAATATCTCAATCACAATATCTAGGGCGCCGTCAGTCCAGACCGGCCCCAACCATCCATCTCAAGACCACGACGGTATCCTCCGGATATCCGACGCTTCGGGTAAAATCACCGGTAGGTAGTGCTCCCCTGGCAGGATCACATCGTCATCATCACGCGCTTCTTGCCCCGGGGTACCTTACCGGGTCCACCATGTACCCGAAACGGTTCATCCGTCTCCTCGAATCGGGTCTCGAAATCCATCAGCAAACTCATGGTGGACGACTCATACATCAAGGGAAAAACCGCACTTTTTTTTTATTTAAAAAGAGAGAAATCAGTTTATATAAGTTTTGCGGTTTTCCCCCCAAATCCAGAAAATTTCATGGAAATCCGAATCCAAATCATCAATAGCATGTAAAACCATGAATATAGGCATAACAATGAATAACAGTATGCATGAAGTGACAAGTAATAACTACAATGTTAAGCTGGCATATAAGGCAGGTACACTAATATCATGTCAAATTACTAACTAACAAGCTAAGTCAAGCAATAATATTTTCTAAGGTGTACGTGACATGGCAATTACCGATGAAGATGTGTGTGAGCCGGCAAGTAAGTGTACGTGGTACATACGCATCATCGGTAATGGTGCTGGTGTCCTAACAATATGATATCAACATTGCAATAAGAAATTATAACATAAGTATGCGATGCGAAGCGAACCACAATAATAAGCGGGAGCTGAATACTAGACGCAACTGTAACTAACCTGCATTAATCTAATATAAGTCCTACAAATGGTGCCTTTTGAAATAACACGAATCATGGGGTTTTGAAAATAGGGGCTACGGTGTTTTTATGAAAAGATACGTCTTTTCAAATATCCGTAGGATCCCTTGGGCTGTCTTTTAAAATACCCACGATTCGTTAGTTTTTGAAATAGGTAAGAATCGAATCTAATCTAACAACTAAACTAAACTAAAGGGCTAAGCTAACAAGCTGGACTACAGGTAGGGAAACCGCCTAACATCTGAGTCGATCCATATACATACCTGTATATATATTAGTCGGTGATCCCGCCTCAATAATATCATATCCGATACCCTATCTACAATCAGACATCCCAAGTCAAGAGTACGGATCAATCATCAAGATATAGCTCGTATGTAAATCCGTCGTACGGCATCCCCAAATCTGGGTACGGGTCAATATCATATTCCTCATGCCATTCCTCTGGTATCCACTTTATTCAAGATCGTAGTCTATGGTACTGACCTATGTCTAGTACAATACTAATATCCTCAAGATACTCATGATCAGACTACTGATCGAAAATCTCGTACAGACCGATATCATTAGCGCATATCATCATCAAGGGGTATACATCGCCCAATACGGCCTAGTATCAATATCCTAGCATATCATATCTTATATCACGATCACATGTCGACCATTTTATTAACTACACTATTCACCCGTATCGTCGTCCCAAGATCCGCTATAACACTAGTACGTACCTCAAGTACGAATCCTGCCATATCACCGATATCACAACCACAAAACAAATCTCATCGACTCAGCTCAATCCCAAGTATCATCCTCAAATCCGTATGTGAACACATAGTCCCATACCCATGTGAACACATAACTATAAAGAATCCCATGAGCACATATAAATAGGAATGTGTGCAAGTATGTATGTGTGTATGTGTAGTGCAACACTACCCTAGGGTTCGCAACACTAAAATAATCCAAAACACCAATATCCATCCTAAACATCGTTATTAATCCCAAATAATATATAATAAATTGTTGGTGTGTATACGCATCCGTATACACCACCACGGACTGCGGGGGTGCTATACGCCATCCACCCGACTTCTCCCCGTAGATACAAATCTACTCACCTGGTCCTCGCTCGCCGGTGCCGACGTCGCCACGCGCTTGCTTGTCGTCTCGAAGTCCACATGGGGTACCTACATATCATAACGTACCGTATCGCATTAAAATCCGACTCATGATCAAAACGACTCACGAATCCCACATAGGTCAAAACCTATGGTTGCTTTTACAAATCGACCAAAAAACCCTCGATGTCGGGGTACAAACACCAAACCATCGAGAAAAATCCCATCACACTCATTTGTACAATTACAAGCACTAATTATAATATAAAATAGCTTAAAATTCACAAAAACCCCAATTTCACTTAATAAGTCATTTTTCCGAAAATCTAGCAAGCACAAATCACCGTTTTAGTACAAAACTCGATGTATAAATTAACCTAGCATCCACAATATTCACTAAATATCATAACAAAGTCATATAAACCATTCCTATAATTTATTCTCATCAATTTGCATAAATTCCAAAATCCTAGTTTGCAAAAATATCAATTTTTAACACCTTTTAAAGCAAAATTCACAATTCAACAATTAATCTTGGTTTTGCATAACCTAAGATATTAAACCACTCATAATAATGTTGATGATGTCATAAAAACATAATTACATTTTTAACCCAATTATTTAACCAATTTTAAATAGCTAGTTAGCAAATTAGCGTAATTATCATAATTTTTAAACTAACAATTAACAACTAGCTACTAACTTTGTTTTATCAAGCCATAAGAGCCTAATACATTACACAACCATACACCAATTTCACAAAACCCTAACTTGCATTCAAACCCTTTCTTGAATTTTATAACTAACAAAATCCAACCCAAACTATACACGAAACACTAAATTAGCACTAATTTGAAGCCCTAAAAGCAAGTTAAACTCTTAGATTTGGTTTGTATAAAACAGTAGATAGAAAAATAGAATAATTAACTTAATAATGGTGTGGTAAAAACCCTAGTTCAACTCAAAACATTCTCTTGAAGATCCTAGATGAAAATTGCACCAATATTAACACTAAAACAACTCATTTAAAGAAATCTAACCATAAGAATTTAAATGGGTAAGAATTATACCTCTAGATCTAGAGATCTAGCAAGAAATTTTGACTCCAAAGATTGCCTCCTAGCATCCAAAATCCATGCAAGAAAGGTAAAGAAGAATGGATGAAGGATGGGCTTGAAATTGTGAAGTTTAAATGGAATTTTGATGGAATTTTGATGAGTTTAGAAGAAAAATGAGAGAGGAAATTTTGGGGCTGTTTATTGCAGGAATTTTGGCTGAGGAGGAAGTGGGGAGAGGTGTGGGGGAGTTGTGGAAAAGAATCCAAGTCAAAGCCCCTCCCAAATTAACATAATACCCCCACCTACTTTACTATATATAAAAACCTTATTTTAACCCATTTCTCACATGATTTAAGGTAAAAAGAGGGAAATAAAATTCTTGGGCTGCTACAATATTGTGGGGCCAGCCAAGGGGAGTGAGGGTGAGTGTGAGAGACTTTACAAAAAAATTCTATGCAAAAAGACCCCCCACAATACCATATTTGCAAGTTTTAGTTCAAAATAACTATATTTTTGTTTTCCATAAAATAAATCAATTAAAACTTGAAATAAAATACTAAAAATTTATATTACAACTAGATTTTAATCAACATGATTTTAAGGATTAAAATTATCCCATTTAAATTTGTATTTATCGCTAATTTAATGTATTTTCTTACCGGCTTAAAATAATATTAAAATAATTAATTTCGGAAAAATTTTCAGAAAATTTGAAATTTCACCAGTGGCTCAATAAACACCAAATACTAGCAATTTCATAGATATAATATGTATATTTAATTTTATAATAAATATATTTGTATTTTGACTTTTTACAGAAAACCCCCTTATTTTACCGTTTTTTCGAAACTTCACCGAAACGATTTTCAAAACGTTACAGAGGGTCGGAGAGAGAGTGAGGGCTGCCATTCATTTCCCCCATTAGCTTTTCTTCAACTTCTTCTTCCTCCTCATTTCCCTCCACCTCCACCTCCAAGAATCATCTTCATTTCTTTACCAAAACCCTACACCCTCTTCATTAAAAATGATCCCCACTTCATCCTCAACACATTGGACCAATCAAAGTTGGATTTTTGGAGACTTTGAGAAGCTAAGGTTTTTCTTGAGTTTCCCAAATGAGATATATCTTTTTTCATTTAGTTATTTTTAGTTTCTTGCACCCTAGTTTAGTTTAGATTGTGATTTGATTAGGGTATGTGATGTTTGGAAAATTCAAGAGAAGGGTTTGGATGTTTGTGTTGAATCATGAGGTGTAGTGAGTGTTTTAAGACCTTAGGGATTTATTTAAACACCTGGAAATGAGTATAGAACCAATACACGGACATAGAATTTCCCGATGTCGTCTTTGTGACATTTTAGTGGCATACAGGGAATCTGGAGCAACCCAGGAAGTTTCTGAGAAATAAACTAGCAACTCCAGAGAACTAGTTTGACCAATAGGAGACTACCCTGAGAAGACGAACCCCAACGGAGCACCTTTGGCCGAGCTGGCCGGATTTTGGGTGAGTGTGGCCGGCCAAATTTTGGTGTTTGGTGTCTATGTTAGTTCAGTAGCTCACATACTCCATATACAACTCGCTATACTTGCTAGTTTAGTCCCTATTTAACCTGAGATAAATATGGGAGCATATTGAGGTGTTTTTGGCTATGTTTCCCGAGTTTTGAATGCTTGGTTTTGATTATTGGATTTGTATTTGGTTGCTGGAAGTTTGTACGTCAAAAAAAAGTGTTGTTTGATTGTTTTGCATGCGTAGGCTATAGGTTCTAACCTATGAGGGCACCTTGTGCCGTATTGGTTTTCACGACTTGATATTAATAGCATTGCGACTATGTATTTATTGAAGGTACCTACCCGTGGATTCCGAGACGACAGAGCACATCGATTACTGTTGAACAAGGAGTTTCGCAGGTGACTAGATTTATATCTACGGGGGAAGTCGGATGGATGGCGTATAGCACCCCAGCAAATTTTGATAGAAACCGATATATGGAATATGGTTAAGGAAAACTATAGTAGAA
Source organism: Agapanthus africanus (assembly GCA_030015575.1). NCBI lineage: Eukaryota > Viridiplantae > Streptophyta > Magnoliopsida > Asparagales > Amaryllidaceae > Agapanthus > Agapanthus africanus. Next base: position 176,257,653 of record CM057349.1, read on the forward strand.
AACTATGGATATGGTTAAAAAGGATAGTTTGAGATGAAATGAAGAATCTTATATATATATCAAGATATGAGATAAAAGCTATAGGGATATGACTCTTAGACATGATATGATAGAACTGATGTCTCGAATTGATAAATAAGGATATGAAAAGTGAATGTGAATCACGACATATAAGTATGTAGTTATAAGAGAATAAGTAGGAGATTTATATTAGCAGGATATGAGATTAATAAGCTAGAATGTATATGTAAGATGACTTAATGTGATGAAAAGAATATACGATGTGATATGATGATTTGATTGATACGTCGGTATACGGATACGAGTCGATATGAGAGGATTGATACCTTTGTCGGTCCCCTGATATGAGATTGTTATGGATGTGACCTGGGATATAATTATATAGATATATATATAATGTTGTGGATCATGAGTGATATGTCGTACGAGACGTTAGGTCCGTACCCTCATTGTCATATAGGTTGATAGAATCCCTAATTGATTAATGCCGCCGTACGATGGAGACCATATGTGATGAGTTTTACTTGATGATTGATCTATACCCCTGACTAGAGGATGTCGTACGATGGATTATACCGTACGTGATGTTGTGAGGCGGGATGCCGATTGATAGATTCACCGACTCGGATATGTGATAGAGACGTATACCTTATAGTAGTGCGCTCACGATTTACTTTATGCTACGTTCATGTTATTCTCATTGCATTACATATACATGTGCTAGTACACCTACACCATTATCGATGATGCGTATGTTACACTTACACAGATTGGCCGGCTCACACACTTCATCATCGATAATTGCTATGTCACTTACACAGTAGAATTGTCACATCATTATGATATGTCGCTTGATATACTGTTATTGTTACATCACCGTTCCATGTTGCATGATATACTGATATGCCCACATCACTATTCCATGTTGCATGATATACGGATATATTCACATTTCTGTTTTATGTTTGCATACATCATGCTTCACGATTACATGCATTGAGATGCTGTTTTCATGAGATTCTGAATTTGAGAACCGTGGTTATATTTCAAAAGAAAGTATCTATTGTTTTAAAAACCCGGTTATCTTGATATGATATTTCGAGATGTCCACCATGAGTTTTCTCGGTTCTGAGATTTGTTTTCGAGACCCGATTCGAGGAGTAGAAGAACCGTCTGCGGGTACATTGCGGACCCGATATGGTACCCTGGGTCAAGAGAGAGATTTTGTGGGGTTGACGATGAGCCTGGTAGGGGATCACTACTTACCGGTGATAGTATTTGGACTCGTCGATTATCCGGAGGATACCGACCGGAGTCATGAGATGGATGAGGGCCAATCAGAGTATGCGGCGCCTGAGATGAGATAGATATGAGGGCCGGTCTGAGGATGCGGCGCCTGAGATATGAGGATTCACATGTCGATGCTGGACAAGCATTTCATCATGTTTCGAGTGTCGATGTTGGACACTCAGGTTCCATGATTTTGATGTGTCATTGATGGACACCCGTTAGTTGATATCCTCATATTTACATGCATATGCTTTCATGATATTACATGCATGATGTTGTGTGTCATTGATGGACACGTAGATGTTAGCTACATGCATGCAGGCATTGATTATTATATTGTTGGCACATATTTACATATACGGTCACCCTATGTATCATAGTATAACCTTCATGATATAGTTGACCTAGGAAATCGTTGTTTTATTTGATTTCTATCTAATGATGTTTTCTACACACAAGTTGGCAACTCACCCCTGTTGTGCCACAGTTCTTGCTGGTTGACCGCATGGATCAGTAGGCGCATCGCTGGTATACAGCTTGCATTCGGGTGACTTGCTTGGTAGGTGGTACATATTGGATCGTACTACTCTTGTTTTTATTATTCCTATTGTATCTAGTCAACTCCATCAATTAGAAACTAGTATTTGTATAAGTAGTAAGACTTAGCAAGACTTGTAGTTGCGAGACTTTGAGCGATGGGTTATATGTTCTCTTGGTGGGTTGATGTAATGCTTTGTTCATTATTCTTTGTGTTGATCTTCGCCGTTGAGCGTCGTATACTTATATTGTGACTTGTGTGGTTGTGATTCCGCCGATTGGCGAAAAGCTAGCTCCCGCTTGGGGATGCCTTTTATATTATCATGTATATGTGGTTTTGGATCAAAATATACAAAGGAGGTGCTGCCCAAAATTTTAAAAGACGAAACATGTTTTTCAACTAATAAATTCCACTTGCATTTTTCATGTTCCACTATTTATGCATTAAGAAAACATTTGATTTCACCATAACTTTATTTCAAAACTTCACCTCTTGTATTTTCTTAAAAATGTTTAGATTTCTGGGTTTCGGCTTACTTGAATTACGTTACGCTTTTAGACGTGTGATTTGAGTGCCGGTCACGAACTAGATTTTCGGGTGGTGACAAAGTTGGTACCAGAGCGCTAGGTTTAACCTTGGTTCGAGTCTAGGTTTGACTATGTGGATTCAGGAGCGTAATCTATTTCAGAACCTAGGCTTGACCTTACGGAACTTAGACTTGAACAAGGGGGTATAAGACCCAAACTTTCGTTACATAGGCTGACCCTGATTGATGGAGTAGGTAGCTTGAGTAGAGTGACGTACCGTACGTATGTTCCGCGGCATATTTACGATACGATACTCCACTTAAGAAACCTTAGGATCTACATATTTTGAGATCTGTGATTCTTTTCGTACCCATGATTATACATCCATTTGAGATCCTTGATTCTATTCGTTTTCATGATCATACTTTCATTGATTCTGTTCGTCCTTATGATCATGTATCCATTCTGGATCTGTTGATTCCTTTCATTCCTTAGATCTATTTTCATCGATACATACTTCAGGTTCATGTCATCATGGTTTGAGCGCAGATTGAGCTGCTGCTAGTGATGCGGTCAGGGCGAGCTCGTCATGGACGAGGACTGACCATTGTGTTTTCTGGTAACATTGGAACGTATCGATTTAGTGTTTGTGTTGTGACCTCTCGTTTGAGGCGAGTGTTCGGTTTTGCACCGGATGATCGGGCATTATTAAAGGCTGCCTGTTGTGAGAGGACTATTGATGTACAGCCTATCTCAGAGTTGTGATGCTACCTACCTTATAGACAGATGACCCAGCTATTGCTAAGATTGATGGGATGTCGCTTCCAGAACTTACGAGCTGAGATCGCTGAAGAATTCAGGCGAGATGCGACAGGTGATAGCTAGTCTATCTTGAGTTGAGAGACGAAGGCGATTCGTCAGATTTGCTGCGCTGACGCAGGCCCAGATGAGTTGAAGATTTCCAGTGTGGAGAATCTTACTTAGATCTAGAGTAGATCGATCCAGAGATAGCATTGTTCGTTGGATGATCCGATAGGAGATCAGTAAGTGGACAATCTTCGGATAGAGGACCTCACTCAGATGCGTTGTGAGTTGATCGAGAACAGACGAGTATTGAGTATTCCTCCGATGGTTGGGACGAGTTCCCGAGGACGTGTTCGGCTATATATCTTCTACAGAGTGATGAAGATACCGAGTTAGAGATTTTGAGTCCGTGTGAGAGATTCCGGACTGACTGTAGCCGAGAAAAATTGCAGTACGCAGATTGCATGACGTGACGTCAAAGAGGACGATAATAAAGACGAGTGGAACAAGAGGTTCGTGCGAGATATTAACGAGCTGTTGTTACTTCCCGTTTATGCAAGAGGATCTGATATGTATACAGAGGCGTTGGGATATGGCCAGTTCCCGAGCAAATGTTGTGCTTAGAACGCAGATGTCCAGAAAGAGAGAAAAGGTTATGTAGGAGTACCGGCCTCCGTATAGTTCGGCATAGGAGAGATCGGAAGAGACCTTGAGCAGGTTCCTTTCAGGACACTGCTGCGATACGATTTGCACTGAGGATCAGTTGTGTCATGTGTATTCAGAGAGCCAGAGGCTGACGCCAGTAACGTGCTGCTTTACGAATGGTCATGCTAATTGGCCGAGAGATGACCTGAGGAGTGCCAGAGCGGAATCGTTTCCGTTAGCACACTCGACCGGGCCGATGAGCCGATGGATGGCGAGATTGGTAATCCACAGAGAAGTTGAGGACCTAGAGACAGAGAACGCCAGACCGTGAGCAGGAGGCAAGCGGATGTTCTTGCTCTGCCAGTTTTGGGCGTACCGACATATTTTCGACATTGAAGGAGGTGTACCTCAGTATCATTTGTTGCGATTTGCATTTTTTATCCGAGTATCATGCTTATATCGCTTGGATTTGAGTTTTGATAATTGAGTTTCATGATATTATTTTCGTGCACCATGGCCGCACCTATTGGGTATTCTCATTTTGTGCACAGTTATTGCACTTGATTTATGTTTATACACCGCTACATCGGTTTGCAATTTGTGCATATCTATTGCACTTGATATTCATTTTGTGCCTTGGCTGCACGTGTTTATGATTTCGTGGATTTCATACGGTTGATTTGATTTTGTGCATATGGTACGCACTTGATATGATTTTTGCACTCGGTATAGCTTACATATGCTTGCAGTGCATTGATACGTGTTTTGGGCACGCAGTTGCGCACGTTTATGATTTTATACACCTTGGTACACTCAGTGTTGTTTTTATACGCATTTGAGTTATTGATGAGTTTCCGTACATTTGTTGCACCAGATTAGTATTTCATGCACTGGATGCATCGGATTTGTGTTTAGCTCATTTGTTGCACTAGATTTTCATTTCATGCATTTGCTGCACCAGATTGATATTTCATGAATTGGTTGCACTAGATTTATACTCTGTACATCGGTTGCACCCGATTTATGTATTTGAGCATTTGTTTACCAGATTTGTGTTTTGTACGCGTTTGCACTTGACGTTCGTTTTCGTGCAAGCTACTGCACTAGATGATTTTTACGGACCTGATGCCCTTGGGTTGGATTTTTGCACATATTAGGTGCTTGGTATTGGATTTTGTGCGCACCGGACGCACTTGATTGTAACGCTTCGAAAATCGTTTAGGCAGTTTTTCGGTAATCGGCTAAATTAGCAGTCTTTTCCGTAAAAAGTCAAAATAGGTATTTTTCATTATAGACCTAATTATACAAAATTTAGATAAGATATTACTATAAATTGTTCACTAAAATGTCACTTAAAATTTTCTAGTTAATTAAAAAAAATTCCTTAATTAATTATTTTTAATATTATTTTAAGCTTTTAAAAATACATTTAATTAGTGATAAATACAAATTTAATTAGGTAAATTACACTATTAGGAACCATTATAAACTAAAATTAAGTGTAAAAAAAATTTTAGCAAAACATTTCAAGTTTAATTGTTATGGTTAAAGGGGGTTGAAAATGGAAAGAAAAAGGGTGTTTTTTTAAAGTTTTTTATGTGATTTGCATTTATTACCTTAAGAGATATTATTCCTTGGAAAATTCTACACAACTCACTCATTTCCTCACCTCCCCCACCCTTGGCTGAGACCCCCCTCCAACAGCCCTATTTTTTTCCCATTTTCCTTCTTCAAAAATCCTTGCAAAAATCAACAAAATCCACAAAAATTACGCACATTTCCTTACAATTTCTAACCTAAATCCTATTCTACGTTCTCTCAAACCCTAACTTGTTTAAAAAGTGGATAAAAGAGATGTCTTGGAGACTAGTGCAAGCTAGGAATCATCACTTGTGAGGTATAATCCTAATCTAGTGTTTAATTGCAGTTTAAGTTTGCTAGATTTAGTAGTTTAAGTGTGGAATTTAGTTTAAATTGTTTGCTTCTGATTTTCAAGAGAGGTGTAGATGATCTAATTAGGGTTTTCATTCTTGGGTATTGATCTAAATTTGTAGTTTAACATATTAGGAAATGTTAAGCCTAATCTAGTAGCAAAATTGCTAGTTCTTGCATTTAAATTGTTTGAATTAGGTTCTTTTTGCAAACTAGATATTTACAAAACATATAATTAGGTTAGATAAAATTATAATTAGGGTTTTTATTATTATATTGTGGTGTTAATGTGTAGATTAATATGTAAATTGAGTGTGAAGCATAATCTAATTACAAATTTCTAGCTTTCACTTCAAAATTGTCACAATATTGCTATTTTTATTAAACTAGGTTTTGAAAATTTATTTAAAATGAGGGATTAAAAATAAAGCTAGGGTTTTAGCACATCCTTAAGGTTTCAAGGAGGGGGTTTAACAATTCGAAATGTCCAAAATCAAGTGTAATTGTGGAATTGTAAAATTTTTCTTAAAAGTATCGAAATCGGGCAAGTTTGCAAACTAGAATTTCGATTTAATACAAATTAGGGTGTTAAAAATATAGTAATGGTTTATAAAATCTGGTTATGCTATTTAATGAGTATTATGACCATTAATTTCATTTAAACGTCAAGTTTTGAAGTAAAACGGTAAATTGACGTTTTCTAGGTTTTTACGAAATCGGACGATTTGATCGATTTTAAATTTTCGATGATTTAAACCATATTTTATATTATAAATAATGAGTTTTGAAACTACGAGTTGTTTGTTGATGTTTTACCTCGATCAATCGGCGTTTGTACGCCGATATCGAGCGACATTTGGTTCTTTTGCATGAGCGGGTCATAGGTTTTAACCTATGCGCGTTCGTGTGTCGTTTTGGTTTGTCCATGATTCAGTTTATGATATTATATGTGTTTGCATATAGGTACCCCTCACGTAGACTTCAGACGAGGAAGAAGAGGAGGGCGACATCGTTTTCGGCAGACAAGGACCAGGTGAGTTTATATATATCTATGGGGGATGTCGGGTGGATGGCGTTTAGCACCCCCGGAAACGTAGAATAGGAATATTACTTAATGTCATTAGGAAGCCAGACGTGACCTTAGATTCTTGGTGAGTAGGACCCTAGTAATCACCTTAGGTTTGACTAGACTAATTTAGAAAGACCTTACCAGAGGATGAATATCTTGGAGGAGGTTCGTAGGTTTCAGGTAGATACGAACACACGCACACACAGAAACTTGACTTGGTGTATATGTGTGTGTGTGTGTGTATATATATAGGGTTATGTGTAGGTATATATATACACAGCATGTATATGTGAGATAAGGATGTGTTATGATACCTGGGGATGAAACAATATAACTGGGCTTGATGCCGTGATCTCTTGGCAATACAGTCGTGTTATGATGTTAGCGGATCATTAGAGAATGAGATAACAGATAAGTATACATAAACAATAATAGGTGGTGATGATATTGAGGTACATGAGACTCTAAAATAGAACCCGGACTGTAACTTGTGACTGAAATCACGATATGATATATGTGTGACTTGATTACGATATCATATAGGTGTGACTTGATTACGATATGATATAAGTGTGACTTAATCACGATATGATATATATGACATGAAATTTCTGAAGATAAATTGACGATGTATAATTATGCTGGTAATGATATATGATTGATGTATGCGATTACAGTACAGTACCTTGATCATGACAATAATTTATGATGATATTATACGAATGATGTTGTACGTAGGTGATACTTGACCCGTACCCCGATATTGGGATGCCGTACGATGGATTTTACCGTACGAGGCATATATGTGATGATTGATCCGCACTCTTGATTCGAGGAAGCCGTACTACGTACGTGACGCTATTGAGGCTGGATCGCCGACTATTAGAGATATGGACTCAAACCTTAGGTGGACACTTATTTCTTATCGACTAGTTACTTAGGTTTAGTTTCTTATGGGGTTAGATAGACACTAGTAGGCTCGAGTCATATAGTTATGGTTAGACATGTATATTACAAATGAGTGGTTAATACACATCCGGCTTTACATTCAGACCGTAATTATCATGTTGCATGTTCATACATATGTTTTTTTAATCAGTATCAAACTCTGCCTGTTAGGACACCAGCACCATTACCGATGATGCGCATATTCCACGTGCACTTATTTGCCGGCTCACACACTTCATCATCGGTAATTGCTATGTCACGTACACTTTAGAACATATTATCTTTTATTGATAGAATCAGCTAAAAGCTAGATCGATATAATATTGCGATTATTCTAAGGTGTTAGTCTAGACATGGCATTTATTACTTAGACATTTCATGCATTCGCATTTCCATGTTATCATATAGTATTGTGGGGCTTATGCCTTCACTTATCATTTACATACTCATGGTTTTGGGATTTTGGATTTCTATGAGATTTCTGGATTTTGGGGAAAACCGCAATAATATATATAAAAACTTCTCTCTCTTCTCCTCTCTTTTTAAAATATAAGTTGCGGTTTTCTCGTGATGTATGTGTCGTCCACCATGAGATTTCATGTTTTCTGTTGGATTTCGAGACCCGATTCGAGGAGTGGATGAACCATCTCGGAGACATGGTGGGCTCGGTATGGTACCCCGGGGCAAGAAGATCGAGTTATAGACGATGAGCCTGGTAGGGGAGGACTACCTACCGATGATGTCTGGCACGGCGGATATCCGGAGGATACCGACCGTTGTCATGAGATTTAATGATATGGACCGATCCGGACTGACGGAGCCCGAGATATTGAGACTATGAGGTATTGAGACTTGAGATTTACATGTTTTGTGTCGATGCTTGACATGGATTTCCATGGATTTCATCGTTGATATTTCAGATTTCTATATAAATTTTACCATGATAAAAGCTAAAGATTTCTTATACAGATATATCAAGATTCCAGGATTTGTTATTTTACATTCATGGTGCATGCATACTCATTTACATGACATATTACTCTTTGAGGTACTGGCACAAGCACAGAGTATTTGCACTTACACGTAGTTTATTACCCTGCAATACTAGATGACTAGTGAGATATTAGTATATTGTTATGACCTAGGATAGCGTCGTGCATTCGATTTCTTTTCGCAGATATCTTCTACTCACGAGTTGGCAACTCCCTCGTTGCGCCAAATTTTATTACAGGTTCGATGTACAGGTTTCCTAGGCAGCTTGCTGGCACATCGTTTCATTCAGGGTGATTTGCACGGTAGGTTGGTTCACTTGTATCTGGACCGCCGTTGTACTTTTAATTATTTCATTTGTATCTAGTAAGCTCCATCAACCAAACTTGTATTACTTGATATGTTTACTGGACCAGTTATTTATTGTGACCTTAGAGTTGCGCTTGTATTATTGTGGTATCTGGTGGATTTGTTTTCTTCTGAGTTTTGAGCCTCGCCCTTTGGCGTTGTATATTATCGTGCTTGATGTGGTTGTTTCTTCCTGTTGGCGTAGAGCTAGCTCCCCTTTGGGGATGCTTTTTATTGTTTGTTTATATATTATTCTTGTTTGTACCCGTATGGGGCCAGTTTTAACAAAGGAGACTCTGCCGAAATTTTTGAGAAAATTGGATGTTGCTTTTAAACTTGTTTTCTACATGTTTTCCTTTACTTCTTCTTCGTTTTATGGTTTAGATTTCTGGGCTTCGGCTTACATAGGTTACGTTGCGCCTCTAGACGCTTCATAATCTAAGTGTCGGTCACGTTCCGTACTTTCGGGTCGTGACAAAGTTGGTATCAAAGCGCTAGGTTTAACCTATATATATGTCTAGGGTGACCCTTGGTTGATGGAGTAGGTGACTTAGGTAGAGTGACGTACTGTGGATATGATCCGCGACATACTTAAGATACGCTACTCTGCTTAAGGAGCCTTACGATGTGTAAGTCCACGTTGCTCATCCCGGTTCTTACGGGGAGGCGGAAATGACGAAAAACAATGATTTGGCGCAAGGCAACATGGACTTAAAGCACGGATCTTTGCTAAACTAGTAACTAGTAAACAACTAGAGGCTTTAACTACTATGCTGTAGAAAGTATACCTCACGAAACCGGTCCTTCGGGTCTTCATTCCGCTGTCCCGCTCGTCCATCCAAGCTCCAAGTGTCGATCCGGACCTTGGACACCTCCGCGGCCTTCTTGAGTCGAAGACGATCCACCCGAGAGCTGTACACCGAGCTCCACCTCGAGCCGAGGCAACTAGGGCGACGAGATAGCTAATCTAGAAGCCCTAAGTTGTGTAGAAGTGATGTATGGATGTGTTTGTCTTTGTGGGATCTTTTTCTCTCAACACATGAGATCAAAAGATAAAATCAAGGGGAGGAAGAAGGAGGAGGATTTAGCAACCATGAGAGCTCATTTTCTTTTCTTCTCATGAGCTAGAGCAAGAGAGAGAAATGAGAATGAATTATGAGCTAAAGAAAATGAGCCATGGTTCAATAAAGCAAAAACATTATCATTACTAATCCCATCAAGATAAAGTTGATGGCTACATTGAAATGACCATTTTCATAATCAAAAGAAAAAGAAAATCAAAAGAAGAGTGTAGATCTCTCATGAAGGTCAATGGTCAACCTCGGTCAACCGGTCAACAAAGTCAAGAGAGGTCAAGGCGGTCAAATGGTCAATGCAATTAGCCATCATATAATTATCACTAATAGGATTAGCAAACAATGTCCCCGGCTCATAATGGTTTTGACCGAACCAACAGTCAAAACCCTAATGAGGCACCTCCTCCTTCTCCACTACGCAAAACTGTGCATACACACCCGCATCCGCATTCCGTAGAATGCGAATGCACAGAAGACAAAACAAATCCATCTGTGCAATACTAGAATACGGCTTAAACCAAAACCCACTAGTATTGCCTGCCTGAACACCATACGCACACAAGTGTACGCAAGTGATCGCAGCCCTGCCGTAAAACCATACGGCCTCTATACGTTTCGCCCAGTGCAGGGAAACTCTCTGTGTGGGACTCTAAAGACTCGACACTACGCTGGCAGTGGGTTTAACCACAGACCGCAAGCGGCACTAGCTGTACGTAACGGTCCCCAGGTAGATGTCGATAAGAAGGCCGATGAGGTAAACCCATCCAAACTCCTACTGAGCCTGTATGTGACAATCTCCGTACAGTCCGGTCTGTTCGTCTGATACATCGCATGGCGGGCCTAGGGGGGCGGTAAACGTCAGTCCCCTAATAGCGGTACAAGTCGTGTCGGAGTGTAGCCCAAAACACCCTGAGATAACACTGGAAACCTACCAGTATATCTCGCTTGCCCTGGCTCGTATAATGGCTCTCCTAGACACAGCGCGATGTCAACCCCCAATACCGGGAGAGACGAATCCTGTCTAACCGTCACTGCCTCCAAGTGCTTCGGGACTACACCCAACTACTACCTGTTTGCACGACTCCTTTGAGCCGTGGTAGGGTAGTAATCTAAGTATAGTGGGAACACACTCGAGGCGAAGTGACAGTATCAAGTCAGCGGACTAAGCTGTACTCATGTCACCTGGGAACTGATAACTGACGATAGGTATAATACCATCCATCAGTTCCCGACGAGTCCTGTCCAGTATACTCGTAACCTAACGAGCACCCGCATACTATCTCCAGTACGACGTACTGATGGCTGTGGGACAGACCACCTCCCATGCTAGGATGAGAAGCGTAAACGCTAGTCTACTCCGGAGTATCGATGCCCTGTCTCGATAGTCCTACGACTAGGGACCTGTATAAGGATGTGCTTATAGATTACCCAGCCCCCACAAGTATGACTGCCATCACAACGCGGGTAATCAAGCAAAGATCCTAAGGGCTCAACCAATATGTATAAGCGATATGCTAAAAGAAACACATGCACATATTGAAGTAGAAACAAACCAAGTAGCATACTACCATTTTTAGCAAGATTGTCTATACAACTGTGAATATCCCAAGCTTCCATTAAGTAATATACAATCTAGTATGATACAGTAATGGCCTCTAGGGCATATACACTAACAATCTCCCACTTGCACTAAGGCCATGTTCTGGCGTATCGAAGACCTATCATCTCGATCAGCCGCTCGAACTGAGTCTGGGGTAGGGCCTTCGTGAGTGGATCTGCAGTGTTGTTCTCCGTATTTACTCTCTTCACCTCGATTTCCCGGCGATCTACGATCTCCCTGATCAGGTGGTACCGCCTCAAAATGTGCCTGGACTTCTGATGGGACCTGGGTTCCTTCGCTAAAGCTATAGCTCCGTTGTTGTCGCAATACAGTGGTATTGGATCAACAATGGTAGGAACCACCTGAAGCTCCGTGAGAAACTTCTTCATCCAGACAGCTTCCTTTGCGGCATCGCAAGCAGGCTTCCATAGTTGAGTCTGCAACGGTCTCCTGCTTGGAACTCTTCCAGCAAACCGCCCCTCCATTGAGGGTAAAGACATAACCCGACATGGACTTGGAGTCATCCTTGTCACTCTGCAAGCTGGAGTCAGCAAAGGCCTCAAGCTGGAGGTCTTTTCCGCCATACACCAAGAACATCTCCTTAGTCCTTCTCAGGTACTTGAGAATGTTCTTTACCGCTATCCAGTGTTTCTCCCCTGGGTTCGACTGATACCGGCTTACAACGCTCAATGTGTATGCTACATCTGGTCTGGTACACAACATCGCATACATTATAGAGCCTACCGCAGAAGCGTAGGGTATAATAGACATGCGATCCCTTTCCAAATCAGTCTTGGGAGACATCTCTTTGGAGAGGGTGATCCCGTGACTAGCCGGTAGATTACCGCGCTTGGAATCTTCCATACTGAACCTTTTCAGTATGGTGTCGATGTACCTTGACTGTGAAAGTCCCAACATCCTCTTAGATCTATCACGATAGATCTGGATCCCCAGAATGTAGTTGGCATCGCCCAGGTCCTTCATGGAGAACCTCTGCGACAAGAATCCTTTGACTGACTGTAGCATAGGAATATCATTTCCTATTAGGAGAATGTCATCCACGTACAAGACGAGGAATACTACAGTTCTCCCTACAATCTTACTGTAAATGCATGGTTCATCTGGGTTTTTGATAAAGTTGAATTCTTTGACAGTATCATCAAAGCAGATGTTCCAACTCCGCGATGCCTGCTTAAGTCCATAGATGGACTTTAGCAACTTGCACACTCTACCGCCGCTCCCACTCTGAATGAATCCCTCAGGCTGATCCATATAGACGCACTCTTCCAAATTTCCATTTAGGAAAGCCGTCTTTACGTCCATCTGCCAGATTTCATAATCGTGGAAGGCAGCAATGGCAAGAAGGATCCGAATGGATTTCAGCATAGCCACTGGAGAAAAGGTCTCGTCATAGTCCAAACCAGGTCTTTGACGAAAACCCTTTGCAACAAGTCTAGCTTTATAGGTCTCAACCTGCCCATCTACACCAATCTTCTTTCTGAAGATCCATTTGCAGCCTACGGGTTTTACCCCTTCTGGAGCAAAGTCCAAAGTCCAAACTTTGTTGGTGTACATAGACTTCATTTCGGCTCGCATTGCATCCAGCCATTTTACCGAGTCACCGCTCTGAATGGCTTGCTGGAAGCTAGTAGGCTCACCATAATCCATGGTGCAATCCTCTCTATCCCCGTCTATGAGAAAACCGTAGTATCTCTCGGGCGGATGAGATTGCCTACTACTCCTGCGGAATGGCGCTGGGATGTCCGGTTCTCTTGAAACTTTTGGTTCTTCCAAGCTTTCAGTAATAGCTTGTGGTTCAGGAATTTCTTCCAGTTCTACTACGCTCCTACTTGCTTCTTTTTCTAAAAACTGATGTTCCAGAAAGTGGGCATGACGAGAAACAAAAACCTTTTGTTCCTCTGCGTAATAGAAAAAATACCCCTTGGAGTTCTTTGGGTATCCCACAAACTTACACAGTACTGAGCGTGCCTCGAGCTTGTCCGCATGCTGCTTTTTTACAAAAGCTGGACATCCCCATATCTTCAGATACTTAAGACATGGTTTCTTCCCACACCACATCTGATATGGTATGGTAGGCACAGTCTTGGAGGGAACCTTGTTTAAAAGATATGCAGTTGATTCTAGTGCATAACCCCAGAAGGATCGCGGCAACTCAGCCTTACTCATCATGGATCGAACCATATCCAATAGGGTTCGATTCCGCCTTTCCGATACACCGTTGTGTTGTGGTGTGTATGGAGGAGTAAGCTGAGAGAGAATTCCATTCTCTTTTAAGTAGCCCAGAAACTCGGCACTCAAGTATTCACCACCTCGATCAGATCTCAGTGTCTTGATACTTTTGCCTGTTTGTTTTTCAACTTCATTCTTGTATCCTTGAAATTTCTCAAAGGCCTCGGATTTGTGCTTCATCAAGAAGACATGCCCATACCTAGAGAAATCATCTGTGAAAGTAATGAAGTATGAATAACCACTTCGCGCATGTGTAGACATTGGACCACACACATCACTGTGTATGAGTCCCAAGAGCTCACTTGCTCTTTCTCCGTGTCCAGTGAACGGTGTCTTTATCATCTTTCCCATGAGACAAGATTCACAAGTGGCATAAGACTGGTACTCGAACGGATCCAAGTATCCTTCTTTATGTAACTTTGTCAACCGTGTCTCATTAATGTGACCCAGTCTACAATGCTATAAGAAATCCTGATTTAATTCCGGAGACTTTCTTTTAAGTGTGTTCTGGACACTGAAGACCTGAGCTTGATTCAAAACGTATATACCGTATTTCAATGTACCTGACCCAATCAGTACTTGATTTAGGTGGATGTTTACTACATCGCTTACAAAAGTAAAATCATATCCTTCCTTAGAAAGTAAGGATACAGATATGATGTTACAAGTCGCACCTGGTACATAAAAACAGTCACGCAGAATCAATATCTGCCCAGTTGTCAGTCCTATATGATATTCTCCTACGGATTCAGCATACATGCTCATTCCGTTAGCAACCCTGAGAGTCATATCACCTTTCCTGATAACCCTACGGTTTCTCAGAGCCTGTAACGAATTACAGATATGAGATCCTGATCCGGTATCCAATACCCAGGAAGTAGGGTTAACTGACATACAGTTCTCTATTACAAACACACCCGAAGCCGAATCCACAACATGCTTCGAATTCTGGCTACTGGCTTTGCAAGCCTTGCAATCCTTCTGCCCATGTTCATTCCCGTAACAATAGGAACGTCCCTCTTTTACTGCATCCATTCCTGAAACTTCTGCCTTTCCCTTTCTTTCTACTTCCCTGGTTTCCTTCAGGGTAGTAGGTAGAGACTGTTGAACTAAGTCAGCATCTGACCCGTTCTTCAACGTGGTCTTTAGGTCCGAGAGCTCAAAAGAGCTAGTCTCTGTAAGGACGTTGCCCCCTACAGATGACCCGATAGCCAACCTCGCTGGAAGCAATTCGTTCGAGGTCTCATATCTTGCGATACGAGATTGCTCTCCATATAAAACTTTGTTATGGAGGAAGATAGAAACTGAGTCCATCTTCTTGTGCTGCCTCTGGTTCACACCATCAACTGAGGCTAACACGAGGCACTTGGATTTCGCAGAGTTCCTTTCCGATGTCTCGCGGATATGAATATCCGTGACAGGGGAAACTGGACCTGAGACGGCAGGGGTTGGATCAGTCAAGAGGTGTCCCGGCTTGTCATTGGCAATGGACATCTGGACAGACCTTTGCCAGTCATAACAGTCAGATTCAGTCATTTTATTATCTAGATGTAACCTAGGTGCGGTCACTGGGTCGCTGCAATTAAGAGAGAGAGAAGAAAACACTCAGCATGATGCTCTTGCAAGTTTAGATTTGTTTTTAATTTATCTAAACAGGATGGCTCCCACTGTCTCTCGAATCCCTCCTCAAACCATAAAGGAAGAACTAGTCCGGATCTATCTCACCGTACAATTCTTGCTTAACCGTTCAGCCAGGCCAGTGTCGGTACTTCGAGGGAGGTTTTCCAACGCTTTCGCGAAGTTCCTTAATTAAGTAACCTCTTTTTCCTGTGGGCGTGGCCCCGCTAACACCTTTCTAGACACCTACTAGGTTTATAGCATTGATCGTTAAGTGAGAGATTTCCCGAGGAGTAGCATATACTCACAGTAGGATCGGGATCCAAAAATCATCGCGTGATAAAACCGAAGGAATCCTACAAGAATCATCACACTCCAAATGGTATGCAGCTCTAGCAAGTTTCAGTACTTATGAAACTCCCGATGTGGATTTTTGCCCCATGCTCTTATGACCTTGACGAAGGCCAACATATCATAAGTCACATGTCAAGTTCTACCCATCATCGTCCAGGTTAATTTGAACCCACCCGTACATACCCTTGACGAAGGCCAAAATAATAGTACGACTATCCCAAACCAACGCATCTATCTATGCTACAGATAAATATTCAGCAGCTACCAATCATTATGCCTTGGCGAAGGTCAAAATACATAGCTTGAATACTACTGAATATATAACCGAGATGACGGAGAGCTACGAATGGTTTTGGCGAAACCGTGAACGTAGCGAACTTGATATAGTCGATGGAACGAGATAGCTTTTAAAAGGAGTGGTTCAAGCTCCATGTTTAAAATGCTGGTTTTTGAAAAGAACCGAGTGGTTTTCAAAGTGTTCCAACGACTTTTACTTGGTTTATTTTCTTGCATTAGTTCTTTTAATGCGTCCCATCATTTAAACATACCATTGCAGAAAACAAGACGTACGCTTATGCCATTCGCATTCGCCACGGGGCCCCGTCATCACCCGTTAGGTTACTTAACTAACGACAGAGCGGGGGCTGGGCTAGCGCGGCTGAAAAACATAAGCAATGCCTAAATAGTTATCATATATAGATATATAGCAATGATAGACATTACAGATCACAGATGAACACTTTGGATATACTAGGAATCCGCGATTCGTTCAAACTTGCAACGAAAAGCGGATTGCACGGTCGCGATGAATAGCCAAACCCCACCCTAGACCCCTACGGGTGCGGCAAACTACCCGCCAAGTATCCGAAGTGAAGCAACCTCCCTCAACACCGTGAGTAGGCCACTCGGCACTTCAAGATACCCGGTAGTTTGTGCACCCCACCTTGGGTCTATCCTAGGAGCAAAAACAGTAAAAAGAAATTATACAATGACGGCTACAACCCCGACCCGGTTGTGCGGCCAAACAAATAATATTACATCAATTTACATATTTTACAATGAATGAAAGAAAAAGAAACTCTCATCTCACACCCATTCCCGGCTATTCATCCGCGACAATCCACCGAGTTCATATCCACAAACCATCAACATTACAGATCACAGATATGTATAACCCCCACTAATCGACTTATAGCGATTAGTAGACGTTTAATACATATATCACATCACAGATAATATCCATTAGCCAAAGTGTACGGAATACCGATCAAAATACGGATTTTTAACCACCCCAAAAGTCAATTTGCTCTCTGGAAAATCTGGGTGGAAAAAACATGTATTAAAAATCCCAAAATATCCAAACTAAAACACTGCACAAAACCCGATCCAGTGCCGAGTCAAAACGGCGGCGAAACCGCGGCAATGAGCATGTCATTGCCGCGGAACCGCGGTCGTTTGATCGAATCACTGGATCGATTTTCTGCAGTGTTTTCACAAAACCCTGAGACGATTTTTCATATATTTTAAATCACCTTTTGAGCAGTATGAAAATCGACAAAAACTTGAGGTTTTTGCGGATGTGTTTTGCGACTTTTTTCCGATCGATGTTCTAAAAACTTTGCTAACTTACTAGTTTATGTTTAGCTAGGCTCTGATACCACTGTAAGTCAACGTTGCTCATCCCGGTTCTTACGGGGAGGCGAAAATTACGAAAAACAATGATTTGGCGCAAGGCAACATGGACTTAAAGCACGGATCTTTGCTAAACTAGTAACTAGTAAACAACTAGAGGCTTTAACTACTATGGTGTAGAAAGTATACCTCACGAAACCGGTCCTTCGGGTCTTCATTCCGCTGTCCCGCTCGTCCATCCAAGCTCCATGTGTCGATCCGGACCTTGGACACCTCCGCGGCCTTCTTGAGTCGAAGACGATCCACCCGAGAGCTATACACCGAGCTCCACCTCGAGCTGAGGCAACTAGGGCGACGAGATCGCTAATCTAGAAGCCCTAGGTTGTGTAGAAGTGATGTATGGATGTGTTTGTCTTTGTGGGATCTTTTTCTCTCAACACATGAGATCAAAAGATAGAATCAAGAGGAGGAAGAAGGAGGAGGACTTAGCAACCATGAGAGCTCATTTTCTTTTCTTCCCATGAGCTAGAGCAAGAGACAGAAATGAGAATGAATTATGAGCTAAAGAAAATGAGTCATGGTTCAATAATGCAAAAACATTATCATTACTAATCCCATCAAGATAAAGTTGATGGCAATATTGAAATGACCATTTTCATAATCAAAAGAAAAAGAAAATCAAAAGAAGAGTGTAGATCTCTCATGAAGGTCAATGGTCAACCCCGGTCAACCGGCAAAAAAGTCAAGAGAGGTCAAGGTGGTCAAATGGTCAATGCAATTAGCCATCATATAATTATCACTAATAGGATTAGTAAACAATGTCCCCGGCTCATAATGGTTTTGACCGAACCAACTGTCAAAACCCTAATGAGGCACCTCCTCCTTCTCCACTCCGCAAAACTGTGCATACACTCCCGCATCCGCATTCCGTAGAATGCGAATGCACAGAAGACAAAACAAATCCATCTGTGCAATACTAGAATCCGGCTTAAACCAAAATCCACTAGTATTTCCTGCCCGAACACCATACGCACACAAGTGTACGCAAGTGATCGCAGCCCTGCCGAAAAACCATACGGCCTCTACACGTTTCGCCCAGTGTAGGGAAACTCTCTGTGTGGGACTCTAAAGACTCGACACTACGCTGGCAGTGGGTTTAACCAAAGACCACAAGCGGCACTAGCTGTACGTAACGGTCCCCAGGTAGATGTCGATAAGAAGGCCGATGAGGTAAACCCATCTGAACTCCTACTGAGCCTGTATGTGACAATCTCCATACAGTCCGGTCTGTTCGTCTGATACATCGCATGGCGGGCCTAGGGGGCGGTAAACGTCAGTCCCCTAATAGCGGTACAAGTCGTGTCGGAGTGTAGCCCAAAACACCCTGAGATAACACTGGAAACCTACCAGTATATCTCGCTTGCCCTGGCCAGGGACTACTCGTGTAATGGCTCTCCTAGACACAGCGCGATGTCAACCCCCAATACCGGGAGAGACGAATCGTGTCTAACCGTCACTGCCTCCAAGTGCTTCGGGGCTGCACCCAACTACTACCTGTTTGCACGACTCCTCTGAGCCGTGGTAGGGTAGTAATCTAAGTACAGTGGGAAAACACTCTAGGCGAAGTGACAGTGTCAAGTCAGCGGACAAAGCTGTACTCATGTCACCTGGGAACTGATAACTGACGATAGGTATAATACCATCCATCAGTTCCCGACGAGTCCTGTCCAGTGTACTCGTAACCTAACGAGCACCCGCATACTATCTCCAGTACGACGTACTGATGGCTGTGGGACAGACCACCTCCCGTGCTGGGATGAGAAGCGTATACGCTAGTCTACTCCGGAGTATCGATGCCCTGTCTTGATAGTCCTACGACTAGGGACCTGTATAAGGATGTGCTTATAGATTACCCAGCCCCCACAAGTATGACTGCCATCACAACGCTGGTAATCAAGCAAAGATCCTAAGGGCTCTACCAATATGTATAAGCGATATGCTAAAAGAAACACATGCACATATTGAAGTAGAAACAAACCAAGCAGCATACTACCATTTTGAGCAAGATTGTCTATACAACTGTGAATATCCCAAGCTTCCATTAAGTAATATACAATCTAGTATGATACAGTAATGGCCTCTAGGGCATATACACTAACAGGATGTACATTTCTTTGCACCGCATTTCATTCGTTCCTTTGATCTATCTTCGTCGATATTAGATGGTGGTTTCTGTCACCACGGTCGCACGGGCAGAGGGAGCTGCCGTTCGAATGCGATAACCCTTAGGGTATCGTTTATTCTTGAGGATTGAAGTATTGTTTAGCGTGCGGACGAAGGGTATTCACATGCTGTCCAGGCGAAGTTAAAGGGTTCGAACGATTGTCAGAAATCCATTTTCCCAAGTTTAAGGTATTCGGAAGAACATGCAGGTACTTCTATGGACCCTCTAGAAGAATGAAACCCTAACTCAACATAATGACCACGAGAACGCCCTTGAATCTTAGGGTTTACGGCAGTTCCGCGGTGCCATTAGTGAGGCTTGGGTTTGCCCTTCTACGGCTGGTCCGCAGATGCTGGGGTATGTACTGGGTATTTTTAAACTGTACTTGAGTGTTGAGCTCTCGGCGAATTATGGGATTTTGATGAATCGATCGAAAAGTTTAATGTAGTCCGGATATCAGGTGAAGGGATAGATTACGTGGGAGACTCTAGATATGAGTATTGCCGTTGGTAGCGCAGTCAGCACAGCTACCAAGAGACGAGTTCGAGCAATCGACATCAGAGGAAAGAGGCGCACATTGACGATAGTGTTTACGATTATGATTTGGTGATTTGAATTTCATATTTCCGTTGATTGGATTTTGGTCTTTTGAGGATTTTGTTCTACGATTGGTATTTCTTATGTGTACATTCATTATATTATATTCGTGTTTCATATATCAGTTGTATTGATGTTGTTTTGTACATAGCCAGTGCACTTGATTTGGTTTTATACATTTTGATATATTGATTTGATTTCGTGCATATGGGTTACACATGATTTTGATATATGCTTCGACCTAGTTTTCATGCATTTTCGTACTGTGATTTCGATTTCGATATTCGGTGTATGTTTTCGTGCACCATGTGCACATGATTGAGATTCTTGCGCACACTTGGCGCACTTGATGCGATTTTGTGCACACCAGATGCACTAAATCGGGGTTTTGTGCAGATTAGATGCTCCTGATATTAGAGTCGTGCACGCCCGTTGCACTTGACAGATGTTTTTGGTGCACACCTGTTGCACTCAGTTTTGCTTTTGTGCGTATTCATGGCATCTGTATTTGGTTTCGATTTCAGTGCGCACCGGACGCACATGATATCTTTATGATGTGATTGGGATTGATTTCAGTTCGAGCAGTATGTTTTTATAATCATTACTATTTGATTTAGTAACCAGGCGGGACGTGTATGTTAAATGAAAGATATAAATATGTATAGCTATTTTTTTAAAAATAAACGTCCGCCACTTGTGCCGTGACACGTGCATCGCACGGCGATTTTCAAAAAGGCGTTTTTGCGTGTTTCTTTATTAAGATGTTTAGCCGATTTTACAACGATGCGTACTATATCTAAGTTATAGTTTTGATATATATTATGTTGGTTTTCGTATTGGGTTTTGGATATTTTATTTTCACCATAACTCCGATGATTGTGTTATGCTTGACGGAGTTGATTTTAGTTATGTATTGATGATTTCGGAGCCCCGACGATTTGAGAGTTTTGGCTGAATGTTTTAGTAATTGGGGGGGAGTTTTAATTTAAATTCGGGGACCAGATTTCTTAAAGGGGGAAGATTGTAACGCTTCGAAAATCGTTTAGGCAGTTTTTCGGTAATCGGCTAAATTAGCTGTCTTTTCCGTAAAAAGTCAAAATAGGTATTTTTCATTATAGACCTAATTATAATAAATTTAGATAAGATATTACTATAAATTGGTCACTAAAATGTCACTTAAAATTTTCTAGTTAATTAAAAAAAATTCCTTAATTAATTATTTTTAATATTATTTTAAGCTTTTAAAAATACATTTAATTAGTGATAAATACAAATTTAATTAGGTAAATTACATAATTAGAAACCATTATAAACTAAAATTAAGTGTAACAAAAATTTTAGCAAAACATTTCAAGTTTAATTGTTATGGTAAATGGGGGTTGAAAATGGAAAGAAAAGGGGTGTTTTTAGATAGTTTTTGATGTGATTTGCATTTATTACCTTAAGAGATATTATTCCTTGGAAAATTCTACACAACTCACTCATTTCCTCACCTCCCCCACCCTTAGCCAAGACCCCCCTCAAACAACCCTATTTTTTTCCCTTTTTCCTTCCTCAAAAATCCTTGCAAAAATCAACAAAATCCACAAAAATTACACACTTTTCCTTACAATTTCTAACCTATATCCTATTCTACTCTCTCTCAAACCCTAACTTGTTTAAAACGTGGAGAAAAGAGGTGTCTTGGAGACTAGTGCAAGCTAGGAATCATCACTTGTGAGGTATAATCCTAATCTAGTATTTAATTGTAGTTTAAGTTTGCTAGATTTAGTTGTTTAAGTGTGGAATTTAGTTTAAATTGTTTGCTTATGATTTTCAAGAGAGGTGTTGATGAGCTAATTAGGGCTTTCATTCTTGGGTATTGATCTAAATTTGTAGTTTAACATATTAGGAAATGTTAAGCCTAATCTTGTAGCAAAATTGCTAGTTGTTGCATTTAAATTGTTTGAATTAGTTTCTTTTTGCAAACTAGATATTTACAAAACATATAATTAGGTTAGATAAAATTATAATTAGGGTTTTTATTATTAGATTGTGGTGTTAATGTGTAGATTAATATGTAAATTGAGTGTGAAGCATAATCTAATTACAAATTTCTAGCTTTCACTTTAAAATTGTCACAATATTGCTATTTTTATTAAACTAGGTTTTGAAAATTTATTTAAAATGAGGGATTAAAAATAAAGCTAGGGTTTTAGCACATCCTTAAGGTTTCAAGGAGGGGGTTTAACAATTCGAAATGTGCAAAATCAAGTTTAATGGTGGAATTTTAAAATTTTTCTTAAAAGTATCGAAATCGGGCATGTTTGCAAACTAGAATTTCGATTTAATACAAATTAGGGTGTTAAAAATATAGTAATGGTTTATATAATCTAGTTATGCTATTTAATGAGTATTATGACCATTAATTTCTTTTAAACGTCAAGTTTTGAAGTAAAATGGTAAATTGACGTTTTCTAGGTTTTCACGAAATCGGACGATTTGATCGATTTTAAGTTTTCGATGATTTAAACCATATTTTATATTATAAATAATGAGCTTTGAAACTACGAGTTGTTTGTTGATGTTTTACGTCGATCAATCGGCGTTTATACGCCGATATCGAGCGACATTTGGTTCTTTTGCATGGGCGGGTCATAGGTTTTAACCTATTGCGCGTTTCGTGCGTCGTTTTGATTTGTCCGTGATTCAGTTTACGATATTATATGTGTTTGCATATAGGTACCCCTCACGTGTACATCGGACGAGGAAGAAGAGGAGGGCGACATCGTTTTCGGCAGACAAGGACCAGCTGAGAAGATGTATATCTACGGGTGAAGTCGGGTGGATGGCGTTTAGCACCCCCGCAAACGTAGAATAGGAATATTACTTAATGTCATTAGGAAGCAAGACGTGACCTTAGATTCTTGGTGAGTAGGACCCTAGTAATGACCTTAGGTTGGACTAGACTGATTTAGAAAGACCTTACCAGAGGATGAATATCTTGGAGGAGGTTCGTAGGTTTCAGGTAGATACACACACGCGCACACAGAAACTTGACTTGGTGTATATGTGTATGCGTATATATATATAGGGTTATGTGTAGGTATATATATACACAGCATGTATATGTGAGATAAGGATGTGATATGATACATGGGGATGAAACAATATAACGGGGCTTGATGTCGTGATCTCTTGGCTATACAGTCGTGTTATGATGTTAGCGGATCATTAGAGAATGAGATAACGGATAAGTATACATAAACAATAATAGGTGGTGATGATATTGAGGTATATGAGACTCTAAAATAAAACTCGGACTGTAACCTGTGACTGAAATTACGATATGATATATGTGTGACTTGATTACGATATCATATAGGTGTGACTTGATTACGATATGATATAAGTGTGACTTAATCACGGTATGATATATATGACATGAAATTTCTGAAGATAAATTGACGATGTATATTTATGCTGGTAATGATATATGATTGATGTATGCGATTACAGTACAGTACCTTGATCATGACATTAATTGATGATGATATTATACGAATGATGTTGTACGTAGGTGATACTTGACCCGTACCCCGATATTGGGATGCCGTACGATGGATTTTACCGTACGAAGCATATATGTGATGATTGATCCGCACTCTTGATTCGATAAAGCCATACTACGTACATGACGCTATTGAGGCTGGATCGCCGACTATTAGTGATATGGACTCAGACCTTAGGTGGACTCTTATTTCTTATCGACTAGTTACTTAGGTTTAGTTCCTTAGGGGGTTAAATAGACACTAGTAGGCTCGAGTCATATAGTTGTGGTTAGACATGTATATTACAAATGAGTGGTTAATACACATCCGTCTTTACATTCAGATCGGAATTATCATGTTGCATGTTTATACATATGTTTCTTTAATCAGTATGAAACTCTGCCTGTTAGAACACCAGCACCATTACCGATGATGCGCATATTCCACGTACACTTATTTGCCGGCTCACACACTTCATCATCGGTAATTGCTATGTCACGTACACTTTTGAACATATTATCTTTTATTGATAGAATCGGCTAAAAGCTAGATCGATATAATATTGTGATTATTCTCAGGTGTTAGTCTAGACATGGCATTTATTACTTACACATTTCATGCATTCGCATTTTCATGTTATCATGTAGTATTGTGGGGCTTATGCCGACACTTATCATTTACTTACTCATGATTTTGGGATTTTGGATTTCTATGAGATTTCTGGATTTTGGGGAAAACCGCAATAATATATATAAAATCTTCTCTCTCTCCTCCTCTCTTTTTAAAATATAAGTTGCGGTTTTCTCGTGATGTATGTGTCGTCCACCATGAGATTTCATGTTTTCTGTTGGATTTCGAGACCCGATTCGAGGAGTGGATGAACCGTCTCGGGTACATGGTGGGCCCGGTGTGGTA
This sequence comes from Agapanthus africanus, assembly GCA_030015575.1. Lineage (NCBI taxonomy): Eukaryota > Viridiplantae > Streptophyta > Magnoliopsida > Asparagales > Amaryllidaceae > Agapanthus > Agapanthus africanus. The sequence goes on from CM057349.1 coordinate 176,282,560, forward strand.
CCCCGGGGCAAGAAGATCGAGTTGTAGACGATGAGCCTGGCAGGGGAGGACTACCTACCGGTGATGTCTGGCGCGGCGGATATCCGGAGGATACCGACCGTTGTCGTGAGATTTGATGATATGGGCCGATCCGGACTGACGGATCTCGAGATATTGAGACTATGAGGTATTGAGACTTGAGATTTACATGTTTTGTGTCGATGCTTGACACGGATTTCCATGGATTTCATCGTTGATATTTCAGATTTCTATACAAATTTTACCATGATAAAAGCTAAAGATTTCTTATACAGATATATCAAGATTCCAGGATTGGTTATTTTACATTCATGGTGCATGCATACTCATTTACATGACATATTACTCTTTGAGGTACTAACACGAGCACAGAGTATTTGCACTTACACGTAGTTTATTACCCTGCACTACTAGATGACTAGTGAGATATTAGTATATTGTTATGACCTAGGATAGCATCGTACATTCGATTTCTTTTCACAGATATCTTCTAGTCACGAGTTGGCAACTCACCCCCGTTGTGCCAAATTTTATTACAGGTTCGATGTACAGGTTTCCTTGGCAGCTTGCTGGCACAATATTTCATTCAGGGTGATTTGCACGGTAGGTTGGTTCACTTGTATCTGGACAGCCGTTGTACTTTTAATTATTTCATTTGTATCTAGTAAGCTCCAGCAACCAAACTTATATTACTTGATAAGTATACTGGACCAGTTATTTATTGTGACCTTAGAGTTGCGCTTGTATTATTGTGGTATCTGGTGGATTTGTTTTCTTTTGAGTTTTGAGCCTCGCCCTTTGGCGTTGTATATTATCGTGCTTGGCGTGGTTGTTTCCGCCTGTTGGCGTAGAGCTAGCTCCCGTTTGGGGATGCTTTTTATTGTTTGTATATATATTATTCTTGTTTGTACCCGTATGGGGCCAGTTTTTACAAAAGAGACTCTGCCGAAATTTTTGAGAAAATTGGATGTTGCTTTTATATTTGTTTTCTACATGTTTTCCTTTACTTCTTCTTCTTTTTATGGTTTAGATTTCTGGGCTTCGGCTTACTTAGGTTACGTTGCGCCTCTAGACGCTTCGTAATTTAAGTGCCGGTCACGTTCCGTACTTTCGGGTCGTGACATTGATTGAGATTTTATTCGTGCATGTTGGATGCACTTGATTTAGATTATATTCGTGCATGCTTTATGCACTTGATTTAGACATCATTCGTGCATGACGGATGCACTTGATTTGGATTTTCACGTATGTTGGGCGCACGATATGAGATATGATTTTGTGCACACCGGATGCACTCGATTGGGATTTTCATTATGCAAGTTAGTTGCACTGGGTTGAGATTTTCGTGCACTATAAATGCACTTGATATTATTGTCGTGCACATCCGTTGAACTGGACAGATACTTTCGTGCACACTCGTTGCACTTATTTGGTTTTGTGCACATTGGTAGCACTTGTATTGGATTTGATTTTCGTGCGCACCAGACGTACGTGATTGTTGGATACGCCTTTTGAGGGTGAATTTGCTCTTGAGCACCTTGTTTTAATGTTGGACACTATACTATGTAGTAGCCGAACATGACTGATCCGAGGACAGTACCTGAGTACCTTGCATGCATTAAAAGTTTAACAAGAGTTTTTCAAAAAGGAGCTATAGTCTTTCTATTTCCTATATGTCCGCGAGCGACACGAACGTTTACAAAGGAAAACCTTTTGGGATATTTCAAAACGGCGGAACGTATATTTGAGCAAAATATATATGAACGTATATTTATTACTTTACAAATGAGCGTCCGTCACTTATGCCGTGAGTCACGCATCACACGACGATTCAGAAAAGATTTTGCATGTGTTTTATACTGTATTAGGAGATTTTTCCAATGATGCGTACTATACACGTATTATAGTAATTGACTAGTGCATAATGGATTTCAGTAGTGGATTTCGAGATCTGTATCTCCATTGTAACTCCGATGATATGCGTACAAATCTGATGATTTGCGTGACGCTTGACGGAGTTCGATTTTGAGTTTCGTACTCGTTTTCAGGCGCACGCGATGCGCTATAGTATTTCTATATCTTCCGTGATTTCGGAGCCCCGTTGATTTGAGTTGATTGTTAAAATGTTTTCACATTTAGGGGTTTAAATTTAAATTCGGGGACCGAATTTATTTAAGGGGGGAAGATTGTAACATTTCAGAAATATAAAATATTATCTTTGGTATTTAATATTAAAATAATATATTTCGTGAAAACTACCCGATTTGTGAAATTTGGGTTTTCGTATAATGGTACAAATATATACCAATAATTGTGAAATAATTGGAGATTAAAATGATTTATTGATTTAAATATATATTTATTGGCTTTGGCATTTTTATAAATAATTATACGCAAGTTTAAATAAAAATTGATTAGTGCACTACTAATCGTAATTAAGCCAAATCCGTGTTTCTACATTTTTCCATGGCTAGTGCACCATGTCATGTTGCATTTTGTTGTATGTTGTCGCATTTGTGTTGTTTTATTGGTATTATGTCTATTATTGTGAGAAAAAGAGAAAAGAGTTAAAAAGAGAATGATTCGAGAGAGAGAGAGAGAGAGTGAGGCATGGACTTGTGAGGGTGAGAATAACAGAGAGTGAGGGTAGGGGGGAGAGAGAGGGCTGCCTTTCATTTCCCCCCTTAGCTTTTCTTCAACTTCTTCCTCCTCCTCATTTCCGTCCACCTCCATCTCCAAGAATCATCTTCGTTTCTTCACCAAAACCCTACACCCTCTTCATTAAAAATGATCCCCACTTCACCCTCAACACATTGGACCAATCAAAGTTGGATTTTTGGAGACTTTGAGATGCTAGGGTTTTTCTTGAGTTGCCCAAATGTTTTATATCTTCTTTCATTTAGTTTAGTTTTAGTTTCTTGCACCCTAGTTTAGTTTAGAATGTGATTTGGTTAGGGTATGTGATGTTTGGAAAATTCAAGAGAAGGGTTTGGGTGTTTGCGTGGAATCATGAGGTGTAGTGAGTGTTTTAAGACCTTAGGGATTTATTTCAAGACCTGGAAATGAGTATAGAACCAATACACGTATAACAACTTAGATTTGCGATTAGTGTTAATTAAACGATAAAGTGGGTTTTTAGTAAAAAGTTTACCAAAATAGTTTTCAAATATTTTATAAAAATTAATGAATATTTTATTAATATTTATTGCGGGCTTGCACACACATGTGCATGTTAACCTAGGTTTATTTGGGGGGTTAACCATGCTTAAGTAGCCATGGTGTATTAACCCATTCCATTAAGTGTAATTAATTAAATAAATTAGTTTTCAAATTTTAAATATAAATGGTTTTTTTCTTTTGGGTTGACTTGAGAGAGAGAGAGAAAGAGAGAGAGAAAGAGTGAGAGAAGGCATCATGAGGCATGGCAAGCATGCCATGCATTTAATGAGGAAAGAGAGAGGCATGGCTCTCTAAACTCACTCCTCATTTCCCTCACCCTCACTCACGCATACATTCACATACACTCCCTCACTCTCTCATTCACAACTCTCATTTTAATTCTCTTCTTCATTTTCTTCACCTCATCTCTTCACTCACCCCTCAACTGAAACACTCCCTCGTTCCTCACAAACCCTAACCTAAATCTTTACTACACTTCACAAAACTGACCACTTCCTTCATTAAACTTGATCCTAAACCCCAATTGATCATTTAGAGCAAGGAAATCATGGATTTTGAGCAAGTGTGGATAGGTATAAATCCCTCAATGTTAACTAGGTTCTTATTATGTAGTGTTGCTAATTAGTTTTAGTTTAGAACACTTAAAGTATAGTTTTGTGCATGATATCGTATTTTAGTGTCATATTAGGATGTCTGTGATCTGCTGTGACCCCGCGACTTTACGGTGAAAACAAACAGTGTAGTAGTGCAGTGCCAGAGATCCTAAGTTCTTACCTGAAACCCTAACCCGATCCCACCGGTTTTGGTCGGCGACGTGAGGCGATTTTCCGGCGAGCTCGGCCGTACAGTGGCCTGGGGAGTTGAAACTTTGTGGGTAGCTGTCTGCAGTTATTTTGAGTTGTTTGGTACTGCTAGATTTTTTAGTAATGACAGTGGGTAAAACCTGGGATCGATTAGCTAGTTTTAGTATTTCGATTACGCGCGTTACGATATCCGACACGGTCTCCGACTCAGTTTCTGCGCTTCGCTGGATTTGTGCACTTGGGTCTGTTTTAGTGATGTCGCCACACACGTTAGCCACTAAGCGAGCATATGTGAGTTTTTAGAGTCGGCGTGTCCGTCTAAGCGTAGTTTGAGCATAATTATATGTGTTATTGGTCGATTCTGAGTTGCATTTGCTATGTTTTGTGTTAATAGGATCGCAGGCAGGGACTTTGGACGCTGCGAAGAAAGGGAAGCAGGTGGACGGATATACTTAGCTAGAGATCACCGGTGAGTAGATTTAACATCTACGGGTGAAGCGAGTTTTACGAGCGAAACGTTGTAATCGGTCGCCCATATGGCGTTATGCGTCAGGGCTTGATAGGGTATTGTAGCCGCATATTTATATTCATATACATTGATTGTGCATATGTACCATTGTTGCATACCCCATTTCCTGTTGCATATGGACATAGTATTAATGAGACACAACACTGTTACTAACGGTTCATGTTGCACGAGCACTAAACTGCATGCCACACACACCGTTAGTAATTGCCATGACACTCACACTATAGAATTGCAATGAATAATATATTGTTTAACTTACCTTATTATTGATGATTAGACATGATGCTTGTTCTTTTGCGCATATGAATTACATACTTACATACATACATACTTGCGTACACACATACTTGCTATAGTTACACGTGCATCCTTAGATGATGTTGGATTTGATTTTGGAGAATTGGGAACCGCATGATATATTTTAAAACTGGATTCATTTAAAAGAGCGGTTTTCCGTTGATATGCTCATATTATGGTTTTATGTTGCATATATCATATTGCATGGATTTACGCATTGAGATATGGATTTTATGTGATTTCTGGTTTTGAGAACCGTGGTATTATTTCTAGAAAGTATACATTGTTTTAAAAACCCGGTTTCTCTTGATATGATATTTCAGTGCGTCTACCATGAGTTTTCTCGGTTCTGAGAGCTTGTGTGAGTATACCTGATTCGAGGAGCGGGAGACACCGTCTGTGGGTACATGGTGGACTCGGTATAGTTTCCCAGGGCGAGAGATGATTACGTGGTGTAGACGATGAGCTTGGCAGAGGGAGTATGATCTACCGGTGATAGTATAGAGCCCAACGGATATCAGGAGGATACCGTCTGGGAGTTCTGACATGAGATATATTGAGGGGCGATCTGGTATGCGGCGCCTGAGAGATGAGTATTTACGTGGTGGTGTTGGACACGAGTATTTCATGATATTTTCTAGTGCCGATATTGGGCACTCAGGTTCCATGTGATTTACAGGATATGAGGGCCGGTCAGAGTGACGGCGCCTGAGGTATTAGGATTTAGGGTGTATTGATGGACACCGGGTTTTTCCCACGAGGATGATTCATGAGGATGATATGTTTTATCCCATACTTAGCATTTATTGATATGCATTGCATCATGTATTTGTAGTACCTGATAGATTACCTTTCATGATTGTTGCATTTCCATATTTCCATATTAATAATATCAGATTACATGTGATAGGGTATCGCAGTACGTGCATACCTGCGATTACCTATTTGATGTTACTTACTATTCACGAGTTGGAAACTCACCCCCGTTGTGCTGCAGTGTTTTGCAGGTTGACCCTCAGAGTAGTTGCGGCAGGGCTATCTCATTGCATCTTTTTACAGCGGATACCACTACAGTCGGCAGTGAGCCGTTTTGCTATAGGTGGGTTTTGCGGTTATCCGTTTATATTCATTATACACCTTATTGTATTTAGTACTCTCCATCTACCATTTCATGTATTGACTTAGAGACGAGTTGTGAGGACGATATTGTATATTATTTTTATGACTCTGGGTGTCGTGCTCGTGTCAGCCGGCTTTTATTATGCAGTGTTATCTCTTTATGTTGTTTTTCACTTATACCGTCTATTTCTTCGCTACGGCGTCGTATATTATGTTGTGGTGGTTGTTTACGCCTTTGGGGCGTGATTTCTTCCCGTTGGGGATGCTTTATTTATTTTCTTTGATGTTTTACTTATGTTTTACGTTGTACATGTTTCTGGGTTAGTATTTACAAAGGAAGTGCTGCCGAAATTTTTAAGAAAATAAATTTAAAACTTTAAAGATTTTTACTGAAATTTCCAAATTTTTTTAACAATGTTTTATCACTTACTACTTTTGATGGCTTAGGTTTCTGGGTTTCGGCTTACTTAAATTGCGTTACGCCTGTAGACGTTCCGTGGTTTAAGTACCGGTCACGTGCCAAATTTTGGGTCGTGACAAATTTGGTATCAGAGCGCTAGGTTTTACCTTTTGAAGGATAGGATGATCTTGGTATGATGGAGTAGGTAGCTTAAGCAGAGTGGCGTAGCGTGTGTATGTTCCGCGACATACTTACGACACGGTACTTCGCCTAAGTGACCTTAGGACTTGTTGGTTGAAATTCCTTCCGTGATTATATACATCCTTGTGATTCGATTTTCGTATTCTTATCGAATCCTGTTTTCATTTTCAGCCATTATGCCGCTGAAACTACGAGGGCGCAGAGAGCGGCCATGAGGGCCGAGGTCATAGTTGGCTCGTCTGAGACGAAGACTGACTAGGGTGGTACGCCCGTTGTTCAGGAGCAGATTGATCCACTTTCGCTTGATCGTATGTATGCAGGATTTGCGCAAGATGATGGGATCATTAGTGGATGCTAGTAGAGCGCAGCGACAGGAGGTTATCCCACCTGCTACGTGGACCGTGATGGTACCTATGGTTCAGGCAGTTGTGTTAGTGTATATGCCCTAGAGGCCATTACTGTATCATACTAGTTTGTATATTACTTGATGGAAGCTTGGGATATTCACCTTGTATAAACAATCTTGCTCAATATATTAGTATGCTACTTGGTTTGTTTCTACTTCAATGTGTACTTGTGTTTATTTCAGTATATCACTTATACGCATTAGTGGAGCCCTTAGGATCTTTGCTTGATTACCAGCGTTGTGATGGCAGTCACACTAGTGGGGGCTGGGTAATCTATAAGCACATCCTTATACAGGTCCCTAGTCGCAGGACTATCGAGACAGGGCATCGATACTCCGGAGTAGACTAGCGTATGCGCTTCTCATCCCAGTGTGGGAGATGGTCGGTCCCACAACCATCAGTACGTCGTACTGGAGATAGTATACGGGTGCTCGTTAGGTTACGAGTACACTGGACAGGACTCGTCGGGAACTGACAGGTTGGTACTATACCTATCGTCAGTTATCAGTTCCCAGGTGACATGAGTACAGCTTAGTCCGCTGACTTGACACTGGCACTTCGCCTCGAGTGTGTTCCCACTGCACTTTGATCACTACCCTACCACGGCTCAAAGGAGTCGTGCAAACAGGTGGTGGTTGGGTGCAGTCCCGAAGCACTTGGAGGCAGTGACGGTTAGACAGGATTCGTCTCTCCCGGTATTGGGGGTTGACATCGCGCTGTGTCTAGGAGAGCCATTACACGAGTAGTCCCTGGCCAGGGCAAGCGAGATATACTGGTAGGTTTCCAGTGTTATCTCAGGGTGTTTTGGGCTTCACTCCGACACGACTTGTACCGCTATTGGGGGACTGACGTTTTACCGCCCCCTAGGCCCGACATGCGATGTATCAGACGAACAGACCGGACTGTACGGAGACTGTCACATTCAGACTCAGTAGGAGTTCAGATGGGGTATCACCTCGTCAGCCTTCTTGTCGGCATCTACCTGGGGACCGTTACGCACAGCTAGTGCCGCTTGCGGTCTGTGGTTAAACCCACTGCCAGCGTAGTGTCGAGTCTTTAGAGTCCCACACAGAGGGTATTCGCCTCTGGGCAAAACTGAGTAGAGGTCGCATGGTTTTGCGACAGGGTTCGTTCTCATCCGCGCACTTGTGCACGTTTGGAGTCCGGACGGATATTACTGGCTGGCTCTGGTTTGAGTCAGATGCCGGTATATGTTTTGGGGTTGCTTTTATCTCAGTATTCATGTTCCTCGGAACAAGGATGCAGGTGTGTATGCACGGTTATTTGAGGAAGAGGAAGATGACTTTCATTAGGGTTTCGGAACGGGTGCGTATGCACAGTTGACAGTCGTCTTTTTCCAAACCCTAATGGATTTGTATTATATCAATTAATAATATATAATAAAATGAAATTGAGTCATGGTTGGTTTTTGTTGACTTGTTGACCATGGTTGACTTGTTGACCATGGTTGAAGTTTTGACCATCATCATTACAAAAGAAAGATGCTCTTTGATTCTAGCAAATTCATTTAATGTTTGAAATGATAATGGCCATTCTAAAACTTTCCATCAACCTTTTCATTTTCATTATTATTATTATTGATAATTCTTTTTCTTTTGCATTATGGTTGCAAGAAAGAAAAAGGATAGCTCATTCTATCATATTCATTCTCTCTCTTCACTTCATCTTCTTCTTCCTCTAGCTAAAGAGAAACCTTCTCATGTGTTGAGAATCCTTCTCTTTAAAAAGAAAAGCACCCCTTAGACTCTCTCTACTCATTCTAGGTTCAAGGTTTAGCAAGCCGGAAACCCTAGTTCACTCAAAGATCGAGGAAGAGCCCAAAGGTCGAACCTTCGAGGTGGATCCATCTTCGACGGAAGAAGGCGACAAGAAGAGAACCATCAACCTCTACAAAAGTTTGAAGAAGAAGGAGTTCAAGTTTAGGTATAACCATCCTCATCCGAGTAGCTAACTTTCTTTAGCTTGTATGCTAGTTTTAGTTTAGCTAAAGATCCCGACTTTGCTTAGTCCATGTTGCCCCTTGCGCTAAAAATTTGATTTTTATACCGTTTCCGCCTCCCCGTAAGAACCGGGGGTCACAACGTGGACTTACAGTGGTATCAGAGCCTAACTAAACTTAAACTAGCTTAGTAGTGAAGTGTAACGAAGTTCGGAACCGAAAAAAAATCACAAAACCGGAAAAACAAAACCCTAAGTTTCTGTTGAAATTTTTTCTGCTCTAAATGAAAAACTTTATACTTGTAAATTCGGCTCAGGGTTTTGTGTGAACACCCAAGAAAAACGATGCAGTGATTCGTTCAAACCGCCGCGCTTCCGCCGCACGAGGTAGGCATGTGCCGCGGAAGCGCCGCGGTTTGTCGTCTTCTGTGCATCGTTTTTCGTGCAGTGTGTGTCTGTGTTGGTTTTGGGATTTTTAAAATATATTATATGTGCCCAGATTTTCCAGAACTGAAATTCACTTTTGGGGTCCTATAATTCCGTATTTTTCCGAACTTCACTGCACTTTGACTATGATGGTTATATCTGTGATGCTTGCATGTATTGAACGTCGGCAAATCGCTATAAGACGATTAGTCGGGGTTATACATGATCTGTGTTTGATATTGGAATGTGTATATGAATGTATTGGACTGTCGCGGGTGAATAGCCGGGGTGGATGTGAGATGAGCTTTTGTTTTTCTTTCATTCATTGTAAATGTAAATTGATGTAATTATATTATTTGTTTGGCCGCACAACCGGGTCGGGGTTGTAGCCGTCATTGTATAATTCCTTTTACTGTTTTTGCTCCTAGGATAGACCCATGGAGGGGGTGCACAAACTGCCGAGTACGGCGGGTAGTTTTTCGCACCCGTAGGGGTCTTGGGTGGGGTATTTGGCTATTCACCGCGACTGTGTTATCCGTTTTTCGTTCCAGGCTCGAAAGGATTGCGGATTGCTAGTATATCCAATGTATTCATCTGTGATCTGTAATGTCTATCATTGCTTTCTATTTAAGCGTTGCTTATGTTTTACAGCCGCGCTAGCCCAGCCCCCGCTCTGTCGTTAGTTAAGTAACCTAACGAGTGATGACGGGACCCCGTGGCGAATGCGAATGGCATAAGCGTACGTCATATTTTGGTTGTTTTCTGCAATGGTAGGAATTAAATGATGGGACGCATTAAAAGTACTAATGCAAGAATATCACGCATTAAAAGAACTAATGCAAGATAATAAACCAAGCTAAAATCGTTGGAACACTTTCGAAAAACCACTCTGTTCTTTTCAAAACTAACTTTTAAACGCGGAGATTGAGCCACTCCTTCTAAAAGCTATCTCGTTCCATCGATTATATCAAGTTCACTACGTTCACGGTTTTACCAAAACCATTCGTAGCCCTCCGTCGTTTCACATGAATAGTCAATAGTATTCAAGCTGTGTTTGTTGGCCAAAGTCAAGGCATAGTGATTGGTAGCTATTGGGTATTCATGTGCAGCATAGATAGATGCGTTGGTTTGGAACAGTCGTACTGCCTTGTTGGCCAAAGTCAAGGGTAGGTACGGGTGGATTCAAATTAACCTGGAGAACGACGGGTAGAACTTGACATGTGACTTATGATTTGTTGGCCAAAGTCAAGGTCATAAGAGCATAGGGCAAAAATCCACATCGGGAGTTTCATAAGTACTGAAACTTGCTAGATTTGCATACCATTTGGAGTGTGGTGATTCTGGTAGGATTCCTTCAGTTTCGTCACGCGATGATATTTGGATCCCGATCCTACTGTGAGTATAAGCTACTCCTCGGGAAATTTCTCACTAAACGATCAATGCTATAAACCTAGTAGGTGCCTAGAAAGGTGTTAGCGGGGCTACGCCCCCAGGGAAAAGAGGTTATTTAATTAAGGAACTTCGCGAAAGCGTTGGAAAACCTCCCTCGAAGTACCAACACTGGCCTGGCTGAACGGTTAAGCAAGTATTGTGCGGTGGGATTGATCCCGGCTAATTCTTCCTTTGTGGTTTGAGGAGGGATTCGAGAGACAGTGGGAGCCATCCTATTTAGACAAATTAAAAACCATTCTAAACTTGCAAGAGCATCGTGCTAAAGTGTTTCTTCTCTCCCCCCTGCAGCGACCAAATTCGAAATGACTGGACTTAAGTTACTTCTAGATAAAAACATATTGACAGGGCCAAACTACAAAGATTGGCTCAGGAATGTCAAATTGGCAATCTCTTACGACAAGCTGGGGTATCTTCTTACCACCAAAGCTCCCCCCGTCCCAGGTCCCACCTCCAGCGTCGCGGATAAGGAAATCCGTAAGATTTGGGAGATTGACAGCGCGAAGGCCAGATGCCTCGTACTTGCCTCGATGGACAACGACCATCAGAGGAGGCACGAGAATATGGATTTGGAATCCATATTTCTTCATACAAAAGAACTGTATGGAGAGCAGTCTCGTATCGCAAGATACGAAGTGTCGAAGAAGTTATTTTCGACAAAGTTGGCCGTCGGATCATCGGTAGCGGACCACGTGCTTAAGATGATTGGCTACACTGAGGAGCTCGCGGAACTTGGGACCACGTTGGACAGTGAACTCTATACGGATATAATTATCCAGTCCCTTCCATCCACTTACGCCCAGTTCATACTGAACTTCAACTTGCAAGAAAAGGAAGTTGAACTTTCAGAACTTCTCAACCTGCTGAGGAGCGCAGAGGGCACCCTACAGAAGGGTAGGGAAACACCCGCTTTGTTTGTAGGAGGATCTTCTTCCTCTAGGTCCAAGGCGAAAGCCAAGGGAAAGAGGAAGAAAGCCCCCGCCAAACCAAGAGGCGGTGTTAGTAAAGTGGGTGCGAAGGGAAAGGAAAAGGCAACAAAGATTGCGGGGAAGCTTGTTGGAAAGGAAGAGTGCTTCTATTGTCATAAGAGTGGACACTGGAAGAAAGATTGCAGGGCTTGGAAAGCCAGGACACAGGAACTGAAGCAGGTTGCAGCTTCAGCTTCAGGTGTGTATGTTATTGAAAACTGTCTTTCTATAAACTCTACTTCCTGGGTATTGGATACCGGATCAGGATCTCATATCTGTAATTCTTTGCAGGCGTTGAGAAACCGTAGTGTTTTGAAGGCAGGTGACATGACCCTCAGAGTTGCAAACGGAGCTAGCATGGACGCTAAAGCCGTGGGGGACTATCACCTGGGAATGTCAGATGGGCATGTTTTGGTTTTGCGTAATTGCTTTTTTGTACCCAACGCAACTTGTAATATCATTTCTGTATCTTTAGTTTCTAAAGAAGGTTATGAATTTGCGTTTGTAAGTAATGTTGTAAACATTCACCTTAATCAAGTTCTGATTGGGTCAGGTACACTGAGCAATGGTATATACGTATTGAACCAACCACAGATTTTCAATATCCAGAATACACACAAAAGAAAGTCACCAGATATTAATCAGGCTTTCTTATGGCATTGTAGACTGGGTCACATCAATGAGACACGGTTGACTAAGTTACATAAAGAAGGATACTTGGATCCGTTCGAGTATCAGTCTTATGCCACTTGTGAATCTTGTCTCATGGGAAAGATGACAAAGACTCCGTTCACTGGACACGGAGAAAGAGCGAGCGAGCTCTTGGGACTCGTACACAGCGACGTGTGCGGTCCAATGTCTACACTTGCTCGAAGCGGTTACTCTTACTTCATTACTTTTACGGATGATTTTTCAAGGTACGGTTATGTCTTCTTAATGAAACATAAGTCCGAGGCTTTTGAAAAGTTCCAGGAATATAAGAATGAAGTAGAGAAACAGACCGGCAAAAGTATCAAGATTCTAAGATCGGATCGAGGTGGAGAATACTTAAGTGCCGAGTTCCTAAATTACTTAAAAGAGAATGGGATTCTCTCTCAGCTTACTCCTCCATACACTCCGCAGCACAACGGTGTATCGGAGAGACGGAACCGAACCCTATTGGATATGGTACGGTCCATGATGAGTAACGCTGAGTTACCGCGATCATTCTGGGGGTATGTGCTAGAATCAGCTGCGTACCTTTTGAACCGAGTTCCTACTAAGACTGTGCCAACTACACCATATGAGATGTGGAGTGGGAAGAGACCCTATCTTAAGCACATTAAGACATGGGGATGTCCAGCTTTTGTTAAAAAGCAGCATGCGGACAAGCTCGAGGCACGCTCAGTACAGTGTAAGTTCGTGGGATATCCAAAGAACCCAAGGGATATTTCTTCTACTGTGAAGAGGAACAAAAAGTTCTTGTTTCTCGTCATGCCTACTTCTTGGAAACTGAGTTTTTGGAAAACCAGATAAGTGGGAGCACAGTAGAACTGGAAGAAATTCCAGAACCACGAGCTATTACTGAAAGCTTAGAGGAACCAGAGGGTTCAAAAGAACGGGACATTCCTACGCCGCTCCGCAGGAGTAGTAGGCAGTCTCATCCGCCCGAGAGATACTACGGTTTTCTCATAGACGGGGATCGAGAGGATTGCATCATAGATTATGATGAGCCTACTAGCTTCCAGCAGGCCGTTCAGAGCGTTGACTCGGTAAAATGGCTGGATGCAATGCGGACCGAAATGGAGTCCATGTACACCAACAAAGTATGGACGTTGGACATTGCTCCAGACGGGGTAAAACCCGTAGGATGCAAGTGGATCTTCAAAAGGAAGATTGGAGTAGATGGACAGGTTGAGACCTATAAAGCTAGACTTGTAGCAAAGGGTTTCCGTCAAAGACCTGGCTTGGACTATGACGAAACCTTTTCTCCAGTGGCTATGCTGAAATCCATTCGGATCCTTCTTGCCATTGCTGCCTTCCACGATTATGAGATTTGGCAGATGGACGTAAAAACCGCTTTTCTAAATGGAAGTTTAGAGGAGTGTGTCTATATGGATCAGCCAGAGGGTTTCATTCAGAGTGGGAGCAGCGGAAAGGTGTGCAAGTTGCTTAGGTCCATCTATGGACTAAAGCAGGCATCGCGGAGTTGGAACATCTGTTTTGATGAGACGGTCAAGGAATTTGACTTTATCAAAAATCCAGATGAACCATGCATCTATAGTAGATTTGTAGCGAGAACTGTAGTATTCCTTGTTTTATACGTGGATGACATTCTCTTAATAGGAAATGACATTCCTATGCTACAATCTGTCAAGGGTTTCTTGTCACACAGGTTCTCCATGAAAGACCTGGGTGATGCCTCTTACATCCTGGGGATCCGGATCCATCGTGATAGATCCAAGAGGATATTAGGACTTTCACAGTCCAGGTACATTGACACCGTACTGAAAAGATTCAGTATAGAAGATTCCAAGCGCGGTAACCTACCGGCTTGTCACGGGATCACCCTCTCTAAAGAGATGTCTCCCAAGACTGATTTGGAGAGGGATCGCATGTCTATTATACCCTACGCTTCTGCGGTAGGCTCTATAATGTATGCGATGTTGTGTACCAGACCGGATGTAGCTTATGCACTGAGTGTAGTAAGACGGTATCAGTCAAACCCTGGGGAGAAACATTGGATAGCAGTAAAGAACATTCTCAAGTACCTGAGAAGGACTAAGGAGATGTTCTTGGTGTATGGCGGAAAAGACCTCCAGATCGAGGCCTTTGCTGACTCCAGCTTCCAGAGTGACAAGGATGATTCCAAGTCCATGTCGGGTTTTGTCTTTACCCTCAATGGAGGGGCGGTGTGTTGGAAGAGTTCCAAACAGGAAACCGTTGCAGACTCGACTATGGAAGTGGAATACATCGCTGCATCTGATGCCGCAAAAGAAGCTGTCTGGATGAGGAAGTTCTTGAAAGAACTTCAGGTGGTTCCGTCCATTGTTGACCCAATACCTCTGTATTGCGACAACAACGGGGCTATAGCTTTAGCGAAGGAACCCAGGTCCCATCAGAGATCCAGGCACATCTTGAGGCGGTATCACCTGATCAGGGAGATCGTGGATCGCAAGGAGATCGAGGTTCGGAGGGTTGCTTCAGAAGAAAACACTGCAGATCCATTCACCAAGGCCTTACCCCAGACTCAGTTCGAGCGGCTGATCGAGATGATAGGTCTTCGGTACGCCAGTTCATGGCCTTAGTGCAAGTGGGAGATTGTTAGTGTATACGCCCTAGAGGCCATTACTGTATCATACTAGTTTGTATATTACTTGATGGAAGCTTGGGATATTCACCTTGTATAAACAATCTTGCTCAATATATTAGTATGCTACTTGGTTTGTTTCTACTTCAATGTGTACTTGTGTTTATTTCAGTATATCACTTATACGCATTAGTGGAGCCCTTAGGATCTTTGCTTGATTACCAGCGTTGTGATGGCAGTCACACTAGTGGGGGTTGGGTAATCTATAAGCACATCCTTATACAGGTCCCTAGTCGCAGGACTATCGAGACAGGGCATCGATACTCCGGAGTAGACTAGCGTATGCGCTTCTCATCCCAGTGTGGGAGATGGTCTGTCCCACAGCCATCAGTACGTCGTACTGGAGATAGTATACGGGTGCTCGTTAGGTTACGAGTACACTGGACAGGACTCGTCGGGAACTGACAGGTTGGTACTATACCTATCGTCAGTTATCAGTTCCCAGGTGACATGAGTACAGCTTAGTCCGCTGACTTGACACTGGCACTTCGCCTCGAGTGTGTTCCCACTGCACTTTGATCACTACCCTACCACGGCTCAAAGGAGTCGTGCAAACAGGTGGTGGTTGGGTGCAGTCCCGAAGCACTTGGAGGCAGTGACGGTTAGAGAGGATTCGTCTCTCCCGGTATTGGGGGTTGACATCGCGCTGTGTCTAGGAGAGCCATTACACGAGTAGTCCCTGGCCAGGGCAAGCGAGATATACTGGTAGGTTTCCAGTGTTATCTCAGGGTATTTTGGGCTTCACTCCGACATGACTTGTACCGCTATTGGGGGACTGACGTTTTACCGCCCCCTAGGCCCGACATGCGATGTATCAGACGAACAGACCGGACTGTACGGAGACTGTCACATTCAGACTCAGTAGGAGTTCAGATGGGGTTTCACCTCGTCAGCCTTCTTGTCGGCATCTACCTGGGGACCGTTACTCACAGCTAGTGCCGCTTGCGGTCTGTGGTTAAACCCACTTCCAGCGTAGTGTCGAGTCTTTAGAGTCCCACACAGAGGGTATTCGCCTCTGGGCAAAACTGAGTAGAGGTCGCATGGTTTTGCGACAGGGTTCGTTCTCATCCGCGCACTTGTGCACGTTTGGAGTCCGGACGGATATTACTGGCTGGCTCTGGTTTGAGTCAGATGCCGGTATATGTTTTGGGGTTGCTTTTATCTCAGTATTCATGTTCCTCGGAACAAGGATGCAGGTGTGTATGCACGGTTATTTGAGGAAGAGGAAGATGACTTTCATTAGGGTTTCGAAACGGGTGCGTATGCACAGTTGACAGTCGTCTTTTTCCAAACCCTAATGGATTTGTATTATATCAATTAATAATATATAATAAAATGAAATTGAGTCATGGTTGGTTTTTGTTGACTTGTTGACCATGGTTGACTTGTTGACCATGGTTGAAGTTTTGACCATCATCATTACAAAAGAAAGATGCTCTTTGATTCTAGCAAATTCATTTAATGTTTGAAATGATAATGGTCATTCTAAAACTTTCCATCAACCTTTTCATTTTCATTATTATTATTATTGATAATTCTTTTTCTTTTGCATTATGGTTACAAGAAAGAAAAAGGATAGCTCATTCTATCATATTCATTCTCTCTCTTCACTTCATCTTCTTCTTCCTCTAGCTAAAGAGAAACCTTCTCATGTGTTGAGAATCCTTCTCTTTAAAAAGAAAAGCACCCCTTAGACTCTCTCTACTCATTCTAGGTTCAAGGTTTAGCAAGCCGGAAACCCTAGTTCACTCAAAGATCGAGGAAGAGCCCAAAGGTCGAACCTTCGAGGTGGATCCATCTTCGACGGAAGAAGGCGACAAGAAGAGAACCATCAACCTCTACAAAAGTTTGAAGAAGAAGGAGTTCAAGTTTAGGTATAACCATCCTCATCCGAGTAGCTAACTTTCTTTAGCTTGTATGCTAGTTTTAGTTTAGCTAAAGATCCCGACTTTGCTTAGTCCATGTTGCCCCTTGCGCTAAAAATTTGATTTTCATACCGTTTCCGCCTCCCCGTAAGAACCGGGGGTCGCAACGTGGACTTACAGTTGTACCTACAGCTATCGAGGTTATCACCGTATCGTTATCTGAGTTCATGAGGCTAAAGCCTCCGGTTTTCACAGGCACTGATGCAGTGGAGGATCCGCAGTCATCTATCAATCGGATGGCCAGGATATGTCGTTCGCTGAGATGCTTCGACGTTAGATGGGTAGAGTTCGTGAGTTTTCGTCTGGAGGGTCTTGCCTAAAAGTAGTGCGGGTCTTTAGAGAAGGGCAGCGCCGCAGGTTTTTCTCCTATGACCTGGGCTGAGGTCATGACACTGTTTCTTCCCCGTTTTCTTCCACAGAGCGTCAGGGATGCTCGAGCGCGCAGTTTCGAGTCGTTACGTCAGACTCTGGGTATGACGGTGGCAGAGTATGATGTGCAGTTTACCGAGCTATCTGTGTATGCTCCATATTTGGTGGACACTGAGGAGATGCGAGTCAAGTAGTTTGTTCGAGGTTTGCTTACCCAGTTGTTCCTCGCTATTAGCGCACAACATTATGATACATATGCAGTAGTAGTGGATGCAGCCCAACTAGTTGAGGAGCGTCTTTCCGAGACGTTAGTCGTTCCGGAACCGAAGAGGGTTTGTACCGGTATATCAGCCCGTAGGAAGATGTTTAGATGCCGCGGCAGATTTTGTTCTGGTACGGGGAGTAGCAGAGACATGGGACGAGGACAGTTATTCAGCTCTTATCCCCAAGAGGGTCAGCAGTCATCGTATGGGTGCTTTGGGTGTGGCCGTATACATCACCTCGTTAGGGATTGTACCGTGATACGCCAGAGAGAGGCAGCCGTACCACATGTTACCTTACCACCTTCTCCACCTCAGAGAGCGTTGCCTCTTGCACCTGTTGTTGCTCCGCGTCAAACTTATGCTTAGAGAGGTCATGGTCACGGAGGGTTTGTTCAGAGAGGACGGGGAGGCAGAGGTAGAGGACAGCCAGTTGTAGGTGGAGGGCAGGCACGAGTATTTACTTTGACTCATCAGGATGCGCAGGCGTCAAATGCAGTGGTTTCAGGTATTCTTTTAGTATGTTCTTTTGATGCACATGTGTTGTTTGATCCGGGATCTACGTACTCGTATGTTTCTACATAGTTCATGCCGAGATTGGGCCGAGTGTCATGTTTGCTAGATCAGCCGCTTGTTGTGACCAATCCTGTTGACGGGTCGTTTGTTGTGCGACACGTTTTTCGGTAATGTGCCGTTCGGATTGGAGATAGAGAGTTGTCCGTCGACTTGATCCTTCTAGAGATGTTGGACTTCGACGTTCTCCTGGGCATGGACTGGTTAGCTATGTGCTATGCGTCTGAGGACTGCCGCGAGAAGACGGTCAGGTTTTGTTTTCTCGGCGAGTCGGTTCTTGTTGTGTAGGGGGACCGTGGTGCCACTCCTCACAGTCTGATTTTATCCATTTGTGCTAGTCCTCTTTTGAGGAGAGGATGTCTGGGATTCTTAGCTTTCATTCATGATACCGGAGCCACAGTAGATTCATTGGAGCGGGTTCCTATCGTGGAAGAGTTTCCCGACATTTTTCCCGATGAGCCTGGATTGCCGCCAGAGCGTGAGATTGAGTTTTGAATTGATCTGATCCTCGGCACGGGACCTATTTCTATACCAGCTTACCGGATGGCCCTGGCGGAGCTTAAGGAGCTTAAGGATCAGCTGCAAGAGTTGCTTGATAGGGGAGTTGTACGTTCGAGTGTTTCGCCTTGGGGAGCTCCTGGTGTGTTCGTCAAGAAGAAGGACGGCAGTTTGAGTTTGTGTATTGATTATCGTCAATTGAACCAAGTTACTGTGCGGAATAGGTATCCTTTACCTCGCATTGACGATTTGTTTGATCAGCACCAGGGTGCGGGACATTTTTCTTAGATTGATTTGAGATCAGGTTATCATCAGTTGCGGGTTCAGAATGATAACATTCTGAAGACTGTTTTTCATACGCGCTACGGGCATTATGAGTTTTTGGTGATGTCATTCGGACTCACCAATGCCCCACCAGCTTTCATGGATTTAATGAACCGGATTTTCAGGCCGTTCCTCGACCAGTTTATTATTGTGTTTATCGATGACATTCTGGTTTATTCCAAGAGCCGTAAGGAGCATGAGCAGCACTTGAGGATTGCTTTGCAGACATTGAGGGAGCACCAGCTGTTTGCTAAATTCTCGAAGTGTGCCATCTGGCTTAAGAGTGTTGACTTCCTTGGTCATGTGGTTACAGGAGACGATATTGTGTGGACCCGAGGAAGATCGTGTTCGTACAGCTTTGGCCAAGACCTGTATCAGTGACAGGGGTCCGCAGCTTTTTGGGCTTCGCCAGTTATTACCGCCGTTTCGTGCAGGACTTCTGGAGTATCGCTGCACTGCTGACTGGACTGACCAAGAAGGGAGTTCCTTTTCTGTGGACTGAGGCATGCGAGCAGAGTTTTCAGCAGTTGAAGACTCGGTTGACAACTGCACCAGTTTTATCTTTGCTTTATGGATCGGGCGCCTTTGTCGTTTACTGTGATGCATCGCGAGTGGAACTCGGTTGTATATTGATGCAGCATGATAGAGTTATCGCTTATGCTTCCCGGCAGTCGAAGAAGCACGAGTAGAATTATCCCACTCATGATCTTGAGATAGCCGCGTTGGTCTTTGCGCTTAAGATTTGGAGACACTACTTGTACGGAGAGTCGTGTCAGATTTTCACAGACCACCAGAGCTTAAAGTACATCTTCAAGCAGCGGGATCTGAATTTGAGGCAGCGCCGTTGGATGGAGCTTGTGAAAGATTATGATTGTGAGATCCTTTATTACCCGGGTAAGGCGAATGTGGTAGTCGATGCCTTGAGTCGTAGGCCCGGGGGTAGCTTGTCCCAGTTGAGCACAGTTCAGATACAGTCTTCTGCAGATTGGCAGATCTTGTGCGACAGCAGAGTACAGTTTGAGTTCACTTCCACTGGGGGACAGCTTGCTCATGTCTGCGCCCGTCCACTTTTACTAGATCGTATTCGTGAGGCACAGCTCGCCGATGCCCGTTTGTCTGAGATTCTGGAGCATGTTTGGCAAGGTCAAGATTCAGAGTTTGAGATTGATGACCAGGGTGTGCTAAGTTTTAGGACTCGGTTGTGTGTATCTGATACTCATGGGTTGAGACACGAGATCCTAGAGCAGGTACATAAGTCAGCTTTTAGTGTTCACCCAGGTTCCACCAAGATGTACCGTGACTTGAAAGATATCTGCTGGTGGGCCGAAATGAAGTGTGATGTTTCGGATTTCGTTTTGAGGTGCATGACTTGTTAGCAAGTTAAGGCTGAGCATCAGAGACCGGCAGGAGAGTTGCAGCCTTTACCTGTTCCGGAGTGGAAATGGGAGCAGATTTCCATGGACTTCGTTGTAGGTCTACCCAGATCTAGTCGAGAGTATGACTCCATTTGGGTGATTGTAGACCGGTTGACGAAAGCGGCTCACTTCCTTCCAGTGAAGACCACTTTCAGTCATGCTCAGTATGCTCAGTTGTACATTGATGAGATTGTGCGTTTGCACGGAGTTCCTTCATGCATCATATCCGAAAGGGGCACCCAGTTCACTAGCCGTCTTTGGAAGAAGCTTCAGGAAGCCTTGGGTACCCATTTGAGCTTTAGCACCACTTTCCATCCGCAGACCGATGGTCAGTCAGAGCGGACTATACAGAATCTGGAGGATATGCTTCTTGCGTGCGTGCTTGATTTTGGTGGCAGTTGGGATCGTCACTTGCCATTGATAGAGTTCTCCTACAATAACAGTTATCAGGAGACGATTCAGATGGCACCTGTTGAGGCTTTGTATGGTAGGAAGTGTCGATCGCCAGTCTGTTGGAACGAACTTCGTGAGAGCCAGATTTTAGGACCTTGGCTAGTTAAAGAGACTACGGAGAAAATTCAGTTGATTCAGGACAGAATGAGAGCAACCCGGTGCAGACAGAAGTCTTATACCGACCGTCGTCGTCACAAGCTCGAGTTCGCGGTGGGGGATCAGGTATTCCTACAGATTTCTCCGATGAAAGGCATGATGAGATTTGGGAAAAAAGGAAAGCTCAGTCCCAGATTTGTAGGTCCTTTCGAGATCCTTGAGCGAGTTGGTACTGTTGCCTACCGTTTAGCTCTTCCACCCAGTTTTCCGGATGTTCACCCCGTATTCCATATATCGATGCTTCGCAAATACCTTCATGACCCTTCTCTCATGATTCAGAACCAGACTGTTCAGCTAGAGTGCGAGCTTTCGTTCACCGAGCAGCCAGTAGTGATATTGGATCGACTGTTAAAGAAACTTCGGTCAAAGGTCTTGCCATCTGTGAAAGTTCTTTGGCATAGCCCGAATACTGAAGATGTCACTTAGGAGGCCGAGAGCGAGATGCGGAAGAAATTCCCTCATCTCTTTGAAGGTACGCATAGTAATTTTTAAAATTCGAGGACGAATTTCTTTATGGGGGCAAGATTGTAACACCTTAGATTTGCGATTAGTGTTAATTAAACGATAATGCGGGTTTTTAGTAAAAAGTTTACCAAAATAGTTTTCAAATATTTTATAAAAATTAATGAATATTTTATTAATATTTATTGCGGGCTTGCACACACATGTGTATGTTAACCTAAGATTATTTGGGGGGGTTAACTATGCTTAAGCAGCCATGGTGTATTAACCCATTCCATTAAGTGCACTTAATTAAATAAATTAGTTTTCAAATTTTAAATATAAATGGTTTTTTTCTTTTGGGTTGACTTGAGAGAGAGAGAGAGAGGGCATCATGAGGCATGGCAAGCATGCCATGCATTTAATGAGGAAAGAGAAGGCCATGGCTCTGTAAACTAAGCCCTCATTTCCCTCACCCTCACTCACACATACACTCACATACACTCCCTCACTCTCTCATTCACAACTCTCAGTTTAATTCTCTTCTTCATTCTTCACATCATCTCTTCACTCACCCCTCAACTGAAACACTCCCTTGTTCCTCACAAACCCTAACCGAAACCTTCACTACACTTCACAAAACTCACCACTTCCTTCATTAAACTTGATCCTAAACCCCAATTGATCCCTTGGATCAAGGAAATCATGGATTTTGAGCAAGTGTGGATATGTATAAATCCCTCACTGTTAATTAGGTTCTTATTATGTGGTGTTGCTAATTAGTTTCAGTTTAGAACACTTAAAGTATAGTTTTGTGCACGATATCGTATTTTAGAGTCATATTAGGATGTCTGTGATCTGCTATGACCCCGCGACTTTACTGTGAAAACAAACAGTGTAGTAGCGAAGTGCCAGACACCCTAAGTTTTTACCTGAAACCCTGACCCGATCCCACCGGTTTTGGTCGGCGACATGAGGCGATTTTCCGGCGAGCTCGGCCGTACGGTGGCCTGGGGAGTTGAAACTTTATGGGTAGATGTCTGCAGTTATTTTGAGTTGTTTGGTACTGCTAGATTTTTTGTAATGACAGTGGGTAAAACCTGGGATCGATTAGCTAGTTTTAGTATTTCGATTACGCGCGTTATGATATCCGACACGGTCTCCGACTCAGTTTCTGCGCTTCGCTGGATTTGTGCACTTGGGTATGTTTTAGTGATGTCACCACACACGTTAGCCACTAAGCGAGCACTTGTGAGTTGTTAGAGTCGGCGTGTCGGTCTAAGCGTAGTTTGAGCGTAATTGTATGTGTTATTGGTCGATTCTGAGTTGCACATGCTATGTTTTTTGTTAATAGGATCGCAGGCAGGGATTCGGACGCTGCGAGGAAAGGAAAGCAGGTGGTTGGATATACTTAGCCCGAGATCACCGGTGAGTAGATTTAACATCTACGGGGAAATCACCCGTATGGCGTTATGCGTTAGGTCTTGATAGGGTATTGTAGCCGCATGTTTATATTCCTATACATTGATTGTGCATATGTACCATTGTTGCATACCCCATTTCCTGTTGCATATAGATATAGTATTAATGAGACACAACACTGTTACTAACGGTTCATGTTGCACGAGCACTAAACTGCATGCCACACACACACCGTTCGTAATTGCCATGACACTCACACTATAGAATTGCCATGAATAATACATTGTTTAGCTTACCTTATTATTGATGATTGTTCTTTTGCGCATATGAATTACATATTTGCGTACACACATACTTGCTATGTTACATGTGCATCCTTAGATGATGTTGGATTTGATTTTGGAGAATTAGGAACCGCATGATTTATTTAAAAACTAGATTCATTTAAAAGAGCGGTCTTCCCTTGATATGCTCATATTACGGTTTTATGTTGCATATATCATATTGCATGGATTTACGCATTGAGAAATGGATTTCATGTGATTTCTGGATTTGAGAACCGTGGTATTATTTCAAGAAAGTATACATTGTTTTGAAAACCCGATTTCTCTTGATATGATATTTCAGTGCGTCCACCATGAGTTTTCTCGGTTTTGAGAGCTTGTGTGAGTATACCCGATTCGAGGAGCGGGAGGCACCGTCTGCGGGTACATGGTGGACCCGGTATGGTTCCCTGAGGCGAGAGATGACTTCGTGGTGTAGACAATAAGCCTGGCAGAGGGAGAATGACCTATCGGTGATTGTATAGAGCCCGACGGATATCCAGAGAATACCATCTGGGAGTTATGACATGAGATATATTGAGGGCCGATCTGGTATGTGGCCCCTGAGAGATGAGTATTTACGTGTCGGTGTTGGACACGAGTATTTCAAGATGTTTTCGAGTGCCGATGTTGGGCACTCAGGTTCCATGAGATTTACAGGATATGAGGGCCGGTCAGAGTGACGGGGCATGAGGTTTTGGGATTTTGGCTGTATTGATGGACACCGGGTTTTCCCAAGAGGATGATTCGTGAGGATTATATGTTTTATCCCATACTCAACATTTATTGATATGCATTGCATCATGTATCTGTAGTACCTAATAGAGTACCTTTAATGATTGTTGCTTATCCATATTTCCATATTGATACTATCAGATTACATGTGTTAGGGTATCGCAGTACGTGCATACCTGCGATTACCTGTATGATGTTACTTACTATTCACGAGTTGGCAACTCACACCCGTTGTGCCATAGTGTTTTGCAGGTTGACCCTCTGAGTAGTCACGGCAGGGCTATCTCATTGTATCTTTTACAGCGGATACCGCTTCAGTCGGCAGTTAGCCATTTTACTATAGGTGGGTTTTGCGGTATTCCGTTTATATTCCTTTTACACCTTATTGTATCTAGTACTCTCCATCTACCATTTCATGTATTGACTTAGAGACGAGTTGTGAGGACGAAATTGTATATTATTTTTGTGACTCTGGGTGTCGTGCTCGTGTGAGCCGGCTTTTATTATGCAGTGTTATCTCTTTATGTTGTTTTTCACTTATACTGTCTATTTCTTCGCTACGGCGTCGTATATTATGTTGTGGTGGTTGTTTCCGCCTTTGGGGTGTGATTTGCTCCCGTTGGCGATGCTTTAATTATTTCATATGTTGTTTTACTTATGTTTTATGTTGTACCCGTTTCGGGGCTAGTATTTACAAAGGAGGTGCTGCCGAAATTTTTAAGAAAATAAATTTAAAACTTTAATGATTTTTACTGAAATTTCTAATTTTTTTAACAATGTTTTATCACTTACTACTTTTGATGGTTTAGATTTCTGGGTTTTCGGCATACTTAAATTGCTTTACGCCTGTAGACGTTACATGGTTTAAGTGTCGGTCACGTGCCAAATTTTGGGTCGTGACAACACGGACTTAGAATTTCCCGATGTCGATTTTGTGACATTTTAGTGGCCTACAGGGAATCTGGAGCAACCCGGGAAGTTTCTGAGAAAAACTAGCAATTCAAGAGACCTAGTTATACCATTAGGAGACCACACTGAGAAG
Source organism: Agapanthus africanus (assembly GCA_030015575.1). NCBI lineage: Eukaryota > Viridiplantae > Streptophyta > Magnoliopsida > Asparagales > Amaryllidaceae > Agapanthus > Agapanthus africanus. The sequence continues at coordinate 176,307,601 of CM057349.1, forward strand.
AGAACCCCAACGGAGCACCTTTGGTCGAGCGGGCCAGATTTTGGGTGATTGTGGCTGTAACACCTGAGTTTAGGGTTAGTGGTAATTGTGTGTTAATGTAGTGTTTTTTGGTAAAAAGTTTACCAAAACGGGTTTCTAGTAATTTATCTGGTTTTATGGTTATTTTTGTCGAATTTTATCTCGACCGCACACACTTGTGCACGGTACTAGGGTTAAACCTAGGGTTACCAAGTTTGGGTGTGCATGGTGGGTTAACCATGTTTAGCCAACAATGGTGGGTTAGGCCTTTGGTTAAGATAATTGAGTTGTTTATGAGCTAATTAGTGTAATTAAGGGTGATTAGGGATTAGGGTTGACTTGAGAAGGGATTTGATGGGTGCCTTGTAAACATTAAATGAGAGAGAGAGAATGGTGGCTAATAGGTTGGGTCACCATCCATCTCCTCAAACCTTTTTTCTTGTCTCCTCACATTATCTTTCACTCCCTCACATCTCTCTCTCACTCACACACTCACATCATCCCAAATATCATCATTTCAGCCACCAAAACATCCTGAATCAGCAACAACAGCTGCTACAAACAGCCCCAACTTCTTACATAACCCTTCCCCCACAAACACACAACCCTTCCCACAACTATACTACCACTCCTGCTGCTGCTGCTGCTACAACAAAAAAAAAAAATACTACACAACACCAAGAGAAAGCAAACAACAGCAGCAGCTTCTGCAAAGTTACAGCAAGATACAGATCAGCTCATTTTCAGCCCAAGTTTGCAGCACCAGGAGCTGTTGCAGCAGCACACACCCTCCTACTTCTTCTCTTCTCCTTCATCTAGGGTCTCTAGAGGTATAACCCCTTAACCCGACTCCTAATTGCTAAAGTTATGGTTATCTAGCTTAGTTGGTGTTTATTGCATGTTTTAGTGGTAATTTTGGTTAATTTAGGGGAGTTTTGGCAAAATAATGGTTGTGATGGTTAGAGTAGCCTTATAGGGTGCTGTTGAGACTAGATTAACCAAGTTTGGTCCCAGATTTCACAAAGATACCCGATTTATCCGACTTGGCGTAATTTAGCAGTTTTAGTGACTTTTTAGCCTCTGTTAGATCTGCTGTTGACCCGAGCCCTTCAGGATAAAATTAGGAAAACTGTGGTAAGGTGAGATTGGCAGAAACAACACACAAAATACGGGGGCCCCTCTCCCCTTTCTGGCCGCCGATTTAATCGATCTGGCCGCAATTTACAGCCAAAACAGGGGGTAGGGTGTTGGGATTTTTGGTGTGGGGCTCTGCTGTGTAGCTTAGTCGGTTGGTATCTGTAACTTTTTAAGTTGGGCCCAGAGGCAAAATCTGGAGCTATAAATGTGTTTTCGATGTTTTAAAACTTGTGCGACACACGCGTGATACGTGTGGTTCTGTGGCGCGCTGCGCGACACAGCGCGTCGGAGTAGGTTCTGGTGGGTTTGCGCGCGTCGCGACGTGTCGTGTGCACGCGCATTTAGTTTCACGCACGCGTATCCCTTTTATCGATATATCATGTTTTGCAGGATCTTTCCATATATGGTGACTTTTGTAAATTCTAGGTTCGCCGGCGGAGACTTCGAGCGCAGCGGAGAAAGGGAAGCAGTTGGTCGGACACACCCAGCGCGGGATCACGGGTGAGTAGATTTAATATCTACGGGGGACGATCGTTTGAATGGCGCGAGTCGCCTGATAGATTTAGTAAACTTGAAAATAGTAAACTTTGATATTTACTTGTGACATTAGAATTAATAATACTTGCATGATATTTGCTGCAGTTAGGATATATATGTTGTACCCATATGCGCAAACTCATTCTGTAGGACACATGCACCATTACCAGGTTTTCTTATATGCAGCACGAGCACTATTCATGTGTACACACACACCCTGGTAATTGCCATGTCACAACACTAAATAACTATTAATCGGAAATATGTTAATTGCTTAGACCTGCGCTATTGAAATAAATCATTAAAATGAAATCATAAGAATTGCTATTCCCGTGCATATATATCATTATATCAATTGCTCATGCCTAGTATAAATCATACATTGCAAATTGATACCATATGCATTCATTACCAGTGACGTATGCACCCATGATGATTTCATGAGATTTATGATATTTCTGGATTTCGGGGGAAAGCCGCAAGATTTCAAACTTATAATCTTTTAAAATATAAAAGTTGCGGTTTTCTAGTGATGTAAAGTGTCGTCCACCATGAGTTTGCTGTGGTTTTCGAGACCCGTTTCGAGGAGGTGGATGAACCATCTCGGGTACATGGTGGGCCAGGTATGGGACCCTGGGGCAAGAAGATCGGAGGAGATGGCGTTGAGCCTGGCAGGGGACGGATTACCTACAGGTGATTTCATTTGGCACGGCGGATATCCAGAGGATACCGACCGTGGCTGCTAGATTGAGATATGGATATTTGACATGAATCAGCCGGACAGCTGAGGCCAGAGATACTTGACATGGATATATGAGGTTGAGACAGTTTTGAGGTGTCGTTGCTGGACACAGATTTTGTTGATTGCATGGATATTATGCTGATATTTGAAAAGAGTTTCAAAAACAAAGAAATAATAGTTCTTGTACTTACATGTTGAGATCTTGAGTTGACTCATACAGCATACATACCTGTTAGTACATCCATATGACATACATACTTGTTAGTACACTGATGATGCATACATACCTGCTAGTACATATAGCCATACCTGTTTTTGAGATACCAGGATACTTGTATGCATGCATGCGATAGCCTTTGTAGATGTTATTTATTACTCATGAGCTGGCAACTCACCCCCGTTGTGCCACAGCTTTTCTGCAGGTCCGTTCCGTCAGCACTGCAGCGGCGGACACTTTTGCCTCTTTTGCTCTTTTTGCCTGGACTCGAGGCTTTTGCTCTTTGGTGGGTTGTTATCATTTTGTACCAACTTATATATATTCATTGTATCTAGAGTACTCCATCTGCTATTATTTCAGCTGTACCAGTTTTATTTGGATTACTGTATATTGACTTAGAGACGAGGTTGTGAGACTTGGGGATTTATGTTATGCTTGGGGTCGAGCTCACTTGAGTCGACATATTATTTTTACCTGTGCTTACATGCTTACTTATGCACATTGCATTTACATTGCGTGGGATTTATGACCGCCTTGAGGCGAAGAGCTAGCTCTCGCTTGGGGATGCCTTATTCAGGTTATTCACTTGTATTCCTATTTGTACCCGTTGGGGGACTATTTTACAAGAAGATTTTGCCGGAAATTTGGGAAAAGGAAGTTGTTTTTCAAAAAGAGAGATTGATATGGCTTAATGAAACAAAGTGCTTAAAATAAAAATGGTTTTCCTTCACTCTAATTCTTAGTTGGGTTTTGATTTCTGGGCTTCGGCTTACTTATTTTACGGACGCCTTGAGACGTTTCGTAATTTAAGTGCCTGTCACGTTCCGTACTCTGCGGGTCGTGACAAAGTTGGTATCAGAGCAATAGGGTTCACCTTTCCGAGTGTAGGATGACCCTTAGTAGATGGAGTAAATGACTTAAGCAGGGTAGCGTAGCGTACGTATGTCCGCGGCATACTTGCGATACGGTACTCCGCCTAAGTGACTTTAGGATATACTTGCTTGAGATTCCTTCTTCAATTCCGTGTATTCTACGATTCTATTGCACCGTTCTTATTATCCTGTTTCCTGTACCAGTCACTTTGCCGCAGAGGGCTACCAGAGCGCAGAGGGCTGCCGCCTGAGACGAGATTCGAGCTGGCTCGTCCGAGACTAGGACTGAGTAGGGTGGTATGCCTACGCCGCAGGGACAGACTGATCCTCCCTCCCCAGGCCGTATGGATAGGCTTGAGTCCGGTATGGAGGAGCTGCGACAGATGATGGGGAGTATGCAGAAGCTACGTTAGATGGTGGGATCCTTAGTTGCGGCCAGTCGTGCACCGAGGCCGGAGGACGTACCCACTACATCCCAGACTACTATGATACCTGCTCCTACTACTACCACCGTGGCCATTCCCGTTTCACTACAGGAGTTCATGAGGCTGAGACCTCCAGTCTTCACGGGTACCGATGCAGCAGAGGACCCGCAGACATTCCTTGACAGTTTGGCCAAGATCTGCCGTTCGCTGAGATGTTCTGATGATCGCTGGGTAGAGCTTGCGAGTTTCCGACTAGAGGGTCTCGCACATAGATGGTGGCAGTCAGTTTTGAGAGGTCGAGCTGCAGGTCTACCGTCCATGACTTGGACCGAGTTCACAGCAGTCTTTCTAGCCCGTTTCCTTCCGGAGAGCGTTCGTGACGCCAGAGCTCATAGTTTTGAGGGCTTGATCAAGACACCAGGGATGACGGTGTCTGAGTATGACGTCCAGTTTACACAGTTGTCCCGATATGCTCCGTATCTGGTGGATACCGAAGCGAAGAGGGTGAAGAGGTTCATACAGGGACTGGATACCCAGCTATTTCTTGCCATTGGCGCCCAGCACTTCGATACCTATTCAGTGGCTATGGATACGGCGTTGCGGATGGAGGCACGTATTTCAGCGACTTTGGCCATTCCTGGACCGAAGAGGATTCGTACCGGCACGCCAGATCAGAGGCAGCATGCCAGATTCCTTCCGAGGGACAGGGCCGACAGAGGGTTTGGACGAGGTCAGCTGTATGGATCGTACACACAGGGACAGTATCCGTCTCCAGGATGTTATGTGTGCGAGAGTCTGCACCATCGTGTTAGAGATTGTCCAGTGAGACGACAGGGAGCGGCGACATTTCCGCCTGTGACCTTACCTCCATCACCACCCCCTCCTCAAAGAGCTCTACTTCCTGCCACAGGTGATGCTCCACGCCAGTTAGGTGCACCGAGAGGCCGTGGACGCGGCGGACCTATCCAGAGAGGACGAGGAGGCAGAGGCCGAGGTCGAGGCCGAGGTAAGACCGCTATTGGTGGAGGTCAGGCCCGAGTGTTTGCGTTGACACCGCAGGATGCATAGGCATCCAATGCCGTCGTGATAGGTACCCTATCTGTATGCTCTGTTGATGCATACGTGTTGTTTGATCCCGGATCCACGCACTCATACGTTTCCACACACTTCGTGCCGAGTTTGGGTAGAGAGTCCGGTTTGCTTGATCAGCCGCTTGTTGTGACCATTCCTGTGGGGGAGTCATTTGTTGCTAGGCATGTGTTCCGATCCTGTACCGTCCGTATTGGCGAGCGAGAGCTGCCTGTCGACTTGATCCTTCTTGAGATGTTGGACTTCGACGTTCTGTTGGGCATGGATTGGTTAGCCACGTGCTATGCGTCTGTGGACTGCCGCGAGAAGATAGTTAGATTTTGTTTTCACGGCGAGTCGACTTTTGTTGTGCAGGGGACCATGGTGCCGCCCCTCACATATTGATTTCTTCTCTTCGCGCTGATCAACTGTTGAGAAGGGGATGTCGGGGATTTCTAGCCTATGTTTGCGATACTAGAGCTATAGATATTCCATTGGACCAGGTTCCGATTGTATGCGAGTTCCCCGATGTTTTCCCTGATGAGCTGCCAGGATTGCCGCCTGAGCGCGATGTCGAGTTCTGTATTGATTTGATTCCCGGCTCGGAGCCTATTTCTATACAGCCCTATCAGATGGCCCCGACGGAGCTTAGAGAATTGAAGGTTCAGCTGCAAGATTTGTTAGATAAGGGACTTATTCGACCCAGTGTTTCTCCATGGGGTGCTCCGGTCCTGTTTGTCAAGAAGAAGGACGGAAGTTTGCGCTAATGTATCGACTACCGCCAGCTGAACAAGGTTACCGTGCGGAACAGATATCCGTTGCCACGTATCGATGATTTGTTCGACCAGCTTCAGGGTGAGGGATATTTTTAAGGATCGACTTGCGATCAGGATACCATCAGCTGCGAGTCTGATGGGAGGATATACCGAAGACAGCTTTCCGTACACGCTATGGCCACTATGAGTTTCTGCTGATGTCGTTCGGACTCACCAACGCCCCAGTAGCATTCATGGACTTGATGAACCGTACCTTCAGGCCGTATCTCGACTTGTTCATCATAGTGTTCATTGATGATATTTTGGTGTATTCCCGGAGCTGAGAGGAGTACGAGCAGCATTTGCGGATTACCTTGCAGACTCTGAGGGAGCACCAGCTTTTCGCAAAATTTTCTAAGTGTGCATTCTGGTTGGACAGCGTTGGTTTCTTGGGTCACGTGATTACGAGAGATGGCATATGTGTGGACCCGAAGAAGATTGAAGCTGTTCAGCAGTGGCCCAGACCGACATCGGTTACGGAGATCCGTAGTTTTCTAGGCCTGGCTGGCTACTACAGGCGATCCGTTCAGGATTCCTCCCGTATTGCTGTACCTTTGACCGGTTTGACCCGGAAGGGAGTTCCTTTCGTTTTGACGGAGGAGTGCGAGCACAGTTTTCAGCAACTACGGACTTATTTGACTACGGCACCGGTTCTATCTTTGCCCTCAGGATCAGGCGGATTCGTGGTTTAGTGTGACGCTTCACGGGTGGGGCTGGGATGTGTATTGATGCAGCATGACAAGGTAATCACGTATGCTTCGCGGCAATTGAAGAAACATGAACAGAACTACCCCACTCACGATTTGAAGATGGCTGCAGTGGTCTTTGCGCTTAAAATCTGGCGACATTACCTATACGACGAGTCGTGCCAAATATTCACTGACCACAAGAGCTTAAAATATATATTTCAGCAGCGAGACCTAAATCTGAGACAGCGTCGTTGGATGGAGCTGGTGAAAGACTATGACTGTGAGATCTTGTACCACCCGGGCAAGACGAATGTAGTAGCGAATGCTTTGAGAAGGAGGCCCGGGGGTAGTCTATCTTGTTTGCGTGCAGTGCAGAGGCAGTCGTCAGCAGATGGGCAGATTTTATGCGACAGCCGAGTTGAGTTCGAGTTCACTCCGACAGGGGGTCATCTTGCGCATGTTCGTGCACGTCCGCAGTTACTTGACCGCATTCAAGAGGCACAGCCCAGTGATGACCATTTTTTAGAGATCATGGAGCAGATTAGGCAGGGTAGAGGTTCCGAGTTCGTGATCGACGATCAGGGAGCACTGCGATTTGGGACTCAATTGTGCGTACCGGATTCAGAGGGACTGCGACGCGAGATTCCTGAGGAGGCGTATAGATCTATATACAGCTTTTATCCAGGCTCCACCAAGATGTACTGCAATTTGAGAGATGTCTATTGGTGGGACGGGATGAAGAGGGATGTCACTGACTTCGTATCGAGATGCTTGACTTGTCAGCAAGTCAAGGCCGAGCACCAGAAACCAGCAGGAGAGTTGCAGCCCTTGCCCATTCCGGAGTGGAAATAGGAGCAGATTTCGATGGACTTCGTTGTGGGTCTACCCAGGACCAGTCGAGGGTACGACTCCATTTGGGTGATCGTGGATCGATTGACGAAAGCGGCTCACTTCCCGCCAGTGAATACCACTTTCAGTTTTGCTCAGTATGCCCAGATTTACATCGACGAGATCGTGCGGTTACATGGCGTACCGACTTGTATAGTATCGGATCGAGGCACCCAGTTTACCAGCCAACTATGGCAGAGACTTCAGGAGGCTTTGGGCACCCGTTTGAGCTTCAGCACAGCATTTCATCCGCAGACCGACGGACAGTCAGAGCGGACTATTCAGACTCTCGAGGACATGCTCAGAGCGTGCGTTTTGGACATTGGCGGTTGCTGGGATCGTCATTTACCTTTAGTGGAGTTCTCCTACAACAACAGCTTCCAGGATACAATTCAGATGGCACCTTTCGAGGCCTTGTATGGGAGGAGATGTAGATCGCCCGTCTGTTGGACTGAGCTGAGTGAGAGCAGTATTTTTGTCCCACAGGTCGTGCAGGAGACGACCGAGAAAGTACAGTTGATTCGAGACCGGATGAGAGCAGCTCAGAGAAGGCAGAAATCGTATGCAGACAGGCGCCGTCGCAGATTAGAGTTCGCAGTTGGCAATCATGTTTTTCTGAGGGTCTCTCCGATGAAGGGCGTGATGCGATTTGGGCGAAAGGGAAAGCTTAGCCCTAGATTCGTAGGTCCCTTCGAGGTCCTCGAGCGTGTCGGCGCTGTTGCATATCGTTTGGCTCTTCCACCCAGCTTTTCAGACGTTCATCCCATCTTCCACGTGTCGATGCTACGCAGATATCTTCATGACCCTTCCTAAACGATTCAGAATAAGACCGTTCAGTTAGAGCCCGAACTTTCGTTCACCGTGCAGCCAGTTGAGATATTGGATCGGCAGGTGAAGAAACTTTGATCAAAGGTCCTGCCGTCGGTGAAGGTTCTTTGGCGCAGCCCGAATAGTGAGGAGATAACTTGGGAGGCCGAGGGAGAGATGCAGAAGAAATTCCTTCATCTGTTTGAAAGTACGCGTAGTTATATATTTTAAAATTCGGGGACGAATTTTCTTAAGGGGTGAAGACTGTAACACCTGAGTTTAGGGTTAGTGGTAATTGTGTGTTAATGTGGGGTTTTTGGTAAAAAGTTTACCAAAACGGGTTTCTAGTAATTTATCTGGTTTTATGGTTATTTTTGTAGAATTTTATCTCAACCGCACACACTTGTGCGCGTTAACTAGGGTTAAGCCTAGGGTTACCAAGTTTGGGTGTGCATGGTGGGTTAACCTTGTTTAGCCAACCATGGTGGGTTAGGCCTTTGGTTAAGATAATTGAGTTGTTTATGAGCTACTTAGTGTAATTAAGGGTGATTAGGGATTAGGGTTAACTTGAGAAGGGATTTGATGGGTGTCTTGTAAACATTAAATGATAGAAAGAGAATGGTGGCTCCTAGGTTGGGTCACCATCCATCTCCTCAAACCTTTTTGCATGTCTCCTCACATTATCTTTCACTCCCTCACATCTCTCTCTCTCTCTCACACACTCACATCAGCCCAAATATCATCATTTCAGCCACCAAAACATCCTGAATCAGAAACAACATCTGCTACAAACAGCCTCAACTTCTTACATAACCCTTCCCACAACTATACTACCACTCCTACTACTGCTACTGCTACAACAACAAAAAAAAAATACTACACAACACCAAAAGAAAGGAAACAATAGCAGCAGCTTCTGTAACGTTACAGCAAGTTACAGATCAGCTCATTTTCAGCCCAAGTTTGCAGCACCAGGAGCTGTAGCAGCAGCACACACCCGCCTACATCTTCTCTTCTCCTTCATCTAGAGTCTCTAGAGGTATAACCCCTTAACCCGACTCCTAATTGCTAAAGTTATGGTGATCTAGTTTAGTTGGTGCTTATTGCATGTTTTAGTGGTAATTTTGGGTAATTTAGGGGAATTTTGGCAAAATAATGGTTGTGATGGTTAGAGTAGCCTTATAGGGTGCTGTTGAGACTAGATCAACCAAGTTAGGTCCCAGATTTCACAAAGATACCCGATTTATCCGACTTGGCGTAATTTAGCAGTTTTAGCGACTTTTTAGCCTCTGTTAGATCTGCTGTTGACCCGAGCCCTTCAGGATAAAATTGGGAAAACTTTGGTATGGTGAGATTAGCAAAAACACACACACAAAACACGGGGTCCCCTCTCCCCTTTCTGGCCGCTGATTTAATCGATCTGGCCGCAATTTGCGTCCAGAACAGGGGGTAGGGTGTTGGTATTTTGGGTGTGGGGCTCTGCTGGGTAGCTTAGTCCGGTGGTATTTGTAACTTTTTAAGTTGGGCCAAGAGGCAAAATCTAGAGCTATAAACGTGTTTTCGATGTTTTAAAACTTGAGCGACGTGCGCGTGATACGCGTGGTTCTGGGGCGCGGTGCGCGACACAGCGCGTCGGAGTAGGTTCTGGTAGGTTTGCGCGCATCGCGACGTGTCGTCTGCACGCGCGTTTAGTTTCACGAACGCGTATCCCTTTTATCGATATATCATGTTTTGCAGGATCTTTCCTTATATGGTGACTTTTGTAAATTCCAGGTTCGCCGGCAGAGACTTCGAGCGCAGCGGAGAAAGGGAAACAGGTGGTCGGACACACCCAACACGGGATCACGGGTGAGTAGATTTAACATCTACGGGGGACGATCTTTTGGATGGCGCGAGTCGCCCGATAGATTTAGTAAACATGAAAATAGTAAACTTTGATATTTACTTGTGACATTAGAATTAATAATACTTGCATGATATTTGCTGCAGTTAGGATCTATATGTTGTACCCATATGCGCAAACTCATTCTGTAGGACATATGCACCATTACCAGGTTTTCTTATATGCTGCACGAGCACTATTCATGTGTATAAACACACCCTGGTAATTGCCATGTCACAACACTAGATAACTATTAATCGGAAATATGTTAATTGCTTAGACCTGTGCTATTGAAATAAATCTTTAAAATGAAATCATAAGAATTGCTATTCCCGTGCATATATATCATTATATCAATTGCTCATGCCTAGTATAAATCATACATTGCAAATTGATACCATATGAATTCATTACCAGTGACGTATGCATCCATGATGATTTCATGAGATTTATGATATTTCTGAATTTCGGGGGAAAGCCGCAGGCTTTCAAACTTTTAATCTTTTAAAATATAAAAGTTGCGGTTTTCTAGTGATGTAAAGTGTCGTCCACCATGAGTTTTTTGTGGTTTTCGAGACCCATTTTGAGGAGGTGGATGAACCATCTCGGGTACATGGTGGGCCCGGTACGGTACCCCGGGGCAAGAAGATCGCAGGAGATGGCGTTGAGCCTGGCTGGGGACGGATTACCTACCGGTGATTTCATTTGGCACGGCGGATATCCAGAGGATACCGACCGTGGCCGCTAGATTGAGATATGGATATTTGACATGGATCAGCCGGACGGCTGAAGCCAGAGATACTTGACATGGATATATGAGGTTGAGACAGTTTTGAGGTGTCGTTGCTGGACACAGATTTTGTTGATTTCATGGATATTATGCTGATATTTGAAAAGTGTTTCAAAAACAAAGAAAGAATAGTTCTTGTACTTACATGTTGAGATCTTGAGTTGACTCATACATCATACATACCTGTTAGTACATCCATGTGACATACATACTTGTTTGTACACTGATGATGCATACATACCTGCTAGTACATATAGCCATACCAGTTTTAGAGATACCAGGATACTTGTGTGCATGCATGCGATAGCCTTTGTAGATGTTATTTATTACTCACGAGCTGGCAACTCACCCCCGTTGTGCCATAGCTTTTCTGCAGGTCCGTTCCATCAGCACTGCAGCGACGAACACTTTTGCCTCTTTTGCTCTTTTTGCCTGGACTCGAGGCTTTTGCTCTTAGGTGGGTTGTTATCATTTTATACCACCTTATATATATTCATTGTATCTAGAGTACTCCATCTGCTATTATTTCAGCTGTACCAGTTTTATTTGGATTACTGTATATTGACTTAGAGACGAGGTTGTGAGACTTGGGGATTTATGTTATGCTTGGGGTCGAGCTCACTTGGGTTGACATATTATTTTTACCTGTGCTTTCATGCTTACTTATACACATTGCATTTACATTGCGTGGGATTTGTGACCACCTTGAGACGAAGAGATAGCTCCCGCTTGGGGATGCCTTATTCCTGTTATTCAATTGTATTCCTATTTGTACCCGTTGGGGGACTATTTTACAAGAAGATTTTGCCGGAAATTTGGGAAAAGGAAGATGTTTTTCAAAAAGGGACTTGATATGGCTTAATGAAACAAAGTGCTTAAAAGAAAAATGGTTTTCCTTCAATTTAATTCTTTATTGGGTTTTGATTTCTGGGCTTCGGCTTACTTATTTTACGGACGCCTTGAGACGTTTCGTAATTTATGTGCCGGTCACGTTCCGTACTCTGCGGGTCGTGACAGTGGCCGGCCAAATTTTGGTATTTGGTGTCTAGGTTGGTTCAGTAGCTCACATACTACATATACAACTCCCTATACTTGCTTGTTTAGTCCCGATTTAACCTGAGATAAATCTGGGAGCATATTAGGGTGTTTTTGGCTATGTTTTCCTTTTTTGGAATGCTTGGTTTTGATGTTTGGATTTGTATTTGGTTGTTGGGTGTTTGTACGTCAACAACAAGGGTTGTTTGATTGTTTTTCATGCGTAGGCTATAGGTTCTAACCTATGAGTGCACCGTGTGCCGTATTGGTTTTCCGAACTTGATTTTAATAGCATTGTGACTATGTATTTATTATAGGTAGATTCGCGTGGATTCCGAGACGACGGAGCACATCGACTACGGCTGAACAAGGAGTTCCGCGGGTGAGTAGATTTCTATCAACGGGGGAAGTCGGGTGCATAGCGTATAACACCCCGCAAATTTTGATGGAAACCGATATATAGAATATGGTAAGGAAAACTATATGAGAAAACTGTGGATAGGGTTAAAAAGGATAGTTTGAGATGAAATGAAGAATCTTATATATATATATCGAGATATGAGATGAAAGCTATAAGGATATGACTCTTAGACCTGATATGATAGAAATGATTTCTCGAATTGATAAATAAGGATATGAAAAGTGAATGTGAATCACGACATATAGGTATGTAGTTATAAGAGGATAAGTAGGAGATTTATAGTAGCAGGATATGCGATTAATAAGCTAGAATGTATATGTAAGATGACTTAATGTGATGAAAAGAATATACGATGTGATATAATGACTTGATTGATACGTCGGTATACGGATACGAGTCGATATGAGAGGGTTGATATCTTTGCCGGTCCCTTGATATGATATTGTTATGGATGTGACCTCAGATATAGGTATATAGATATATATAATGTTGTGGATTATGAGTGATATGCCGTACGAGACATTAGGTCCGTACCCTCATTATCATATAGGTTGATAGAATCCCTAATTGATTAATGCGGTCGTACGATTGATACCGTACGTGATGATTGATCCATGCCCCTGACTAGAGGATGGCATACGATGGATTATACTGTACGTGATGTTGTGAGGCTGGATGCCGATTGATAGATTCACCGACTCGGATATGCGATAGAAACGTATACCTTATAGTAGTGCGCTCACGATTTACTTTATGCTACGTTCATTTTATTCTCATTACATTACATATACCTGTGCTAGTACACCTACACCATTATCGATGATGCGTATGTTACACTTACACAGATTGGCCGACTCAAACACTTCATCATCGATAATTGCTATGTCACTTACACAGTAAAATTGTCACATCATTATGATATGTCGCATGATATACTGTTATTGCCACATCACTGTTCCATGTTGCTTGATATACTGATATGCTCACATCACTATTCTATGTTGCATAATATACGGATATGCTCACATTTCTGTTTTATGTTTGCCTACATCATGCTTTACGATAATATGCATTGAGATGCTGTTTTCATGAGAATATGGATTTAAGAACCGTGGTTATATTTCAAAAGAAAGTATGTATTGTTTTAAAAACTCGGTTTCTCTTGATATGATATTTCAAGATGTCCACCATGAGTTTTCTCGGTTCTGAGATTTATTTTCGAGACCCGATTCGAGGAGTGGAGGAACCGTCTGCGAATACATGGTGTACTCGGTATGGTACCCCGGGGCATGAGAGAGATTTTGTGGGGATGACGATGAGCCTGGCAGGGGAGCACTACCTACCGGTGATAGTATTTGGACTAGTCGGTTATCCGGAGGATACCGAACGAAGTTATGAGATGGATGAGGGCCGATCAGAGTATGCGGCTCCTGAGATGAGATAGATATGATGGCCGATCTGAAGATGCGGCGCCTAAGATATGGGGATTTACGTGTCGATGCTGGATACAGATTTCATGATGTTTTGAGTGTCGATGTTGGACACTCAGGTTCCATGATTTTGATGTGTCATTGATGGATATACGTTAGTTGATATCCTCATATTTACATATATATGCTTTCATGATATTACATGCATGATGTTGTGTGTCATTGATAGAAACGTAGATGTTAGCCACATGCATTCATGCATTGATTATTATATTGTTGGCACATATTTACATATACGGTCACCCTAGATATCATAATATTACCTTCATGATATAGTTGACCTAGGAAATCGTTGTTTTATTTGATTTCTACCTGATGATGTTTTCTACTCACGAGTTAGCAACTCACCCCCGTTGTGCCACAGTTCTTGCAGGTTGACCGCATGGATCATTAGCGGCATCGCTGGTATACAGCTTGCATTCGGGTGACTTGCTTTGGTAGGTGGTACATATTGGATCGTACAAATCTTGTTTTTATTATTCCTATTGTATCAAGTCAACTCCATCAAACAGAAACTAGTATTTGTATAAGTATAAGACTTAGTAAGACTTGTAGTTGCGAGACTTTGAGCGATGGGTTATATGTTCGCTTGGTTGGTTGATGTCTTACTTTATTCATTATTCTTTGTGTTGATCTTCGCCGTTGGGCGTCATATACTTATGTTGTGACTTGCGTGGTTGTGATTCCGCCGATTGGCGAAGAGCTAGCTCCCGCTTAGGGAAGCCTTGTATATTATCATGTATATGTGGTTTTGGATCAAAATATACACAGGAGGTGCTGCCCAAAATTTTAAAAGACGAAACATGTTTTTCAACTAATAAATTCCACTTGCATTTTTTTTGTTCCACTATTTATCCATTAAGAAAACGTTTGATTTCACCATACCTTTATTTCAAAACTTCATCTCTTGTATTTTCTTAAAAAGGTTTAGATTTCTGGGTTTCGGCTTATTTGAATTACGTTACGCGTTTAGACGTTGCGTGATTTGAGTGCCGGTCACGAACTAAATTTTTGGGTCATGACAGAGGTCCCCCTCAATACGTCCTTAGCCACGACCCGCGGATCTGGAGGAAATGGCTCCCACGTCCCCCTTAGTCCGTCCACGTCCATGTGCCCCACGAGAACTGGAGGCCATATCCTAAGAAATGAACTAATGCAATAGAAAAATACAGTAACAATTTCAAGAAACATGTAAGAAAAATTATATAGCTGTAGATCAAATGAAAAGTTAAGCAAATTAAAAAGTGTAGGATTACTTGGCACGAAAGCAAGGTTTCGGGAGGCATCGTCCATGCCATTTAAAAAAAAAAATTCGTACAAAACAATCCTAACCCTAGAATCTTAACTAAAGATTTAGACAAAACAATATGTAAACATCTTTAAAACTAAATGAGTAGGGATTACAACCTTTGTACTCCGGTTCTTCACTTCTATAGCTCCTTGTAGTGGTCCCTTCGCTGCGATCATTG